>JAPYXD010000680.1:3750000-5000000 GCA_030998225.1 Diplolepis rosae
GAAAAGAAGTTACTGTAAATCAGTCAAATTTCGCTGATTATTTCAGTGAAAATTGACTGGTTTGACCGTGAAAAATATTTTTTCACTGATGAATCAGTGAAAAGGCAAATCACTGATTCTATCAGTGTAAATTTGACTGATTCAGATTTAGAGAGTACTCATTTTCTCAAATTCACTAAATTTCTTTTTCAGTTTAAGTGAAACAGGAAATTCAATTTAATTAAGGCTCTATCAGCCTTAAGGAACACATTCTCATCATGACGATCGCGCTTTACGCTCGATTCTTTGTATACATTTCAGTAACTTTTTAATAAATTACATGATTAAAATAATTTATTTTCTTCCAAATCTCTGAACAAGGAAAAACAATCGTAGACTTTATTTAAGGAAACGATTTTGCACAACAACGCTTATTTCGCATCTCACATATTTTGGTGAAAAAAATCAAATTTATTTAATATTAAAAATCAAAACATAAAATATACATCCTGTCCCGAAATGTCTTAATGAGAATTTGTAGACCTAATTCAGGCAAATAATATTCCATCTAAACGTTTCTTTTGTATCTTACATATTTTGTCTAAAAAATTGAATTTTAATCGTATTTTTGGAATTGAAACGAAAAATATATGTTTGTTCAGAAACTGTGTGAGACAAAATTTGTAGATCTTTTTGAAACGAACAACTTTGTATTCTTACGTTTTTTTCGTATTTCGAATATTATTGTTAAAAAATTGAATTTTGGATTTTCAATATTTTTTTTTTAAATTACAAAGAAAAATATGCATCTTATGAAAAAATGTTACAATTCAAATTTGTAGGTCTTTATGTAGAAAATAATATTGTATCATAACGTTTTTTCGTATCTCGTATAATTTAACTGGAAAATGGAATTTTGATATTGATTTTTTTCGAATTTGAATATGCTGTAACATTTCTAATTTTGATTTAATCAAAAAATGTTATCAGGATAATTTGTAGAGATTTATGAGCACTATCAAAAACCAGTATTGAAATTTTTGATTTTTTAAAAAAGTTATTTTCAAAAACACAAAAGTAGTGCTCAATCCCTCAATTTTGATTGGATGTGGCTGGTTAACGAACGTGTCCTTACTTTTTCGGCTCCGATAAAGTGTGCCAAAGCTCAATTCAATCTGATAATTCTATCGAGAGTTATGCCGCACACGACCTACAGACAGACACTTTCGTAAAAACCATTTTTTCTGACTGAGGGGGTCTCAAAACGTAAAGATTTGATGAAATTTTCGAAAGTCATTTTTCACATAAAACCAATACCTTCTCATCCACGATGAGAATGTAAAAAAGTGGTGGCTATTTGAAATTTTTTCACGATTTTTGCAACTTTAATTGTTTATGACTTTGTTAAGTAATAATTTATCGGTCTGATTCTAGATTTTTGAAAAATCGATTTTTCCCAAAAATTCATCAGAATGCCTCCTTAAGAGTAATTCTTCGTCCTATTCTGTGAATTTAATCATCGAAGCCACTTTTATTTTTCTCTTGCTGAAATTTCATATAAACTCAATTTTCAATCATAATTACTCCGAACTCGGATTCATTCGGTTTAAATAGGATTAAAAACATGGTTCGAACTCAATCTAATAACGGTCAAAAATTAATTCTGTTTAATCTGATTTATTGCGCTTCAATCCGAATTATTCCATCCTCTGATTCATTCGGATTGAAACAATATGAATCGGATTAAGACAGATTGATTTTTTACCATTTTTCATCAAAGGGAAAAAATGTTTTCGGAATGATTCGGAAACAGACCTTGGAATTGCCCGAAATAGCTCTGATTCGCTCGGATTAAGTTCCAATCCATAACTTTCTACGCTGTTCCGTCTTATTCCGCACCAATCCGAAGAAATTTTTCAATTTTGTTCGATACAAATCGGTTGAAAACCAATCCGACTTAATCCTACTCCATCCAAGGTCGGAATTATTCGGATTAAAAGTCTCGAAATAAGTAGGATTTGTTTTCAACCGATTTGCATCGAGCAATATTGAATTTTTTGTTCTGATTAGTGCGGAATGGCTCGAATTGGCGTAAAAACAGGTTTCAGATTGGCGCAGAATAGCAGGGAATAGCGCTGAATGAAATCCTATCCGAAACTTGCACTAGAGTACTAATGATTTTTTTGCGAATTTCAAATAGTTGTTAAAATTATCTGACTGCATAACTATAATTGAATCACTGATTGTAATTAGTGGAAAATACTTACAAATTCTGATTATAGATAAAAACAACTCAATAAATTTTGAAAACATTGCTTTAGTTGGTGAAAAAATTATTTTAATCAACTAGCGCTAATTTTTTTATACATTATTTTACGAGAGGATTTAATTTTCTTTTATTCTGTTAATTAAAATGGTAAAAAAAAATTTATAAGGGACTAATTTAGACGAAGAAACTGTGCAAGAAGTAACAAATAAGATAACTATTTCCCAAATATAAAATTTTATTATTTTAACTTTTCATTTTATTTGAAATCTTATTTCCGTTGACTTTTATAATTAATACATGGCAATTTTTACCAATATTTAGACAAATAAAGAACCATGTATCGCCCCAAATTATTATTTTATAATTTAATTTGTAGGTTTTGTGAAATTAAGCAAATGTGGAAAATATAGCATTTCGTTAAATCAAACAAATTTTTTTTTCTAAATGCATAACATACAAAATATTGAAGCCTTAAAAAGTAAAAAGTGAGTAATTACTTTCAAAATTCAATATGAAATTAAAGTTTCAAAAGTAATGCTGTTGAAAATCAAAAAAATTTTCAACTGAGAAATGAAACTTCACACTATCCCTCGTTTTTTTCCACTTCTTTTTTTGAAATAAATCTCAACTTTGCCACAGTCATCGAACCATTTTCAACTAAATTTGTATTTGAAAGAGTGTTTAGTAACTTGTTTGGTAAAAGCTCATTAAAGCTTTTACTTTCTTTCATAAAGGGACTTGAAATTACAAAGCGACCAGTCGAGCGCAAATTAACCTCGTCAAAGCAAGAAGACAATATTGATTTTATCATGTAATTCACAAAGCTGCAATGTTTTCAGTAACAAAGTTAATGCAAGAACACGTGAACCAAATATTTTTAAACGCTTTTCATTGGTTAGAAACTTCACAACTATGTTTCGATACAAAAACTTTGCCGCCTTATCGAAAATATTATCAACTTAAAAATCAACGTAACAACGAAAATTGATAAAAACTTTTTTAACAATGAATCGTATTTCATTTATTTATTATTATTTATTTTATCCAAATTACTTTAATTCCTTATTATTTTATACTAAATTCTCTATAAAATATTCATTTATTCCAAAATCATTTTCTATAATGCTCAATATTTTTGATGGAAAGCACTAAAGCAAATTGTTTCGTATTTTGAGTGAACCAAATTTTTTCTTGGCCAAACCAAATTCTTTTAGTGGCTCAACAATTTTTTGTTGTTATTCCCATATAATTGTCTCTTGCAAAAATCTGCTTAACAAAAACATTTTGTCGCGTTTATAAAATTTTACAGTTTTCATAATTTCTTATCTTTTTTCCATAATTAGGATTAAATAAAAAACTCATCAATTTTGTCTCCAAAAATGTAGAGGCTTGAAAAAGAGCTTGAAAATTTTCCCTGAAAAGAGATATCTAATTTGTGTAAAGTTAATTAGTTTCCGTGTGTCATGATTCTTATCAGACTTATTAATGTTTGCTCTTTTTCCCAGGTATATAAATTTTTACGACTGGTCATATATTGTTTTACCTCGTCTTGAAACAGTCAAGGTAATTTTGACTGACGCGGAGAAAAAAATAAGTCGTCACATACTCAATACAAATGTCACTTCTCTGATAAGTTTCGATTTATATTTTCCTTCGTTTTCATTCTCTGATGCCTGTAGTTACTGCCTTCAAGATACAAACGTCGAGATATTGACGAAACATTTCCAACAAGGTACTTCGCTGAATGCTTCCAATTTTACTTCACTCTCCTGATAACACAACGGGGACACAGTTCAACGACTTCTCTTAAATCAAGTTCCACGCCTGGCTCTAATTTCATCACTTTATTGAAAATCAATCTCACCTGCTTGAATTGATTATGAAATCTCAAATTGATATTACATTTCTTAAAAATACATCCATGGAAGCAACGTCCTCAACGATATTTGCATTTAAGTACTTATCGGAAAATTGTTTAAGAATAGAAACAAGTTGCATTCACGTTTTCTAGTGGAAATGCATTTTTACAAGAAACCACAATAATGTGAAAATCTTGATTCTTTCTAGAAACTTTTAATAACTTAATCAATTTTGTAAAGCTGGTATTCTACTGTCACGATCAAGAAAATAGGTATGTTTTAGGAATTTTATTGTTATATACTCTCTAAATCTGAATCAGTCAAAATCTACTGATTATCAGTGAAATTTGACTGATTCAAATAGCTAAAAAGAGGTTACTGCGAATCAGTCAAATTTCACTGATTACTTCAGTGAAAAGTAACTGATTTAACAGCGGAAAATATTGTTTTCACTAATTAAACAGTGAAAATTAACTGATTTAACAGTGAAAAATATTGTTTCCACTGATGATTCAGTGAAAAGGTAAATCACTGATTCAATCAGTGAAAATTTGACTGATTCAGACTCAGAGAGTAAAGACAATTACTTACTACTTGATTTTTTTTTCGTCATAAAGAATGGGTTTTATAGAAAACAAAAATATGTAACAATAATCAAATTTTGATATTTAAGCATTTTAATATATGGGTCATTCCATATTTGATTGATAGTCGATGTCGCAGATTTGAACGAGATCATTTCTTTTCGGTTCTTTATTAACAATAAATAGACACGTATTTTTTGTTTGGCCAAAAAATTTTTTTTTTAAAGTATAAGATTTTTTGAATTTTCTAAGAAATGATATTTTCGACATAGCAAGCGTACTTTCAAGCCTGTTTATCTTGAAAACAATTGTTCGCACGAAAATTTTTCCAAATTACGAAAATTAGGGTTTTGCCTCTTCTTTACAGAGATTGTTGCGAAAAAATTGTTTAAATATTTTTTAACATACAAAAATAAAGAAATAAACGCAAAATCGTTTTTTTCCAAATTTGCCCCCTTTCGAAATTTTTTTTTTCATTGATTTAAATTCTTTGAAGTCTGTTATAAAATATGACGATTGAATCAAAATGGCTGGATCATTGATCATTGATATATCCAAAATGGAATAACCCATATATAGTTTATTTCTTGTAATTTGATCCTGAAGCTCAAGACAATTTTATAAATTGTAGATGTGAGTTACATTTTCATAAAGTTAGTAAATTTTTTTATTTCAAATGAGAAAGGAAATTTAATTTAATTAAGGCTCTATCAGCCTTAAGGAACACATTCTCATCATGAGACTAAAGCTTCGCGTTCGATTTTCTGTATATATTTCTGTAACTTTCTAATAATTTACATGACTTAAAAAAATTTATCTTCCAAATATCTTAAAAAGGAAAAAAATTCATAGTCTGTTTTTAAGCAAACGATTTTTATTTTAACGATTTTGTATCTCACATATTTTGATTAAAACATGAAATTTTTGATTTTCAATATTTAAAATCATAACATAAAATATACATTTTGTCAAAAAATGTCTTACTGTGAATATGTAGACCTCATTTAGGACACTAATTTTCTATCTTAACGTTTTTTTCGCATGTCACATATTTTGTTTAAATAATTAAATTTTTGAATTCTAATCGTATTTTTTAAAATTAAAATGAAAAATATAAGTTTTATATGAAACTATATATCAAAATTCGTAGATCTTATTGTAACGAACAATTTTGCAAACTAACGTTTTTTTCGTGTTTCACATATTATTGTTAAAAAATAGAACTTTGGATATTCAATAGTATTTTTTTAAATTAAAAATAAAAATATACATACTCTAACTTTCCTAATTTTATTGTACAATCAAAAACTGTTATGGAGATACTTTGTAGAGATTTATGAGACCTATCAGAAACCAGTATTGGAATTTTTTATTTTTTCATAAAGTTTTTTCGAAAATACAAAAAATGTTCTTATTTTCACAATTTTTGTCGGATGTGACTGGTTAACGAACTTGTCCTTACTTTTTCGGCTCCGATAAATTTTTCTTTCGTAAAAACCGTTTTTTCTGACCCAGGGGGTCTCAAAACGTAAAGATTTGATGAAAATTTCGAATATCATTTTTCACATAAAACTAATACCTTCTCATTTATAATGAGAATTTAAAAATCTGCTCTCTTTGCAGGCACATTCTCATCGTGCGCAAATTTGAGCGCGTCTAGAGTGCGCGATTCGATCGTCACGCTTCGCGCTCAGATCTGTATGTGAATGACTTTTGCTATTTTTACACTTTAAAATTGACTCCAATTCTTCAATAAGTGGTCAATAAAGTAATATTCTTCGTTTACTGTATGTTTCAAGTGATCGATTCAAACATTTCCTTCTAAAATCTATTTCCGAATTATTCCGATCCAATCCGTAAAACATTTTGTATCTCGTTTGATGAAAAACGATCAAAAATCAATCCGATTTAATTGGATTCAATCCGAGGCATGAACCCAAATAAATCATAAGTCGGAATAATTCGGATTAAAGCGGAACGAATCGGATCATTTCAATAATGATAAATGATTCTTAGAGTATGAGAAGAGTAATGCAATTATTATTTAAAAAATTTTAATAAACAGGAATTTTCTGCAGTTCAAATTGAGAATTTTAACATTACGTCACACTCGGTCGGTAACTCTATTCTAATATTCAAAAAAAGAATTTAAAAAATATATAAAAGTAATGACCAACAAGAATTAATTACATTTTTTGAAGACTTGAATATGATTATGTTTGAATTTTTTTACGAATAATTCAGCATGTTTGAATCTCTATTTTTTTGTTTTAAGTTTAGACTTTTTCGAAATGTAGGGAAAAATTAGTATTATTTTTGTCACGTTTTTTACATTTTGCGTGAATTTACCTTTAAACTAAGTCGAAGAACATCTAAAAATTTTGACGTCTTTTATGTTACTTTTTGGGGGAAAATGTTAATATGTATATTGTCAATATCAAGAGATTTTAACGCTATTGTCGTTTATTGTAATTTATAGTATTTTTTGTAGAAAAAATGGCCACTAGTGATCATTTGATATACAAACTATATATATATGATTATATAATAATAATAATATTAGTATAATTTATGATTAAAAATGACAAGTAAAAATCTTTTGACACTCTCTAATATTGCATTTCAGTATTACATGTGAAAAATCTAAAGTAGGGAAGATGCAAGTCTCAAGAAAAAAGAAAACCGAACAATGTGACTCACGCGGTTGCGTACATATGTTCATAATTATGCTTATTGTACATGTGCAAATATTCAATGGTGGTCTGGGGTCATATGTCGTATTGCTAACAGAGGTAAAACTCTACCGAACATTCCGAACAAAATGTTCTAAGCCACTTTAAATAATTATTTCTTCAATGACGTGTAAATCTAAAAGTAAGTGGGTGTATTAAAAATGCTTATTCGATGAAACATATGAGCAATGCTATTAATGATAATGAATTTCTAAGTAATATGACTCGCTTGGTCATTTTATCTTTAAGTTTAAAAATTCAAAGTAAAATATCCAAAAAATTTTATAAATTTCAAACTGCACGAATTTGGAATCATTTTAAAGAATTTTTTTATTTCACAATCAGTTCTCAATAAAAACTTGCAGAATTTATTGTCAAATAGATGGAAAATACAGCGTCAACTAAGTTTCACTGAATATTTATGGTTGACCTTTAGCAAAACGATGTCACGAGTCTCTCGAATTTATATTATGTTCGTGAGGCAGGAAGATGTATTTACAATCGCGAGTGCGTTTGATGGATGGTGTAATTGTAAATCAAGTACCCAACCTCACATCAAAATCGCCAATGATATCGGAAATTCAATGCCATCAATATTTATTGCCCGAGTGGAAATGTATTTCAATCGTAAAATATACATTAAATTACAATAAAACATTTTTTGCTTGACGTACACCGAAAGTTAACCTTGTTGTTGTCGTTTTCGTGCGGAAAGTTTATTTTCTCGCCCTAGTGCGAGAAAATCAACTTTCCGCACGCAAAACGACACCGACTCGGCTATCGGTATATAGCGAACAAAAAAAATCGTTCGAATCACATGCGAAAGGTATTTTTATACGTGAGCGAGTCGCGACCTGGTCCGAGACGACACGAGGAACCTCGGCTCGCCTCGGCCCTCGTCGTGACTCGCGTTTGCGTTAAAATACGCCTTTCCGTACTTGCTACGAAATATACTACTCTCTGAATCTGAATCAGTCAAATTTTCACTAATTGAATCAGTGATTTGCCTTTTCACTGATTCATCAGTGAAAAAATATTTTTTACTGTCAAACCAGTCAATTTTCACTGAAATAAACAGTGAAATTTGACTGATTTACAGTAACCTCTTTTTAGCTATTTGAATCAGTCAAATTTCACTGATAATCAATAGATTTTGACTGATTCAAATTTGAGTATTTCTAAATCCCCTGAGTTAAAATTGTTTTAAAAAATTCAAATTTCTTGTAAATTGCAAGAATTTAATTTTCCACAATTTTTAATAACTTTTGAAAGAAAAGAAAATGTTATGTTAACGATTTTTTTCTAGAATGTGAACACTTTTAAGAAAATGAAAAAGTCATAAAAAATATAAATGTTCATTCACAGATTTTAGATGGGTTGTTCAATTTTATCTTGATCTGAAATAACTAAAAATAGAAAGCTGTGGTTTTACTTGTAATGACTATAATACTTCTCACGTGAACCGGCGTTTTTGAGGTGCGAAACTGTAAACCTGTTTGAAAGATTCAGTGTCAATGTCACAAGTTTCTTAAATTTCAAAAATATGTAAATAGCATTTTTTCTACTTTAACCCAAAAATTATTCATTCTTTAATGTTTTGATTGGAAAATGTTGCTTTATCAATTTCATCTTTTTATTTATTTGAACCGAGAGCAAAATAGTTGCTTCATGAAAAAATATTTCTAAAAAGCCATTAAGTTTCAAACAGAGAAGAATTGAGTTTACTGCCTGAAAGTTCGTGCCCACGATATGCAAAAGACTTGGTGAAACGAACCTGAACAGGGTTTTATGCCTGGGGCTGAGGCACTCGGTCGTTGACTGATTCTTTCCATTTTTCCTCCCCTGTTTACTTTCTTTTTAGCCTTCTTGGAATCGACCACATGTAACCCACATCCTCCAAGTGCTTCTTGCAAAAATGCAATTTCGAACCAGAAGCAGAATCCCACCGAGCAAATTGAAAAGAAATTTGATGAAGGTAAACTCAGAGAACTGTTTAAATTAAAGAAAACATTATTTGAATCTAAGTGAAAGTTTTATTTTTATTCTAAACAAAAATGTTCAATACCGAATTATTCCGAACCAATCCAAAAAACGTTTTGTATCTCGTTTAATGAAAATTGTCGAAAATTAATCTGATTTTATTCGATTCAATCCAAGGAATCAACCTGAATAAATCAGATGTCGGAATAATTCGGATTGAAGCGGAATGAATTGGATTAAGTAGAATTGAGTTTTTACCGTTTTTCATCAAACGAGATTTTTTGGATTGGTTCGAAATGATCTGAACAAGTATTTCAATTAATTCAAAGAGATTTTTTCACATTTAGGTAAATTTTGTTTTGTACAACAGAAAACCACCGTTCATTTAGTAAAAAAATTATTTAATTAGGTCAGATATATTTTTTTTGAGGAATTTGAGGAAGCGAAATACATATTTTTTAAATATAAAACTTTTCTCAAAAATACTCTTAACTCTTGTAATTTTAATACTTAATAATCCACAATTATGTCTATTCACAGAACTATTCTTAAAAATTTTCAGAATGGAATTTGCACTATCTAAATATTCTGGAATAAATGAATTTCGAAATATTATTTTTTGGACAATTACACAACCTGGAACCAAATTTTGTTGATGACTGAAAAATTTGGTAGATTTAACTATAAACTATTTTTGATTTTCAAAAAAGTTTGTCCGATAAACCAAAATTTGTTTGAATTAACTCAATACCTTTATATATTAAAAAAAAAGTTTGCGTGAATCAAAAAAATCTGTTTTATTACACTGAGAAAACAGTTTCTTTAATATACGTTAAAAAAAAAATATCTTTGAATCTGTTGTATAAAACAAAATTTACCTAAATGTGAAAAAATCTGTTTGAATTATTTGAAATACTTGCATGTTCAGATCATTTCGAACCAATCCAAAAAACATTTTGTATCTCGTTTGATGAAAAACGGTCAAAAATCTATCTGATTTAATCCGACTTATTCCGACATCTGATTTATTCAGACTGATGCCTCGGATTGAAGCGGAATGAATCGGATTAAATCAGATAGATTTTCGACCGTTTTTCATCAAGCGAGATACAAAACACTTTTCGGATTGGTTCTGAATAATTCGGAATGGTTCGGAAACAGACTTTGAAATGGCTCGGAATAGCTCTGATTCGCTCGAATTGAATTTCAATCCGAAACTTTCACCAGGGATGCATGTAGAAGCATATTGGCTTTAGGGTCATAAATAAAAAATTCGATATCAATCAGTATTTTTTTCTAAAAGTTCCCGCTGTTTAATTTATACGAAAGAAGAAATGTTACTTTTTCTCTCAAGTTCGTTTTCAAGTATTTTATTCTGATTTTTTCTGAAATTTGTTTTATACCAAAGGTATATTTACTCTGAAGCAATTCTACCTTCTTTATTAACTCGTAGACATCAATTTTAATTACCAAATTTTTTCTATCAAGGCAATTTTATATTAGCAACTTTTTTTCTGTATTTTTTTCAGATTCAAAATAAATCACTGATGAGGACTTTGATCAGAGCCGAAAAGTCTGATTGACATCCAGTTTTTTATTTAAGACACTAAAACCAATATAATACTACATGCATTAATTATTGAGGGTTAATATAATTCTTGATTTTAAAAATTTCTTTAATTATAATAAATAAGTAATATAGGTAGTCATAAATTTAAAACATTAAATTTCAAATTGACATATTTGGTAACATGTCTATTATTATATTGACCCAAATTCATAAAATGTTTGTTCATTTCTTTGGCATAGGGTCAGTTTCTTCTTATTTTCTTTGATTAAAATTATTATTACATTTAAAAATGCGCAAAAAGAAAGAAAGGCAAACGTTTCGGCCACATATGGGGGCCCTCTTCAGTGCCATAAATTCAAAGATTAATTCAAAATTTATGTAAAGAATTACAATATAGAAGATAATCAAAAAAGAATTATAATAAAAATTAAAAACTTATCACATAGCTTGCAATTCAAAATGAAGTAGTCCAGTATGCAGCATCACGAATTGAAAAATTACGTGAAGTTCACTATGAATAAAAAACCGGATAAATTAAAAAACATAACAAATTTTGCACACGAACCGACCGGAATTTTTTTCAAAAAATGTTTATTATTAATGAATGATGCCAAATTGGTTCACAATGGCAAAACGCGAACAAGTTTTACATTAATGAAAACTTCTCGTGAAGACTTTAATACCGGCGTCTCTCACAGAATGATCTGAACTGTTTTAAAAACCGACTCGGGACATGTGGCTTTGCTGACCGAAAATTTTCCTCCTATAAGCAATCCTGAGAGGTTCTTTTCCTCCTTGAAGAAGACTATTGTCCTGTACTTAGTTAAGAAATTCGAGACGTTTATGATGATTTTCACGAGTGGACGAAGGCGTTTATTTTTCAAGAAAACGATTTTGTATATAGGCTTCACGGACAATCCATTTTACACTAAATTTGCAAGCAAGACGTTACATAAAGATAAAATATTATAATATCCATATATGTAATTTTACTCCATATTTAAAAAAAAATTGAAAGTTGTTTATTTTCACATTCAGATTTATTCTGAGATGTTTTGGAAAAATGATAATAAATTTATCTTTAAAAATTAATAAAAATGCAACTTGAATATTCGTGATATTAATTATCACATTTGAATTTATTATTAAATTCAACTAGTTCTGAAAATGGTCAGAACTGTTAGATATTCTAACTTTATAGTGAAAGTGCCATTTTTAAGTTTCAAATTGACATATTTGGTAACAGGTCTATTATACTATTGACCCACATTCATATAATGTTTGTTCATTTCTGTGGCATCGGGTCAGTTTCTTCGTATTTTCATTGATTAACATTATTATTACATTTAAAAATGCGCAAAAAGAAGGAAAGGCAAACGTTTCGGCCACATATGGGGGCCCTCTTCAGTGCCATAAATTCAAAGATTAATTCAAAGAGACGCCGGTATTAAAGTCTTCACGAGAAGTTTTCATTAATGTAAAACTTGTTCGCGTTTTGCCATTGTGAACCAATTTGGCATCATTCATTAATAATAAACATTTTTTGAAAAAAATTCCGGTCGGTTCGTGTGCAAAATTTGTTATGTTTTTTAATTTATCCGGTTTTTTATTCATAGTGAACTTCACGTAATTTTTCAATTCGTGATGCTGCATACTGGACTACTTCATTTTGAATTGCAAGCTATGTGATAAGTTTTTAATTTTTATTATAATTCTTTTTTGATTATCTTCTATATTGTAATTCTTTACATAAATTTTGAATTAATCTTTGAATTTATGGCACTGAAGAGGGCCCCCATATGTGGCCGAAACGTTTGCCTTTCATTCTTTTTGCGCATTTTTAAATGTAATAATAATTTTAATCAAAGAAAATAAGAAGAATCTGACCCTATGCCAAAGAAATGAACAAACATTATTTAAAACATTAACCTTAAAATATTTTGGATTAATATTTTCGTACAACTGCTAAATATAAGTTGAAACTGTATATGAAAAAAAATGTCTAGCGACATGAAACTGATATTTTGAAATAATTTTCAAATTCAAAAATCGATTCGAATAATAAAAGAATGGGTAAAAACTCAACTTTCCATCTAATAACATTTTTTTCGCTATTAATCAAGCCGCTCAATGAGAAAAACCATTTTTAGTTATTCACATTAAATATACAGAATTTGACATAAACTGTGAAAATTTATAAAAGGTTTGAAATTTCCAGTAACTGTGCTCCATTTCCCCCCTCTCTATTATCTAGGTTCGTGCCGAGCTCAAATCCGGGAGAGGACACTTCCGGTTCTCTGTCGAGAGATCAATATAGGCGTCAGTTCCAGATTACAAAGCATCCTTAACAAGGATTTTTTAAAATCTATATTCAAGTTCTTGAACACGGAAAAAAATTTTAATTTTGCTCGATGCAAATTGGTTGAAAATTAATCCGATTCAATTCGAGACTTCCAATTCGAATGAATCCGAGCAAAGTTTCCAATTCTACTCAATCCGATTAATCCGTGACTTACAATCCGAATCATTCTGAAACAGATTAAGTCGGATTGATTTTCAACTGATTCGCATCGAAGAAAATTGAAAGCTTTTTCGGATTGGCGCGGAATGAAACTCTATCTGAAACTTGCACCAGGGTAGTTCAACGAAAATTCATTTTCGAATTTTGGTAATTACTTGAAAAAAAATTTTGAGAATACCCTCTAAAATTCGTGGATTTTGCCCCAAAAAATCACAGCTAAAATTCAAAATATTTTATAAAATACTCTATTCGAAAGTAAGAACGCTAATTATTTATTTCCATCAAAGAATTTTTTTATACTAATTAATCTCTAAATGAAGCTAACATTCAGGAAAGATATCCATTGAATTTAATCGGGGAAAAATGCCCTGGCGAAAGTATCGGATAGGAATTCATTCCGAGCCAATCAGAACTATTCAGATTCATTCCGATATCTGTATGCGAGCCAATGGGAATCATTCCGAACCAATCCGAAAAACGTTTTGTAACTCGTTTGATGGAAAACGGTAAAAAATCCATCCGACCTAATCCGTTTAGTCCGAGGCAAGAATCCAAATGAATCCGAACTAATCCGAATCAACCCGAGCTCGGATTGCTCCAAACCGAATTTTCAATCAGAATCAATCCAAATGAATCCGAGGTCGGAATGATTCGGATTGAAAACTTATTTTCGGATTGGTTCGGATTCATTCGGATAATTGCCACGGATTAAATCGCATTAGGTCGGATCGATTTTTACCGTTTTTCATCAAACGAGATCCAAAATGTTCTTCGGATTGGTTCGGAATGATTCTCATTGGGTCGGATACAGATATCGGAATGAATCGGAATAGCTCTGAATGGCTTGGAATGAATTCCTATCCGATACTTTCACCAGGGTGGTTTCAAGATTGAGAATAGACAAAAGATTTCAACTCGTGTGAATGTCCTTTCTTCTTATCTTCTCTTATCTCCCCTTAATTTCTTTTTTTTCCTTTTATCGACTTGTCATACTTGTTCATCCACCTTGGATGGCTTTCTTTTTACCGTGGAATCCAAATGACCGATGAGGTAAATTGTTGTCTCGTCGAAGAGAATCGGTTTGTGCTTCCCATACAAACAGGGAATGAATTACCAATTTAAAACCGGTTATGTGGGTGGACGGCGTATAGGAAGTTGGATTTGCAGTAGTTGCAACTTGAAGCAAGGTTCAAAAGACCTTTCCAATTTGTAATTCCAACTGTTTTAATAAATAAAGGCTTTAGGAAAAAGCTACCTTTTAAAATATATTAATTTTAGGATTTTTAGGGCCATGGATCAATCGGATTACGTGACTAAATTAAACATTAATTTGTCCATATAATAGTATATTGTACAACTAGGGAAAAAAACATTTATTTTGTGAGTGTGAAATTTGATGCCCAAGCAAATAAATGTTTTTCCCGTGTCACACACAATTTTTTTCTACTAGAGGGTCAAAAAATGGATTTTTTTTAATCGCACTTGGGCGATAAAATCCACTTTATGACCCGATAGTAGAAAAAATTACTTTTTACACTCTTATCACATATGAGAAGGTATTATATTTATGTGAAATTTTACCCCTACTTTTTTTAACGAATGTTCACGTTCCATTTTTTGCTGAATGCGAAAGAAGGATTTTTTCAATCCTGTCTCCCTGTCCGTCCCCGTCGTTGCCGTCGTGAAATGCGCTTTGCTACACTTTATCAGAGCCAGAAAATAAGGATAAGTTCGTTAATCAGCCATATCGGACCAAAATTTTAAAAATTAGAGCATTTTTGGTATTAATTAGTTGAGTTTGGAATTTTTGTCACTGTCTACATTATTTTTGGTATTTTTAAAAACCACTTTTTGGAAAAATCTAATGTTAGTTTCTGATAGTTTTCAAAAAGCTTTACAAATTTTCCTTACAAAATTTTTTAATATAAACAACATTAGAAAATTAAGAGTATTTTAAAACTTAACAAAAATCAATAATAAATTCAAGCATTCTTTAATAAGATATTTTTGTTTTGATTTTGAAGAAACATTTTTGAAGATCAAAAATTCGATTTTTCATACAAAATATGCGAGATATGGTAAAAACGTCAGAACGCGAAATTAATTTGCTTCAAAAAGTTCTACAAATTTAAATTCACACATTTTTCGATAGGATCAATACATTTTGTTTTGATTTTGTGAAAACACTTTTGAAAATAAAAAATTCGTTTTTTTAACTAAATTATTCGAGATATGGAAAAAAGGCAGAATTCGAAGTAGTTTGCTTAAATAAAACTTAAAAATTTGAATTCACACATTTTTTGATAAAATTAATATTTTTTTTCATTTGAAAAATATACTATTCAAAATAAAAAATTCGATATTATGAACAAAATATGAGAGATATGGAAAAAAAGTTAGAAAGCGCAATAATTTGCTTACATAAGTTCTACAAATTAAAATTCACACATTTTTGATAGATGCATATTTTTTGTTTCAATTCAAAGAAATACTACTCAAAATCAAAAATGCAATTTTTTACCCAAAATATTCGAGATATAGAAAAAAAGTCATAATGGGAGGTTTGCTTGGATAAGTTCTGAAAATTTGCATACGAAATCCGAAAAACGTAACAAAAGATAACTTTTATTAGTAAAAATTTCCAAGAAATTGTAGAACTTATCGATAATTACAGTTAACTTAAAATCTATGAAAAATTTTCACTCAAACGGAGTTGATAGTCGTTTTTTATCGCCTTCCCTTGTATTTTCTAAATTTTCAGGAAGATATTTTGCAAAATGCAAAAGTTATCTTATATAAAATTCTCCAGGAATTTGGTCAAGTGATTTGGTTGATCCATAGCCTTAATGTACCCACACGTGAAACTCTTCATTGTAAAATCTAGTATTATTATATTTATTTTTACTAGAAGTCAATAGGAAGCGAGGATATAGTAAAACAAACTAGTTTTATTTACCATAGCGATAGGAGAAAATACTTTCTCTGAACCAGTTGTAAATATAGTGTAACTTTATGAATTACCATTGACAGTTACACAGATTAAGATCTTTGATGGCAAACTAAAACTAGAAATAAGTGATACCTATGTAAATAAAAAGTAAAACTATCAATGCAAGAATTGGTATTTTGAATAATATAAATTACAAAATAGTTTAGAGAAATTACCATCGTCCATAGTAGTGAGCAATGAAGGGAGAAAAACTTGAATTAAAAAAACTTGAATATTTTACAATCCAATATTTCATATATGGGAATACAGTCCACGCTCTTTATAGGGCCGTTCTCAATAGGGCCTCTACCCCTAATCTGTACTCGACGCTTCCCCCACCATGTTCACTGCTGAACTTAATTTCCACAGTTCTCAATAGGGTCGCGCGATCAATACACTAAGAGAAGAAAATATGAAATATACATAATGTTGATTATGGCAAAATAAATGTAAATTAGAATGAAATTGTGATCATATTAACTATTAATAAATTTTTGAAAGTAAATTCTCCGTTATCTTTGTTAATTAAAAAGGATATGGTTACTCAGAGCCAAAATTATTCGTTTATAGAACAAGATCCTTTATTATTGAATAGTGCCAAAATTTTGGCACAAAACAATTTTGATTACAAATTGTTAATGAGGTTCGGTTCGTCTCACAGCAACGTTTCGAGCGGCCATATTGAGGAAGGTAAAAAGTCATTCGAGCGCGCTCGCTATGGCGAGTGGAAGGGGAAGGCTTTTTCTAAGAAAACACTTCCCCTAACCGCCCGAGGCGGGCCTATAGAGAGCGCGGACTGTATTACGTTGCCAAAATTCCCATTGGAAATAGTAAATATACTGCCGAGTGACATCAGATACGCCGAAAGTTTTCGATATTACCCAAGAATCGCTCCATCCCGTGTGGAAATTGCCAAATTTTTGTCCTATTACAAGTTTGGCCCCAACTTGGAAAATTATTATTTGGCTACAACATGGCGAATGTCTTGGATGTGGCATGGAGCCAACCTGGATACTTGTTTAATAGTTGTTGCGGTTACAGCGCCACCTACTTTGGCTGTGCTTGTGTTTTTAGATCGCCTCCAATCTTAAACCCGGGTTCTTTAAATTATGCCAAAGATATTAATGATTATGTTCGATAGTGTATGTGTTTAATTTCTGTGCGTGCTAATTAAAATGCCCAAAATAAAGAGCACTGGATGAGTCCGGAGGCATCGCGCGATAATTAAAGCAAGAAGAGTAAGCAATGAAAACGATAGTAACTAAATCAAATTTGTAGATTAGACTTTGAATCTGTCATTTTAGAGGTTGGAATAAAGTGTTAAATTTTTTCATTTATTTCAACTGCGTGTTTGACACTTTTATTTTTAATAAATGAATGGGCTGTCGTGAACTCCATTGAAAGGTTCTTAAAAAGTTCATACTTGGTTTCACAGTGTACACGGAGAAAAATGGATATTGAAAAGTAGATATTCAATTAGGAAATATTCATCCATAATATCTAGATATTGACACGCAATATTAACATTTTTTTTTCAATATATAAGATTTTGCCGAGAAGTAACATTTGATATTCAAATTCAATAGTTTAGATATTGAAGCATGAAGTGCGCGCGCATATATATAAAGGTTATGTGATCACTTTTTCGCTCTCATCGAAATCTAAGTGAATCTAAGATTGACATGCTTGCAGCGTTCCGGAAAGATAAATTTTAAAAGTTTATTAAAGTTTACTTAAATTATAATAAGTGTTTCTAATGGAATAAAAGTGATCGGGTCATTAACTTGAGATGCAGTAAGTAAAACATATAAGCTATATATTTTCTCTATATGTGGTTTATAGCCGAAAATGAAATCTAACCTTAGTGTTAAGTTTAAGTTTCTAACAAGAACATTAAATTAATTTTAGACATGCCAGATAATGAAAATTTGGTTCAAACATCTACATTACTTTTACAGAAAAGAGCATAATAAAATATAATTTGACTTTTTTCTAAAAACTGAATATGTAGTTATTTTATAACCTTTAAAATAATTTTTTGAGTATCTTAAATATTGAGCTGATGTAACATCTATAACTTACATTTCCAGTATACCTGATATTGATGTTAAATATCTGAGATAGTCAACTCTAGTACCTCAGGCATTCAAGTTTACTAACGAGGATATTCAGAAGTTTAATATCTCGAATATTCATTCTTAATATCTGAGATAATCAAGTTCAATATCTGAGATACTGGTGGTTAATATCTCTTTTTCAATATCTGCAGGCATTGAAGTAGAATATCTAAATGTTTGTCACATAGTTGAATGCTACTGACATTGTGCCTCAATATCTAGATATTATGGGTCAATATCCATTTTTCTCCGTGTAATCTCAAAATCAATTTCAATTCAAAATATTTGTTAATAATATTAAAATATATGACTTGGACTACATTTTAAATATCGAAAATTATTCTAGAAGGATTAGATGAAGACATTAAAAAAAAATGTATGTGGCTGAGGCACTGATTCAATTTGACTAAGACTCACAAAATGAACGGTGCCAAGTTGGGACCAAACTGGGCCATGAGGTAGGCTTTAGTCGGGTTAGGCGTTTCATTTGCGGTTTGGTCCTGCCTCGATACCCAAGTTGGGGCCCGGTTTTTCCTGGTTGGGGCCTGGCTCGCGCCAGGACAAAATTTCCACACGGGATGTACTCATTATGATTATTTGTCGGTACCCGATATAGTAATATATTTTGTTACATTTAAATGTGGCGGCTTTCTAACTTACGATTTTTGCTAGCAGAGGGACTAACGACCTTCTTCTCACAAATCGTAAAAGTTTTCACAGTTCAGTATATAATTGTCATATCACTGCGATGGGTTTATGAATGTGTGCGCTGTACGGTTAAGTTAAGTTGTGTTAAATTAGTCAACCACTTTTGGACAGGTCAGAAAGTCTTTTATAATTTAGAATTGTCAACGTGTCAAAATTGGATATACAATTCTTTAAAAAGTATAAAATATTCAAGAAATAATTCTGAAGTGTTCATTAAATTTCTGAGAACGTAGTACTAGAATTTTTATAACAAATCTTGTATGGAAGTTTCGAAGATAGTTGAAGAAACTTTCGTTGACTCTCGAAGGAAATTTTACGGCAGAGTTCTAGAGTTTTTATAAAACTCGCGAACTAAAGATTCAAAACCAGTTCAAGAAACTTTCATTAACTGTTCATAAAAATTTAGCAAACTTGCGTTTCCTAAAAAAAAATCTTAAAAATTATATCCGCTGCTGCGGGATTCGAACACCAGCGCCGCCATCGGAAATTATGATTTCCATCAAAATAAGGCATTTCGAGAAACTTTAGCGAACAGTCAAAGACTCTTTCTTTAACTCGTATAATACTTATTCATTTCTGTGTGAGAAGCTTATTTCATTCCAGAACTTTTAAAATTTGGAGAACATTTTCAGAAAGTTAGATACTTTTTCATAATTTTATCAAGAACTATTCAATAAAAATTGGAAAACTGCTATTATTGTAATAGTTTTTGACAATTTCTATAACTTTTTTCGATTTTTCGACAAAGTTTATGACTTTTTACTTAAAAGTACTGGAAATTTAAAAAATGTAGTGCCCTATCCAAAAGTGGTTGACTAGTTACAGAAATTTTGATGAACTTATTTTTTCCGTGTATGTATATTTAAATATGTACAGTAAAACCCCGTTTATCGCAACACCTTCCAATCGAATGCCTTCCGTTTATCGCAAATACGGAGGGGCTCCCACTCCTCCACCACCAGCCTGGCCAACTGGTTGTCGGCGCATGCGCCTCAACGAGTAGTTCCGCGCGCGTTCGCTGTTTATCACAAATTTAAAAGTGAGGGGTATTCCTACCTATCATTAAGAATCACGTGACCTCTCCTTCTACCAATAGGAGGGGAAAAGAAATGGTAGAGTTTATTGCGATAAACGGGAGAGACAAGTTGCAATAGACGGGTGTTGCGATAAACGGGGTTTTACTGTAACTATGTTTATAAATACTCTCTGTACGTAGCTCACAAAATCTAATAAAAACTATGGTAAAATTTATGAATGACTGAATTTTTTCAGGAATTAATGAAATATTTATTGGGTTTACTTCAATATACTTCGTTCGATGTGTCGAAGACGATTTTACTATTTCAGGAAATAAAACTTGCTTTTGTTTTTAGTCATAAGTACAATTATTCCTCCATTTTCTCCAACATTATTAGTAATTCCATAGTTTAATATTCAAAATAGTAATTTCTAAAAAACTGACGTTATATCTTCGTTTCCTATTGACTATTAGTGATAATAAATATAATAATACTAAATTTTACAATGAAGAGTTTCTCTGCGCAAATTGAAGGAAATATTTCATACTGACGAAATGTTTTGTTCGGAATAATTTGATGGGTGAAGAATGTTCTACTGCAAAAAGGGGAGCGAGTTTAAAATTATGGAAAAGCAGGGAGTTTACAGGTGTATCTACTTTTTTTTAGCTACGTGCTCTCGCAAGTGCTAGCATTCTTTAAATTCCTCAAGTATGACTCAATGCTCAGTCTACCCTATTCTCTTTTTACACCCTTCTACATCTCATTCTCATTCTATCCTCTTCATGGCCAAGATTTCTCTCGTCTCAATACCTGAACCAGGTGATTTAGAATCTGCAACCTCAAAGCAGGTTTTGCCCGGTGGAAAGTATAATACTTTGATTTTTTCAATTTGAGAACGAGGCGTTAACCACTTGTGCACTTTCTTTACATTTAAATTTTGAATTTAATTTAATTTGCAAGTGGGCGCGGGGACATTGGACGTTTTAATGAATTTTGTTTTTTGGAAGACGTCCTCAAAACGGCAAAACGTTTGGTATAATACTTTGCGAGATGTCCCGAAGACGTCCGGAAGATGTCTGACGTCTTGATGCGCACTAAAGACATCACAGAAATTTTAATATATTAAGCCTTTTGTTGCCTTCGGGAAGTCTTTTGTTTGAAAGACGTCTCAGGGCAGTAGGAAAACTGATAAAAAAGTTAGCATGACGTCCCTAAGACGTCCAACATCCTTGAGCTCACTTTATTTTCATAAAATAATACAAACTTTTTTTCCCATTCCATATGAGGACATGGAACGTCTTAACGACGTCTCATGGATTTCAATATTAAGTCATTTGTTGTTTTCTAGACGTTTTCAGAACAGTCAAATGATTGACATAATGGTTCGCTGGAAGTCCTACAGACGCCGCGAAAACGTCCAATGTCCTTACGCACACTAAATACATCACGTGAATTTTAATAGTAGGTCTCTTTTGTCTTCTAAACGTCTTGTTTGAAAGACGTCCTCAATGCATTAGAAAGCATATATATATATAGTTTATCCGAGAGAATACAGGGACATTGGACGTGTTTAAGACGTAACGTGGATTTCAATATTGAACCTTTGGTCTTTTTTTCATACGTATTTAGTCTACAAGACATCTTCGAAATAGCAAAAAGTCTGGCCTACGTGTTTCAAGGACGTTCTTAAGATATCCAACGTCCTTGAGTTCACTTTATTTTCATAAAAAAAATACATAATTCAGGAACGACTAATTCCTTGTTAACATATATAGTCTATCCCAGTAAACATGGGGACATTAGACGTATTTGGGACGTCCTGTCAATTTCAATACCAGGTTTCTTGGCATCAAAAAAACATTCCACGTTTCAAAGACATTTGTCAGACCCTTCAGTGGGAAAAAAATCTAACGACGTCCTAAGGATGTCTACAGAATATCTTCAGGACGGGTTTTAGCACATGCCTTTTGGACGTCTTAGGAATGTTCTCAAGACCTCGACTGCCAGTAGAAATTACGTCCCAGGGCTTTCTTGTGTTTTAAGGACGTTTTTAGTACGTCGATTGGACTGACATTGGACGTCTTTGTAACGTCTCACGGACTTTTCTCGAACATCCAAGCTTTTGCGTCCACTGAGACGAGACGTTCAAAAGTCAGCAGAGAGCCTAAAATTGCATTCCTCCGGATGTTTCTAAGACGTCTCAATGACGTCTGATATCTCCAAGTCAAGAAAGGTATTACAAATTGAGAAATGCGTTACTTTTCAACAATAAAAAAAGTTTTCTTTCCAAAAGTATTTAGACTTTCTCTTTAATATGCATCTTTCGAAAAGACAATAGGAAAAATAACAATGTACATTATATTTGTTCACTGAAGCGAAGGGATATCCATCACCCAACATGGGAAACGTCTTTACGCATCCAATTTCAGTCCCTAAGTTTTGAAAAGAGAAAATCTTCTTGAATAATTGACTTTAAATCTTGGATATCCCTAGAAAGAAAATTTTAAAAATATCAAAATTCTTTTATTTCTCTACTTGTTTGCAAAATCCAAATTTTATTTAAAAATTGATAGAGTATTTTTAACTTTGAAAGTAATGAGAGGTTATGCAAGAAAGAGGAAATTTAAATCCGCTTTAAGTCTAATGTTGCTATCAAAATAAGACGCACCAAAGATGAGTCATTAAGGAAATACTCTAAGTCGAATAACCAATAATATTAACATGTCGTTCCCTTGAAAACTGACAAAATAAGAAACTAAAACAACAAAACGTAAAAATGTAAATTTGCACTCTAAAATATCAATCCATCAGTCAACAAAGTTGTTAAAATATTCTTAAGGGGATCCGCCACTTTTAATTGGTATATTTTTTATTTTTTTGACATTTTCCGAAAATTTTATTTTTTTATTCTTTACTGTTTTAAGTATGTGTGTAAATTTTCAAGGCAATCTGATTTTTTTTTGGAAAAATAAATAAAATTAAAAGTTACTACGATTTATGAATAATGCGTTTTTAGCGGAAATTAGCTTTTTACACAAAATAGTTTGTTTATTTATTTACTAATATTTCTGAATTATATGGAAATTTTCACCACTTATTCTTTGATATATTATCAATATTTTTGAGTATGGAAAGCAGTCTAGCTAAAAAAATAACTACAAATATTTGTTTTTTTTCATTTTGGGATATTTTTATTAATTTTTTTATTTTATTTGTAAATTTTTTTTCAGTAATGTTATCTTATTTTCCATATCCAGAAAGTTGAAACACATTGTAAGGAACAAAATAAAAAAAGAGTCATGACAATTGGTTAAAAAACAAAAAAGTTATTCAAAGTCGAAAAATGTCAAAAAAATGCCCAAAACCTTACAATTTTTAGTTTAAAAATACATAAAAGTGCTGGAATTTAAAAAAAACCAGAACCTTTCTAAATAAAGGTACTAGACATAAAAAAAATTATATGGAAGGTCTAAACTCAACAAATAAAAATAAAAATATTAAAGGTTGCGGATTCCCTTAAATTTGTAAGAACAATAATTGTTAGTCAAATTTTAGTACAAAGAGAAAGAAATCTTGAAATTGAGTAAAATTTTACTAACTTATATTCAAAAATCGACTTGTTACTGAGACAAATACGTAGGAGTTCTCGGAAAATCTAGTTTGTACAAAAAATAAAGGAAGCGCGAATCGTTAAAATCTTTATGTCATAATATATTGCTTACGGAAATTGCCGAGTCTTAAAAGAATTCACACATTCGTCATCACATCACTTAAATCTTAGGACAACATGCTTATTGAAACAACTTTATGAAGTAAAATATTAGCGCAAACAGTATGAGCTTTCAAAAATACTTTTAACACCTATTGTTCTTTAAATTAATGATAATTCCTTAAATTCAAGGATTACACCATAGTATATAAATAAAATCTGATTCTTTAGAACGAAAAATAGATTTAATATTATTTACAGTATACAAAAAGCCGCTAGTATGGAAAACATCATTTTATTACTCTACATTGAATACATTTTATGCATCGATGATCAATGAAGAATTTCCGTTAATCGGAATCTGTGCCAAAATCCCGCAAAGATAATCGATCTTGCAATCTTCGTCTCCTATGGACCACGAATGTTCCATGAACTCATAAAAACGTGCACTGTACAAATTTTCGGAAAATTTCCTTACAGTTTGTATGAGATTATTTCACATTTTTCTTTAGAAAACTTACATATTGTTCCTCTTCGTATTTGTTCATTTTAGAGAAAATTCCCGTAACGCTGTTAACGTTAATTAGATAAAGTGACTTCTATTTGAATCCATTTTTGAAAATTACTGAATTTTATTTGCCGCTGTTGGTAAATATGTAATTTTCTCTAAATTGACTTTTTTGTATGTCGATAAATTTGACCAAGGTGCAATTTTCGGATAAGATTCTATTCCACGCTATCCCGTCTTATTCCACGCAAATTCAAAATTTAATTTCCGAGCCATCTCAAAACAAATATTCAATTTTGCTCGATGCAAATCGGCTGAACATTAATCCGACTCAATTTAAGACTTTCAATCCGAATGAATCCGAGCAAAGTTTTCAATGGTACTCAATCTGATTAATCCATGACTTACAATCCGAATCGTACTGAACCCGAATTTCAGAGAATCTGAGTCATTTTGAAATCTGTTTTCGAACTAATCCGAAAATGTTTTGAATTTTGTTTGATGCTCTGGCGAAAGTATTTGATTGAAATGCAATCTATGCGAATCAGAGCTATCCGAATTCCGAATTCTGTTTCCGTACCATTTGGAATCATTTTGAACCAATCCGAAAAACGTTTTGTACCTCGTTTAATAAGAAACGGTAAAAATCAATTCTACTAAGTCAGATTCATTCCCCTTCAATCCAATTAAGTCGGATTTATTCGAAAACAGATTTCGGATTGGCAAAGATTCATTTGTATTAAATCCCTTTCCAAAACTTTCGCCAGGGTGCAAATTGGTCAAAAATTAATTCGATTGAATTCCAAACCAAGTTTTTAATCCTAATCAATCCGAATGAATCCGAGGAAAGTTTCCAATGGTACTCAAACTGATTAACCCGTGACTTACAATCCGAATTGTTCTAACCCCAAATTTCTGAGAATCTGAGTAATTCTGAAATCTGTTTTCAAATTAATCCGAAAATGTTTTGAATTTTGTTTGATGCTCTGATGAAAGTATCGGATTGAAATGCAATCTAAGCAAATCAGAGCTATCCGAATTCCTAATTCTGTTTCCGTACATTTGGAATAATTTCGAACCAATCCGAAAAACGTTTTGTACCTCATTTAATTAAAAACGATAAAATACCAATTCTACTAAGTCCGATTCATTCCTCTTTAATCCAATTAAGTCGGATTTATTCGGAAACAGATTTCGAATTGCCCCGGTTTTATTTGTATTAAATCCTTTTCCAAAATTTTCGCCAGGTTTCAAATTGGTCAAAAATTAATTCGATTGAATTCCAAACCAAGTTTTTAATCCTAATCAATCCGAATGAATCCGAGGAAAGTTTCCAATGGTACTCAATTTGATTAATCCGTGACTTACAATCCGAATTGTTCTGAACCCAAATTTCTGAGAATCTGAGTAATTCTGAAATCTGTTTTCAAACTAATCCGAAAATGTTTTGAATTTTGTTTGATGCTCTGATGAAAGTATCGGATTGAAATGCAATCTAAGCAAATCAGAGCTATCCGGATTCCGAATTCTGTTTCCGTACAGTTTGGAATCATTTCGAATCAATCCGAAAAACATTTTGTATCTCATTTAATAAAAAACGATAAAAAATCAATTCTACTAAGTCTGATTCATTCCCCTTCAATCCAATTAAGTCAGATTTATTCGGAAACAGATCTCGGATTGGCCCGGATTTATTTGTATTAAATCCCTTTCCAAAACTTTCGCCAGGGTGCAAATCCGAGCTCGGGTTAATCCAAACCGAATATCCAATCCAAAGTAGTCCGAATGTATCTGAGGTCGGAGTGATTATGATTGAAAATTGGTTCAGATGAAATTGTTGATAGAGAAAAATGAAATTGACTTCGGTGATTACATTGATAGAATAAAACGATGAAATACTGTGATTTATTGTATCGGAATTTCATTTGAAAAGATAACGATATCTTTGTTACCTTTTTCCGAATCTAGTTCAAATATATTGTTTTTATTTCAATGAAGACTATTAGTTAAGTACTTTTAATTGCGAATTTATAAACTTATTAAATGTTGCATCACCAGTGCAAGAAGTGCACGAATTAAATAATACAAAAGTTTTTGAACATGCAGATGACTCATTAGTGTCTCTGTTAGTCCATTAATGTCTCTCAACTCTAGAAGGTCTGTCACATATCCGGTGGGTACGAACCTAAAGACGAGCAGATGATACTGATTGTGGTTATTTCTTACGTCATTCGTGGGAATGACTCCACAATTGAGTGGATTGCAATTTCACTTTTGGAAAATATAAAATCACAAATTATGCTTATTATCTTAATCTATGTTTTCGTGTTTCTTAAATTAAACTAACTTGTGCCTAGTAAATGAAAATCTCCTCCTAACAAAAACAACAATAATTTATGACTAATACTTTTTTTGGGGAATTTCTCACAAAATTGTTGGGATGCTTCTTTGCACAAACTTTCCTCGCTTTTCTCTATAATTTGATTTTGCCAATTACCCAAACACTCTTGTTAAGTATTTCCCAAAATATTATATTTCGTATTACGTACGCTATGTACGGAAACTTAGCCGAGTCGGTGTCGTTTTGCGTGCGGAAAGTTGATTTTCCACACACTTAAAATTTTCCCGCACTAGTGCGAGAAAATCATCTTTCCGCACCCAACACGAAACCGCGAAGATAACTTTCGGTGTATGGCAGACAAAAATATCTTTAATTATTCTTAAGACATAAAATTTTCTAATAAATTACTAAACGTTTAAAAAAAATTCACCATGATACAGGAAATTAAATTTTGATACGTTTGGGAAAGTTTTCAAGATTCTTCAAATTTTGGGCGACATCACCAAGTGTTGTTAATAAATTACCAAAAAATGAAGGGGAATTTTCTAAATATGTGGGTATTTATAAATTTAGATATTTTGGTGTATTTAGTTGGCTTTAGGATCCAGAAAAAATGTAAACTCAATTTTTCATATTTTCAAACGTTTCGACTCAGGTTGGTGTCCTCATCAGTGAATATTTATTTTTATAAAAAATACAAAGGAGGAAAACTTAAAAATTGCCCGTGTGACGGATAAACAGTGTTGTAAAAAATGATGTAAAAGAATTGCAAGTGTGAAAATATAAAACTGGACTAAATAACTAAATTTGCGATAAAGTGAAACTGTACAAAAAATTTTTTCTGTAAAATTACTAAGGGGAGAAGCTTAAAAGATAGCACGTGTGACGGATAAAAATTGTGGTAAAACGATATAAATAAGTTGTAGATGTAAAACTATGAAATTGGTCTAAACTAAATTTACAAAAAATAAATCAATGTTTTGGAAAATTTTCTTCCATAAAATAAATTACTAGACGTTTTCGAGGAATTGTCTAAAATGTAGATGAAAATACGTTTTCACTTCAAAATGTGGGATAACTTTTTAGGAATCAGAAGGAAATTTTACAAGACTTCTTCCAGTATATATTGTTCGCTTAAGATTTGTGTGATTTTCAGCTTCCTGTATTTCAAGAAATTACGTGCTGTTTCGAAATAATTGTCGACATATTCCGAGGCACGTTCTGTGGTTCGCTTCTCAGTAATTTTGGGCTCCACTGGTTCTTATTGTTAGCTTCGAGCCACTTTGTGTGAAAAGCATATATTTTACTCTCACATGAACTCTTTCAAAATTTACCTCATTTCGTTTTCACGTCAGCTTCTGATCTCTTATATGTATATATATGTATATTACTTGAGATAAGCCATCTAGTCGTACGTGTTCAATTTATCTTAGTCAAGATGGAGGGTATAATTAACTTCTTTTTTTTCGGATAAAAATTCACTTGGATAAGTTGAAAATCCTATGTTTACGAGAAAAGTAAAAAATCATACAAAAACGTGAATTATGCGACAAAAATGAACTTGACATTTGTGAATAATAATGAGATATTTATTTTCACAAAAAAACACTGACTTGAGACGTTTATCACTTGTAGATTCGATGAATACCTGATTTCTGAATTTAGTGAAATAAACTAAATAAGAGGTGAATGGATTTGAGTGAAATTAAGGTTAATTGAGACTGAATCAAAGGAAGTTTAAAAAAATTCAATTCAATTTGAATCAAATTCAGTGCATTTGAATTATTCTACTCTCTAAATTGGAATCAGTCAAAATCTACTGATTATCAGTGAAAATTTGACTGATTCAAATAGCTAAAAAGAGGTTACTGCAAATCAGTCAAATTTCACTGATTATTTCAGTAAAAATTGACTGATTTGACAGTGAAAAATATTGTTTTCACTGGCGAATCAGTGAAAATTAACTGATTTAACAGTGACAAATATTTTTTCACTGATTATCAGTGAAAATTTGACTGATTCAGATTTAGAGAGTAAGGTGGATTAAAAATAAATATGAATTCAATCGTTTTTAAAAATTTAGTCAGTTTCATTCAAAAACTCAATTACAATAATTGCATTCCTACGTTTTCTAGTTCATCAGTTGAAAAATACTCAATTGAAGAAGAATATTTATAAGAAGTTGTAATTCTTTTATTAATCCTCATTCTTGAAATAAACATTTTTTTATTTCATAATTTTCTAGTCTTATCGTTTTACTAGTAGAAGTTGAAATAGAACGTAATCTTTCAAGATTCTAACATTCAGAAATTCAAAAATACATACGAGAATTAAAAATGGTTAAAATACTGAAGTTTGAAGTCTTTTAACTTCTTGAGTTATAAAGCTATAGATTTACAAGTCGCATGAAAATAAAATAAAATTGATTGAAGCAATGCCAGATATTCCTAAAATGTCTTATAATCACTAAAAACGCACTGTTATAAACATATTCTTCAAAAACGAATTCAAACACATAAAATTAAATTTTTTATAAAAATCGACAAAAAAAATCAATGAATTAAGACTGATTCAGCACTCCAAATGATTACTTATTATTCATAATATTATTATAGAATTTTTTCATTTCTCATTGTTTTGGCATAGGGTCAGATTCTTTTTATTTTCTTCGATTAAAATTTTCACTTTTCGATATAAAAATGCGCAAAAAGAAAGAAAGGCAAACGTTTCGGCCACATATGGGGGCCCTTTTCAGTGCCATAAATTCAAAGATTAATTCAAAATTTCTGTAAAACGTAGATAATTAAAATAAGGATTATCATAAAATTGAAAAACTTATCTCATAGCTTGCAATTCAAAATGAAGTAGTCTAGTAAGCAGCATCACGAATTGAAAAAATATTTAGAGTTCACTGTGAATAAAAAACCGGATTACCAATAAACCGGAAAACATAAAAAAATTTTCACACGAACCGACCGCAATTTGAAAAACTGCATACTGGACTACTTCATTTTGAATTGCAAGCTATGAGATAAGTTTTTCAATTTTATGATAATCCTTATTTTAATTATCTACGTTTTACAGAAATTTTGAATTAATCTTTGAATTTATGGCACTAAAGAGGGCCCCCATATGTGGCCGAAACGTTTGCCTTTCTTTCTTTTTGCGCATTTTTAAATCTAATAATAATTTTAATCGAAGAAAATAAAAAGAATCTGACCCTATGCCAAAATAATGAGAAATGAAAAAAATTCTATGGATTTTTGGGTCAATATAATAGCAGACATGTTATCAAACATGTCACTTTAAAATTTAAATAATATTATAAATGCAGAAAAGCTAAATTATGAAAAACATATGTTTCTGCTAAGAATTAATATCCTCAATAAAATATCAAGCTGGTCAATAAATTTTACATTTTTATTTAACAGCTCACACAAATTTATGTTTTCATTATAATCTATGAGTTGAATAATAATCAAGTGAAACATGAACACGTTTAGTCAATTGAAACGTCATTCGAAGAAGTATTCGGATTGAATATTAGATGATAGTCTCCTTTGATAATGCATGATTCATTGTTGTTTGACACGTGCGTCTGTTATTTCAACCAGTTCAATCGATAAAAATCACGAGTAATTATTTCTGTATACCAATCTTTTATACGTGCAACTGCACTGAATTTCTTAAAAGCGTTGAATATAAAATGAGATTTTGCTTTACTGTGCTTTGTATTATGTCATACTACTTATGCGTTTGTATATATAACTCATTATCATTATGAACCTCCTTGAAGCCGACGGAAGATCACATCTGACGTCACCTTTCCAGGTAACTACAATATCAGCTTGTTTCTTGTTGCTTGATGCGTAATTTAAAAAAGATATATTTTTTGGTCACGATAATCAGGAGAGCTGAAATGAAAAAACGGAGACAATTAATTACGTTAATAGTCATGATAACTAAGATGCATCTCAGAAGGTTATTTACTTAATTTTCATATACCTCTGAAGGAACTTTTTTGACTTAAGAGTCTAACAATGTAAAAAATATAATTTAAACCCTTTTGGAGATCTTATGGCAGAATTATAAAAAAAATGAAATAAAAAAAAAGGGTTGCAATTTATATTCTTAAAAACATGTGCAGAAACTTCCAGACTCGGCCCTGACCAGGAATAAAACGAAAGAAGAAATTTGGACCTAGTCAGGTAAATTAAAAATCTAAGAGAGGGCGTTGCAATAATCTTGGCTCAAACTTGGCTCAGAAATGCAAGCCAAGATAGAGCTTTCCAGACCTTGACGTGGTATTAACCACGTCAACAAATTTTTCAAGGAATTAAATGAAGTTCTGTTTGAGCGAAAATTTTTATAATTTTATTCCATGCTGCCAAACTTGGCGGTGATCAGGCAGTGTGTGTAATGATCGATTTGTGTCTCCCGATTTGGTCAAAGCTGAGCAAAAGCAAAATTTCTGCACAGGTAATAATTATTCATGCATATCTGTATTGGAATTCCTTGGCCTGGCTCTGGCCTGGAAGGAAATTATAAGAAAAAACTGGACCCAGTCAGGTAGATTAAAAGCGTAGGAGAGGGCATTGCAATAATCTAGGCTCAAACTTGGCTCAGAAATGTATGCCAAAATAGAGCTTTCCAGGCCAAAGCCTGATATTAGCCACGTTCCCAAATTTTCCATTAGAGTTGAATAGAACCCTTGTCATGCAGAAATTTCCATAAAATGGTCCCATGTTGCCAAACCTGGTAATGATCAGGCAGTGTGTTTCAGTTTCATGATCGATTTGTGTCTCCCGATTTGGTCAAAGCTGAGCAAAAGCAAAATTTCTGCACAGGTAATAATTATTCATGCATATCTGTATTGGAATTCCTTGGCCTGGCTCTGGCCTGGAAGGAAATTATAAGAAAAAACTGGACCCAGTCAGGTAGATTAAAAGCGTAGGAGAGGGCATTGCAATAATCTAGGCTCAAACTTGACTCAGAAATGTATGCCAAAATAGAGCTTTCCAGGCCAAAGCCTGATATTAGCCACGTTCCCAAATTTTCCATTAGAGTTGAATAGAATCCTTGTCATGCAGAAATTTCCATAAAATGGTCCCGTGTTGCCAAACCTGGTAATGATCAGGCAGTGTGTTTCAGTTTCATGATCGATTTAGGTTTCCCGATCTTGTCCAAGCCAGGGCAAAATTAAGGAACGTTCGATGCAATATCTATTAAAAAATGTTTTTACATTGTGACCGATGAAGGCCCGTTATTATAAAACATCTGGGTTTTCCAGTTTATCTGCATGCTAAAAATCGGGTGAGAACATTTTTAAATCAAGAATGTAGTTTAGTTATATATTAAGGAAAAAAATTTCAAGCGAAATTTGGCTCTGCATAAAACGCCAAGCCAAGACTGGGCCTGGATAGAACCCCAGGATCAAACATCTACTTTGCTGGATAATAAGGCCAGGCTCAGGCCTAGTTCACCTTTTCATGGAAACCCACTTGTCAATTGTCCAAGCTAGAAACATGGCCCAATCTTGGCCCACGCTTCTACTCCAATGTTCAAAAAATTATATTGAGCCATTATAAACATTGAATTTGGCCCTGTTGTACCAAGACTGGTAACGTATCTCGGATATCCCATTTTGCCTATCCTTGGCTGAAACTTGGCCCGGTAATGGCTTATTATTGTGCCAAACATTATTTGTCAAGTGTAGGCCGTAGTTATTAATACAGATTTGGAACGATACCCAAGTGCGAATTGCCGGAGGTGATAATACGACACAATATTGGCCCAATGTCGGCAGCCAAGAGTCGGCTATTGTTAATGGGCCAGTATCACTGTTTGCATCGGTCAAGTGCTGGGTCGACGACGGCGGCCTTTTTCGACTGTTTAAATTTACCGACCTTCAGCCGAAACTTGGCCCAGTATCGGCCCTATACCAACCTGATTATCATTTTTACTATGGCATCCAGTTCTGAAAGTAGAAGAGCCAGAGTCGGGCTCATGGACGGCACATTACTGGGCCATGTGTCACTTTTACCACGGCAAACCATTCCGGAATTGAGCAAACCGGAGTTCGACACAGCATTGGCCCGTTGCTGTGCCGAAAACAAGTGCTGGCAGCCAGAGTTTGGGCCAGAATTGACCGCCAAGTACATACCGGAGTTATCATTCCAGCAACGGCACGATATTGGCAGCCAATCTTTGGCAAATTTTTGGCGATGCTGGGCCAGTGTTGGGCCGTATCTAACTTCGCACTTGGGTAGTAATGGCCACACTTCGGAAATATTTTGCCGATGTTGGGCCAATATTGATCTGTTCATAATTTTACACTAGTTAGGGGCCATGACTGCGGGGTGGGTAAAATTTCTCCTGGATATTGAAGAAATCAATCCAAAAACTCAACCATGGCCTGAAAAGGTAAATGCATTTATTTGGTTAATCGAACTAAATTTATTGCTAGATTGACTGAATTTTTTTTCTGAGCTTGGTTCAAATCTATTCGTAACAATCATAAACATGAGATTGTTCTAAGTCGAATGATATTTTTTATACCTAAATACAGCCCTGTTTCATGTCACATGAACTGAATATACGAGGAGTTGATAGTGTCGAAAGGCGCCAAGTTTTGAACCTATGGACCTGTGACATATCACGATTACTCGTGCACTGTTAGAAGATCCTTCTGTAAACTTATATCCTCCGAATAAGATATACCTATTGCTATTCTGAAACAGGTTTCGTACTCTCCAATTTGATTTACAGTTAAGCTGGACACACTGCAAATTAATTTTGATCGAAGATGGCCATCACCGTTACAAATGATGGCATCGTTTACAGTGTGAATTTAATTAATCCTTATTTCAAAGAGTTTTTATACAATTTTTATGCTTTTGACGTATAAATATGTTGCAGCTTGATAGGTCGATTAAAAGATGGACGAGCAAAAAAATGCTACTTAATTACAGATATAAAAAAATCAGCAGCTAAGAATGTTCAGTACGGCGACTCCTTTGATAAATAAATAATATTTTTTAATTTATGAGTCATGTCCTATTTTTCTTTAATTAGATAAACGAAAATTTATCAAGAATTTGAGTGTTGGAAAAAAAATTTAAGCCATGATTCTGAAATTTTTAAGTACTATAAACTGATTAAAAATTGTACTTAATAGGAAACAAATTTTTTTGATGCTCAGACCTGACTCAGGACTGGTAAACCTTATTTGGGAATGGAAGGTTGAACGCATTTTTTTTAAAGTTCCTAATTCATTGTAAAAAAATTGTCAATTTTCCAATCTCTTTTTTAAAGTATTTTAGTCGGGAGCAGGGTGGCCAACTACTTGAAATGAAGAATCACAATCGGGCGCATGAAAAAACACTAAAAAACACTAAAACTGAAACATTGAAAAATCACTAAAAATAACTAAAGTTACTGACTTTTTACTAGATTTTAAAAGGCGCGAAATTTGAATTTATATTTTTATAAAAATAAATAAAAACAGTGGAAAAAACAATAATTGTGCATATAATACAAAACTAACTTCAAAGGTAGCCATAATTACTATAAAATTAAGTTTGCATAATATTTCAAAAATGTCAAAATCACTAAAAATACACCAAATACAGTGAAAAATCACAAAGTTGTGTCTTCAAACAATGACCGAAAAAAACACAACCCGCCTTCGAAAAACACTTTTGTGTCAAAATCACTAAATTGGCTACCATGGCCGGAAGCAATTCCAAGTTTTTATCGATGCATATAAAAAGACGTAATTAATCAAATTCCCCATCAAAGAAGCTCTAAGCTAGCGAAATTGTTTTATGTATTTTTTAGATCCAAAATAGATCACTGATGAGGGCTCCGATCAGAGCCGAAACGTTTGATTATGTAAAACTTTGAATTTTTATTAACCTTGAACTTTAAGGCCAACTATCAACATCAACATATATCTTCAATTATTAATTAAGGGTTAATACAAGTCCAGAACCAGAATATTAAAATTATTATATTGTTTCAAATTTTTTCGTGGAAAATAATATTTTCTCTTTTAAATGATTCCTTCAATAATAATATTGCTATTCTTGCAAGCAAAATCATTTATTTTTGCCTGAGGCCTACCTGAGTGCGAATTGCTGAAGCTGATAATACGGTACAATATTGGCCCAATCTCGGCAGCTAACAGTAGGTTATTGTTATTGGGCCAGTGTCACCGTTTGCATCGGTCAAGCCCTGGGCCAACGACGGCGGCCTTTGTCGACTGTTTAAATTTACCGACCTTCAGCCAAAGCATGGCCCAGTATCGGCCCTATTCAAAGCCGATTGTCACTTTAATTATGGCATCGGGTTCTGAAAGTAGAAGAGCCAGAGTCCAGCTCATGTATGGCACATTTTGGCAAACTATTCTGGAACGGCACGATATTGGCAACCGATTTTGGGTTGCCGACCCCAAGTCCCCGACTTGGGTAATTTTTTCGAGTGTTTGCACTCAATTCTTGTAGAATTTCGTATTTGAAATTGTCTTCTTTTTTAATGTGTAAAATATTTTAGTGTTCTGATTCACTTTCAAATATTTAAATCTTTGATCATGAAACTTTTTGTTGTCATTCCTGATTTTTAAATTCTCTTCAAGTCTGAATCTTCAAAATCGTTGGTTTCGAAGTTGGATAAATATAAGTATATTTTGAAAATGTCACACCTCTGGATGGAAGGTGAGGGGTGGAGAGAGGATAATAAAAATGTTACATAATTTTTAAAAGGCCCCTTTTGTATAAAAGATGTACTATTTTTACAAGCATTAAAAGGTTAATTAAAATTAATAACTTGTTTAGCGTACTTTGAAAACCAACATAATAAAAGCTAACTTTAAAAATATGATAAAATTAAGCAACTATATTATTGCCTAATAAAAGGTGACTAGTACAATGAACAATAAAAGCAATCAATTATATATTTTGACACTTTACTGTTTAGGCTGGGAGTATTTGGCCTCTTATATAATGGATGTTGATCGTGAAGAGCAATAAATTTGTCACTTGTGACATTCTACCCACATGACAGAATGGTCAAAAAAGGGGAAATTGCTTCAAGTGTCAAGTATTATCCGAGATTACAAATGGGAAATTCATACTTAATTTATACTTCTGATACCAAAAATCAACCAATAATCAGGGACAGCTTGAAATAAACCAGATTGAGGATCAGAAACGTTAAAACGAGTTCACTCACTATAAAGGTTTCTAATCCAGCGCGAGAATTGTGCATTGTTCTTCCCACGCTTGTCCCTAGCTAACGAAGCTAGATTTAATTATTCTTCTGTATTTTCTCTCAATGATGAGAAGGAGTTTCTTAGACTATTTTTATTTCTTAAAACCAGGGAACAAAGAAGATAATAGGATGATTGAAATTCCAGAATGTACTAATGTGTTTTTTTATAGATTTTAGAGACACAATACCGGTCAAAAGCATATCATTGGCTGTTTTATGCCATGAATGAAATGGGATTGCAGTGTTTTTGTAAATTATCAGGGGTGCAGCTAGACATTTTTGGGCCCAGGGCAAAAAATGTAGGGGGCCCTTTCTTCTTAAAGAAAGGCCTACGTGGGCCTTTTTTCCTTTTTGACTTGTTTTCCATCGCTTTCAAAATGGTCCACGCGGGGCCCGGGGTGTTTGTCCCCCCCCCCCCCCCCCAGCCGCTTGCCAGTAAATTAGGAAAATCAACCAAAATATTTAACATTTTTCCATTTCCTTGGGCGCATTTTGAAAATAAGTGGAAATTTTTTACTAGTTGTTATTGTAGGTATAACTTGGAATAAGGAAATTGTGAAAATTCAAGTACTGCTTGCACTCCCAAAATACATGACTGGGATTTATAGAACTAATTTTATAAATATTTGATAAATTTCATAAAATTTGCTCAAAATATACCGTTCAATGAATTTTAAAAATAATTATAGATAGGACTTGTATCGACCCTTTGATGAATATTCGATATATGTGTAAATTGGCTTTAAGAACTGAGTTTTCATCATTTCTGGACCCTAAAGCCAATTTACACATATATCGAATATATATATATATCGAATTTTAAAAATGTTGTCTTATTAATTACGTACTTTAAAGTTTCCAATATTTTTGTATTTAAAGTCTCTCTTCAGGCAAAAATCAGGACGAAAAAAAATTGCGATGTGTTTTCTGGTACTTTGGAGAAAAAATTGTATGATAAGTGTATTCAAGTGGACGTCAAAAAAGAGCCGGTGATATACTTTTGACTGGTACTGTATATTTTATTGTTATTAAGAATGAAAAAAAGAATGTTGCTGAAGTGTAATACTGACCTGGAATAAACGAGAAGGAAATTTATTAGAGTAATAAGAGAGATGCACGTTTTGTACATACATATTATGAAATTATACCTGTACTTTCTGTACTTAGATAGTCAAAAGATAGTCTCTTGTTGCAGTGAACCAGGCAATTTAGCCTTATTACAAATCTGGGTTGTACGTGACCTGTCAGGATTTCTTTACATGGAAAGCGGCTGTCCTTAAGAATCAAATTTAATTAGCCAAAGGTATGTGGGACAAAATTTGCCAAGTGTACCCGCCTAAAGTTTTTCTGTCTTCAATTTTTTTGAAACTCTACTGAAATGTAGTCTTATTGGACCTCTTTTAATCCATTAATAATTATTAAAATATTATTACAAGGATCACCTAATCTCCTTCTCGACATGATCAAATAATTGTTAATTCACTGTTTTTACATTCTCATCATGGATGAGAAGGTATTGGTTTTATGTGAAAAATGACTTTCGAAATTTTCATCAAATCTTTACGTTTTGAGATCCCCTGAGTCAGAAAAAATGGTTTTTACGAAAGTGTCTGTCTGTCTGTCTGTAGTAGGTCGTGTGCGGCATAACTCTCGATAGAATTATCAGATTGAATTGAGCTTTGGTACACTTTATCGGAGCCGAAAAAGTAAGGACAAGTTCGTTAACCAGCCACATCCAATCAAAATTGAGGGATTGAGCACTACTTTTGTGTTTTTGAAAATAAATTTTTGAAAAAAACAAAAATTTCAACACTGGATTTTGATAGTGCTCATAAATCTCTACAAATTATTCTGATAATATTTTTTGATTCAATCAAAATTAGAAATGTTACAGCATATTCAAATGCGAAAAAAGTCAATATAAAAATTCCATTTTCCAGTTAAATTATACGAGATACGAAAAAACGTTATGATACAATATTATTAAATAAGTTAAGACCTACAAATTTGAATTGTAACATTTTTTCATAAGATGCATATTTTTCTTTTTAATTCAAAAAAAAACTATTGAAAATCCAAAATTCAATTTTTTAGCAATAATATTCGTAAGACGAAAAAAACGTAACAATACAAAGTTGTTCGTTTCAAAACGATCTACAAATTTTGTCTCACACAGTTTCTGATAAAACATATATTTTTCGTTTCCACTCCAAAAAATACGATTAAAATTAAAAAATTCCATTTTTTAGACAAAATATGAGAGATACAAAAAAAACGTTTAGATGGAAAATTGTTTGCCTAAATGAGGTCTACAAATTTTCATTAAGACATTTCGGGACAGGATGTATATTTTATGTTTTGATTTTTAATATTAAATAAATTCGATTTTTTTCACCAAAATATGTGAGATACGAAATAAGCGTTGTTCTGCAAAATCGTTTCCTTAAATAAAGTCTACGATTGTTTTTTATTTTTGAGAGATTTGGAAGAAAATAAATTATTTTAACCATGTAATGTATTAAAAAGTTACTGAAATGTATACAGAAAATCGAGCGCGAAGCGCGAGCGCCATGATGAGAATGTGTTCCTTAAGGCTGATAGAGCCTTAAGTAAATTGAATTTCCTGTTTCACTTAATTTCAAAAAGAAATTGAATGACTTTGAGAAAATGTGTAATTCACATCATCTGCAATATTATTATAAAATTGGTTTGAGCTTCAGTATCAAATTATAATAAATAAAATTGAATGTATGTGAAGAGCACAAGACCGAGCGCGAAGCGCGAGGTCCAGAAAGAACGGAGCGCGAAGCGCGACGATCAAATCGCGCGCCCTATAAATATAAATATAACTATAAAGGAGACATTCAATGAATTCTGTCAGCTCAATCCTTATTTAGAATGAATCGTATTGTTTCAAGGAATATTATTTATGAAAACAAAATTTGCTGTATTGTAACTGTTTGAAAATATCAACGCATCCAATTTACAAAAATTTACTTTTATTTTTTAATAAAATTAATAATAATTTAAATTTAAGAATTTGAAATCTTTCTGTGGAAAAAAAGACGCTTTCGACTGCGCTGGGGTTCGAGCCCAGGTCTTTCAATTGCGTGAATCTAGAACTTTTTTTTTTTAAATTTTGAAAAAATTGAAGGGGTCGCATTTTGAAAAAAACTCAAAAATATATTTAAAATGGGAAAATGAGCATGAAATATTTTTTTAATTGCAAAATCAGTATTTTTATTGGAAAGCTCAGAAAATAACGTTTAAAAAACACTCATATAAAAATTAAGTTGATCAACTTTAGCAGAAGTTATGATTGATTTAATAACGGCGCGCGTGTTAAAACGTGGAAAATTTTGAACCCCTGTATGTTGACAACCAGTCATACTAAAGCTATCTCCTTTCGGAGATTAAAAGAGATCCACTAGGACTAAAAATCAGTAGAGTTTCAAAAAGATTAAAAACACAAAATTTTTAGGCGGGTACACTTGGCAAAATTTACCCCATGTACTGTATTCGTTTAAGCTCAACATTTTAATCTAGCATAATATAAGTTGCATGCCACTTTTAAAATATGAATTGGATCAAATTTAACAGATTTGAAATTAGTGATCCACTTTTTGCTAACAATAAGCTACTTTTAACTGAAAATCAATTGAAAATAACTGTTTGCATAGCGACAAGTGAGTTATTGAATTCTAATTGCGTGTCTAGAATTCAGTCACTGATTGACATTATTTGTAAAAAAAAATTGTCAAAATTTAAAAACTATCAAAACAAACTGATTCAGTTACTGGTTCAAAGTAAAACTGTTACTGAAATATCAGTAAATTCACTTTTATTTATAATTTGAGAATTTACTTAAAAATCAATGAATTGAATAAATTGTAATGGAATTTAAGAAACTTTTAAAAATCTTTCCAATTTCAATCAATTTATTTGACTAATTTTTAACTATAAAATCAGTTAATTTCCTTCATTTTTCATTGAATTTTACTTAGAAAACTTATAATCTCAATTAACAAGAAAAGCAACTGATTGATATTAAGGAAGAAAAGAATCAATTAAAATATTATTCAATTTTTACTAATTCATAAAGTATCATTGAGTTAACAGATTATCATTTAAGACTCATTTTGGATTATTTACAATAAATTCATTAATTGAAGTTTAGACAGCAAAGAGGGATAATAAATTAGTGTTTCGCTTCTAATATAATATTCGCAATTGAAAAATTTTCTAATACCTCAATTTCTAATTTGAGAAGTATTTTGATTGGCAGATTTCACATAGTAATTTTTATATATTCTTGTGTGCATTCGCCTACGGCAAGAGAGAGTGATTCATAGATTTTCCTGCGATATCATACCAATAGTCATCAATGTCGAATAACGAGCTATGCGAGATGATTGAAAAAGCCGTATTTCGACTAACTATAGTATACTTCTTGTCCTTAATACCTCATCGAATAATGGATGTTTAATAGAAAATAAGCTATCTTAGTAATGTTAATGAAGCCTGAACGTGCATCTATTGATTGTAGTTATCGATCATTACCTACTGACAGTTGGCTCTTTCAAAACTAATTTCCACGATTTCTTGAAACTATTTATTCCTGACATTTTTAAATATATTTCAGATAATTAAGAAAAAGAAAAACTTTGGCACTAATTTGATAATATTTTCTTACGTTACAATTAAAATTTTGCAATATTGGCTTCAATTTGTGAAATACTTGGAACTCTGTGGAGAATTAAAATTTTTCATTTTTTATCTAAAATTTGAGGTTTTACTCTCAAATGAAAAATTTAAAAACGTTTATCTCACAAAAAATTGGCACGAAATTTAAATCGGCAATTACAATAAAGAAAATGCAATATAATGAATAATAATAATAAACATTTAATATTTTATTTTATACATGATTTGGTTTTCAAAAAATAGAAAATAAATCAGTTGAAAAAATTTGTCGTTTTTTAATTAAATTTCGACCAAAAAATTTGTATAGAAGTTTCTTAGCACTTTAATTTTTCTTGCAATGGCATCTTGAAATTTTCACATTTTTAAAAATTTTCAGAGAAAAATTTAAACAGAGAAAACTTCATCAAAAACACACAAAAAACGTCAATCGTCTCAGTGTTATTTTTAAAATTGCAATTTACATTACTAACAAGCCAATATATTTCTCCCAAAAAAACAAACTCCAATAAAAATTTCATTCCTGAATCAAACTCAAAATTATTAATAAAAATTATTGTCATCTCCAGTATTTAAGATAAAAATGTATTTCATTTCTGACTAATTCTATAATTTAAAGTCCAGCAGCCTATTTGATTTCAAATTAACTCTGCCATTTTTTCCCCTTTGCTAAATTATAAATCTTGGAATTCCTTATCGGCATGAAGAAACCGGAGAAAGCTTTCATTATAAAAGAAGAGTAGATATGAAAGTAAGCTTTGCACGCGTACAATCGCGTTTTTAATGATTATGATTAACCATCAACGAATCAGTTTTGTCTCACGGCTATTGTATTTTACTAGTGACTAGGAATTTAAAGAGACGCTTCTATTTACGCCTCGATGAGGATGCTAATGACTATTAGAAAACCTATTAAAGATCGCCTAACATAGTTATTATTTCCCTCTCGTTCACGTAGTCATTAACGTTTGTCTTGGTCAATGATGACGTCACTTTTCATTGCGTTCATTCACGTCCGTGATAATAATTATTACGCTCATTCTAGTGCACCCACTTCTGGCATTTCTGTCACTGAACTATTGTTATTAATTACACCACGTATATTATTCTTTACGAGTAGCTCGGCAGCGATACTACAATTGGTTGACCGTTTATCATCAAAGGGGACATTATTTTTGAACAGTGCTTCTAAATATGTACAAATCAACTGGCTGAGCTGCTTTGTAAATTCTGGATTATGAAATAACGCATTTCATTGCTTCACAAAAGTCATTAAGACTGACATTAAAAATGGTCACATTCTTTAATTTCTGCGTAATTATTTCTGTATTGTGGAAAGATTAAAGCTTTAATTCATAAGATAATAAACTTTCAGCCCTCCTATAATTAAAGTTCACGAATTATTATTAAAAATTTCGTTACTTTTTAGCAAATATATTTTTATATTTAGGCAAATCTCCTTTACTTCAAATATTAAAAATTCTTTAGAAAAAAAATATTAACAAGTATTGAATCAAATTCTTTTTGTGAAATATAATACTAACTTAATAATCCGAATTATTCCGACTTCTGATTTATTCGGGTTGATGCCTCGGATTGAATCCAATTAAATCGGATTGATTTTTGACCATTTTTCATCAAACGAGATGCAAAATGTTTTACGGATTGGTTCGGAATAATTCGGAAATAGATTTTAGAAAATTATTTTCTACATAAAGATCTGCAAATTTGAATTGCAACATTTTTTCATAAGATGTATATTTTTCTTTTTAATTTAAAAAAATACTATTAAAAATCCAAAATTAAATTTTTTTTAACAATAATATGTAAAATACAAAAAAAAACTTAAGAATACAAAGTTGTTCGTTTCAAAAGGATCTACAAATTTTGTCTCACACAGTTTCTGATAAAACATATATTTTTCGTTTCAATTCCAAAAAATACGGTTAAAATTCAAAAATTCCATTTTTTAGACAAAATATGTGAGATGCAAAAAAAACGTTTAGATGGAAAATTGTTTGCCTAAATAAGGTCTACAAATTCTCATTGAGACATTTCGGGACAGGATGTATATTTTATGTTTTGATTTTTAATATTAAATAATTCGATTTTTTTCACCAAAATATGCGAAATACGAAATAAGCGTTGTTCTGCAAAATCGTTTCCTTAAATAAAAGCCTATAATTGTTTTTCCTTTTTGAGAGATTTAGAAGAAAATAAATTATTTAAATCATGTAATTCATTAAAAAGTTACTGAAATGTATACTGAAAATCGAGCGCGAAGCGCGAGCGTCATGATGAGAATGTGTTCCTTAAGGCTGATAGAGCCTTAAGTAAATTGAATTTCCTGTTTCACTTAAATTCAAAAAGAAATTTAGTGACTTTGAGAAAATGTGTAATTCACATCATCTGTAATATTATTATAAAATTGGTTTGAGCTACAGTATCAAATTATAAGAAATAAACTTAAATGTATGCGAAGAGCATAAGACCGAGCGCTAAGCGCGAGGTCCAAAAAGAACGGAGCGCAAACGTATTTTATTAAATATTTATACAACTTGACCATTTTCAATTTATGAAAATAAATTCTTTAATAGCTAAAACCATTGAAAAACAATTTTCCAAAACAACATTTTTATAAATAAATTTCTGAATTTTGATAATAATTGATTCAATTTTTAAAAATTGGAATCGGTCAAGTTGTAGAGAATCTTTTCGTTGAGAAAAAGATCCTTGAATTATTACAATCGCACCATTTTTGAAATTTTGGCTCGAAGCTTTAAGAAAAAACCTGCTTGCTCCGTTCTGTTTGGACCTCACGCTTCGCGTTCGGTTTTATATTCTACGTATACATTCAAGTTTAGCTCTTGTAATTTGATACTGAAACTCAAATTAATTTTATTATATTGTGAATGTTAATTGAATTTTCTCAAATTTACTAAATTTGATTATAATTTCAAATCAAAGAGGAAATTCAATTTACTTAAGGCTCTATCAGCCGCAAGGAACACATTCTCATCATGACACTCGCGCTTCGCGCTCGTTTTTCTGTATACATTTCTGTAACTTTCTGATAGTTTACATGATTAAAAAAAATGTATCTTCTTCCAAATATCTCAAAAAGGAAAAAAATTCGTAGACTGTTTTCAAGCAAACGATTTTTTATTTTAACACTTATTTTGTATCTCACATATTTTGGTTTAAAGATGGAATTTTTGATTTCCATTATTGTTTTTTTAAAAACAAAACATAAAATATAGATCGTGTCAAGAAATGTCCATATTAGAATTTGTAAGCCTCATTTAGTCAAATAATTCTCTATCTCAAAGTTTTTTTTCGTATCCCACATATTTTGTTTAAAAAATTGAATTATTGAATTTTAATTATGTTTTTTAAAATTAAAACGAAAAATATACATTTTATCAGAAACTTTGTCAGACATAATTTTAGACCTTATTGAAGTGAACACTTTTGCGTTCTTACGTTGTTTTTGTAATTCACATATGGGGCAAAATTCGTCAAATGTACCCGCTTAAAAACTTTTTGTCTCCGATTTCCTTGAAAGTCCGCGAAATTATTGTTCTAGTGAACCTCTTTTAATTCCCCTAAGAGAACGTCTCTAGTACGACGGGTTGTCAGTATACAGGGGCTCGAATTTTCAACCTTTTACCGCGCACGCTGATACTCAATGAACCATAACTTCTACAAAAGTTATCCAAATTAATTTTTTTATGGAGGTCTTGGAAATTTTTTTCTTCATTTTTTAATTTTAAACATATTTTTGAGTTTTTCTGCAAGTGCGGCCGTTAATTTTCTTTCCAAAATTATGTTTAAAAAAAAGCTTGACTTTTTCCCTTTAAAATGAGCCACCAGCCATATATCTCTACCAATTTCTTTCGCCCCACTTTCGACCATGGCTCATTTTAAAGTGAAAAAGTCAAGTTTTCTTCAAACATAATTTGGAAAAAGAATTAGGGGCCGCACTTGCAGAAAAACTCAAAAATATGTTTAAAATTAAAAAATGAAGTTCAAATAATTTTTTTTATCTGAAACCATTGCTTTCAGCGTAAAGCTGATGAAAAAAAGTTTCCAAGACCACCATAAAAAAATTAATTTGGATAACTTTTGTAGACGTTATGGTTAATTGAGTATCAGCGTGCGCGGTAAAAGGTTGAAAATTCGAGCCCCACTATACTGACAACCCGTCGTACTAGAGACGTTCTCTTACGGGAATTAAAAGAGGTTCACTAGGACAATAATTTCGCGGACTTTCAAGGAAATCGGAGACAAAAAGTTTTTAGGCGGGTACACTTGACGAATTTTGCCCCGCATATTATGATTAAAAACTTGAATTTTCGATTTTCAGTAGTAATGTTTTAAATTAAAAAGAAATATTTACATCCTATAAATAAATTTGGCGATTCAAATTTTTAGATCACTTTGTAGTAAATAATTTCGTATAATAATGCTTGTTCGTATCTTGTATTGTATAATTTAACTACAAAATAGAATTTAGATATTGACTTTTTTTTAAGATTTAACATACTGTAACTTTCCTAATTTTTGTTAGATCAAAAAATTTTATTTTGATAATTAATAGAGATTTATGAGCACTATCAGAAACCGGTATTGGAATTTTGAATTTTCTCAAAAAGTTTTTTTCATAAAATTCATATTATATCTTCAATTTTTTGATAAACACAAAAAATATGAATTTACGCAATAATATATTTTCTACTAGTGGGCCATAAAGTTGACTTTATTTTCCCGTGCGGGGCAAACAAATCCACTTTCTGACCCTGTAGTAGAAAAAAAATCGTGTGCAACAAGGGAAAAACATTTATTTTACTCATGTGGTTGTTACCCTCGCTTTGCTCGGGCATCAAACTTCACACTCGCAAAATAAATTTTTTTTTCCCTAGTTGCACAATGTACTATTATGCATCTAGGGAAAATAAAGTTCATTTTTGTCTGTGAAGATTGATGCCCGAGCAAAGCGAGAGCAATAATCACCCGAGTAAAATTAATGTTTTTCTCGTGTTGCACACAATTTTTTCCATTTGGGAGTCAAAAAATGAATCTGTTTGCTCCGTATAGGGCAATAAAATGCACTTTATGACCCGCTAATTGAAAAAACTGTATTTTCTACCAAAAAAATCCATTTCTTAACCCCCTGGAAGAAAAAATAGTACATTGTGCAACTAGGAAAAATAAATGTTTTTCCCGTGTTGCACACGATTTTTTTTCTACTACAGGGTCAGAAAGTGGATTTGTTTTCCCCGCACGGGGTAATAAAGTTCACTTTATGGCCCGCTAGTAGAAAAAAAATTTTTTTTCCCTTGTTGCACAATATACTAATTATAGCTATTTTGATTTTCTAAAACAAAATTTGATTCTTGGCATTTTGTTACTATACTGAAAATGTTATACGTGCACTTCACTATTTCGAGTCAATATTCGCGTTGGGATTTTCTCTCGATCCGTGAATCAGAGGTATGAAGTGATATGGCATCGCAATACCTGAGAATTAAGAGGATGGATAAACAGGATAGGAATACCTATATGTGTATTTCTATGGATTAGTCCATGAAATGCGTCGCCGTGTAAAAGGCGCAAAGATGATGAGAAAGATAATAGCATAATAGGCTTTCTGATGGAGGTAGAGATATACAATGAGGCAGAGACAGGTGATGAGACTAGCTAGGCTCTATAAAGGATCGAGATGGGAAGAAAAGAGAAGAGGTGAAGTGCTATGTATGTCAATATACCTTGTGTTATTTCTAGCTCTTAATGCTGAAGACAAAATAGATGCGTGTACATATTTTTTTTTAAATGCTATTAATGTAACTGTGCAGAATTTCTTTGATCTGGCACTGTCTTGGAATAAACTATCAAACCTAGCCAGGTTAATGAAAATTTCGGTAATGGTGTTGCCATCATCTTTCATGTATCCTGAAATTGTGGTCAATTCGGCGTTCCATGATAAATTACGACTTGCCGGGTCTGCGCCTTGTCAAAATTTCTGCATGGGTTAGAATCGATAAACCCTTAAAGTTGGGTTCAAGATGCATAACCGATGATAACTTTGGAATTAAAATTTAAAAATGGGAAACTATACCTGTGAAGGCAATTTGCAATGGCTCAGAGATGGCCCAGACTTGGCAAGTCGTAACTTGGCATGAAACGCCGAGCTGGGCCTGGTAAGGAGATTATTGCAACGTCTTCTCCTAGGATTTTTATCTGCTGGTTTGGTTTGGTGGTTCATGTCATACTGTGTCTTGCCAGGGCTGAGCCACGCCAAAATTTCTGCATTGGTTAGAATAAATAAACCTTTAGAATTGCGTTCAAGATGCATAACCTGTTATAACTCCGGAATTAAAATTTAAAAATGGGAAACTACACATATACCTGCGAAGAAAATTTACAATGGCTCAAAGCTGGTCCAAACTTGGCAAGTCGTAACTTGGCATGAAACGCCGAGCTGAGCCTGGTAAGTAAATTATTGCAATGTCATCTCCTAGAATTTTTATCTGCTAGGTTGGTTTGGTTGTGCATGTCACACTGTGTCTTGCCAGGGCTGTGCCACGTCAAAATTTCTTCATGGTTTAGAATTAATAAACCTTTAAAATTGAGTTCAAGATGCATAACCGATCATAACTCCGGAATTAAACTTTAAAAATGGGAAACTATACCTGCGAAAACAATTTGCAATGGCTCAGAGCTGGACCAGACTTGGCAAGTCGTATCTTGCCATGAAACGCGGAACTGGGCCTGGTAAGGAGATTATTGCAACGTCTTCTCCTACGATTTTTATCTGCTGGGTTGGTTTGGTGGTTCATGTCATACTGTGTCTTGCCAGGGCTGCGCCACGTCAAAATTTCTCCATGGGTTAGAACTAATAAACCTTTAGAATTGGGTTCAAGATGCATAACCGATCATAACTCCGGAATTAAAATTTAAAAATGGGAAACTATACCTGTGAAGACAATTTGCAATGGCTCAAAGTTGGACCAGACTTGAAAAGTTGTAACTTGCCATGAAATGCCGAACTGGGCCTGGTAAGTAGATTATTGCAATGTCATCTAGAATTTTTATCTGCTGGATTGGTTTGGAGGTTCACGTCACGCTGCGGCATGCCAGGGCTGTGTCACGTCAAAGCATCTACCTGAGTTAGAATTAATAAACCTTGAGAATTGGGTTCAACATTTATAACCAGTTATTACTTTTCAATACAAAATTTAAAAAAAATATGAATTATAACTATGCCAAAAATGAACAATGGCACAGATCGGGTCCAGACCTGGCGAGTCGTAATATGGCATAAAACGCCGAACCAGGCCCGGGAGCTTGATTATTGCAACGCTATTTGCTACATTGGTTACTGCATTGATTAAAGTCTGGGAACCTATATGGGTTCCTGCATTAGGAATTTACAATAGAAGTTTTCTCGCGTAATACTTGGCCAAGTAAAACAAGTGTCTGTGGATCTTTCAAAGAGAGACTCAAAGGCAGGATGTATTAGAAGGAAAACGCAGATTTCTAAGTGGATAATCCCTGATGAATAGCATTATCTTCTCTGAGTGGAATGTCCTGATAAGTATAGGCCATATCGTCACGTCATCTGCTTCGTCGCGTAAGGAGGACTCCCTCGTAGTGACACTTGTCGTTCTACTTTCCGGGTACTTTCCACTACGATAGCAAACACGCATTATTTCTCGTCTGCCTCTTTACTACATTCCCTTTTTAACGAAAAGAGTCACCTTAAAAATTGTTAATTTTATGTATTTCCATTTATTGAAAACAATAGTTGGCCCAGATATTCACTTTGTAAAATATTATACTGCTAATTTATAAGTTAAGACAATACTTTTTATAAATTGAGATTACTATCCGATTTGTAAAAGATTCAAGTTAAGTTCATATTTGAACCGGATCCTAACCTCGAATAAAAAATTGCTTGTCAATCTCCCTACTGATAGTTTCGGATAGGATTTTACAACATCCTATTTTGTGCTAAGCTAAAATCTGTTTCCGGACCAATCTGAAAATTCAAGACTTCTTATCCGAATACATACGAACAAAGTTTTTAATTTGAACTAATTTGAGACATTCAATCCGAATTGAACCGAACAAAGTTTCCAATCAGAATCGATCCGAATAATTCAAACGATCGATTGGGTCGGAATGAGATGAATTTAAAACTTGGTACGCTTTCACTGGATTGGAAGTCTCGGAATTAATCGGATTGAAACGGATTGATTTTCCAGACGATTTATATCAAGCGTCATTGAAACTCTTCCTATGGATTCGTTCGAAAGTTCTCGCTATTGTTCGGATTGGTGCGGAATAGAACGAAATAGCGCGGAATGAAATCCAATCCGAAACTTTAACCAGAGAAAAAACAGTGGTTTTTAGTGAATCAGGAATAGTACATTGTGCAACTAGGGAAAAAAAGTTTATTTTGCGGGTGTGAAGTTTGAAGCCCGAGCAAAGCGAGTGCAACAATCACACGAGTAAAATGTATGTTTTTCCTGTGTTGCATACGATTTTTCTCCACTTGGTGATAAAGAATGGGTTTTCCTACTAGCGGGTCATAAATAGCATAAATAGCATAATATACTAATTGTTTTGCCCGGCAAGGGTCAAATAAATGTTTTTCTTGTATTGCACACGATTTTTCTCATACTGGGGATCGACAAATGGATTTTTATGTCACGCAGGGGGTAATAAAATCCACTTTATGACCCGATAGTAGGAAAATCCATTTTTATCCCCAAGTGGAGAAAAATCGTATGGAACCCAGCAAAAACAGTCATTTTACTCGTGTGATTGTTGCACTCGCTTTGCTCGGGCATCAAACTTCACACTCTTAAAATAAACTTTTTTTTTCCCTACTTGCATAATATACTAATTGTTTTGCCCTGCAAAGGACAAAAAGATGCATTTTTTGACCTAGTAGTATAAAATAAAGTTTTTTCTCTTCAGTTTCATAGTATACTATTTTTTGTATGGAAAAGAAAAGATTTTTTTGCTTCAGTAAATTTTAAAAGCACTGAAAATGAATGCATGCTAGTGATAAAATAATTATGAGTGAAAATGAATACTGAGAGGTTCGTCAGCCGATATGTTTGCGACTATATCGCGAAAAGAAACATCTAGCCAATCTCTTATTATCGCCTGCAGAACAAAGGCACATCCCTTCAGGATTTTTCTAGCGAACGATGTACTTCCGGTGTGTGTTTCATGCGTGTGACGCACTGTGGTTAAGCTCGCATTTCAGTTTATGCCATTATATCGTGCCTCAGATATTTCGTATCATTAAAAAGGGAAAGAAAGTGAGGCAGGAGAAGTATCATGGTTGAGGACTATGCGGGTAAATTGTGCAAAGCGATTTTCTCAATAATTCCTCTTATCGATTCTATCTTTTTTTTACGTAATCAGCCTCATTATAAATAAGGTGAAATTTACTTGGTACGTTTTCAAAATTTAAAAGCTAGTATAAAAAATAGGGTCAAGGTACATTTTCTCAAAAATGGTTTTCTTTGACGAGAGTTTCAAAAAAATATTACATTCGTCAAAGTAAAACCAGAAAGATAATTAACACCGAAATGGACAATTTAGTGATTTTTTTTACAATTCTACTCTCTAAATCTGAATCAGTCAAATTTTCACTGATTGAATCAGTGATTTGTCTTTCCACTGATTCATTAGTGAACAAATATTTTTCACTTTTAGATCAGTTAATTTTCATTGATTCATCAGTGAAAAAAATATTTTTCACTGTCAAATCGGTCAATTTTCACTGAAATAATCAGTGAAATTTGACTGATTTACAGTAACCTTTTTTTAGCTATTTGATTCAGTCAAATTTCACTGATGATCAGTAGATTTTGACTGATTCAAATTTAGAGAGTAGTAAAATTGAGAAACGTGTGAAAATTTTATTAGATATTTAAAAAGTTAAAATTTAGTGATTTTTAAGGGTATTTAGTTACAAATTTATTGGTTTTCATAACTTTCGGGTCTTTATGAACCCAGTGAGTACTCACAGTTGTTACCTAATTGTTACGTAACAATGTTGTCAAAATGTATTCCTATAAGTGTCACAAATATTGAACAAGAAATAATTTTTGTTTTGAATTTAGATACTTTTTAAAAATCGGTGTTTTTCGAAAATGAAATTGCATTTAGTTACTTATTTAGAAAATAAAATGTGGTCAGAAATTATTTGATGCGAGCGAGCATTGCACTTTCAAAAGCATTGCTATTCTTATCAAAAAGTTTTCAAATACAAAAGAAACGATAGTTTTCAAGGAGAACAGGATACGGCAAATACTGGCCCTGAATAATAGTCATCTTAAGAATACTCTTCACTTTTTTGTGAAGAAATTCTTGAAAATTCCCAGGAAGCACATTCTGCTTGTGTTAGAAGCACTATTAAAACCGTACCGGAAGTGGGAGGAAATAAGTAATGCATAGGCGTAAAAGTTGAAAAAACTTTATCATCGAACAAAATAATAATAATTTGAATCAGAATTCGAATATTTCAAAATAGAACCATCTCAAAAAATTTAATTTGAGCGAATCAGAGCCATTCGAAAATCTATTTCCAAACGATTCCGAAGAATTCGAACCCAGGTTTTAAACCTAATGAATACGAACCACGACCTCAATCTGGATGAATCTAAACCAAGTTTTCAATTCGAATTAATACGAGATCCGATTTATTCGGATTGATTAAGATTAAAAATCGATTTATGGTAAGCTGGGCTCAGATTTTAGATTTAGATCAACTCCAGTTTGAATTTATTAAATTATATTCAGATTGAAATTCAGGATCGAATCAGATTGATTCGGATTGATTTTCAACCGATTTGCATCCAACGATAATTGAAATGTTTTTCAGTCCGTTTCAGAAAAACATTTTCGATTCAGATCAATTCATGTTTGGACTTATTCGGATTAATTCGGTTTCTTGAATTGGTTCGGTAACAGACTTTGGAATGTCTCAAAATAACTCAGATTTGCTCGGATTAAATGCCTATTTAAAACTTACACGAGGGCGATTTAAGTTTATCGACGTATGAAGAGGAATTTCAGTAAGCTTTATTTTCAAATTCAAAAGTCCTGAAAAATAATAATAAATTGTTCCCGAAAAAATTCAAAAAATAGTTCCGAAAAGTGTTCCCTTTCTGACTAGCTTTATTGTGCATATCTAGATTAGCTTTTTGAGAAATAAATTCCATGTAGAGCAACTTTTGAAAATTATTTTTACAATATAGAAGTTTGATGAGGGGCTGATTAGAATAATCCCTTTTAGCATGGAAAACTATCCAGTACTTTAATAGCCTCACCTGAGATTTTTGTACGATTTTATCAACAGAAATTTTTATTAGAATGTGTTTAATAATACATTAAACTAATTTGAAATAGATCCTTTTATAAAACGGATGAATTTCTAATTTCAGGTAAAGATGAACGCATCAGTTTACGCCGCGTCCTGTCCGACTCTACAGTCAAACTTGTCATTGCACAGTTCTTCCTACTATAGTGAATATAGTAATTCTACGAGAAGAAGATTGTCATCAACAGGTGAAGCAGATACATCAGCCACTTCTAGTTACGAAGGCAGTGACAGTTCTGAAAACAGTGACGAAACACGTCTCGAACCTGTTTCCCAGGTCGAACGCGAACAACTCGAAACATTTTTTCGAGGACTCAAGTCTCAGGTAAAAATATTAATATTATTATTGAATAATTTGAATCATTACTAAAATCATTACAATCCAAACAAGTTACAAAAAAAAAAATTCTAGGTTTTTGTGTGCGAATCCCTGGCGAACTTGTACCTTGGCAGTGCATCGCAACCGGAAGGATGGTCGCTGCGATTCACAGGAATACCTGTTGTAGTTCTGGACTTAGGAGAGACGAGATCTAGATCTAAGAGAAGAATTCAAATTCTTCTAGCTGAACGTGGAACATGTTTTACTCTATGGAGAGAGACCATAGACAACTTGTCATCCTACAAGGTGAATGACAGCTTTTACTTTTTACTTCCTGTATCTACAAACTTTTTTCTAGAACTTTCCAATGTTGCCAATCAGGCCAAAAAAATTTTGGGTTAAAATGTTTTTAAATTTCAAGTCCACTGGTAAAACAAAAAATCGACTGCCAACACTGACCCAGATTCTGTTGAATTAATTTGCCAGCATTGGCCCTGTTTTGCAGCTGATGCATATCAAGGCTATAATCATTTCGAAGATCCACCTAGTAAAACTGATACTCAGAACAGGAATTCTTTGTAGAATTAAATATGGGCCTATATTGGCCCAGCCTTAAATTTGGAAAAAGTTTTGAATCGGAATTCTATCCGGGGGAATTAGAGATATTCCGCGCTATTCTGAAATCAGTTTCTGAACCAATGTGAAAACGTGTTAAATCTCGTTCCATGCAAATCGGTTGTACATCAATCCGACTCGATCCTGAATTTCAATCCGAATTAATACGAACTCAAACGAAAAAATCCAAGCTGCAGTTGATCTGAATATAAAATTTATTTCCGAACCAAACCGGAAAAAGCTTTATATCTCATTCGATTCGAATCGGTTACAAATCGATGCGATTTTATCAGAAACTTCAAATTAGAATGCATCCGAACCAACTTTTCAATTCAAATAAAACCGAATAAATCCAAAACCGGGTTGATCCAAATCTGTTTCTGAAGCGATCCGAAAAATATTTAAAATATCGTTTGATGCAAATTAATTGAAAATTATTCTGATTCAATTCTAAACTCCAACCCGAATGAATCTGAACAAAAATATTAAACCGAATCTAAAATAATCTGTTTCCGACGAATCAAACCGGAGAAAGCTTTCTATCTTATTCGATTCAAATCGGTTAGAAATCGATCCGATTTAATCCGAAACTTCAAATCAGAATGCATCTGAACCAACTTTCCAATTCAAATAAAACCGAATAAATCCAAAACCGGGTTGATCTAAATCAAAAATCTGTTTCCGCACCAATTCGGAAATCATTTTAAATCACGTTCGATACAAATTCGTTAAACATTAATCTGATTCAATCCCCAACTTCAAATCTGAATGCACCCAAACCAAGTTTTTAATCCAAATAAAATCGAATAGATCCAAAACCGGGTTGATTAAAATCTAATATCTGTTTCCGAACCAATTCGAAAAACATGCTGAATATTGTTACATATATATATCGGTTAAACGTCAATCCTATTCAATCTTAAACTTCAATCCAAATTAAACCGAACCAAGTTGTCAATTAAAATAAATCCGAACTCGGGTTGATCCAAATTTATTTCTGAACCAATCCAAAAAATATTCTAAATATCATTGCATACAAATGGATTGAAAATTATTCAGATTTAATCCTAAACGTCAACACGAATGAATCCGAAACAAGTTTTCAAATCGAATCAAACCGAATAAATCCAAACTGAAGTTGATTTGAATCTAAAATCTATTTCTGAATCAATCCGAAAAAAGTTTTTTATCTCTTTATAATGCAATGTAGTTTAAAATCAATCCGAATGAATCCAAATCTGTTTCTGAACAAATCCATAAAATATTTTAAATATTGTTTCATCTAAATGGATTGAAAATTAATCCAATCCAATCCCAAACTTCAACTTGATTGCAACCAGATTTTGATTGAATCCGATTGATTTTAAAGTGATTTCCAACGATCTAGATTAAAAATGTTTTTCGGACTGGTTTGGAAACGAATTTAGCAATGGCTCGAGCAGGGCCGGATGCAGGGGTGCGGGGGCCCGGGCAAAGAAAAAGTAGAGGCCCTTTCAATTAATAAATATCTTTTGATTATTTCATTTTTACGTTTGAAAAACAAATTTACACTATTAGAATACATATCTCTTCGTCATTTTTCGAAAATCTTTATCGCAGTTGATAGTTTAGTACATTTAAGTGAATGACACTTTACGAACTTTCTTAGAAAATTTTCGTCAAGCACATTGCTAAGCGGTACGTCGCTCACTGATCCTCGGTGTGTTCAGCTCTCAGTGTATGGTGATATATACATAATCCCTCATTAATTTCTTAAAAATGGAAAATTTTATTGCTATAAAGTTTTTGAATCCACGGTTTGTGGAGGCCCCAGGGCTCCGTCCCGGTTGCCCCGACGTACATTCGGCCCTGGGTTTGAGTTTAATTAGATTGAATCCCGTCATCATGTGCGTCATCATATGCGACGCATATCGCCGGCACGTAGTGATGTTCGCATTCGTGACGGTGAAAAGCGAGCTTTATGCGTCTCGTATAATTTAAAATTATTTCCAAAGTATTAATCATAATATGAAATCAAAATACATAATGTACTTGAAAACATTATATTTAAGGTTGGAAACCGATATTATACATACGGGCAATAGATAAATGTTTGTTATATATCCAATAAATCTCAATAAACAATGTATAAAGTGTTCAATATACTTAAATAACGACGAACGCGAACATTTTTTTAATCCCGATAAATAAATAGTTTCCTATATTACTACAGTTATACATTTGAAATATAATAAGTATTCAACTTATAGTTGAATCACAATAAACAGCAAAATATTTTTAGCATTGAACAAATAGTACATTTTCTTATATTATTAAAGTTATTTAGTGATGCCAGTCAACGCGTGGTCAACTTTACATTGTGGCTTGTACTTTTAAAATAAGAAAAACCACGTGTCAGACTAACAAACTTTAAGAATAAATATTTCTTACCTTACGCACACTGAATACACTGAATGCACTAAAACTATGATCATGAAAATGGCATGAAAAAACTGATTATGAACGACCTAGCCTAACCAACAGAAAGAAACGCCAAGTTGAAGTTTATTCCAACCATGTGATCACGCGGGAATATTATAATGAGATTAAATAAATTGAAAAACATTTTAAAAATAGTAAAAGTAACTTAAACTTAAATTTTAAAATGTCTAACTTGTGAACATTCGATATTTAAATAAGTCTGTCGATATTGGTAAACTAAAAATATACTTACAAAATTTAAATTTATATTCCAGGAATTTTTCATATTTCCTTTTTTCTGCAGGAAATTATTAACATTAATTATTTAATTATTATTAATATTAAATAAATAAATAAAATAAATACAATATTATTTAAATTATTAACACAAATTAACATTTTTCTTATCAAAAAAAGGTCTTATAACAATAATATTTATTATATATATATAAACAGATGCCTATTACAAAGTGCGAGACATATGCCTCTCACGTACGTGCCTGCCACAAAATGCGACGCATATGTACCGCAAAGTGCACGCACCGTGTTCCTCGCATGCTGTGCGGGTAACGTGCCTCGCACGATTTTTATCTGGAAATTATTTTCTGGATCTTTTTCCAGGACAACCAAATATATATTTTAATTCTTTTGAATAATTTCATTTTTCATTTTTACAGGTATCTGGGCCAGCGTTTCATACTATGTGTCTCTCAGCTGATCACACAAGACTAGCCGGGCTTAGTTTCGATAATCCAAAGGCAGCAAGTGATCTCTGGCAACATATAGAACGCCTAGTTTCATGTCCAGAAAACATCAGCTTGTCGGTGCCAGGGAAAAAGAAGAAAAAGAAACCTGCTCAGAAGAAGGTTGTGCTACCAGCAAAGAGCAATATCAGTCAGCCTTGTCAGTTCCAGCACGTGACCAGTGTAGACTTGACAGACAGGTCACGATACTTTTCTCTCCAGACGTTGGTGCCACCACCAAACGAACTTGAGAGCACCCAAGAGCCCAGCTTTTAAATCACAATACTGCTATTCTGTTCTCGAAATACAAGACGTCCAAAGGCGCTCGTATTTTTCATTCTGCTTTCTTCCTCTTCATTCCTTGAGGCTGAGTCAAGTTACTCCAGCTTTAATCGTATGTTAGAATGAAAACAGGAATGGAACGGGAATGGAAGTCTATTACAAAGAGAATATTACGTAGTACTTCTCCAGTCTTAAATGGATTGCGGAAATAACACTTAATTGATACTGCATTGCAGTACAGGAAGTCCTTTGATTCTGTAAAAAATAGACGTTTTAGTTCGATGATGAATACTGGATGGAATTTTCAGTTTATTTTAATAAAACTGATGAAACGATATTTTTATGCCGTGTATGTAACAAAGTATGATTTTATTTCAGTATTCATTAACGATAGTATTGTTAATTAAATGAGAGTGAGTGAAAAAAATTATTTATTTCTTTAAAGTACAATCGGAAATGTAATTGATTTATACTGTACAAAATTTCTTGGGGAATTTTCCCAAAATTATCGGTACGCTAAATACTACGAAATGTCTTTAAATTTTCCTAAAATTTGATAAGAATACTGCACTAAATACTCTTATAGAGTATTTCTCAAAATACTGTGAATTTCACTCAAAAAAAGGTATTGAATTATACTTTCTAGGTATGTAATTCTAATTATGTCATTTGGAACAAAAAAGATTTTTAATTCTTATTAAAAAATATAAACATACAGGAATGATTGATTTAAAACCTTTTTTTCGTGTTTGAACTTTTATTAATATGGCTGAACACAAATTTTTCAAAACTTATGCAATTACGTGTTATCATATATATAATATAATATATTGCAACCATATAATTGTCAAATATAGTTATTTGTTTGAAATTGTTATTTAAAAAAAATTAATTTTCTTATGCTTGCCTCATAAAAAAATATTTTCAAGAATAAGATGCGATCAAGTTGTGGAGAATCTTTTTCTTTAAAAAAATGAGCTCTTATTTATCAAAATCGTAATATTGTTGACAAATTGGTGTTTATCGATATCACAAAAAGTTCAGTCAAAAATAAAATATTTGAAATGAACAATTTTTGCATTTTCAAATTTTTTCTATGAAAAGTAACCTTTTTTTGTTCTGAAAACTAACATCAATAATAATATTGCATTTCTTAAAAGTATAATTAAATATTTTTTCCTGCGATTTGTTCTTGAGCCAGGCAATTGCCTAAAAATTTTAGTGGATAGTTCCTAATTTTTACAATAAATCAGTACGGAGTATATAAAATTCACCAAAAATACAAAATTACTAGATGTTTTGGAAATATTTCCTAAAATTCTAAGAAAAATGTGAAATATCCTCTAGCAAATTGTGGGAAAATTTCTTCAAATTTTTTACAGTTTATGATTTTATAAAAAGACGTCCTACCTAATTTGATATCAAGCTGTAACAGATGAAAAATGAGAAACGATAGTTAGTTTTTAATGTAAAAGACATCATGTGGGGGAAAAGTCGCCAAGTCTGATAAATTTTAGTACTAATGTACTTCTTTCAATTCTTCAAAAATGCCAACAGTACAACAGGTTGTCAATATTCAGGGGTTTTAATTTCTGACACTTACTACGCGTGCCAGTATTAAATTAATTCTCACATTTACTTAACTTGTTGAATTTGACTTTTTACGGTTGACATAGAATATTATAAAATAATAATATTATTATAAAAAGATTCTTGCTTATGACTACACTAACATATATATATTTTAAAAATTTGTAATATATTGAAATTTATTTTATTTATTTAATAAAAAAATGATAAAGAATCAAGCTGAATTTTATATTAAATTAAATTTAAAATTCACTCATAAGAAAAACTTTTGACATGTATACTTGGCGAATTTTACCTTCATATGTATGAATGTCATTTTCCGGATCTGTAATTTTTAGCTAATTTCATGAATTGAATATTATTGCAACTTGCGAAGATTATATTTTCATTAAAAGCAAAAGCAGTCCTTTGAATAGTTTAATATCATAAATATCGATAGAAACATAATTCTAGGAATTGTTATACTGCGCAATCAATTTTTTTACGAATAGATCATTTTCGTCGATGGTTAAAATCAATATTCAGGATCACTGCAAGATGTAAAAGTCATACGTGATCTTGTATAGATTTCATGACACTATTAAATAATAAGTATAAAGTTGTAGAAACTTCCGAGAAGTGTTTTACTTCGTGGTCAATATTACTTACGGCCATAAGAAGACTGGATTGATTATCCTATATTGTAATTAGCCATAGCTTAGAACTTAGAGTCTTTTAGAACTACTGGTCCTATAAATAAGAGATCATCATTCATCTGCCAACTCTATATCCACTACATTATGAACAATTCATCATTATATGTATGTATACTTACATCTTATCAGATGATTTTTTTTATACAGATAACGTCTTTGAATTTTATTCAATTTTGAACTCTACGCAATTTATGCAACTGAACATAATTTATAAGAATTGGTGTGTATTTCCTGCAGATTTCTTAATCAGAGACGACAATCCCACTTGATAAATTCCAGAAACGATTGTATTAAATATTACGTTGTAATAATTGTAATAAATAGTAGGAAATTATTTTGAGCTATTTCTTTAAAAATTTTAATGTTTTGATTTTAATGCTTTAATGTTTTAATTATCTCCTACTTGTCATGAAGAGAACTCTACACTGGAGAATCATAAAAATTGCGAAGCCTGTAAAATATTTTAGTATTTCTTCGAGGTCAATAAATTAATCGTTTATCTACGACTGTGATATATTAGTAACACATTATGTTCTGCAACTTTCAACCACAGTAGTTTTATTTAAATTCTGATGTAAGGCTATGTAAGAATACTATTATCTACATGATTATTGTGCTAATAAAAAGTATCTACTTCATTGAAACCAAATATTTCATTAATATTGAAGAGACCGATTTATTAAATTAATTAAAATTTTTGATATAAGAATTTGCAACTTTGATATATTGCTAATAGAGCACTTTAGATATTTAGTTGCTAAATAGCTCATCATTTTAAATCAAAGAATAATTATGTGAGACACAAAAATTTGGAAAGAAATTCTCAACTAAATTTTTTAAATCTAAATTTTATAACCCTTTGAAAAATACATTTTTGTAATTGCCTAATGATCGTGAAAATTTGTACTCAGGGGTTTTCGGGGTCGCTGATTACGAATCAGATGTCAGATTTTCAAAATTCATAATGGCGGATTCGTAATCAGCGACCCAAAAAACCTCTTGGTAAATATTTTCATCAATATTCTTGAAAAATAACGTTCCGATGTCTGCTATGTTGGAACGCCATCTTGGATTTTGAAAATCTAACGTCGAATTCGTTATATATATATAGTGTATATATTATTAGCAATTCTGCTAATTTGACTGTATATTTATGTTATTTCATCACTTAAGTATTTGGAAATAGCAAAAATCCAGATCTGAATACAGGGACGAATCCAGAGGGGTGGGCCCGGGGGGCCGGACCCCCCCCCCCCCCCCGACATATCAGACTCCCTCAAATCTCACTAGCGAAAAAATTCGAGTTTGTCTAACACAATTCTAACGTCACGTTTTGTGAAAGCCGAAATATCTTTTATTTTTAAATTTTTCGATCGGACAAAGGGATAACTAATTCATATCAAGAGTTATTTATCGATCTTGTGTAGTAGTAATGGATTTTAGTAGACGCATGTGCAGTTCAAATGCACAAGGCTTTTCCAGTAAGATGCTAACGCTGTACGAAGAAGAAGAAGAATAAGAAAGATTGAGCTTCGTTTCATGGCTATGGGCGCATGCGCAGTTCAATTTTTACATTTCATTCCTTTCTGGCGAAATGTACTACATTGCGCTACTGTTAACTGTAGCGAAAAAACGAGTTTGCGCGCCGGTGGCACATAAAATATTTTATGTGCCTCCGGCGCGGAAACTAGTTTTTCCGCTACAGTTGAGAGTAGCACAATGTTGTGTATTTCGCTACAGAGGAATGGAATGTAAAAATTGAACTGCGCATGCGCCTATAGCCATACAGCAGAGCACAATATCCTTTTTATTCTTCATCTTCTTTGTACAGCGTTAGCACCCTACTGACAAAGCCTTGTACATTTGAACTACGCATGCTCTACTGCAACACGCTACTACTACTCAAGATCGATAAAATCAAAATGTCCGGGACTAGTTGCGAAATATCAAGTGTAATGACTAGCGCCGCAAACAACTACAATACTAGATTAGATTCGAGTGTAAGCATAAAAACTCGTGTACGCACCGAAGTCACATAAAATAGAATACGTGCCAATGCAAACATTTCGGGAAATTACGAGACTCGCGACAATGCTCGCAGGACTGATTGCGCCTCGGCTTCGTCTCGGCTTTGTCTCGGCTACGTCTCGACTACACCTCGACTACGCCTTTGCTTCGATCTCCTGCGAGCATTGTCGCTCGTCGCGCAATAACCCTCATTGTGCGCCTTGGTACGTAATATACTATTGTTTATAAAATTTGGGAAATGTCACGGAAGATAAAAGCGGACGTAGATAGACTACTTTTGATTTCAAAATTGAAAAAAAACGCACTTTAAAAGGAACGCAACATTTCTCTTTTGTTAGTAATATTGTTCATCGAAATGTTGATGACAAACAAAATATTGCCTTTCCACTACTTGTAGGTATTCTAACCTCGACTAGTAAGAGTTCGCGCAAGCTTCTATCCATCGTTGTCCAGTAACTTCTCTCTTCGGAAACCGATGAATGGACACACTTTCCTTCTGACGCTTCTTGGTGGTATACAGCACGAACAGCATACGGAATTACGTATTATTCAACCATGATAACACAAAATGACGCGCAATGGATTGTTAAATACTTGTAATGACTTGTAAATAACAATGTCGGAACTCATACGAAGCCAGTTCCCCTTGCTGCACCCCGCCCGCTTGCGCCAATTAGCGCCGCGTATAACTATGCACATGAACTACGCTACGCGGATACCTCATCCATTACAGGTTGACCGGCTCTGGTTTGCAGTGGACGAAGAAAACTGCACGGGACTCCTAATGCCAACCAAGGTACTCTTACAGCAGCTAAAAGTCTTGGGACTGGAAAAGAAGGGGGGATGCTTATCCCAATAGTGATGGTCTTGATCAATTGGTAGGAAATCTATAGCATATATCGACTTCAACCAAGTTCCAAATTGATCTTGGGACTTGTAGCTTCGATCCAAGTACTTTCCTGAATTCCTAGAGCCAACTAAGGTACTCTTACTCAGTATGACGAGAATAATAATTACCCTTTAGTTCTCGTTTTTTTCATATTCTCATTAATGTTCTCATAAGAAAGGGAAAAACTTTTAAATCAAAAACTTTCTCTCTGACTTTTTTACGGTAAGGTCTGATACACAAGGTTTTTGGTTTCCATTCAAATATTATAAGATAATATTAAACCAAAACTATTTCACAGTTTTGGTTGAACTATTATTTCATAAATTATTTCACGTAATAATAATGATGAACATAAAAATAAATTCATTTGATGTTTTTGTATTTATGATGGCACTTGGGTTCAACCAGGAAATTTCCTTTTTGGGCATTTTAATTTTGGTCCACTTCAAGCTGACTCTGAAAGTTTGATAAAGAAAAATACTTTCAAAGTTATCACCAATTTTTCTTAAACTTGTAAAAAAGTGTTACATTATGTCAAGGAGACTTATCGACTTTCAATCTTAGACGCCATTGCGCGCGCAATTATCGAGTATTAATGTGCCTTCCTTCTTTAAATCAAACTTATAATCGTCAAATTAAATGTCTGAAAACTTGTTTATATCATTCAAAATTTGGTTCTTTTTAAGATTTTTTTGAAGTTCCTGAATTTTATACCGAAGCAAAATACTGAAAATCGTTCGTGACAAGATAACATCCGCATATGTAATATGTAGCATTTTAAGACATAGCTTTACAATTTCCAGCGTAATTGATATCACGAAATTTAACTAAATTCGTTTTAAAATTTCCAAACTATAACAGTATTTTCTGTCACATATAACTATGTATGGAACTTCAGTTTCTGTTTTTAAAACTTCCGACAAAAATTTCCAACAGTGGTATAACATCACTCAATAAGTTGCCAGTCTGACATATAGATGGCACCACTGTTGTCAAACCCATATGATTTTTGGATAGTACCAATCTTCAAATGTTAAGTGTCAAAATTTCATGACAATCTGACGTTTAGTTCAGAAGTTACAGAGGTTTTAATGAAGCAACTTTTATCATTTTCATAACAATGGATAAAAAGAGTTTCAAGTGTCAATCAAACATTGATTTTTAATGGGAAAAGGGATAAAGTTCCGAATAGCTGAATTTTCCGATTTTCTTCAAACTTCGTATACTTATGTATTTTGACGTGCTGATTACGAATATGATAGTCAAAATCAGCGACAAGACAATTTTCATGGTAAAACCACGAAAAAACCATAAAACCTATGGTTTTTTTCGTTAATCTAAGCCAATACGCAAAATTTTACAAAATCATTCAAACAAAAGTTATAGATTTCATTGAGATACACATTTTTTGTTTGAAACATTTTTTTCTACGAGTGATACTTTTCGAGAAAATTAGTGATACATCTGATATCTTCGACGAACTCCTTCTCACTAAGAACCGTAAGGGTCTATCTCCTCAATGGAAAACAGGTTATTGGACTTCGATGAATCACCTGCAATAAAAATATGTTCTCCTAGTACGAAAAATAAATGAATCAATTCCGTCTGTCGGGGGCTAGCCCCCGAACCCCCCTATTGTTGGCTACGCCAACGATTGGGATAACCTTATAGGTTCTATAATATAGATATTATGCAAATTTGTACGGTAATACTGGTGTCGGGAAAAGTACTTATTTGGAATCTCTTATTACTGGAGACTCTGGAGAAAACTTCGAAAATAATGAATGCATGCAAGAAACACACGCCTGTAAGTACTATGAGCACGGAGGGTGGAGACAGACTTGTCGCTTATTGCACTGAAATCTGTTAGATTTCATCAGATGTATCACTAATTTTCTCGAAAAATATCACTCGTAGAAAAAAATATTTCAAACAAAAAATGTGTATCTCGATGAGATCTATAACTTTTGTTTGAATGATTTTGCAAAATTTTGCGTATTGGCTTAGATAAATGAAAAAAAATATAATTTTTATGGTTTTTTCATGGTTTCACCATGAAAATCGTCTTGACGCTCATTTTCGCTATCATATTCGTAATCAGCGCGTCAAAATACATAAGTATACGAAGTTTGAAGAAAATCGGAGAATTCAGCCATTCGGAACTACACCCGAGAAAAAATACTGTTGAAACAAAGCAGTGGCTTGATAAGCGTTATTGGGACTCTGCACCAGGGAAATCAACAATCATCGACTGATATGCCGAATTTAAACGCGATCGTACAAACTCCGATGATGCTGAACGCTCTGGTCGCCCAAAATCAGCAATTGTTCCGGAAAACATAACAAAAGTTTACAAAATAGTTTTGGGCAATTGTGAATTAAAGTTGCGTGAGATAGCTGAAACCTTGAAAATATCAGAAGGTAGTGTGTTTACAATTTTGCACTAATCTTTGGGGTTGCGTAATATATCTATTATTATTATTATTATTATTATTATTATTATTATTATTATTATATTAAGAAGGTGGGCATTGAATGACATTGAAATGTCAAAATCTGAAAAAAAAGCAGAATCGAGAATGCAAATTTTTAATGCCTTTTAATGCCTAGGAATTAAAATGCATTCAAAAGTTCCTTTCTCGATTCCATTTCTTTCCAGATTTTGACATTTCAATGCCATTTAATGCCCACCTTGTTACTAGGTATATTCTAAAGAGCGGACATTTTTTAAACATGAATCAATGATTTATACCATCTGATTTTATCAAAAGAATATCAAACTATGGTTGCTATGGTTACAACAGGTTGAAAAGAACATCGGCAGCGACAGTAGCGCCACCACTTATTGATAGCAAACACTACAATTCGTTTCCCTTTTCTCCTATATGAGTGGACCCACTGTGATTGTCGGCTGCCCTATTGAAAAACTTGACGTAAAAAACGACGTCAAAAATGACATAAAAAACGACGTCAAAAATTACGTCAAAAATGACGTAAAAAACGACGTCAAAAATCACGTAAAAAACGAAGTTAAAAATTGGGACAGTTTTTTACGTCGTTTTTTATGTCATTTTTTACTTCGTTATTGACGTCGTTTTTGACGTCGTTTTTGACGTACTTTTTTGTCTTTAAGAAGCCTTACATTTCCTATTACATTTTTGTGACTCCTTTACGAAATGCCCATTCCACTTTGAAATAAATTATTTTATTATACAATAGTTCTTTTACTGATAAGCATTTCTCAATTACGATATCCAATGAACGACCGAATATAAATTGTTAAGGCTTCTTAAAGTCGAAAAATGACGTAAAAAACGTCGTCAAAAATAACGTAAAAAATGACGTAAAAAACTAACCCAATTTTTGACATCGTTTTTTACTTAATTTTTGACGTCGTTTATTATGTCATTTTTGACGTCGTTTTTTACGCCATTTTTGACGTCCTTTTTTACGTCATTTTTTACGTTATTTTTTACGTCAAGTTTTTCAATAGGGTGAGTAGACAGCAGCTGGCGAAAGCCGTCCAAAGCGACTAAAAACTCAACAGTGGGCTGCAAGGTTATGGCATTCGTGTGTATATTGGGACGCGCATGGTATTTTGATTGTCGACTATCTTGAGAAAGGTAAAACCATTAACAGCGACTATTACATGTCATTACTGGATCGATTGAGCGCAGAAATAAAGAAAAATCCACATGCAAAAGAAAAAAGTGCTGTCCCACCAAGACAATGCACCGTGCCAGAAGCCCATGAAAACGATGGTTAAATTGGATGAATTAAGCTTCGAATTGCTTCCTCACCCACCATATTCTTCAGATCTGGCCCCCAGCGACTACTAGCTCTTTGTTTACCTACAAAAATGCTCCAGGGAAAGAGATTTGACTTTAATGAAGAAGTGATTGCCGAAACTGAGGCCTATTTTCAGAGTAAAGACAAATCATTCTACAAAAAAGGCATCGAAATGTTAAAGAAGCGTTGGAATCAATGTATTATACTTGAAAGAAACTATGTAGATGAATAAAGTTGAATTTCTCGAAAAAACTGTGTTTTTCTTAGTTAGAACGAAAACTTAGTGAGTGATGTGTTAAAATAAAACAATCCATGTGATATTAACATTTTTACAGATATATCTTCCAATTGAAAGGTTTAAAAAATTCTTAAATTTCATCTTGAGATGATTCCTCATTTCCTCATTAACTATTTAAAATTTTTACGATTCAATGCAAAAATTGGCTGTATGCGAATTCTTATTTTGTTCTGTACAGTACGTCAAAATTATTGGTTATTTTAAATATAAAACAGTTATACATTTTTCGTGAACTGTTTGGAAATGATTAAGATCTTTAATTTCTCATTTGTTTGTTGAGGCTCGTACATGCTTTGAAGCACGATATTCACAAGCACACACGAAGTTCTGTGCCACGCATTGCAAACAAATTTTCTTCACTTTGTTGAAATGTTACCTACCACCATCATTTCATTATTTTTTTCGATTGCTTTAATTCAAAATATTGGTGAGTATTTGAAATTTCATAGAATTATTATAAGCTATTATAAGATATGTTTTTAGAATCTCCAATTTTAATCTCAAAAAAAGCACCCGAGTGCGACATATGTTACATGAAAAAGATAAGTTATCAAAATTTCTTGCACATCAATAAAAACAATAATAAAAGTAAATAAATGATAAATGAAAACATAAATTGAGCTAAGAAAAGTCGTTACTATGAATATTTTACAAATAATTTAGAATTTCTTTTTGTTTCTATTGTTCTACATTTTTATATTTATTTATAATTTGTATGCTCAATGAATTTATCATGTGGATTATTTATCCCCGTTATCAAAATAATTACAGTATGTTATAAAGTTTCTTGACGTGTATATTCCTTGAAACAGTCCTCTCAGCACTTACTAAGTTAGCGTAGATCGCGTCGCATAGTTTCTTATAAATTCAACTTGCAATTGAATATTATTAAATAATAGGCAAATTACAGCAGTTTTATTCATATGAAAAAAGTCTTAAGGGGGTCCACCTGTGTGAGGGCGGTATTTCGAGCGCTTTTTCGGGAATGTTTGTTAGGAGAACTAATTCGAAAATGAGAATAAGTTTAACTTTATTTTGAAGGTTTGTGGTTTTATTATAATAGTAAATTTTTCCAATAGTGTAATCCGAAGGCTTGTATTCATTAAGGGTATTGAAAGTGACCCCTTCAAAATGGAATACCGAAATTGTGAGCAAGATTCCGCTCGAACCAGTTATCTAAAACACAAAAAGTAAAAAAAATATTATTTCTGTTTATGTTGTCGAGGTACTGACGTAGCATTTTGACGAAATTTTAAAAATTGAAGAAATGGCAGTACTTTTCATAAAAATTAATCATTTTCATGCTTTTTTCGATACAATATATGCTGTATAATTAAAAAAAAAAATATTTCAAAAAACCGCTACGTGGGTACCTTCAGTTATCTCTATAAATGAGTCAGTTAAAATTTCAAGTCAATGTGTTAAGTAGATTTTTTTCAATCCTGCCTACAAATTTCAAAAACATGGTTTCTGTAAAAACGCGTTTAAAGTTTGGAAACACAACAGAACTTTGTATTGTAGACTCACATTTAATCTGCAATACCAGGACAATACCAGATAATACCAGATGCAAAAAATGTAAAAAAAAATCGATTTTTCGAAAATTTTACACAGGTGGACCCCCTTAAATGTATTACGTCTAACAGACGATTTTGGCTTACATTTATCAACCTAGTGCATAAGCATTTAAGTCTGCATTTTTAAAACACTTTTCAGTTATCAATTCTTTCCTCCTGAAAATTTTTCTTCCTATGTACAGTGTTTTCTGTTTGAAACCACAACAGATTTTTGTCATTTTCAACGCAAAAGTACAGCGTGTGTATATTTTTATATAATCTCTCCAATTTTAGCCAGTTTATGTATGTTATAGGTTTTTTTTGAGATCCAATCCCGAGTCGAAATCTCGAGCAAGTTTTACATTTTTAGGTACTTCTTGCTTCTTTTCATTTACCACTGCTTTGACACTCCTCAATGTATTTAGAAGCTGAAACTAGCCCCTTGTTTAAGCCGAACTGTGCTGAAAAAGGCAATTTGTCCACGTTTGAGAAGTTTTTCAGGGGGAAAAATTACATTGAGTTTGCTTCTGTTTTGAACAGCGTAACGAATAAGGATTATTCAGGTTCTAAATATTTTGAAAAGTATCAAAGCAGTGGTAAATGAGGAGAAGCAGGGGGTAGGCAGTACCTAAAAACGTAAAACGTGCTCGAGATTTCGACTCGGGATAATATTTTTAAGAATACAATGGTATCTGTCTATACGCCAGTTCTTTAATAATAAAATATCTCTGCAGCAAACAATTCGTACTCTTTAAGTAAATTTATGAATTGTCTGACTTTAGGTGCAAATGACCCATATCCTGATGCTGTTGTTTCTCTCTGGCGTTTGAACAGTGAAGGAAAAGTAGCAGAAAAATTTTTATACGTTGCGGCCTTAATTAAATCAAATTGCATCTTTATGTATAGTAAATTTGTTGTAAGAATTAAACCATTTAATAGAATTGGCTTTTACACTGGAAGCAGTAATAAGTCAGGAAGAATGGAGAATTCGGCCATTATAGGAGAATTAAAAATTCCAAGACATAAGAATTTCAGGCTTTTAGTTGTAAGTACTTCCGCATAACACTACAGAGTTTAAACTTGAATGGGTACTTTTTGATGTTATAACGTTTAAAGGTATGAAATGCTTGAAACATGAGAAATTAAATTTTCGAACAAACCACGTACTTCCGCATAACACTAAAGACGTTGAACTTGAACGAGTTTCTTTATGTCATAACTTTTGAAGGTATTGATTGCTCAAAACATAACAAATCAAATTTTGCTTTAGGTGAAACCTGAAGTAAATCTTCGAACGCCTTACATAATAACCGGCTATCCTTATTATTGTGGCGAGATAGTGTTAGAAGATTCGGGAAGTCTCATCGGATGGCACAAAAAGGTAAAAATAAATTACTGGTAAAATACCATCGCATTTTCGCCTGAAGATCTGTCAGTACTTAATCTATGTTCCTTTAGTACAGTCTTATAAAGTCCTTTGTTCCACTTCTTACAAATTAAAATTTAAATAATGATAACTTTTTTCTGCATTGTATTTACTATTGTCTTGATTGAATATATAAAAGATATATTTTATCAGGTGCCCTAGCGGACCCGTGTGAGAGAACGGTCATAGAATACTCTGACCGTTCTCTGACTGTTCTATGACCGTTCTATGACCTCGCATTATTACGGCTAAGATCGGTAAAACAGACATTAAAAGCTTTGCAATTATGATTCTGTAGCGAAATTTGGATTAGAAGGTGAAGCAATAATTACAATTATCTTATTTTTCAGCGATAAAAACTAGAAAAACATAATACATGTCATTGAAGGCAGTGCAGTGGTTCACAATTGGCGGAACGTCTCCACCGTGAATGTTTACTATTGGTGAAGACATTCCGGAAATGGTGAACCACTGCATTGCCTTCAATGACAGGTACATGATGTATTCCTAGTTTTTATCGCTGAAAAATAAGATAATTGTATTTATTGCTTCACCTTCTAATTCAAATTTCGCCACAGAATCATAATTGCAAAACTTTTAATGTCTTTTTTACCGTTCTTAGCCGTAATATTGCGAGGTCATAGAACAAGGTCAGAGTATTCTATGACCGTTCTCTCATACGGGTCCGCTAGGGTGTACAAATAAATTTCCGCCGTTTTTTTTATCAAAAATTGAGCATTTATTGCGAAAGAATGGAACCTTATGTTTTATTTGAAGTATTGTTCATCGTATTGTTCTTCTTGTGTTTGGCACGGATCTTTATTCAATAATGTTTCTAATTCTGCGTTTACATTTTCGGCTTTCCGCTATGTTCTTTGTCTTCGATGTCAAATTCACTGTTCTTAAACTTTTGAAACCACTCACGACAACTTCTCTCACTTAAGGCAGTCTCACCATATGTTTCTACAAGCAATCAATGCGCCTCAGCTGCAGATTTCTTCAAATTGAAGAAGTAAATCAAAAGTTCCCGCTAATGGCTCTTATTCGGCTCGAAACTCAACATTAGTGATTCATTCGAGCGACACGATCCGAGAAACGATCGAAATATTTTTGGTTATCGACTTAACAATCGAGTTGTCATATCAATTCGTCAAATTGAAACGAACTTTTCTTCAAATCGATCGATCTGACCGAGCAACCGAAAAGCTCGTTCCCAAAATTAAAAATATTTTTATAGCTAAAAATAATGTAAAAAAATGTAGAAAAGCCTTATTTTAAGTATAGTAACAACTTAATTTTTTAAATTAAAAAAAATTTAAAAATAATTTGAAGTTTTCATATTTTTTAAAATTTATTTTATTAACAAAATTGCTCCTATAGTAAAGTATCACATACTCTTAAAAGGTAAAGGTAAAAGAAAAAATAAACAGATTTAAAAATAAAGGTTATTTTTTTATAAATTTAAACAAATAAAACTAAACTCAAATTTATAATTCACATCGAAAATTTTCTTTTGCTCGTGTTTACTTCTCCCGCCATATTTTCGTTTTGATTGCGTTGTCTCAGTTACCAAAAGTAGAGTTGTCATGTAAGAACTGTCACAAGTGACGCTATTCGGGGGCCTTGCTTGATGCCGTTCGAAAAGTTAGACGATAGGATTCGAAATTTAACAAAAGAATATCCCAAATGATCTTTCGAAAAAAGGAACCAATAACGAATGACTTTGAGCGAAACATTTAAATTTCTCGTATCGACGTGAATCACTACTCGACATTTTCGCACACAAAAAAATACATTATACTGATAAAAATTCACTAATAGTTCAACGTTCTGTTGTTGACAGATGTCCAACTTTACGACAGTGACGTTTTACATCTGTCAATTTCAACCAAAACTTACTAGTGGCACTAACTTTGTCAAACGGCGGAAGCTTATTTGTACAACTGATACATAAAAACGGTTAATCACATCCGACTAAAAATGAACAGTTGATTTTTTTTTGAATTTGTGAGAACAGTTTAGAAGTTTTCATCTGTTAAGCACTATATATATAAATAGTCTTTCCGTAGTTAAAATTACTGTTTCTTGTAATTAGAAAGCAAACCTAATGGAGTTTTTTTAACAATATTAAAGAAAGATTGAAAACTATGTATTTTATGTCTACCCATAGGATGGGCCAAGAATTCAGGAAGTTTCTTTCCAACGCAACAGGCAACTTAAACTTTTAACAAAGCTACCAGGAAACAATTCTGATGTAAGTGAAGTACGCATCGGTTTACCACATTGTGCATATAAAAAATCTTGTGATGTAGAAGTAGTAGTTTTCAAAAACATCAATTAATTATTCTTGAATTGCTATGATGATCTTTCTTAGTTACAAGAATGATGATAGCTAACTTCTGTCAATATTTCAGTTCCCGTTAGGCAGTTTTGTAGTAATGAGCAATAAAATCGTCGGACTTATTTTTTATATATCTAAACTTGAACAGCGCAGCTTCATTCAACCTCCTATTACAACTGAAAACCAACTTAAAAGACTATTCGAAAAGGCAAATAAGCTTCAAGAACGAGGTGAGTATGAAATAGTATTTTAATTGAACATGAGCAGTGTTGAATCATCTGGAATCACCTATTTTTCGCACTTACCACCATACTGTTTTTTGTACCATCTGCATGAGAACTGAGACTTTGAAAAATCGGAAAAAAACTAACCTAGAACAATGACAAAACAAATAGCATTTAGTGATTAATTCAATACGTCTTGCTTTTAGTTATTATGAGAAAATGCATGATTCAAGAATCAGTTGATTCGCGTATGTTATACAGGCCTAGAAAGTCGAAGTTCCCATACAGATGGTGCAAAAATAGTATAATGTGTTGCAAAGGCGTGAATATGTATATGTGTGCGTGTTCTAAGGAAAAAAATTCTATTTCTAAAATTGGTACTGGAATTGGGCAATTCTTATGCGAGGACACACACACACACACACATACCATGTCTAGAAGTATGAAACTGGAATTTTTTTGCAAAAGTTACACGTCTGTTGTATAAAAACGATCCAAAATATTTTATTCAACGTAATCTCCATTGCTGTTTACACATTTTTCCCACCTCTCCGGAAGGTGATGAATGCCACGCCAATAAAACTCTTCGTCTTTTAAATCAAACCAGTTATCCAGCCATTCTCGTACATTTTCGTACGAAGTGAAGCGTTGTTCAGCGAAAGCGTGGCCCAGTGATGCGAACAGATGGTAATCCGACGGAGCCAAGTCTGGAGAATAAACGACATGCGCCAGTATTTCCCAACTGAACGTCTCGCTCGTTTCCTTGACCCATTTCGCTGTGTGTGATGGGGCATTATCGTGAAGAAAAATGACTTTGTGTTGCCTTCTTCGATAATCCGGTCGTTTTTCTTGTAATGCTCGATTTAAATCGATCATTTGCTGTTGGTAGCGATTCGTGTTGACAGTTTCACCAGGTTTTAGCAGCTCATAATAGATAACACCCTTCTGTTCCCACCAAACGCACTTTTTCGGTGGTTTTCCACGATCTTCGTTTCTCACATCAAAATTACCACTTTTGAATTTTTTAAACCACTCGAAACACTGTGTTTTGCCAAGAGCATGTTCACCGTAAGCTCTGACAAGCATTCGATGCGATTCTGCAACAGTTTTCTTCAAGTGATAACAAAAAACCAGTGCTGTCCGCAAATCGTAGTTCGTAGGCACAAAACTCGACATGTTGATGCTTGTAGTAAATACACTGGTATATCGAACTTGGGTTGTTGTCTACTGAAAATCTTTCTCAGCTACTAGAGGGAGAAGATGGCGCCGCAGAAGCGGTCGTACGGTCCCTAAACTGATGGCAAACACCATCAATAGGAAAATTCCGGTTTCATACTTCTAGACCTGGTATATATATATATATATATAAACAGCATGCATACATACCAGTCAGTCACAGCCAATTATATTATTTCATCACAAGTTCATTCAAGCGTAGAACTTTACATATGTGACCTGTCACAAGGAAAGAGACGTAAGGCTGCAAAGATCGATTTTCGAGTTTTCGGATTTATAAGTAATTTTCAAGTTGTTATTTCCAATCGACGATTCCAAAAAATTAAAAGTAATTCACTTCGTCCGCAATTAGGCTGCAAAGTACCCGAAAAATAGCACATTTCTCAGCGATATTGGTAGCCCGAGAAATCCAGCCCCTTCACTTACAATTGCAAATCTGCATTCTGGACTGAAAATCATCGAGATTACAGCTTATTTGGCAACTGGTTCATTTAATGAAGGCTATGCATCGATTTTAATGTATGCATGCGTTGCAATTGAAAATTGGAATATACGCAATCAGCTTAACGAAAAAGCTGAAGGCTTATTATATGGGGCTGGAATTGCTGACTAACCCGTAAGTAATTTTAATAATCGGTTTTTTACGTGTCAAAAGTTTAAACGAGTTCTTCTCAAAACTGCATTTTCGAAACTGGCGTGCAGGATTAGTCGAAAAATAGTTAATCGATTTTTTAAAAACTTTGCAGAAATATTTATAACATTATTATCTTCTATTTGAATTAAATTGCTTTTAAAAAACTAGGAAGAAAGTCGACTTCCTTCAGTGAAATTTTACAGAGCATTGGCATAAAATTATGATTTTTCTTGTCAAATGCATGCCATTCTTTTGAATTTGCATTTTCTCCACCTTAATTATATTCAGTCAGAAACTATTCATGTTTTAACAGAAATTTTTCTAATTTTCTTGCAGATCAAAGTTTACAGCAAGCTACATTGCACGCTGATTCGCAACCCCCGAGGCAACCTTTTTTAAACACTGTGCCACAGATCCGCCAATTTTAAAATAAATTAATTTAAAAAATTGTGTCGTAGGCTTAAATATGCCATTGAAGTATACTTACAGTTTTATAAATGTATAACAATTATCCCTCTGTTAAAAAAATTCCTGAAAATTGACTCATTTTTTCCCGTCTTAACGTATAACCTCCCTTGAGAGGTTCTAAATTTTTTTGAAAAAATCCAATCCAAATTCTGAAACCTTTTAGTAACGACTTGCATATTTTTGCCTACTTAAAATGTTAACATATTCTCTACATTTATATCACGAAAGTAAAACTCGTGTAAATTTTTATATCATACCTTGATATTTACCCGGTCTCGATATATTCTGAGCTTTTTGAAATCGAATAATATTTACCACAGGGAAATGCTATTTGTCTCTCTGACAATCTAATAGTAACAAAATATGTTTGGAAGAAACTATTTTTACCTTATTTCAAAATTTATAAATTAATTAAATCCAGGTGCAGATGACCCATACCCCGATGCCGTTGTTTCCTTCTGGGGTTTGAAAAAAGAAAGAATGGAATTGTTATATGTTGGAGCCTTAATTGAATCAAATTGGATTCTTTTTCCTCGTGACTTTTATAAAGCGCTGAAGACATTTGAAAACATTACCCTTTGCATTGGACGCAGATATGACACATACACACACATTCCTATAAAGTCTACCATTGTAGGGGAAAAAGAGATTCCAGGAACTAACAGATTTACAATTCTAGTCGTAAGTGCTTCCGCATAACACTAAAGAGTTTGAAGTTAAATTGGTTATATGTATCATTGAAAATTATCGAATGCTTGGAATATAACAAGTTAAATTTTTCTTTAGATAAAACCTGGTATTAGGCTACCAACGCCATATGTAGTAACCAACTTGGAAACTTGTGGAAAAACAGAATATAGTGGAGATTTCATAGGGTGGAAAGAAACGGTAAAAATATATAAGTAGTAAAATACTCTGGCATTATTGCCACAGTAAAGTTCTGTCAGTAGTTTATCAATGCTTATCTAGTATTGTCTTTTGAAACGCTTGGTACCACTTTTTGAAATTAAGACTAGAAGTAAAGAATTATTTTTTGTTACATTAAATTTGCTATTATCGCAATTTGAAAGAAAAATTTCATTTCACTTGAAAAGTTTTATTATTGTATGGCCAATATTTCAGATTCTGTGAGAGAAAAATGTACATAAAGAAAATTTACTAGAACTACGAATGAATCTTTCTTAACAGTTTTGAAGAAAACGTTTTTTTACGAGCAGTAGTAATGTACGAGGTGTGTCCGAAAAGTATCCGACCTGCGTTCATATCTCGGCGTTGGTACTATTCTTCGTCATCCGGACCGTGGCATCCTTCGAAGTAGTCCCCATTTGATTGAACCACACGCTCCCAGCGGTGCATCCACATCTTAAAGCAGTCCTCGAACGCAGATTTTGGAGTGACCTTCAGCTCGCGCGTCGCATTACTCTGAATCGTCTCGATGTCGTCGAACCGCTTTCCTTTGAGCGCCATTTTCAATTTTAGGAACATCCAAAAGACGCAGGGAGTTAAGTCGGGACTGTACAGAAGCTGGCGAAGTTGTACAATCTTGAGTTTCGCCAAAAATTTCTGCCCAAGGATCGATGAATGCACTGGCGCGTTTTCGTGGTGAAGAAGCCAGTCATCGCTTGACCAGAAACGCGGTCGTTTTCTTCTCACGGCATCACGCAATCTTTTCAGAAGTAGTTTTCGGTATTCCGAGATCATTTTCTAGTTCACGAACAGTCAATCGACGATCATCTTCAATCGCAAGTCGCACACGCTCGATGTTTTCCGGTGTTTTTGTCAGCGAATGTCGGCCAGAACGAGGGTCACTGTCAACAGATGTTATGCCCATTCTTTCGTCCACAAAGGCCTTCTGTATCATTTCAATCGCCTCCGTACAACTCTTGCCGAGATAGAAGCAAAACTTAATGCAAATTCGTTGATCTGTTCTTTCTGTCATTTTCAACTGTAAACAAATGCGACGAACGGAAGAAGGTCGTTGGACATAAACACACGCTGCGAGCGACCCAAGGCATCCGGCCGGTAACTACGGCTTTCAGGGAGTTTCTGAGGGACTACTGGATACGCTCATACCCCGCAGAGGCCAATCGAGCGCTCTCGCGCGAAGATATATGCGCAGATCGGATACTTTTCAGATACACCTCGTAGTTCTATTTGTAACACCAACTGTCAAGTTTTACATTCAATTGAACGCGACTTGTCCCTCAACCCTCTTAACGACGATGGAACATATGTATTCCACTTTTTAAAACTGAAAAAATGCCCTTTGCACTTTAAAGTCTTTGTAACTTCATATCTACTAGTGACCTATTAAGAATTCCGGTTCGAAAATATAAAAATTAAAAATAAAAGATACAATATTAGAGGTTTCGTTTTGAACAGCCCGCTATTTTGGCAGTTATCATAATAAGAGGTGTCATTTTTTGACGGATGAAAACTAAAAACTATTCATTTCCAATGAATAACAGTTAATGCAACGGGTTTTTGAAGTTTCAAAATATTTTTTATTTAATATTCTAAAATACAATTTCTCCTGGTATACCGAAATTACGAAATCCTACAAAATGGACAATTGTTAAAGTCGCTGTCACAGTCAAGAAGAAAAAAAATCTCCTGCTCCAATGGGCGCTGTAGACAGCAGCCTAAGGCTTCTTCACACTCCTGCACTCAAGTTGCTAGCTCGCTTTGCGCAAATAAGGCGGGAATTTCGAAATGCATAATATAATATATAAGAAAATCACTTTTCATAGCGCCTCTTTTGAAAATCCGATTTTTGGTACCTGCGAAGCGGGACGAAACTGCGATTTTCAACCTTAGGGGCGAAACTTTAAAGTTAGGGTTGCAAACCGCACATTCGTCCCGCTTTACAGGTACCGAAAATCAAATTCTCAGAACAGTTGCTATGAAAAATAGTATTACATTAGTCGAAACAAAACACAGCGAATGCAACTCGTGTGGCTGCAGCCCTCGCTTCGCTCCGGCAGCAAACTTCACTCTCGTTTGCAATCGCTGTGTTTCGCCCCTTGTAATGTAATATACTATTATGTAACACATTTAAAACAAATTGAAATCCACTACAAAAATGCACGAAAATGAATCTGCATTTCACTGAAAAATCATTATGAGCGATGAGGCTTATTTTCACCTTGGAGAATACGTTAATAAGCATAATTGTAGAATTTGGGGCTCGGAAAACCCAAAAATGATTATTGTAAAGCCTCTTTATTCGCGACGCGTAACTGTTTGGTACGGTTTTTGGGCAAGAGGGATCATTGGGCCTTATTTTGTTTTAAATGAAGCTGCAGCGGCTGTTTTGGTGAATGGATTGCGCTATCGAACCATGATTACTGAATATTTATGACCAGAATTGGAAGATGTGGATGTGAACGATGTTTATTTACAACAAGTCGGTGCTACGTCGGTGCTACAATTACGTGAAAGATAAGGTTTATGCTGATGCTCCTCAGTCAATTCAAGAACTCAAAGCGAAGATTCGTGCCGTTATCGACGAAATAGAGCCCCAAATGTGCGAAAACATAATGGAGAATTTCATTAAAAGAGCATGATCCTGCAAATGTAGCTGTGAAGGCTATATCAATGATATCGTTTTTCATTATTAATGTCAAACCTTCCGCTATTGAATGAAATTAAATGATTTTTCACAAAAAAATGCGTTTTCCTTATAAATCAAAATGAAACGTCTTATTGGAAAACCCTGTATAAAGGTTCGAGAATTAGTTTCAACTACTTTTTTATTATCACAAAAGATTAAAGTTTTAAAATGGACCATTTACTACACAAGACTAATTCACTCTTTTTCAGTACTAGATCATTCAAAATTTCGAACCTTTGAATTATAAAAAATTAAAAATAGTATATTTTATATATTTGGTTAGAACGAAATCGAGAGAAAGGCGGCTACTTTGGTAATTTTCCAGGGATTCCATTTACAATTTGAAGACGAAGAGACTGATTTGAAAGATGTAAGTACATGGAATTACAATATAATGCACGTACAAAGAATCTTGCAATCTAAAAGTAATATTCTTATCAAGCATAAATCAATTATTTTGAAAATACTTTGATAACCCTTGTTATTTACAAGAAACATAACTAACTACTGTCAATATTTCAGTTTCCTCTGGGCAGTTTTATCGCAAAGGGAAAGGATATTATAGCAGTTCTTCATAGTATTACTGAAGAAGGGGAGCTGGAGTTTTTGCAACTTTTTCGCCAAGAATCTGAAGAGCTTGGTAAATTATTCGAATCAGAGAATAATCTTACGAAGCGTAAATTGGATTCCCCTAAACAAGTAGAAGACAAAAAGCCAAAAGTAGTAGTGGGACACTAATTTGTATTAAAGTTTTGTGAGATTAATCAAATGTAATTGAATAAATAGTTTTGTTGAATCTAAAAAATTATTTTGTGTGTGTGTTATCAAATATTTGTAACATTAAAGTAGCACTTCTATGCTCACAATTCAAATTTTGGTAAAGGTGTAAATTTAAAAACTAGAGAAAATTTAATATAATTTGTACCGTCTACTTTAACAATCTAAATTGTAAAAAATCCGAAATCTTTTGGATGCAGAAGCGAAGAAACGCGAAAGTCTCTTGAAATTTTGAAACAGTAACAGGATTTCTTGTCACATATAACGACTTTATGAAGTATTAGTTTGTGTTTCAGAAAATTCCGGCAGAAATTTCTATCAGTGCTCAAAAAGAGAGCATAATTCAATCGAAATTAGAATGTTTACAGATCCTCAAATCGAGAGGTCAAAACAGTTCTGAAATTTCATTTTGAGATGATTCCTTATTTCTTCATTATCTAGTAGCAAGTACATTTTAAATATAATATTTAAATATTTGTATGTGCCTCCGGCGCATAAACTCATTTTTTCGCTACAGTTAAGAGTAGCACAATGTTGTGTATTGCCCTACAGAGGAATGAAATGTAAAAATTGAACTGCGCATGTGCCTATAGCCATACAGCGGAGCACAATCTTCTTCTTATTCTTCTTCTTCTTCGTACAGCGTTAGCACCCTACTGACAAAGCCTTGTACATTTGAACTGCGCATGCTGTATTGCATCACGCTACTACTACACAAGATCGATAAAATCAAAATGGCCGGGACTAGTCGCGAAATATCAAGTGTAATGACTAGCGCCGCAAACAACTACAATACTAGATTAGATTCCAGTGTACGCATAAAAACTCGTATCCGCACCAAAGTCACATAAAATAGAATACGTGCCAATGCACAATATTCGGGAAATTACGAGACTCGCGACAATGCTCACAGGACTGATCGCGCCTCGGCTTCGTCTCGGCTCTGCCTCAGCTACGTGTAGTCTACGCCTCGACTACGCATAAGCTATACCTCGACTACGCCTCACCTACGCCTTGACTACGCGTTGGCATCGATCTCCTGCGAGCATTGTCGCACGTCACGCAATAACCCTCATTGTGCGCCTAGGCACGTAATATACTATTGTATCATTGCTTTGGAGCTATTATATTGTTTTACGATTCTTCGAACACGAAGTTATATTCAGTTATATTGTAGACGACAGCAGTAAGTTTATAGCTCAGCGCAGTAAAGTAATTTAAGGGATTAGAATCTAATATCGTGACATGTTTCCGTACATGTTCCTTGTTACATTGACCCACAGTTATAATTCTGTAATATTTATTTTGGCTTGGGGTCAGCTTAGTTTCTAATTATTTATGTCATCGAGGACATAAAGATTAGGAAGGCAAACGTTTCGGCCACAGATGGGGGCCCTCTTCAGTGCCAATTAGCTTAATTGTAACCTTTAAATATTTATTAACTAATACATGCAATTAAGAAATATATGGTATTTTTTGTTTTTTTGTTTTTTGCTTCCTGCTTATTAACTAAAAATAGAGTACACATGCAGAAAAACTTATGAGTAAGTGAGTTTCTAGGTGTGAAGAACCAGGCCGTTCCAAAAACTGCTCCAACAAGTAATCCTCTCCCACAGGAACCGTGAAAAATGCGGCCGCGGAACGCACTCCCTCAAGGGCACATATATAAACACAATTATTTCAAACCAGACAGAAACAACACACGGGAGAATTTAACGTGGGTCCTTGGTAAAGCACGCACAGCAAACCACACATATGCACGAGCACCAGAAGTAAAGGACACTGAAGTTAAAACATTCAGAACATTGCAATTGGTACAGAAAAATTTATTTATTTTCTCAAAAACCACAGAGATGACAGACGGATGTAAGTCCACCACTCTGCCACATGGCTAGAAGAAAACTGATTTGGGAATAACTCGTGTTTAGGAAGACAAGTGTTCAGAGTTTGACGTATATGGAGAGCATTCTCCATGATAGGTCAGGTTCCAACACCAAGGGTTATACACAGTCAAAATTTACTTTAATGTCCCCGGCACTTGAGATTTCTATGTGCTCAAGCGTCCAAGGAAAGCAAACCCCTACCACGTGTTCGAAGAATTCTGTAAGGAAAGGCACTCAATACGGTCCCGGCGTCGTAAAAATTAAACACATTTTTGTGGATATAGAAAATAAAATACAGCTAAGGTGGAAATTCACGAAAAATTAATTTCCTGGTTTTTCGAAACCTCTGATTCTTAATAACTGGAACCCGGAAAAATACAATATTAAGTTTATAAGTATGATGTCCGAGTTTTTCGGATTATAAGACTGCTGTAAAGTGGTAAAATATTACGCGAGCTATTCAAACTCTGATTTGAATAGAGAGATCAATTAATACGGTAGCACTACGGATTCTGAGACTAATAAAAAGTTGCAAAGTGATGCGCGAGCACTTCAGACTCTGACTTTAAGTGAGGTGGCCAAGTAATGCGCGAGTTCTTAGGAGTGTAAGAATTTTTATAAAGTGGCCAACTAATACGCGAGATTTCCGAACTCTGACTTAAAGTAAGGTGGCCAAGTAATGCGCGAATTCTTAGGAGTGTAAGAATTTTTATAAAGTGGCCAAGTAGTACGCGAGATTTCCGGACTCTGACTTTAAGTAAGGTGGCCAAGTAATACGCGAGTTCTTAGGAGTATAAGAATTTTTATAAGTAGCCAAGTAATACGCGAGTTAAAAGAAGTCTGTCTTAAAAAGAGTGGTTAAGTAATGCGCGAATTCTTAGGAGTATAAGAATTGTTATAAAGTGGCCAACTAATACGCGAGATTTCCGGACTCTGACTTAAAGTAAAGTGGCCAAGTAATGCGCGAGTTCTTAGGATTATAAGAATTTTTCTAAAGTGGCCAAGTAATACGCGAGATTTCCGGACTCTGACTTTAAATAAGGTGGCCAAGTAATGCGCGAATTCTTAGGAGTATAAGAATTTTTCTAAAGTGGCCAAGTAATACGCGAGATTTCCGGACTCTGACCTTAAGTAAGGTGGCCAAGTAATGCGCGAATTCTTAGGAGTATAAGAATTTTTATAAGTAGCCAAGTAATACGCGAGTTAAACGAAGTCTGTCTTAAAAAGAGTGGCCAAGTAATGCGCGAATTCTTAGGAGTGTAAGAATTTTTATAAAGTGGCCAAGTAGTACGCGAGATTTCCGGACTCTGACTTTAAGTAAGGTGGCCAAGTAATGCGCGAATTCTTAGGAGTGTAAGAATTTTTATAAAGTGGCCAAGTAGTACGCGAGATTTCCGGACTCTGACTTTAAGTAAGGTGGCCAAGTAATACGCGAGTTCTTAGGAGTATAAGAATTTTTATAAGTAGCCAAGTAATACGCGAGTTAAAAGAAGTCTGTCTTAAAAAGAGTGGCCAAGTAATGCGCGAATTCTTAGGAGTATAAGAATTGTTATAAAGTGGCCAACTAATTCGCGAGATTTCCGGACTCTGACTTTAATTAAGGTGGCCTAGTAATGCGCGAATTCTTAGGAGTGTAAGAATTTTTATAAAGTGGCCAAGTAATGCGCGAGATTTCCGTACTCTGACTTTAAGTAAGGTGGCCAAGTAATACGCGAACTCATAGGAGTATAAGAGTTTTTCTGAAGTGGCCAAGTAATACGCGAGATTTCCGGACTCTGACTTGAAGTAAAGTGGCCAAGTAATGCGCGAGTTCTTAGGAGTATAAGAATTTTTATAAGTGGCCAAGAATTACGCGAGTTAAACGAAGTCTGTCTTGAAAAGAGTGGCCAAGTAATGCGCGAATTATTAGGAGTATAAGAATTGTTATAAAGTGGCCAACTAATACGCGAGATTTCCGGACTCTGACTTGAAGTAAAGTGGCCAAGTAATGCGCGAGTTCTTAGGAGTATAAGAATTTTTATAAGTGGCCAAGAATTACGCGAGTTAAACGAAGTCTGTCTTGAAAAGAGTGGCCAAGTAATGCGCGAATTTTTAGGAGTATAAGAATTGTTATAGAGAGGCCAACTAATACGCGAGATTTCCGGACTTTGACTTAAAGTAAGGTGTCCAAGTAATGCGCGAATTCCTAGGGGTATAAGAATTTTTATAAAGTGGCCAAGTAATGCGTGAGATTTCCGTACTCTGACTTTAAGTAAAGTGGCCAAGTAATGCGCGAGTTCTTAGGATTATAAGAATTTTTCTAAAGTGGCCAAGTAATACGCGAGATTTCCGGACTCTGACTTTAAATAAGGTGGCCAAGTAATGCGCGAATTCTTAGGAGTATAAGAATTTTTCTAAAGTGGCCAAGTAATACGCGAGATTTCCGGACTCTGACCTTAAGTAAGGTGGCCAAGTAATGCGCGAATTCTTAGGAGTATAAGAATTTTTATAAGTAGCCAAGTAATACGCGAGTTAAACGAAGTCTGTCTTAAAAAGAGTGGCCAAGTAATGCGCGAATTCTTAGGAGTATAAGAATTGTTATAAAGTGGCCAACTAATTCGCGAGATTTCCGGACTCTGACTTTAATTAAGGTGGCCTAGTAATGCGCGAATTCTTAGGAGTGTAAGAATTTTTATAAAGTGGCCAAGTAATGCGCGAGATTTCCGTACTCTGACTTTAAGTAAGGTGGCCAAGTAATACGCGAACTCATAGGAGTATAAGAGTTTTTCTGAAGTGGCCAAGTAATACGCGAGATTTCCGGACTCTGACTTTAAGTAAGGTGGCCAAGTAATGCGCGAGTTCTTAGGAGTATAAGAATTTTTATAAGTAGCCAAGTAATACGCGAGTTACGCGAAGTCTGTCTTGAAAAGAGTGGCCAAGTAATGCGCGAATTCTTAGGAGTATAAGAATTGTTATAAAGTGGCCAACTAATACGCGAGATTTCCGGACTCTGACTTGAAGTAAAGTGACCAAGTAATGCGCGAGTTCTTAGGAGTGTAAGAATTTTTATAGAGTGGCCAAGTAATACGCGAATTCATAGGATTATAAGAATTTTTCTAAAGTGGCCAAGTAATGCGCGAGTTCTTAGGAGTATAAGAATTTTTATAAGTAGCCAAGTAATACGCGAGTTACACGAAGTCTGTCTTGAAAAGAGTGGCCAAGTAATGCGCGAATTCTTAGGAGTATAAGAATTGTTATAAAGTGGCCAACTAATACGCGAGATTTCCGGACTCTGACTTGAAGTAAAGTGGCCAAGTAATGCGCGAGTTCTTAGGAGTATAAGAATTTTTATAAGTGGCCAAGAATTACGCGAGTTAAACGAAGTCTGTCATGAAAAGAGTGGCCAAGTAATGCGCGAATTTTTAGGAGTATAAGAATTTTTATAGAGAGGCCAACTAATACGCGAGATTTCCGGACTTTGACTTAAAGTAAGGTGTCCAAGTAATGCGCGAATTCCTCGGGGTATAAGAATTTTTAGAAAGTGGCCAAGTAATGCATGAGATTTCCGGACTCTGAATTTAAATAAGGTGGCCAAGTAATGCGCGAATTTTTAGGAGTATAAGAATTGTTATAGAGAAGCCAACTAATACGCGAGATTTCTGGACTTTGACTTAAAGTAAGGTGTCCAAGTAATGCGCGAATTCCTAGGGGTATAAGAATTGTTATAAAGTGGCCAAGTAATGAGCGAGATTTCCGTACTCTGACTTTAAGTAATGTGGCCAAATAATGCGCTAATTCTTAGGAGTATGAGAATTTTTATAAAGTGGCCAAGTAATACGCGAGATTTCCGGACTCTGACTTTAAGTAAGGTGGCCAAGTAATGCGCGAGTTCTTAGGAGTATAAGAATTTTTATAAGTAGCCAAGTAATACGCGAGTTACACGAAGTCTGTCTTGAAGAGAGTGGCCAAGTAATGCGCGAATTCTTAGGAGTATAAGAATTGTTATAAAGTGGCCAACTAATACGCGAGATTTCCGGACTCTGACTTTAAGTAAGGTGGCCAAGTAATTCGCGAGTTCTTAGGAGTATAAGAATTTTTATAAGTGGCCAAGAAATACGCGAGTTAAACGAAGTCTGTCTTGAAAAGAGTGGCCAAGTAATGCGCGAATTCTTAGGAGTATAAGAATTGTTATAAAGTGGCCAACTAATACGCGAGATTTCCGGACTCTGACTTGAAGTAAAGTGACCAAGTAATGCGCGAGTTCTTAGGAGTGTAAGAATTTTTATAGAGTGGCCAAGTAATACGCGAATTAATAGGAGTATAAGAATTTTTCTAAAGTGGCCAAGTAATGCGCGAGTTCTTAGGAGTATAAGAATTTTTATAAGTATCCAAGTAATACGCGAGTTACACGAAGTCTGTCTTAAAGAGAGTGGCCAAGTAATGCGCGAATTCTTAGGAGTATAAGAATTTTTATAATGTGGCAAACTAATACGCGCGATTTCGGGACTCTTAATTGAAGTAAAGTGGCCAAGTAATGCGCGAGTTCTTAGGAGTATAAGAATTTTTATAAGTGGCCAAGTAATACGCGAGTTAAACGAAGTCTGTCTTGAAAAGAGTGGCCAAGTAATGCGCGAATTTTTAGGAGTATAAGAATTGTTATAGAGAGGCCAAATAATCCGCGAGTTGTCCTGACTTTTACCTAAAGTAAAGTGTCCAAGTAATGCGCGAATTCCTAGGGGTATAAGAATTTTTATAAAGAGGCCAAGTAATACGTGAAAATTCCGTACTCTGACTTAAAGTAAAGTGGCCAGGTAATGCGCGAATTTTTAGGAGTATAAGAATTGTTATAGAGAGGCCAACTAATACGCGAGATTTCCGGACTTTGACTTAAAGTAAGGTGTCCAAGTAATGCGCGAATTCCTAGGGGTATAAGAATTTTTATAAAGTGGCCAAGTAATGCGCGAGATTTCCGTACTCTGACTTTAAGTAATGTGGCCAAATAATGCGCTAATTCTTAGGAGTATGAGAATTTTTATAAAGTGGCCAAGTAATACGCGAGATTTCCGGACTCTGACTTTAAGTAAGGTGGCCAAGTAATGCGCGAGTTCTTAGGAGTATAAGAATTTTTATAAGTAGCCAAGTAATACGCGAGTTACACGAAGTCTTACTTTAATATTGTGGCCAAGTAATGCGCGAATTCTTAGGAGTATAAGAATTGTTATAAAGTGGCCAACTAATACGCGAGATTTCCGGACTCTGACTTTAAGTAAGGTGGCCAAGTAATTCGCGAGTTCTTAGGAGTATAAGAATTTTTATAAGTGGCCAAGAAATACGCGAGTTAAACGCAGTCTGTCTTGAAAAGAGTGGCCAAGTAATGCGCGAATTTTTAGGAGTATAAGAATTGTTATAAAGAGGCCAAGTAATACGCGACTTAAAAGAAGTCTGTCTTGAAAAGAGGGCAAAGTAATGCGCGAATTCTTAGGAGTATAAGAATTGTTATAAAGTGGCCAACTAATACGCGAGATTTCCGGGCTCTGACTTAAAGTAAAGTGGCCAAGTAATGCGCGAGTTCTTAGGATTATAATAATTTTTCTAAAGTGGCCAAGTAATGCGCGATATTTCCGGACTCTGACTTTAAATAAGGTGGACAAGTAATGCGCGGATTCTTAGGAGTATAAGAATTTTTCTAAAGTGGCCAAGTAATACGCGAGATTTCCGGACTCTGACTTTAAATAAGGTGGCCAAGTAATGCGCGAATTCTTAGGAGTATAAGAATTTTTCTAAAGTGGCCAAGTAATACGCGAGATTTCCGGACTCTGACTTAAAGTAAAGTGGCCAAGTAATACGCGAGTTCTTAGGATTATAAGAATTTTTCTAAAGTGGCCAAGTAATACGCGAGATTTCCGGACTCTGAATTTAAATAAGGTGGCCAAGTAATGCGCAAATTCTTAGGAGTATAAGAATTTTTCTAAAGTGGCCAAGTAATACGCGAGATTTCCGGACTCTGACTTTAAGTAAGGTGGCCAAGTAATGCGCGAGTTCTTAGGAGTATAAGAATTTTTATAAAGTGGCCAACTAATACGCGAGATTTCCGGACTCTGACTTGAAGTAAAGTGGCCAAGTAATGCGCGAGTTCTTAGGAGTATAAGAATTTTTATAAGTGGCCAAGAATTACGCGAGTTAAACGAAGTCTGTCTTGAAAAGAGTGGCCAAGTAATGCGCGAATTTTTAGGAGTATAAGAATTGTTATAAAGAGGCCAAGTAATACGTGAAAATTCCGTACTCTGACTTAAAGTAAAGTGTCCAAGTAATGCGCGAGTTCTTAGGAGTGTAAGAATTTTTATAGAGTGGCCAAGTAATACGCGAGTTACACGAAGTCTGTCTTGAAAAGAGTGGCCAAGTAATGCGCGAATTCTTAGGAGTATAAGAATTGTTATAAAGTGGCCAACTAATACGCGAGATTTCCGGACTCTGACTTGAAGTAAAGTGGCCAAGTAATGCGCGAGTTCTTAGGAGTATAAGAATTTTTATAAGTGGCCAAGTAATACGCGAGTTAAACGAAGTCTGTCTTGAAAAGAGTGGCCAAGTAATGCGCGAATTTTTAGGAGTATAAGAATTGTTATAAAGAGGCCAAGTAATACGCGAGTTAAGCGAAGTCTGTCTTGAAAAGAGTGGCCAAGTAATGCGCGAATTTTTAGGAGTATAAGAATTGTTATAGAGAAGCCAACTAATACGCGAGATTTCTGGACTTTGACTTAAAGTAAGGTGTCTAAGTAATGCGCGAATTCCTAGGGGTATAAGAATTTTTATAAAGTGGCCAAGTAATGCGTGAGATTTCCGTACTCTGACTTTAAGTAAAGTGGCCAAGTAATACGCGAATTTATAGGAATATAAGAATTTTCATAAAGTGGCCAAGTAATGCGCGAGATTTCCGTACTCTGACTTTAAGTAAGGTGGCCAAATAATGCGCTAATTCTTAGGAGTATGAGAATTTTTATAAAGTGGCCAAGTAATACGCGAGATTTCCGGACTCTGACTTTAAGTAAGGTGTCCAAGTAATGCGCGAATTCCTAGGGGTATAAGAATTTTTATAAAGTGGCCAAGTAATGCGCGAGATTTCCGTACTCTGACTTTAAGTAAGGTGGCCAAATAATGCGCTAATTCTTAGGAGTATGAGAATTTTTATAAAGTGGCCAAGTAATACGCGAGATTTCCGGACTCTGACTTTAAGTAAGGTGGCCAAGTAATGCGCGAGTTCTTAGGAGTATAAGAATTTTTATAAGTAGCCAAGTAATACGCGAGTTACACGAAGTCTGTCTTGAAAAGAGTGGCCAAGTAATGCGCGAATTCTTAGGAGTATAAGAATTGTTATAAAGTGGCCAACTAATACGCGAGATTTCCGGACTCTGACTTTAAGTAAGGTGGCCAAGTAATGCGCGAGTTCTTAGGAGTATAAGAATTTTTATAAGTGGCCAAGAAATACGCGAGTTAAACGAAGTCTGTCTTGAAAAGAGTGGCCAAGTAATGCGCGAATTTTTAGGAGTATAAGAATTGTTATAGAGAGGCCAACTAATACGCGACTTAAAAGAAGTCTGTCTTAAAAAGAGTGGCCAAGTAATGCGCTAATTCTTAGGAGTATAAGAATTTTTATAAAGTGGCCAAGTAATACGCGAGATTTCCGGACTCTGACTTTAAGTAAGGTGTCCAAGTAATGCGCGAATTCCTAGGGGTATAAGAATTTTTATAAAGTGGCCAAGTAATACGTGAGATTTCCGTACTCTGACTTTAAGTAAAGTGGCCAAGTAATGCGCGAATTTTTAGGAGTATAAGAATTGTTATAGAGAGGCCAACTAATACGCGAGATTTCCGGACTTTGACTTAAAGTAAGGTGTCCAAGTAATGCGCGAATTCCTAGGGGTATAAGAATTTTTATAAAGTGGCCAAGTAATGCGTGAGATTTCCGTACTCTGACTTTAAGTAAGGTGGCCAAATAATGCGCTAATTCTTAGGAGTATGAGTATTTTTATTAAGTGGCCAAGTAATACGCGAGATTTCCGGACTCTGACTTTAAGTAAGGTGGCCAAGTAATGCGCGAGTTCTTAGGAGTATAAGAATTTTTATAAGTAGCCAAGTAATACGCGAGTTACACGAAGTCTGTCTTGAAAAGAGTGGCCAAGTAATGCGCGAATTCTTAGGAGTATAAGAATTGTTATAAAGTGGCCAACTAATACGCGAGATTTCCGGACTCTGACTTTAAGTAAGGTGGCCAAGTAATGCGCGAGTTCTTAGGAGTATAAGAATTTTTATAAGTGGCCAAGAATTACGCGAGTTAAACGAAGTCTGTCTTGAAAAGAGTGGCCAAGTAATGCGCGAATTCTTAGGAGTATAAGAAATGTTATAAAGTGGCCAACTAATACGCGAGATTTCCGGACTCTGACTTGAAGTAAAGTGGCCAAGTAATGCGCGAGTTCTTAGGAGTATAAGAATTTTTATAAGTGGCCAAGTAATACGCGAGTTAAACGAAGTCTGTCTTGAAAAGAGTGGCCAAGTAATGCGCGAATTTTTAGGAGTATAAGAATTGTTATAAAGAGGCCAAGTAATACGCGAGTTAAACGAAGTCTGTCTTGAAAAGAGTGGCCAAATAATGCGCTAATTCTTAGGAGTATGAGAATTTTTATAAAGTGGCCAAGTAATACGCGAGATTTCCGGACTCTGACTTTAAGTAAGGTGTCCAAGTAATGCGCGAATTCCTAGGGGTATAAGAATTTTTATAAAGTGGCCAAGTAATACGCAAGATTTCCGGACTCTGACTTTAAGTAAGGTGGCCAAATAATGCGCGAGTTCTTAGGATTATAAGAATTTTTCTAAAGTGGCCAAGTAATACGCGAGATTTCCGGACTCTGACTTTAAATAAGGTGGCCAAGTAATGCGCGAATTCTTAGGAGTATAAGAATTTTTCTAAAGTGGCCAAGTAATACGCGAGATTTCCGGACTCTGACTTTAAATAAGGTGGCCAAGTAATGCGCGAATTCTTAGGAGTATAAGAATTTTTCTAAAGTGGCCAAGTAATACGCGAGATTTCCGGACTCTGACCTTAAGTAAGGTGGCCAAGTAATGCGCGAATTCTTAGGAGTATAAGAATTTTTATAAGTAGCCAAGTAATACGCGAGTTAAAAGAAGTCTGTCTTAAAAAGAGTGGTTAAGTAATGCGCGAATTCTTAGGAGTATAAGAATTGTTATAAAGTGGCCAACTAATACGCGAGATTTCCGGACTCTGACTTAAAGTAAAGTGGCCAAGTAATGCGCGAGTTCTTAGGATTATAAGAATTTTTCTAAAGTGGCCAAGTAATACGCGAGATTTCCGGACTCTGACTTTAAATAAGGTGGCCAAGTAATGCGCGAATTCTTAGGAGTATAAGAATTTTTCTAAAGTGGCCAAGTAATACGCGAGATTTCCGGACTCTGACCTTAAGTAAGGTGGCCAAGTAATGCGCGAATTCTTAGGAGTATAAGAATTTTTATAAGTAGCCAAGTAATACGCGAGTTAAACGAAGTCTGTCTTAAAAAGAGTGGCCAAGTAATGCGCGAATTCTTAGGAGTGTAAGAATTTTTATAAAGTGGCCAACTAATACGCGAGATTTCCGAACTCTGACTTAAAGTAAGGTGGCCAAGTAATGCGCGAATTCTTAGGAGTGTAAGAATTTTTATAAAGTGGCCAAGTAGTACGCGAGATTTCCGGACTCTGACTTTAAGTAAGGTGGCCAAGTAATACGCGAGTTCTTAGGAGTATAAGAATTTTTATAAGTAGCCAAGTAATACGCGAGTTAAAAGAAGTCTGTCTTAAAAAGAGTGGCCAAGTAATGCGCGAATTCTTAGGAGTATAAGAATTGTTATAAAGTGGCCAACTAATTCGCGAGATTTCCGGACTCTGACTTTAATTAAGGTGGCCTAGTAATGCGCGAATTCTTAGGAGTGTAAGAATTTTTATAAAGTGGCCAAGTAATGCGCGAGATTTCCGTACTCTGACTTTAAGTAAGGTGGCCAAGTAATACGCGAACTCATAGGAGTATAAGAGTTTTTCTGAAGTGGCCAAGTAATACGCGAGATTTCCGGACTCTGACTTGAAGTAAAGTGGCCAAGTAATGCGCGAGTTCTTAGGAGTATAAGAATTTTTATAAGTGGCCAAGAATTACGCGAGTTAAACGAAGTCTGTCTTGAAAAGAGTGGCCAAGTAATGCGCGAATTATTAGGAGTATAAGAATTGTTATAAAGTGGCCAACTAATACGCGAGATTTCCGGACTCTGACTTGAAGTAAAGTGGCCAAGTAATGCGCGAGTTCTTAGGAGTATAAGAATTTTTATAAGTGGCCAAGAATTACGCGAGTTAAACGAAGTCTGTCTTGAAAAGAGTGGCCAAGTAATGCGCGAATTTTTAGGAGTATAAGAATTGTTATAGAGAGGCCAACTAATACGCGAGATTTCCGGACTTTGACTTAAAGTAAGGTGTCCAAGTAATGCGCGAATTCCTAGGGGTATAAGAATTTTTATAAAGTGGCCAAGTAATGCGTGAGATTTCCGTACTCTGACTTTAAGTAAAGTGGCCAAGTAATGCGCGAGTTCTTAGGATTATAAGAATTTTTCTAAAGTGGCCAAGTAATACGCGAGATTTCCGGACTCTGACTTTAAATAAGGTGGCCAAGTAATGCGCGAATTCTTAGGAGTATAAGAATTTTTCTAAAGTGGCCAAGTAATACGCGAGATTTCCGGACTCTGACCTTAAGTAAGGTGGCCAAGTAATGCGCGAATTCTTAGGAGTATAAGAATTTTTATAAGTAGCCAAGTAATACGCGAGTTAAACGAAGTCTGTCTTAAAAAGAGTGGCCAAGTAATGCGCGAATTCTTAGGAGTATAAGAATTGTTATAAAGTGGCCAACTAATTCGCGAGATTTCCGGACTCTGACTTTAATTAAGGTGGCCTAGTAATGCGCGAATTCTTAGGAGTGTAAGAATTTTTATAAAGTGGCCAAGTAATGCGCGAGATTTCCGTACTCTGACTTTAAGTAAGGTGGCCAAGTAATACGCGAACTCATAGGAGTATAAGAGTTTTTCTGAAGTGGCCAAGTAATACGCGAGATTTCCGGACTCTGACTTTAAGTAAGGTGGCCAAGTAATGCGCGAGTTCTTAGGAGTATAAGAATTTTTATAAGTAGCCAAGTAATACGCGAGTTACGCGAAGTCTGTCTTGAAAAGAGTGGCCAAGTAATGCGCGAATTCTTAGGAGTATAAGAATTGTTATAAAGTGGCCAACTAATACGCGAGATTTCCGGACTCTGACTTGAAGTAAAGTGACCAAGTAATGCGCGAGTTCTTAGGAGTGTAAGAATTTTTATAGAGTGGCCAAGTAATACGCGAATTCATAGGATTATAAGAATTTTTCTAAAGTGGCCAAGTAATGCGCGAGTTCTTAGGAGTATAAGAATTTTTATAAGTAGCCAAGTAATACGCGAGTTACACGAAGTCTGTCTTGAAAAGAGTGGCCAAGTAATGCGCGAATTCTTAGGAGTATAAGAATTGTTATAAAGTGGCCAACTAATACGCGAGATTTCCGGACTCTGACTTGAAGTAAAGTGGCCAAGTAATGCGCGAGTTCTTAGGAGTATAAGAATTTTTATAAGTGGCCAAGAATTACGCGAGTTAAACGAAGTCTGTCGTAAAAAGAGTGGCCCAGTAATACGCGAATTTTTAGGAGTAATAGAATTGTTATAGATAGCCCAACTAATTCGGGAGCTTTCGGGACTTTGTCGTACAGTAAGGTGTCCAAGTAATGCGCGAATTCCTAGGGGTATAAGAATTTTTCTAAAGTGGCCAAGTAATACGCGAGATTTCCGGACTCTGAATTTAAATAAGGTGGCCAAGTAATGCGCGAATTTTTAGGAGTATAAGAATTGTTATAGAGAAGCCAACTAATACGCGAGATTTCTGGACTTTGACTTAAAGTAAGGTGTCCAAGTAATGCGCGAATTCCTAGGGGTATAAGAATTTTTATAAAGTGGCCAAGTAATGCGAGAGATTTCCGTACTCTGACTTTAAGTAAAGTGGCCAAATAATGCGCTAATTCTTAGGAGTATGAGAATTTTTATAAAGTGGCCAAGTAATACGCGAGATTTCCGGACTCTGACTTTAAGTAAGGTGGCCAAGTAATGCGCGAGTTCTTAGGAGTATAAGAATTTTTATAAGTAGCCAAGTAATACGCGAGTTACACGAAGTCTGTCTTAAAGAGAGTGGCCAAGTAATGCGCGAATTCTTAGGAGTATAAGAATTGTTATAAAGTGGCCAACTAATACGCGAGATTTCCGGACTCTGACTTTAAGTAAGGTGGCCAAGTAATTCGCGAGTTCTTAGGAGTATAAGAATTTTTATAAGTGGCCAAGAAATACGCGAGTTAAACGAAGTCTGTCTTGAAAAGAGTGGCCAAGTAATGCGCGAATTCTTAGGAGTATAAGAATTGTTATAAAGTGGCCAACTAATACGCGAGATTTCCGAACTCTGACTTGAAGTAAAGTGACCAAGTAATGCGGGAGTTCTTAGGAGTGTAAGAATTTTTATAGAGTGGCCAAGTAATGCGCGAGATTTCCGTACTCTGACTTTAAGTAAGGTGGCCAAGTAATGCGCTAATTCTTAGGAGTATGAGAATTTTTATAAAGTGGCCAAGTAATACGCGAGATTTCCGGACTCTGACTTTAAGTAAGGTGGCCAAGTAATTCGCGAGTTCTTAGGAGTATAAGAATTTTTATAAGTGGCCAAGAAATACGCGAGTTAAACGAAGTCTGTCTTGAAAAGAGTGGCCAAGTAATGCGCGAATTCTTAGGAGTATAAGAATTGTTATAAAGTGGCCAACTAATACGCGAGATTTCCGGACTTTGACTTAAAGTAAGGTGTCCAAGTAATGCGCGAATTCCTAGGGGTATAAGAATTTTTATAAAGTGGCCAAGTAATACGCGAAATTTCCGTACTCTGACTTTAAGTAATGTGGCCAAATAATGCGCTAATTCTTAGGAGTATGAGAATTTTTATAAAGTGGCCAAGTAATACGCGAGATTTCCGGACTCTGACTTTAAGTAAGGTGGCCAAGTAATGCGCGAGTTCTTAGGAGTATAAGAATTTTTATAAGTAGCCAAGTAATACGCGAGTTACACGAAGTCTGTCTTGAAGAGAGTGGCCAAGTAATGCGCGAATTCCTAGGAGTATAAGAATTGTTATAAAGTGGCCAACTAATACGCGAGATTTCCGGACTCTGACTTGAAGTAAAGTGGCCAAGTAATGCGCGAGTTCTTAGGAGTATATGAATTTTTATAAGTGGCCAAGAATTACGCGAGTTAAACGAAGTCTGTCTTGAAAAGAGTGGCCAAGTAATGCGCGAATTTTTAGGAGTATAAGAATTGTTATAGAGAGGCCAACTAATACGCGAGATTTCCGGACTTTGACTTAAAGTAAGGTGTCCAAGTAATGCGCGAATTCCTAGGGGTATAAGAATTTTTATAAAGTGGCCAAGTAATGCATGAGATTTCCGTACTCTGACTTTAAGTAAAGTGGCCAAGTAATGCGCGAATTTTTAGGAGTATAAGAATTGTTATAGAGAGGCCAACTAATACGCGAGATTTCCGGACTTTGACTTAAAGTAAGGTGTCCAAGTAATGCGCGAATTCCTAGGGGTATAAGAATTTTTATAAAGTGGCCAAGTAATGCGTGAGATTTCCGTACTCTGACTTTAAGTAATGTGGCCAAATAATGCGCTAATTCTTAGGAGTATGAGAATTTTTATAAAGTGGCCAAGTAATACGCGAGATTTCCGGACTCTGACTTTAAGTAAGGTGGCCAAGTAATGCGCGAGTTCTTAGGAGTGTAAGAATTTTTATAAGTAGCCAAGTAATACGCGAGTTAGACGAAGTCTGTCTTGAAGAGAGTGGCCAAGTAAAGCGCGAGTTCATGGGAGTATAAGAATTGTTATAAAGTGGCCAACTAATACGCGAGATTTCCGGACTCTGACTTTAAGTAAGGTGGCCAAGTAATGCGCGAGTTCTTAGGAGTATAAGAATTTTAATAAGTGGCCAAGAAATACGCGAGTTAAACGAAGTCTGTCTTGAAAAGAGTGGCCAAGTAATGCGCGAATTTTTAGGAGTATAAGAATTGTTATAGAGAGGCCAACTAATACGCGACTTAAAAGAAGTCTGTCTTAAAAAGAGTGGCCAAGTAATGCGCGAATTCTTAGGAGTATAAGAATTGTTATAAAGTGGCCAACTAATACGCGAGATTTCCGGGCTCTGACTTAAAGTAAAGTGGCCAAGTAATGCGCGAGTTCTTAGGATTATAAGAATTTTTCTAAAGTGGCCAAGTAATGCGCGATATTTCCGGACTCTGACTTTAAATAAGGTTGAGAAGTAATTAGTGGATTCTTAGGAGTATAAGAATTTTTCTAAAGTGGCCAAGTAATACGCGAGATTTCCGGACTCTGACTTTAAATAAGGTGGCCAAGTAATGCGCGAATTCTTAGGAGTATAAGAATTTTTCTAAAGTGGCCAAGTAATACGCGAGATTTCCGGACTCTGACTTAAAGTAAAGTGGCCAAGTAATACGCGAGTTCTTAGGATTATAAGAATTTTTCTAAAGTGGCCAAGTAATACGCGAGATTTCCGGACTCTGAATTTAAATAAGGTGGCCAAGTAATGCGCAAATTCTTAGGAGTATAAGAATTTTTCTAAAGTGGCCAAGTAATACGCGAGATTTCCGGACTCTGACTTTAAGTAAGGTGGCCAAGTAATGCGCGAGTTCTTAGGAGTATAAGAATTTTTATAAAGTGGCCAACTAGTACGCGCGATTTCCGGACTCTGACTTGAAGTAAAGCGGCCAAGTAATGCGCGAGTTCTTAGGAGTATAAGAATTTTTATAAGTGGCCAAGAATTACGCGAGTTAAACGAAGTCTGTCTTGAAAAGAGTGGCCAAGTAATGCGCGAATTCCTAGGGGTATAAGAATTGTTATAAAGAGGCCAAGTAATACGTGAAAATTCCGTACTCTGACTTAAAGTAAAGTGTCCAAGTAATGCGCGAGTTCTTAGGAGTGTAAGAATTTTTATAGAGTGGCCAAGTAATACGCGAGTTACACGAAGTCTGTCTTGAAAAGAGTGGCCGAGTAATGCGCGAATTCTTAGGAGTATAAGAATTGTTATAAAGTGGCCAACTAATACGCGAGATTTCCGGACTCTGACTTGAAGTAAAGTGGCCAAGTAATGCGCGAGTTCTTAGGAGTATAAGAATTTTTATAAGTGGCCAAGTAATACGCGAGTTAAACGAAGTCTGTCTTGAAAAGAGTGGCCAAGTAATGCGCGAATTTTTAGGAGTATAAGAATTGTTATAAAGAGGCCAAGTAATACGCGAGTTAAGCGAAGTCTGTCTTGAAAAGAGTGGCCAAGTAATGCGCGAATTTTTAGGAGTATAAGAATTGTTATAGAGAAGCCAACTAATACGCGAGATTTCTGGACTTTGACTTAAAGTAAGGTGTCTAAGTAATGCGCGAATTCCTAGGGGTATAAGAATTTTTATAAAGTGGCCAAGTAATGCGTGAGATTTCCGTACTCTGACTTTAAGTAAAGTGGCCAAGTAATACGCGAATTTATAGGAATATAAGAATTTTCATAAAGTGGCCAAGTAATGCGCGAGATTTCCGTACTCTGACTTTAAGTAAGGTGGCCAAATAATGCGCTAATTCTTAGGAGTATGAGAATTTTTATAAAGTGGCCAAGTAATACGCGAGATTTCCGGACTCTGACTTTAAGTAAGGTGGCCAAATAATGCGCGAATTCTTAGGAGTGTAATAATTTTTATAAAGTGGCCAAGTAATGCGCGAGATTTCCGTACTCTGACTTTAAGTAAGGTGGCCAAATAATGCGCTAATTCTTAGGAGTATGAGAATTTTTATAAAGTGGCCAAGTAATACGCGAGATTTCCGGACTCTGACTTTAAGTAAGGTGGCCAAGTAATGCGCGAGTTCTTAGGAGTATAAGAATTTTTATAAGTAGCCAAGTAATACGCGAGTTACACGAAGTCTGTCTTGAAAAGAGTGGCCAAGTAATGCGCGAATTCTTAGGAGTATAAGAATTGTTATAAAGTGGCCAACTAATACGCGAGATTTCCGGACTCTGACTTTAAGTAAGGTGGCCAAGTAATGCGCGAGTTCTTAGGAGTATAAGAATTTTTATAAGTGGCCAAGAAATACGCGAGTTAAACGAAGTCTGTCTTGAAAAGAGTGGCCAAGTAATGCGCGAATTTTTAGGAGTATAAGAATTGTTATATAAGTGGCCAAGAAATACGCGAGTTAAACGAAGTCTGTCTTGAAAAGAGTGGCCAAATAATGCGCTAATTCTTAGGAGTATGAGAATTTTTATAAAGTGGCCAAGTAATACGCGAGATTTCCGGACTCTGACTTTAAGTAAGGTGGCCAAGTAATGCGCGAATTCCTAGGGGTATAAGAATTTTTATAAAGTGGCCAAGTAATGCGTGAGATTTCCGTACTCTGACTTTAAGTAAAGTGGCCAAGTAATGCGCGAATTTTTAGGAGTATAAGAATTGTTATAGAGAGGCCAACTAATACGCGAGATTTCCGGACTTTGACTTAAAGTAAGGTGTCCAAGTAATGCGCGAATTCCTAGGGGTATAAGAATTTTTATAAAGTGGCCAAGTAATGCGTGAGATTTCCGTACTCTGACTTTAAGTAAGGTGGCCAAATAATGCGCTAATTCTTAGGAGTATGAGAATTTTTCTAAAGTGGCCAAGTAATACGCGAGATTTCCGGACTCTGACTTTAAGTAAGGTGGCCAAGTAATGCGCGAGTTCTTAGGAGTATAAGAATTTTTATAAGTAGCCAAGTAATACGCGAGTTACACGAAGTCTGTCTTGAAAAGAGTGGCCAAGTAATGCGCGAATTCTTAGGAGTATAAGAATTGTTATAAAGTGGCCAACTAATACGCGAGATTTCCGGACTCTGACTTTAAGTAAGGTGGCCAAGTAATGCGCGAGTTCTTAGGAGTATAAGAATTTTTATAAGTGGCCAAGAATTACGCGAGTTAAACGAAGTCTGTCTTGAAAAGAGTGGCCAAGTAATGCGCGAATTCTTAGGAGTATAAGAAATGTTATAAAGTGGCCAACTAATACGCGAGATTTCCGGACTCTGACTTGAAGTAAAGTGGCCAAGTAATGCGCGAGTTCTTAGGAGTATAAGAATTTTTATAAGTGGCCAAGTAATACGCGAGTTAAACGAAGTCTGTCTTGAAAAGAGTGGCCAAGTAATGCGCGAATTTTTAGGAGTATAAGAATTGTTATAAAGAGGCCAAGTAATACGCGAGTTAAACGAAGTCTGTCTTGAAAAGAGTGGCCAAGTAATGCGCTAATTCTTAGGAGTATGAGAATTTTTATAAAGTGGCCAAGTAATACGCGAGATTTCCGGACTCTGACTTTAAGTAAGGTGTCCAAGTAATGCGCGAATTCCTAGGGGTATAAGAATTTTTATAAAGTGGCCAAGTAATGCGCGAGATTTCCGTACTCTGACTTTAAGTAAGGTGGCCAAATAATGCGCTAATTCTTAGGAGTATGAGAATTTTTATAAAGTGGCCAAGTAATACGCGAGTTAAACGAAGTCTGTCTTGAAAAGAGTGGCCAAGTAATGCGCGAATTTTTAGGAGTATAAGAATTGTTATAAAGAGGCCAAGTAATGCGCGAGTTAAGCGAAGTCTGTCTTGAAAAGAGTGGCCAAATAATGCGCTAATTCTTAGGAGTATAAGAATTTTTATAAAGTGGCCAAGTAATACGCGAGATTTCCGGACTCTGACTTTAAGTAAGGTGTCCAAGTAATGCGCGAATTCGTAGGGGTATAAGAATTTTTATAAAGTGGCCAAGTAATGCGCGAGATTTCCGTACTCTGACTTTAAGTAAGGTGGCCAAATAATGCGCTAATTCTTAGGAGTATGAGAATTTTTATAAAGTGGCCAAGTAATACGCGAGATTTCCGGACTCTGACTTTAAGTAAAGTGGCCAAGTAATGCGCGAGTTCTTAGGAGTATAAGAATTTTTATAAGTGGCCAAGTAATACGCGAGTTAAACGAAGTCTGTCTTGAAAAGAGTGGCCAAGTAATGCGCGAATTTTTAGGAGTATAAGAATTGTTATAAAGAGGCCAAGTAATACGCGAGTTAAGCGAAGTCTGTCTTGAAAAGAGTGGCCAAGTAATGCGCGAATTTTTAGGAGTATAAGAATTGTTATAGAGAGGCCAACTAATACGCGAGATTTCCGGACTTTGACTTAAAGTAAGGTGTCCAAGTAATGCGCGAATTCCTAGGGGTATAAGAATTTTTATAAAGTGGCCAAGTAATGCGTGAGATTTCCGTACTCTGACTTTAAGTAAAGTGGCCAAGTAATACGCGAATTTATAGGAATATAAGAATTTTCATAAAGTGGCCAAGTAATGCGCGAGATTTCCGTACTCTGACTTTAAGTAAGGTGGCCAAATAATGCGCTAATTCTTAGGAGTATGAGAATTTTTATAAAGTGGCCAAGTAATACGCGAGATTTCCGGACTCTGACTTTAAGTAAGGTGTCCAAGTAATGCGCGAATTCTTAGGGGTATAAGAATTTTTATAAAGTGGCCAAGTAATGCGCGAGATTTCCGTACTCTGACTTTAAGTAAGGTGGCCAAATAATGCGCTAATTCTTAGGAGTATGAGAATTTTTATAAAGTGGCCAAGTAATACGCGAGATTTCCGGACTCTGACTTTAAGTAAGGTGGCCAAGTAATGCGCGAGTTCTTAGGAGTATAAGAATTTTTATAAGTAGCCAAGTAATACGCGAGTTACACGAAGTCTGTCTTGAAAAGAGTGGCCAAGTAATGCGCGAATTCTTAGGAGTATAAGAATTGTTATAAAGTGGCCAACTAATACGCGAGATTTCCGGACTCTGACTTTAAGTAAGGTGGCCAAGTAATGCGCGAGTTCTTAGGAGTATAAGAATTTTTATAAGTGGCCAAGAATTACGCGAGTTAAACGAAGTCTGTCTTGAAAAGAGTGGCCAAGTAATGCGCGAATTCTTAGGAGTATAAGAATTGTTATAAAGTGGCCAACTAATACGCGAGATTTCCGGACTCTGACTTTAAGTAAGGTGTCCAAGTAATGCGCGAATTCCTAGGGGTATAAGAATTTTTATAAAGTGGCCAAGTAATGCGCGAGATTTCCGTACTCTGACTTTAAGTAAGGTGGCCAAATAATGCGCTAATTCTTAGGAGTATGAGAATTTTTATAAAGTGGCCAAGTAATACGCGAGATTTCCGGACTCTGACTTTAAGTAAGGTGGCCAAGTAATGCGCGAGTTCTTAGGAGTATAAGAATTTTTATAAGTAGCCAAGTAATACGCGAGTTACACGAAGTCTGTCTTGAAAAGAGTGGCCAAGCAATGCGCGAATTCTTAGGAGTATAAGAAATGTTATAAAGTGGCCAACTAATACGCGAGATTTCCGGACTCTGACTTGAAGTAAAGTGGCCAAGTAATGCGCGAGTTCTTAGGAGTATAAGAATTTTTATAAGTGGCCAAGTAATACGCGAGTTAAACGAAGTCTGTCTTGAAAAGAGTGGCCAAGTAATGCGCGAATTTTTAGGAGTATAAGAATTGTTATAAAGAGGCCAAGTAATACGCGAGTTAAGCGAAGTCTGTCTTGAAAAGAGTGGCCAAGTAATGCGCGAATTTTTAGGAGTATAAGAATTGTTATAGAGAGGCCAACTAATACGCGAGATTTCCGGACTTTGACTTAAAGTAAGGTGTCCAAGTAATGCGCGAATTCCTAGGGGTATAAGAATTTTTATAAAGTGGCCAAGTAATGCGTGAGATTTCCGTACTCTGACTTTAAGTAAAGTGGCCAAGTAATACGCGAATTTATAGGAATATAAGAATTTTCATAAAGTGGCCAAGTAATACGCGAGATTTCCGTACTCTGACTTTAAGTAAGGTGGCCAAATAATGCGCTAATTCTTAGGAGTATGAGAATTTTTATAAAGTGGCCAAGTAATACGCGAGATTTCCGGACTCTGACTTTAAGTAAGGTGTCCAAGTAATGCGCGAATTCCTAGGAGTATAAGAATTGTTATAAAGTGGCCAAGTAATACACGAGATTTCCGTACTCTGAATTTAAGTAAGGTGGCCAAATAATGCGCTAATTCTTAGGAGTATGAGAATTTTTATAAAGTGGCCAAGTAATACGCGAGATTTCCGGACTCTGACTTTAAGTAAGGTGGCCAAGTAATGCGCGAGTTCTTAGGAGTATAAGAATTTTTATAAGTAGCCAAGTAATACGCGAGTTACACGAAGTCTGTCTTGAAAAGAGTGGCCAAGTAATGCGCGAATTCTTAGGAGTATAAGAATTGTTATAAAGTGGCCAACTAATACGCGAGATTTCCGGACTCTGACTTTAAGTAAGGTGGCCAAGTAATGCGCGAGTTCTTAGGAGTATAAGAATTTTTATAAGTGGCCAAGTAATACGCGAGTTAAACGAAGTCTGTCTTGAAAAGAGTGGCCAAGTAATGCGCGAATTCTTAGGAGTATAAGAATTTTTATAAGTGGCCAAGAATTACGCGAGTTACACGAAGTCTGTCTTGAAAAGAGTGGCCAAGTAATGCGCGAATTTTTAGGAGTATAAGAATTGTTATAGAGAGGCCAACTAATACGCGAGATTTCCGGACTTTGACTTAAAGTAAGGTGTCCAAGTAATGCGCGAATTCCTAGGGGTATAAGAATTTTTATAAAGTGGCCAAGTAATGCGTGAGATTTCCGTACTCTGACTTTAAGTAAAGTGGCCAAGTAATGCGCGAATTCTTAGGAGTATAAGAATTGTTATAAAGTGGCCAACTAATACGCGAGATTTCCGGACTTTGACTTAAAGTAAGGTGTCCAAGTAATGCGCGAATTCCTAGGGGTATAAGAATTTTTATAAAGTGGCCAAGTAATGCGCGAGATTTCCGTACTCTGACTTTAAGTAAGGTGGCCAAATAATGCGCTAATTCTTAGGAGTATGAGAATTTTTATAAAGTGGCCAAGTAATACGCGAGATTTCCGGACTCTGACTTTAAGTAAGGTGGCCAAGTAATGCGCGAGTTCTTAGGAGTATAAGAATTTTTATAAGTAGCCAAGTAATACGCGAGTTACACGAAGTCTGTCTTGAAAAGAGTGGCCAAGTAATGCGCGAATTCTTAGGAGTATAAGAATTGTTATAAAGTGGCCAACTAATACGCGAGATTTCCGGACTCTGACTTGAAGTAAAGTGGCCAAGTAATGCGCGAGTTCTTAGGAGTATAAGAATTTTTATAAGTGGCCAAGTAATACGCGAGTTAAACGAAGTCTGTCTTGAAAAGAGTGGCCAAGTAATGCGCGAATTTTTAGGAGTATAAGAATTGTTATAAAGAGGCCAAGTAATACGCGAGTTAAACGAAGTCTGTCTTGAAAAGAGTGGCCAAATAATGCGCTAATTCTTAGGAGTATGAGAATTTTTATAAAGTGGCCAAGTAATACGCGAGATTTCCGGACTCTGACTTTAAGTAAGGTGGCCAAGTAATGCGCGAATTCTTAGGAGTATAAGAATTTTTATAAAGTGGCCAAGTAATGCGCGAGATTTCCGTACTCTGACTTTAAGTAAGGTGGCCAAATAATGCGCTAATTCTTAGGAGTATGAGAATTTTTATAAAGTGGCCAAGTAATACGCGAGATTTCCGGACTCTGACTTTAAGTAAGGTGGCCAAGTAATGCGCGAGTTCTTAGGAGTATAAGAATTTTTATAAGTAGCCAAGTAATACGCGAGTTACACGAAGTCTGTCTTGAAAAGAGTGGCCAAGTAATGCGCGAATTCTTAGGAGTATAAGAAATGTTATAAAGTGGCCAACTAATACGCGAGATTTCCGGACTCTGACTTGAAGTAAAGTGGCCAAGTAATGCGCGAGTTCTTAGGAGTATAAGAATTTTTATAAGTGGCCAAGTAATACGCGAGTTAAACGAAGTCTGTCTTGAAAAGAGTGGCCAAGTAATGCGCGAATTTTTAGGAGTATAAGAATTGTTATAAAGAGGCCAAGTAATACGCGAGTTAAGCGAAGTCTGTCTTGAAAAGAGTGGCCAAGTAATGCGCGAATTTTTAGGAGTATAAGAATTGTTATAGAGAGGCCAACTAATACGCGAGATTTCTGGACTTTGACTTAAAGTAAGGTGTCCAAGTAATGCGCGAATTCCTAGGGGTATAAGAATTTTTATAAAGTGGCCAAGTAATGCGCGAGATTTCCGTACTCTGACTTTAAGTAAGGTGGCCAAATAATGCGCTAATTCTTAGGAGTATGAGAATTTTTATAAAGTGGCCAAGTAATACGCGAGATTTCCGGACTCTGACTTTAAGTAAGGTGGCCAAGTAATGCGCGAGTTCTTAGGAGTATAAGAATTTTTATAAGTAGCCAAGTAATACGCGAGTTACACGAAGTCTGTCTTGAAAAGAGTGGCCAAGTAATGCGCGAATTCTTAGGAGTATAAGAATTGTTATAAAGTGGCCAACTAATACGCGAGATTTCCGGACTCTGACTTTAAGTAAGGTGGCCAAGTAATGCGCGAGTTCTTAGGAGTATAAGAATTTTTATAAGTGGCCAAGAAATACGCGAGTTAAACGAAGTCTGTCTTGAAAAGAGTGGCCAAGTAATGCGCGAATTCTTAGGAGTATAAGAATTGTTATAAAGTGGCCAACTAATACGCGAGATTTCCGGGCTCTGACTTAAAGTAAAGTGGCCAAGTAATGCGCGAGTTCTTAGGATTATAAGAATTTTTATAAAGTGGCCAAGTAATGCGCGATATTTCCGGACTCTGACTTTAAATAAGGTGGCCAAGTAATGCGCGGATTCTTAGGAGTATAAGAATTTTTCTAAAGTGGCCAAGTAATACGCGAGATTTCCGGACTCTGACTTTAAATAAGGTGGCCAAGTAATGCGCGAGTTCTTAGGAGTATAAGAATTTTTATAAGTAGCCAAGTAATACGCGAGTTACACGAAGTCTGTCTTGAAAAGAGTGGCCAAGTAATGCGCGAATTCTTAGGAGTATAAGAATTGTTATAAAGTGGCCAACTAATACGCGAGATTTCCGGACTCTGACTTGAAGTAAAGTGGCCAAGTAATGCGCGAGTTAAAAGAAGTCTGTCTTAAAAAGAGTGGCCAAGTAATGCGCGAATTTTTAGGAGTATAAGAATTGTTATAAAGAGGCCAAGTAATACGCGAGTTAAGCGAAGTCTGTCTTGAAAAGAGTGGCCAAGTAATGCGCGAATTTTTAGGAGTATAAGAATTGTTATAGAGAGGCCAACTAATACGCGAGATTTCCGGACTTTGACTTAAAGTAAGGTGTCCAAGTAATGCGCGAATTCCTAGGGGTATAAGAATTTTTATAAAGTGGCCAAGTAATGCGTGAGATTTCCGTACTCTGACTTTAAGTAAAGTGGCCAAGTAATACGCGAATTTATAGGAATATAAGAATTTTCATAAAGTGCCCAAGTAATGCGCGAGATTTCCGTACTCTGACTTTAAGTAAGGTGGCCAAATAATGCGCTAATTCTTAGGAGTATGAGAATTTTTATAAAGTGGCCAAGTAATACGCGAGATTTTCGGAATCTGACCTCAAATAAGGTGGCCAAGTAATGCGCGAATTTCAACAAAATCTGGCCCAGATAAAGTAGCCAGATGTGAGATCATAAAACCTGAAGGGACGACTGAAATACATGGTGGAGTCCCAATTTCTCAGGTCAGATTTTTTATGACCCTTTTTTAAGTATAGGGTTGTAAATCTTAGAAAGGTTTTCTATGTCAGTTCTAAGATTCACTGCATCGTCCGTACCTGCAATGTGACACATTTCCAACAGTAATCTTTTTTTATAGTGTATTTCGTTAGCTAGGATTTTTGTTCTGTCAAAATCGAAGAAATGGTCTTTCTCAATTGTATGTTTAGTTAGTTCATTTTGTTTATTAGGGCTTTCTCTAATGTTGTTTTTATGTTCTTTTAACCTGTTTTTAAGGAACCTTTTAGTTTGACCTATATAGACGGCTTTGCAATCATTCCCTTTGCAAGGAACGCTGTAGACGATGTTGGACGATAGTTCTTTAGGAATTTTATCTTTGGTTGGCTTGAATATCATTTTTAGATTTTTTTGATTTTTATACGCGGTTTTCAAGTTGTAGCTGTGTAGGATTCCCGATATTTTTTCTGACAGACCTTCGATATAAGGAATGCTAATGAAAGGTTTGATTTCCGCGTTTATGTCGATATGATTGTTTCCTAATCGTGTTTTTTGTTCAAGGGTAAGAAGTCTCTGGTTAATAATGTCTTGTGTGAAACAAGGTGGGTAGTCATTTTCATCTAGTGTATCTGTAATTAATTTAAGGTTGTTTTTTTGAAATTTCTTGTCTGAAAGTAAAATTGCTCTGTCAACCAAGTTGTTAATTACACTTTTTTTATATCTAAGGGGGTGGTGGGAGTTGAAGTTAAGGTATCTGCCTGACCAACTAGGCTTTCTATACCAATTGAAAGATAGTTTTTGGTTTCTTTTCCTCGTGATAGAGACGTCTAAGAAATTGATAGCACCACCGACCTCTTTTTCTAGAGTGAATTCAATATTGAGGGGGTTAGTATTGAAAATTTGTAAAATGCGATCAACATGTGTGTTGGGAACCATGATGAAAATATCGTCAACGTAACGAAAATAGACAGGTACTTCAAAGTCAAGGTTGGAAAGTCTGTCTTTCTCTAGGTCATCCATCACTAAATCAGCAAGGACGGGGGAGAAAGGAGAACCCATTGGTAATCCACGTTTTTGGAAATAAGTTTTGCCATCAAAATTAAAATCTGTGCTGTCTAAGCATAATCGTAACCCTTCTTCGAAATCTCTCCATGGTAATGATACTTTGCGACGAATCTCATCCCACCTACTTTTTACTGCAGAGATAGCTGCTTCCTTGGGTACATTTGTGAAGAGAGAGACTACATCTAATGAGGCCAGAACATAGTTATCCGGGACGTTCACATTTTTAAGTTTTTTAACTAATTCAAAACTGTTGATGATTTTTGATCTAGGTGGGGTAGTGTTTTTGGATATGGTAGAGCTGAAGAATGAAGCTAGATTGTAAGTTGGGCTGCCCACATAGGAAACAATTGGTCTAACAGGAATACTTTCTTTGTGAATTTTGGGTAATCCGTAAAATCTCGAGGGAACGGCATTGGAAGACTTTAAATCCTTAGCTAACAGGTTGTTAATTAGACTCTTGTTTTCCCATGATTTGACTAGAGAATTGACTTTATTTTGTATTTTAGTTGTTGTGTCTTTGGGGCGGACTTGGTATGTGTTCTCGTCTTGTAAAAGGTTTTTAACTTTCTCATTATAATCTGTTCGCGTCAAGGCTACTGTGGTGTTACCTTTGTCTGCCCTGGTAAAAACTATGTCCGGATTATTTTTAACGAAATTTCTAGCTTCTTTGATTTCTTTAACAGGCTGTACGAATTTAGATTTATGCTCGTTGCCACATTTTTTAAAATTATTAACAGCATTTGCGACTTTAAGTCGCATTTCATCATGTGATTCCGGATTAATTTTATTAATGTTAGATTCAATGTCCGCGATGATAGTATAAGTAGGAATTTCCCGTTTTTTAATAGTAACCCCGAAATTTATACCTAAGCTAGCTATTTTTGCGACATTTTCCGGGATTTGATTTCCTGTCAGGTTTTTGAACCACTTTTGGTTGAGTTTGCTGTTTGAAACAGTCTTTTTATTGTAATGTATCGCGTTAATTAGACAATCCAATTTCCTTTTGCACTTTAATTTACTTTCCTCGAATTGGCGCGAGACTTTCCTGGATTCAAATTCAAAAAATCTGTCGAACACGTGGTCTGGAAAAACAGCAAAAATTCTATTTTCAAGATGTCCAACCCGATTCTCGAGATTCCTTAAATGTGCGCATATATCGCGAATTTCGAGATTCAGAATGGACTTCTGAAAGGTGATATGCAAGTTTGAGAAACGTTTACCCATACATCTGGAATTGAACCCGATGGTTTTTGAGAAAATAAATAAATTTTTCTGTACCAATTGCAATGTTCTGAATGTTTTAACTTCAGTGTCCTTTACTTCTGGTGCTCGTGCATATGTGTGGTTTGCTGTGCGTGCTTTACCAAGGACCCACGTTATATTCTCCCGTGTGTTGTTTCTCTCTGGTTTGAAATAATTGTGTTTATATATGTGCCCTTGAAAGAGTGCGTTCCGCGGTCGCATTTTTCACGGTTCCTGTGGGAGAGGATTACTTGTTGGAGCAGTTTTTGGAACGGCCTGGTTCTTCACACCTAGAAACTCACTTACTCATAAGTTTTTCTGCATGTGTACTCTATTTTTAGTTAATAAGCAGGAAGCAAAAAACAAAAAAACAAAAAATACCATATATTTCTTAATTGCATGTATTAGTTAATAAATATTTAAAGGTTACAATTAAGCTAATTGGCACTGAAGAGGGCCCCCATCTGTGGCCGAAACGTTTGCCTTCCTAATCTTTATGTCCTCGATGACATAAATAATTAGAAACTAAGCTGACCCCAAGCCAAAATAAATATTACAGAATTAGAATCTAAACTGCCTGGCGTGCAGACTTCGACGTTTCCAAAGTAAACACTCTGCAAAACCGATTTTTATCACGTAGTTTTAAGTTCTTGCAGACATTGTATTTTGACACATTCTCTCAAGGTAGTACCGTCGTTAATTAAATACCTTAACGATATGAATGAAATTGAATATATTGATTCATATAGGTCTAAAAGTGACTCAAAAAGTTTTTTGTAAGGCCAGGGTACGTATGAGAAAAGTTATAAGCATTTTAGTTATTACTTATTTAACAAGTAGTCTTATGGGAAATCGAGTTTCCAGCACAGTTATCCTCAAACTGTTAAAAAACTACCGTACAAATTTAAACAAAAAAAATCTGCCCGCTTCGCTGGTACATTCTCATCCCGCGCTACGCTCGCAAGTTTGAGCGCGCGATTTGATGGTCGCAATCAGCACTCCGTTCTTTTTGGGCATCGCGCTTCGGGCTCGATTTTCTGTATTTATTTCAGTAACTTTTTAATAAACATATCACATATTTAGCTTAAAAAATGGAATTTTTTCAATAGTGTTTCTTATAATCAAAACATAAGATACACATTCTGTCGAGAAGTGTCTTGATGATAATTTTTAGACCTCATTTACGCAAATAATTTTCCATCTTGACGTTTTTTTCGCATGTCACATATTTTGTTTAAATAATGGAATTTTTGAATTTTAATCGTATTTTTGGAATTGAAGCAAAAAATAAATGTTTTATCCGAAACTGTGTAAGATAAAAATTGTAGATCTTTTTAGAACGAACAATTTTTAGTATACAAACTCACATTTACACGTAGCCCAAATAAGCCTGCATACAAGTTCGGCGTTCGTCTGCTAAAAGCGAGCGAATCTCCCGATACCCACTCCCGCGGGTCGCGACGTTACTACATCTACCTACTTACCGAATCAAACGAGAGAGTGTGTATGCTTGACTAGAGTAGTGACGACGATACTTCCTCAAATGAAGGCCTCGATGCAATAAGGACCTTAGCGCTCGAAACAGCTCAAACGTGACGTCCCGATTACCAAATGAACAAAGTTCATGAAATGAATTAAAAAAAATACCATCACATTCCTTACAAAAAACAAAAACATTTTTGTATTTATTTTTTTTACGTACATTGTTTATTTCCAGAGATAAAAAATAAAAACGTGATATTCTTTAACCGCAAACTTTATGAAAATTTTTTTTCAGGCGTAAAATATCTTAGCGCTGACGATGAAAGTATCAGAAGTTCATTTTTTCATAATAGCAATTAATTATGTAATTGCAAATCATAGGCGCACGACTTTCCGGTTTACGTAACTTCCGAGAAAAAAAGTGTGGGGGGAACGTTAAGCTACGAAAAACTGTCAACGAGACATTTGTTCCTTAATAATTAAAGAAGTTTTTGGCAAAGTTTCAGATCGATTCGATGAAAACTAACAGAGATCCAGCATTTCAAACAAAGTCGCACGCTCCTGCGAATAACCACGTCGTCCGCGCCACGAGTCGATAGAAAGTCATGCGATCACAGAAATTCAGCCACATATATTTCCATCATTTTTATTTCAATGATCTTTTTAAACAATGCATTTTTATTGATTGTTTACTGTACGCTGATGCTCGTCACATATAGCTGTTGAATAACTGTCGCGACGCGTTCCCAATTTTATTTTGTATCAATATGTACAATATTCCACAAAATATAAATTGTTACTGGATACTGGAAAATAACTGCGTAAAATAAAATTACATAAACATTTATTACTTAATTAACAACTTAATTAAATACATATGCTTCTTACACATACAATATATACAAACATAATAATTATTGCACCAGGTTCCCTTTTTACTCCCTTGTGTTTATTTTTTTCTCCTTGATATCAGCTTCGACTTTCACTTTATATACAATTTTGACAATTTTGCTGATCTTAATCGTGTTCTTTTGCAAATCTTCATTCTTCGCAAATAACTGTTCATTATCTTTCATGTCGAATTGCGACGCGTCAACCATTTCAAACTGAGGGTTTCTTGAATGTTTGATCAAATCCACGTATTCCTTTTCAGTTTCAATCCTCTCTCGTTTCTTTTTTTTATGTCCATACAAGATACTGAGAAAGAGAAAATTGACCTCAAGAAAGAAAAAGAAAAGTCAAAAGGAAAACTAAATAAAAGAAAACCTGAAACCAGGTGCTAAAAGCGATATAAAAAAGAAGTACAACTAAATCTAAAAAATCATAAAAGTAACAATTTTTGTAATAATTATTATGTTTATATATGTATATTGTATGTGTAAGAAGCATATGGGTCATTTCATGGGAGAATAACAGTCAACATTTTTTTTTGCCTTTTTACTTCGAAAATAATCGACAGGTATTTTTTTTTTTTAATGTGATACTTGAAAATTTCGAGATATAATTTTTTTAAGTTTGGCACTCGGGAAAAATTTGTTGTTTCTAACACCTCACTGTAAAAGCAGTTTTGAATATAAAATGAAACCCTTGGACTTGAAATGCGCGAAAGGGTACAAGCTTTCAAAAAAGTTATAGCACACATTTCGTTGTTTTTTTTGTAACAACAATATAGTACATTTTTATAAACAATTAAATTTTTTTAAAATTTGGAACTAATTTCTTTCCGATTTTTTTGTTTCTAAATCTTTGTTAAAGTTTTTTCAATATGCAGGCAAAATTTTGGAATAGAAAAATGAAAACTGTTGGTGTAATTAATTTATAAAATCTGTCCCGCGCGTTGCAACGAGCGAGCTCGCACGCTGCAACTACGCTTAAGCTTGATTAGGCATGCTCGGAATCTAAGCACGTGTGGCAGTGAATGTAGTGACCGCTGTTTTAGTTTTCTGTGAATGTTCCTCAAGTGTTCACCTATTTCAAATTAATACAGAAATGCCAAGTTCTCGATTTAAACATGTCTGCTGCAATCCGTTTAATAATAAAAATCATAGTGGAAAAAAGCAAAAAAAAAATTTGCGTCTTAAGTGTATCATTTAGAGTAATTATATCGTAAAACTTCACTCATCAATTCATCATTATAAGTAATGATTCGTTTTTAAATAGTCTACGCACAAGTTTGAATGTACTTACAACAAAAATCTTCCATCTGCATTTCATTTGCTTCTATTCTGCATTGTGTACACAAAACATCATCCGGTTTGAAAATTTTCAATTTTGCAAGTATCGAGGACGAAACGCGACGCAATTTTTTTTTTTTGCTTTTTCCCATTATGATTTTTTTATTAAACGGATTGCAGCAGACATGTTTAAATCGAGAGCTTGACATTTCTGTATTAATTTGAAATAGGTGAACACTTAAGGAACATTCACAGAAAACTAAAACAGCGGTTTCTGCATTCACTGCCACACGTGCTTCGAGTCCGAGCATGCCTACTCAAGCTTAAGCGTAGTTGCAGCGTGCGAGCTCGCTCGTTGCAACGCGCGGGACAGATTTTATAAATAAATTACACCTACAGTTTACATTTTTCCATTCTAAAATTTTGCCTGCATATTGAAAAAACTTCAACAAATATTTAGAAACAAAAAATCGGAAAAAAATTAGTTCAAAATTTGAAAAAAATTCAATTGTTTATAAAATGTACTATATTGTTATTACAAAAAAAAAACAACGAAATGTGCGCTATAACTTTTTTGAAAGCTTGTACTTTTTCGCGCATTTCAAGTGCAAGGGTTTCATTTTATATTTAAAACTGCTTTTACAGTGAGCTGTTAGAAAAACATTTTTTTTCCCAAGTGCCAAACTTAAAAAAATTATATCTCGAAATTTTCAAGTATCACATTAAAAAATAAAATACGTGTCGATTAATTTCGAAGTAAAAAGGCAAAAAAAAAAATGTTTCGTCGATAAAAAAATTTTGACTGTAAATCTCCCATGAAATGACCCATATGTATTTAATTAAGTTGTTAATCATGTAATAAATGTTTATATAATTTTATTTTACGCAGTTATTTTCCAATGTCTAGTAACAATTTATATTTTGTAAGGACTGTGATGGTATTTTTTAAAAATCATTTCCTGTACTTTGTTCATTTGGTAATTGGGACGTCACGTTTGAGCTGTTTCGAGCGCTAAGGCCCTTATTGCATCGAGGTCTAATTAGGAGTTTTTAGGAAACCCTGGAAGAGCGTCTTCCAGTGACAAAACGACAGTACGCTAGCCGACAGTCATAGCGATTGTATCGTCACTCGACCACATTTTACTTGCTTGAAATACTTCATTTCAAATATATTTATTATTGTTTACATTTCTTAGCTTTATTTACAGAACATTGCACCTTCCCTAATTACCACAATATATTCAAAAATTTACGATGCAATGAAAAAATTAGTCGATTTGAATTTCTTATTTTTGTTTGTATAATGCGTCAAAAATTATAAATTATTTTGAACCTGATAGAGTCATACGATTTTTATCAATTTCCCGTTGCAAATGCTGAGATAAGAACAAAGTGTCAGTTTTTCGTTAATTTTGTTTGGAAATGATTAAGTTATTTAAATTCTTCTTTAATTGTTGAGGCTTGCACATACTTCGAAGTGTGATAATCACAAGCTGACGCAAAGTTCTGTGACACGTATTGCGCAAACAAATTTTCTTTACTTTGTTGAAATGTTACCTGTCACCATTATTTCATTAATTTTTTCGATTGTTCTAATTCAAAACATTGGTAAGTATTTGCAATTTCATGAAATTGTTATAAGCTATATCAAATAAATTTTTAGAATTTCCTATTTTAACGTTGAAAAAAGCGTCTGAGTGCGACATATGTTACATGGAAAATAAGTTATCGAAAATTTCTTTTGCAATTTGTCATTTTTCTGACGCGACTTTAGAAATCGTAAAATTTTACGGAATTTCAGAATATGGCGTCAAGGAATTCAGAAATAAAGAATAAAAATAAATATTGTAAATGAAAAATAAAAACATAAATTGAACAAAAAAAATCTCTACTCTCAATATTTCACAAAAAATTTAGAATTTCTGTACGTTTCTTCTGATATACATTTTTGTATCTATTTATAATTTACATGCTCAATATATCTAGGATGCAGATCATTTATCCCCGTTATCAAAATAATCACAGTGCTGCTTGTGCTAGTGCAGACCTTTCGAGTAACATGTAAAGGGTTTTCCAATAGGGACATAACAATTTTATTTATGAATAAAACACAGAAATATTTGAGATGTTGAGTTGAAATTTATTGTGGATGTAGTGCAAGCATTACATTTCATGAATGAAATTCGATATTGGTCATATGACCACCACGAGACCGTTTACAGTGGTCGATTCTTTGGACCCAATTTTCCACCACTCTGGCACACATTTCGACCGGAACGTTGGCAATTTCGCGTTGGATGTTGTCTTTGAGGTTGTCTAAAGTTGCTGGCTTGTTGGCATATACCAGTGACTTGATATGGCCCCATAAAAAGAAATTCAATGGCGTTAGATCGCATGAACGAGGCGGATATTCGACCGGACCATTTCTCGAGATAACACGTTCACCGAATTTGCCTTTCAATAAATCGATTGTGACGCGTGCTGTGTGGATAGTGGCACCGTCTTGTTGAAACCACATATCGTTGATGTCAAGTTCGTCCAATTCTGGCCACAAATAATCTTCCAACATAGCACGATAGCGCTCTCCATTGACGGTAACATGACGGTCGTTTTCATCCACGAAAAAATACGGCCCAATCACACCTCCGGCATGAAAACCGCACCAAACAGTCACTTTTTGCGGATGAAACTGTGTCTTAAGAAGCACATTTGGGTTTGTTGCTAACCAATAACGCATATTTTGCTTATAAACAAAGCCATTGAGCCAGAAATGAGCTTCATCGCTGAAGATGATTTTTCAATGAAATTCTTCATTTTCTTCAAGCTTTGCCAGAGCCCAATTGGAGAAGTTGTGGCGTTTCAAATGATCAAGTGGCTTTAGTTCTTGAGTCAATTTAATCTTGAAAGCATGTAGGCCGAGATCTTTTCGCATAATACGCCACAGTGTCGTTTGAGCGATCGCCAATTCTTGAGAACGACGTGGAATCGACTGATTTGGCTCATTTTGAATCGATGCACTTACGGCTGCGATTATTTCTTCGCTTCGAGCAATACGACGTCTTTTTGGCACCGGAACGTCCAATAGTGTAAATTTGGTCTTGAATTTATCCACTATAGCACGCACAGCCTGTCGGGTGGGACGATTATTAGGGCCGAAAATTGGAGTAAGCGCTCTTAAAGTTGCGACCACCGACTCAGAATTTCGGTAGTAATTTTTAATAATTTCCAAACGTTGCTGGTTCGTGAACTTTACCATGATGAAAATGTTAACTTTAACTAACGTTTTGACATTGACAGTTCATTAAAAAAGTTTAAGGGCGCGTTCATATAAAGATACGAAATTGTTATTTCCCTATTGGAAAACCCTTTTTACAATGTGTCACGTAGTAACATGGGCTCTTAATTTCAAATAATTTTATACGCAAAGAATAATCTATCGAAGGAACTTGAGATTTAAAACAACTTTCAGTTAGACATTTGTTCTTCACTATTGAAGCAAGATTTTTGTAAATATCAGATTAATTTACTGAAAATTAGCTGAAATATATATTTTATAAGGTTTCTTGAAGTGTATATTATATTTCTTGATACAATTCTCGGCAGATAGAAAGATCATTTTGCAAGTTTAGGAATTAATAATTGAATATATTTTGGGGCGCCAGGAAGAGTTTTTTTAAATTCATTCGGTTCTTACCAACTAATTCCTGGATAAATAGAAAAGAGGGTTCTGATTACTGAATGCAAGTAATCAATGACAAGCTATATCGCACTCTCTTAGGAAAAACCAGATATACACTTTTTAAAACACTTTTTAGTAAATAATCTTATTCTCCTGAAAATTATTCTTCGTGTGTATAGTGTTTTTTATTTGAATCGACAACATATTTTCTACACTTCTGTCGCAACAGTAAAACGTGTATACACAATAGCAAATTATTTTCAACATTTTTTTAAATTTATGAATTTTCTGACTTCAGGTGCAAATGACCCATTTCCTGATGCCGTTGTTTCCCTCTGGCGTCTGGATAGAGAAGGAAAAGTAGCAGAAACGTTTTTATATGTTGCAGCCTTGATTAAATCAAATTGTATCATAGTTCTTCGGAAATTCCTTTACAATCTCGAACCATTTAATACTATTGGATTTTACACTGGAAGGAGTTATAAGTCAGGCAGAATGGAGAATTCTGCCATTATAGGCGAATTAGAAGTTTCAAAATATCAAAACTTCAGGCTTCTAGTTGTAAGTACATGGTTTGTCCGAAAAGTAATGTCAGTGCTTTTATTGTGAAATAACTATACGTCGGAGCGCACTCGGATCGGTTGGGATCGGTAAACGGAAAAGTCAGCTCACAAACAAGCAGTCGTTCAATATTCGTCGATCTTCCAGAAAATAAGGACAGGCTTTTCCGTGAAACTAGTTTTCATCTCTCGAGCAAGTCGCCATGCATCGCTTGTTTGAACGAGAACGCGCCAGCCCACACCGCCTTCTTCGTGATCCGTTTCCTGGTCGATTCAAAGATGCCAATGATTCTCTACACGGAGAAAAATAGTTGAAGTAATTTTACTCAACTCTGTAGATTAAACTTGGGACATAAGGACATTTGAACATCTATTAAATCCAAGTCGGGTAAAATCAATTTGATATATACCTAATTCACCCAAAGTGAATAACAATAAGCGTTACATAGGGAATAGTAAGGAGTTGAGTAAAACGTTATCGACGACAGGGCACCAACATGCGTCAGTGGGTTAACATGAAATGTATAAGTATATCACCGACGCTTGAGGTGCTTCAAACCGTAGTTGGGTAAAATGAGCATCGGGCGTATTATTTCAACTGGCAATGGTATGGTTCTCTCAAATAAAAAAAAATTCTTACCTCGAGCCTGCCAATAGTCATCCGGTACATATATAAACAACATACAAATTCATTCACACCATCCAGACGTAGCCAATCACATTTCAAATCACAAATACACTTAATCATATAACCTTACATATATAAACCTAATAACTACACACTTATATTTAGTACGATACGCTTTCGTCGAATCAGGCACACGCTTGCTTACAATGCTGAGATATAAAACTTGGAACTTTCTTATATAGTGACTGCCTGAGTTATTCAGAGCTTGTGAGAGTAAGTGCAGTCAATAAAATTTTTGAGCCTTACTCAAGTAAAAATAAATCAACTTTTTTCATAAATGTTTAATAAAATATTTTTTTAAATTAATATAATTAATCAATTATTATAACTATGATGATTGATATATATAATATAATTATTAAATTACATTTAGTATACATTTTTATTATACGACGTATGAAGTTTAGTGAAACTAAATTTTCAAATGTACATTAAAAAATTGCATTATTATTAAGAAGTATTTTGTATAAAAACATTTAAAAGAAGGTTCTTTTATTTTCTGTGTTTTATATTTTCAAAATATGGATTTTACATTTGCGAATTCCAAATTATTATTCTGCCTGAGTAATTTATGTGATATTTCATATTTTATGTAATACACTTATCGACATTTTTTTGTTTAAATTTTCATAATATCAATTTAATTTCAAGAATTTAAGTTTTTGAAATTAAAAATTTTTTATGTGTTCCCAAGGCGCAGATTGCTTTCATTCGTTCCTGCGTGAATAGATGTAGTTGTTGGAATAAATCTTGCGATTCACGGTTTACTCAACTCTCGATTGAAGCGTAGAGTAGAATGAACGAAAAGCTCTACTATTTTTGTGATTTAATAAAAGATTGGTTTTTTATAGTTATACTACGAGTAATAATATATATATTTAAAAAATTTTAATGCACGCTTTCATACTTCACCCTACGCTTCTGAATTTTACTCAACTTTGAATCATTTTTCAAAATTTAATATATCACAAATAAATACAATGACACTAAATAACTTCTAACTTGCCCTTATGTCCCAAATTTGATCGGAAGTTGAGTAAAATTACTTCAACTATTTTTCTCCGTGTAGCCACCCTATACATTCCTAACGAGGCTCCCCAGACTTCTTTTTGTTCCTGCACCTGAAAATTCACATAAAAGGACATAATTTCGGGACACTTGACAAAGTCAAAGAGACTTGCACTAAGGCTCTAAATTACATACCGGAGAAAACCTACCATGACCCATCATCACCCAAAACTAAAAACTTGTTAGATTTTTCACATGCTCCACCTGAAAGGCGATAACAAGGGCTAATTAAAAAAAATTATTAAAAAAAAATTCATTTGTCGGAAGACAGTCAAAATGGGCAAAAACTGACCCGAAATTCGATGATTTTGAGTTGGACGGTAAATTCTCACCAGAAACTAAATACTTTTGACATTTTGCACATGCCCCACCTGAAAGGCGATAACAAGGGCTAAATAAAAAAATTATTTGAAAAAAATTCATTTGTTGGAAGACAGTCAAAATGGGCAAAAACTGACCCGAAATTCGATGATTTTGAGTTGGACGGTAAATTCTCACCAGAAACTAAATACTTTTGATATTTTTCACATGCCCCACCTGAAAGGCGATAACAGGAGCTAATTAAAAAAAATTATTAAAAAAAAATTCATTTGTCGGAAGACAGTCAAAATGGGCAAAAACTGACCCGAAATTCGATGATTTTGAGTTGCACGGTAAATTCTCACCCAAAAATAAAAACTTGTGATATTTTTCACATGCCCCACATGAAAGGCGATAACAAGGGCTAATTAAAAAAATTATTTGAAAAAAATTCATTAGTTGGAAGACAGTCAAAATGGGCAAAAACTGACCCGAAATTCGATGATTTTGAGTTAACGGTAAATTCTCACCAGAAATTAAAAACTTGTGACATTTTTCACATGCCCCACCTGAAAGGCGATAACAAGGGCTAAATAAAAAAATTATTTGATAAAAATTCATTTGTCGGAAGACAGTCAAAATGGGCAAAAACTGACCCGAAATTCGATGATTTTGAGTTGCACGGTAAATTCTCACCCAAAAATAAAAACTTGTGAGATTTTTCACATGTCCCACCTGAAGGGCGATAACAAGGGCTAAATAAAAAAATTATTTGAAAAAAATTCATTTGTTGGAAGACAGTCAAAATGGGCAAAAACTGACCCGAAATTCGATGATTTTGAGTTGGACGGTAAATTCTCACCAGAAACTAAATACTTTTGACATTTTGCACATGCCCCACCTGAAAGGCGATAACAAGGGCTAAATAAAAAAATTATTTGAAAAAAATTCATTTGTTGGAAGACAGTCAAAATGGGCAAAAACTGACCCGAAATTCGATGATTTTGAGTTGGACGGTAAATTCTCACCAGAAACTAAATACTTTTGATATTTTTCACATGCCCCACCTGAAAGGCGATAACAGGAGCTAATTAAAAAAAATTATCAAAAAAAAAATTCATTTGTCGGAAGACAGTCAAAATGGGCAAAAACTGACCCGAAATTCGATGATTTTGAGTTGGACCGTAAATTCTCACCCAAAAATAAAAACTTGTGATATTTTTCACATGCCCCACATGAAAGGCGATAACAAGGGCTAATTAAAAAAATTATTTGAAAAAAATTCATTAGTTGGAAGACAGTCAAAATGGGCAAAAACTGACCCGAAATTCGATGATTTTGAGTTAACGGTAAATTCTCACCAGAAATTAAAAACTTGTGACATTTTTCACATGCCCCACCTGAAAGGCGATAACAAGGGCTGCTTAAAAAAAATTATTTGAAAAAAATTCATTTGTCGGAAGACAGTCAAAACGGACAAAAACTGACCCGTAAATCGTAGATTCAAAGTTAGACGAAAAATTTTTTTTTTTCATTTATGGATAGATTATGTCAAAAAATTAATAAAAATAGGTTTAAGACCAGTCTTACGTTTCTAAATGCAATATCTTGCTCAAAAAATCAAAAACTAACCAAAAATTCGTTGATTTTAAGTAAGACGGTAAATTCTCCCCCAAAACTAAAAACTTGTGACATTTTACACATTCCCCACCTGAAAGGCGACAACAAGGGCTATTTAAAAAAAATTATTGAAAAAAAATTCATTTGTCGGAAGACAGTCAAAATGGGCAAAAACTGACCCGAAATTCGATGATTTTGAGTTTGACGGTAAATTCTCCCCCAAAACTAAAAACTTGTGACATTTTACACATTCCCCACCTGAAAGGCGACAACAAGGGCTATTTAAAAAAAATTATTGAAAAAAAATTCATTTGTCGGAAGACAGTCAAAATGGGCAAAAACTGACCCGAAATTCGATGATTTTGAGTTGGACGGTAAATTCTCACCAGAAACTAAATACTTTTGACATTTTTCACATGCCCCACCTGAAAGGCGATAACAAGGGCTAAATAAAAAAATTATTTGATAAAAATTCATTTGTTGGAAGACAGTCAAAATGGGCAAAAACTGACCCGAAATTCGATGATTTTGAGTTGGACGGTAAATTCTCCCCCAAAACTAAAAACTTGTGACATTTTACACATTCCCCACCTGAAAGGCGACAACAAGGGCTATTTAAAAAAAATTATTAAAAAAAAATTCATTTGTCGGAAGATAGTCAAAATGGGCAAAAACTGACCCGAAATTCGATGATTTTGAGTTGGACGGTAAATTCTCACCAGAAACTAAATACTTTTGACATTTTTCACATGCCCCATCTGAAAGGCGATAACAAGGGCTAAATAAAAAAATTATTTGAAAAAAATTCATTTGTTGGAAGACAGTCAAAATGGGCAAAAACTGACCCGAAATTCGATGATTTTGAGTTGGACGGTAAATTCTCACCCAAAAATAAAAACTTGTGATATTTTCCACATGCCCCACATGAAAGGCGATAACAAGGGCTAATTAAAAAAATTATTTGAAAACAATTCATTAGTTGGAAGACAGTCAAAATGGGCAAAAACTGACCCGAAATTCGATGATTTTGAGTTAACGGTAAATTCTCACCAGAAATTAAAAACTTGTGACATTTTTCACATGCCCCACCTGAAAGGCAATAACAAGAGCTACTTAAAAAAAATTACTTGAAAAAAATTAATTTGTCGGAAGACAGTCAAAACGGGCAAAAACTGACCCGTAAATCGTAGATTCTAAATTAGACGAAAAATTTGTTTGTTTTCATTGATGGACGGATTATTTCAAAACTTTAATAAAAAAAGGTTTAAGACCAGTCTTACGTTTCTAAATGCAATATCTTGCTCAAAAAATCAAAAACTAACCAAAAATTCGTTGATTTTAAGTAAGACGGTAAATTCTCCCCCAAAACTAAAAACTTGTGACATTTTTCACATACCCCACCTGAAAGGCGATAACAAGGGCTAATTTAAAAAAATTATTATAAAAAAATTCATTTGTCGGAAGACAGTTAAAATGGGCAAAAACTGACCCGAAATTCGATGATTTTGAGTTAACGGTAAATTCTCACCAGAAACTAAAAACTTGTGACATTTTTCACATGCCCCACCTAAAAGGCGATAACAAGAGCTACTTAAAAAAAATTACTTGAAAAAAATTCATTTGTCGGAAAACAGTCAAAACGGGCAAAAACTGACCCGTAAATCGTAGTTTGTAAGTTAGACGAAAATTTTTTTTGTTTTCATTGATGGACGGATTATTTCAAAACTTTGATAAAAATAGGTTTAAGACCAGTCTTACGTTTCCAAATGCAATATCTTGCTCAAAAAATCAAATACTAACCAAAAATTCGTTGATTTTAAGTAAGACGGTAAATTCTCCCCCAAAACTAAAAACTTGTGACATTTTTCACATTCCCCACCTGAAAGGCGATAACAAGGGCTAATTAAAAAAAATTATAATAAAAATTCATTTGTCGGAAAACAGTCAAAACGGGCAAAAACTGACCAGTAAATCGTAGATTCTAAATTATACGAAAAATTTGTTTGTTTTCATTGATGGACGGATTATGTCAAAACTTTAATAAAAATAGGTTTAAGACCAGTCTTACGTATCTAAATGCAATATCTTGCAAAAAATCAAAAACTGACCCGAAATTCGATGATTTTAAGTTAGACGGTAAATTCTCCCCCAAAACTAAAAACTTGTGACATTTTTCACATACCCCACCTGAAAGGCGATAACAAAAGTTACTTAAAAAAAATTATTTGAAAAAAATTCATTTGTCGGTAGACAGTCAAAATGGGTAAAAACTTTTAAGTAGCTCTTGTTACCTCCCTTCAGGTAGGGTATGGGAAAAATGTCACAAGTTTTTAGTTTTGGCTGAGAATTTACCGTCTAACTCAAAATCATCGAATTTCGGGTCAGTTTTTGCCCATTTTGACTGTCTTCCGACAAATGAATTTTATTTTAAATAATTTTTTTCAAGTAGCCCTTGTTATTGTCTTTCAGGCGGGGCCTGTGAAAAATGTCAAAAGTTTTTAGTTTTGGGTGAGAATTTACCGTCTAACTTAAAATCAACGGATTTTTGGTTAGTTTTTGATTTTTTGAGCAAGATATTGCTTTTAGAATCGTAAGACTGGTCTTAAACCTATTTTTATTAATGTTTTGACATAATCCGTCCATAAATGAAAAAAAAAATTTTCGTCAGAATATACGTCTGAAACTTCATCCCTATAACTAGAACAAGTTTCTTCATGTCATAACTTTTGAAGGTATTGAATACTCAAAACATAAATAAAATTTTGCTTCAGGTGTATCCTGAAGTAAAGGTTCAAATGCCTTACATGATAAGCAGCCACCTTTATTCTTGTGGCGAGTTAGTGTTGGAAGATTCGGGATATTTCATAGGATGGCACAAGAAGGTAAAACTACGTTACTGGTAAAATACTCGTACTCTACCATTTTTGCCTAACGATCTGTCAGTACTTAATCCAAAGGGTTTTTCAATTAAAGGTTTCATTTTGATTTATAAGAAAAACGCGTTTTTTTTGAAAAATTATTTGATTTTTATTTCATTCAATAGCACATTTGGGGCTCTATTTTATCGATAATGGCGAGAATCTTCGCTTTGAGTTCTTAAATTGACTGAAGAACATGAGCATAAACCTTATCTTTCACATAACCTCAAAGAAAAAATTATATTGCTAAATCGCATGATCTCGGCGGCCAATTGTAATCTTCGTTTCGAGAAATCACTCGTCCTGGAAAATTTTCAAGCAAAAGACCGATGGTTTCGCCACTTGTGTGGCACGTAGCGCCGCTTGTTAAAAACAAACATCGTCTACATCGATATCTTCCAATTCTGGTCATAGAAATTCATTAATCATGGTTCGATAGCGCAATCCACTCACAAAAACAGCCGCTCCAGCTTCATTTAAAAAAAAATAAGGACCAATGATCCCTCCTGCCCAAAACCTGCACCAAACAGTCACACGGTGTGGATAGAGAGGCTTTTAATAATCATTTTGAGGTTTTCCGAGCCCCAAATGTGACAATTATGCTTATTAACGTAGTCTCCAAGACATGCGAGAAAAATTTTTACTTTACGAACTGTTTGAGAAAAATTTTCACCATTTTCGTAGTGAATTTTAACAATTTCAGTGCGTTATTGAAGAGTGTATCGTTCCATTTTTATTAATTGCATAGTTTCTAGTTGCCATCTGTCAAAAAATGACACCTTCTATTATGTCAGCTGCCAAAATATCGGAAAATTCAAAATGAAACCTTTATTTGAATAAACCCTGTATGTTCTTTTAGTACCCCTAGCGAACTGACTGAACGGTAGCTTTACGCTGTACCGTAAAGCTATCGTAAAGATATCATGAAGTAGCATTATAACTCATGAATGAGGCAAAATAAACATTCAAAATGTTTTCATCCTTATTCTAGGTTGAAAATAACGTTAACTGGTAATTGAAATAAGCAATAATTTTATTTATTTACGCTAAAAATTGAAAAACACATAATACCTGTCATTGAAGGCAGTGCAGTGGTTCACCTTTTGTGGAACTTCTCCGTTACAGTTGACCATTGGTTGGAGTGAGACACAACTATACTTTCATCTCACTCTAACAAATATTCAATCCTGACGGTGAAGACATGGAAAGTGATGAACCACTGCACTGCCTTGAATGACAGGTATTATGTTTTTTTCAATTTTTAGCGTAAATAAATAAAATTATTGCATATTTCAATTACCAATTAACGTTATTTTCAACGTAGAATAAGGATAAAAACATTTTGAATGTTTATTTTGCCTCATTCATGAGTTATAATGCTACTTTACGATAGCTTTACGATAGCTTTACGGTACAGCGTAAAGCTACCGTTCAGCCAGTTCGCTAGGGTACAGTCTTGTAAAGTTCTCAGTTCCACTTCTTACAGATTAAAATTTAAATGATGATAACTTTTTTCTGCATTATATTTACAATTGTCTCGATTGAATATATAAGAGATATATTTTACTCAAAAACGGTTTATCATATTCGACTAGTAATGAAGAAATGAACATTTAACCCTGTTCGGAATTATGAGAACTTTAGCGATTTATCGAAATTTAGATGTTTTATATTACGAAAAATTAAATGTTGTGTATTTGATGTGTTTCGATAGGATGGTCCGAAAATTAAGGAAGTTTCCTTTTATCGTAACAAGCAAATTAAACTTTCAACAAACGTACCAGGAAACAATACTGATGATGTAAGTGAAGTACATATCGGTTTACAACATTGTGCATATAAAAAATCTTGTGATGCAGAAGTAGTAGTTTGCAGAAGCGTCATTTAATTATTCTTGAATTGCTATGGTAATCTTTGTTACTTACAAGGATGATAATAGCTCATTTCTGTCAATATTACAGTTTCCGATAGGCAGTTTTATAGTGAAGAATAATAACATCGTTGGGATTTTATATCGCATGTCTGTACTTATGGAGCGTAGCTTTATCCAACCATATGTTAGAAATGAAGATTCACTGCAAAATACATTAGGAAAGACAAGTAATCTTCAAAAATCGGGTAAGTTTAATTTCAATCAATTTTTAATTGGTTTTTATAACTAGCAGAGATCAAGAATAAGTATGCTGTAATTTGTATTTTAATTTAACCCGAACAGTGTTAACAGATTAATCGAATGTAGGTAAATGAAATGATATAGAGGTTTGAGACGTCTAACACCCAAACTTTTGACTAATTGTTAGATGAAATATTTAGAAAAAAATTATTTTCTTTGATACCCACACGGGAAATACAGTTTTGGGGTCGTGGCGCGAAACAGAAAAAATGATGACGGGAATGTTCGGAAATATTTGAATTCCAACCTTAATTGTTACACGAAAAGGGGAATGTGATGTGGTGTATTTGGTTGTTTACATTGTTTAAATGATGAATGATTGAACAAATTTTCAAGATAAATTTTAGAATGCAAAATGGTATGCACCAGAGAGTCAATGTGAATGCTCATAAGGTCCCAGATAACAAAGTGCGTGCACAGTGCGAGCGTTACCGCTCGCACGGATGCGGATTATGCTGCACGCGTGCGTTCATCACGCCACGCAGATGCGTCATCATATGCGACGCATATCGCAGGCACGTTGTGAAGTTCGCATTCGTGACGGTGAAAAGCGAGCTTTATGCGTCTCGTACAATTAAAAATTATTTACAAAATATTAATTATAATTAGAAATAAAAATACATAATGTACTTGAGAACATTATATTTAAATTTGAAAAGCGATATTTTATACATATATATATATTTTTTTTTCTAAGAACTCTCAACAAAAAATAACTTTAACAAAATAAATTTAATATTTAAGTTACGAAGAACGAGCCCAATTTTTGGTGCTACGAAAATAAAACTTTTTCTTATATTATTGGTCATACATTTGAGGTAAATCTTTTCTAAGACGTCTCAACAAAAGATAAGTGTTAAACTTCTATTTAAATCACAAGGAATGAGATCATTTTTCGTACTAAGAAAAATAGTACACTTTTTTATATTAATATAGTAATTAACTTTTTAAATAGTCTGAACGAAAAGTAAGTCTTTTAAATCACGAGGAACAAGAACATTACGTGGTAGTAAGAAAATAGTAGACTTTCTTATGCTAATTATAAAGAGTTACACTACCGGTCAGAGATGTGGGACCACCTGGTTTTCGATGATTGCTTAAATTATCTTAATTTCAATTCTGTGAGTGATGAAATTTGTACTCTTGATATATTTTGAAATCCTTTGGAATCTTTAAGTCCGTTAAAATCACTTCAAATCGACGTAATCTCTTCAAATTCTTTAAAATCCACTAAAAATTGAAGAAATTCCCGATTGAAAAATAAATTCACTGTCACTTCCTGCTTTCTCCTGGTCTCAAAAAATTCCCGGTCTAGCTAGCACCCTGATTTTTGAGAGAAAATGTCAATCATGGGGGAAAAAATGCCGATCGTAGTTATAATGAAATGTCTTTCAATCTGTATTTTGTATATGTTACAAGCACCTTTTAATTTTCGTTCAATTTGAAAATTAAATTTTGTATCATTCGAAGCCGAGTCGCATGCTTGAAATAAGGTTATGTTAGTGATGCCGCTCAACGCGTGGTCAACTTTGTCATTGTGGCTTGCACTTTTGAAATAAGAAAAATCACGTGTCAGACTATTAACAAACTATTAGAATAAATATTAATTACCTTACCTGTCAGATTTCCTTTTATTTATAAGTTTTTCTGTCTAATGAATTGAACGCACACTGAATTTGCACTGAATCAATAAATGCACCATGCACCTAGCCTAACCAACAGAAAGAAACGCCATGTTGAAGTTTATTCCAACCATGTGATCACGCGGGAATATTATGAGATGAAATAAATTGAAAAACATTTTTAAAATAGTAAAAGTAACTTAAACTTTAATTATAAAATGTCTAACTTGTGAACATTCGATATTTAAATAAGTCTGTCGATATTAGTAAACTAAAAATATACTTACAAAATTTAAATTTATATTCCAGGAATTTTTCATATTTCCTTTTTTCTGTAGGAAATTATTAACATTAAGTATGTAATTATTAGTTACGTTAAATAAATGAAATAAATGAAATATTATTTATAAATTAACACAAATTAACATTTTTATTATATAAAAAAGGGCTTATATCAATAATATTTCATATACATATAAACAGATGCCTATTACAAAATGCGAGAGATATGCCTTGCACGCTGGCACACAGTGTGCCTCTCCCATTATGCGACACATATGCCTCGCACGTGCGTGCCTGCCACAAAATGCGACGCATATGTACCGCGCCATGCACGCACCGTGCTCTTCGCATGCTGTGCGGGTAACGTGCCTCGCACGATTGTTATCTGGGGTTGTTTGGATAAATGTCAAAGCTTGATATGGCCGTATCTTTGTGAAAAAAAATCGCTCGTGACCAAAAAAATTTCTTGCGCCCTGTACATAACTTCAAAAGTAGCGAAAAACCCCATTTTTCGAGCACATAACCTCAAATATCTCAAACTCCTGACGTGATAGGCTGATGCTGAATCCGTATTCGGATTCTACGTCAAAAATTACCCCGGAAATGATCTTTCGTTTTCCAACAACAAATACAAACCCATTATTTGCAGACCTCTGTAACGATGATTGAAAAATTTACCGTTTCTTCTTATAAAGAAACGATACTTATCGACTAAAAAATGCCCACATGATGCATGAGAATTCTTTGAAGATTCTTTCACGTGAATTTTTCTCCAGAATTTTATTATAGATACTTTCTTCATATCTGAGAAAATGAGATTTTACTCATTTCCATTGTGTGTCTTGAAATATAAGTTTGAAGTAGAATAATATTCCCAGGAAATGCATGAGAGGTACTGATAGCAATTTTGTGAGTAAAAATTGTACAAAAAAATATTTTACGAACAAAAAGTAAAAGTCAAAATTACATTTTTCCAAATGTTTCGAGTTTGATCAGATTCTTCATCAGTTTTCTTATTCCAAGGAATGTTTTCCCTCGAAAAGTAATGATCACACGTGAAATATCTGAGGTACCCTTCGCACAGTAACGTTTATGATTGGGCGATTATTTTTGACGTAATACCATCTGATAAGAGATAAAACATTCAGATCATGTTTAAATTTACATATGCTAAATTACTGTTGGTTCTAAGATAATGGTATGAGTTTGAAAAAACTGTCTGTATCGAGTCAACAAAGCTTAAGGGCATGGGCTACGTGGGTCACGTCTTCAAGCATTAAAATTCAGTTTCCCCAGAAATATTTTTACAGTAATGGATATTTTTAAATCTTAGGGACATTGTGAAGAACATATTATCGGAGGAATATAGACTTCAATTGATTTTAGGTTAAACAACTTTTTTTCTCAGGTTAGGTAATTTTTGGCGTAGAAACCGAATTCGGGCTCAGAATCGCTCCATCACGTCAGGTGTTCGAGTAATCCTAGCCTAAAAGTGCGAAAAACACGGGTTTTCGCTATCAGGGGTGTTAGTTGAAGTTGGCCGGTTTTTTCAATAAAGAAAACACTTAATTCTCAAGGGAATCTCAAAAAAATTTTATTCAAAGTATTGACCATTGAATTTTACACATTTTGCCCATCTTTCAGGCAAATCATGGATACCATTCCAAAAAAACTTTTTCTCTTTCAAGGCAAACCATTCGACGAGCCATTTTTCGACTTCTTCAAAATTAGCGAAGCGCTGCTTTGCGAGTGAGTGTCCCATCGATGCGAAAAGGTGATAGTCGGACGGGGCGAGGTCTGGAGAGTACGGCGGGTGCGATAATATTTCCCAATTCAATGCTTTTAATGTGTTCTTCACCACTTTAGCGGTATGAGACGGTGCGTTGTCATGTTGTAGGATAACTTTGCCATGTCTTCGGGCCCATTCCGGCCGTTTTTCGATCAAGGCATGATTCAAATTGATAATTTATTGTCGGTAGCGATCCATATTCACCGTCTCACCAGGTTTTAATAACTCGAAGTACACCACACCACACTGGTCCCACCAAACACAGTGCATTGTCTTACGGCCAAAGCGATTTGGCCTTGGAGTCGCTGGGCCGACCTCACCAGGTGAAAGCCATGATTTTTTCCGCTTCGGGTTCTCGAAATAAATCCATTTTTCGTCCCCCGTGACAATTCGATGCGGAAGAGATTTCCTTTCGAGCCATTGAAGCAGCATTTCACAAATGGTTTTTCGATTTTCCATTTGTCTATCGTTCAGTTGGTGTGGTACCCATTTTCCATACTTTTGGATTTTTCCCATGGCTTTTAAACGTTGGCAAATTGCTCCTCGGGTCACATTTAGTGTTTGTACCAATTGTTGTTGCGATTGGGTTGGGAATAATAACGCCTGCAATTCCTCGTCTTCGAAGTTTTTCGCTGCACCAGGATGTTCATTGTCTGTTAAATCGAAATCTCCACTTTTAAATTGACGAAACCATGTCTCACATGTTCTAATCACTGGAGCATGTTCACCATAAGTTTCTACCAGCAGCAATCAATGAGTTTCAACTGCTTTTGCTATGCTATTATTTTGGCAGAATGTAATTGTGTATTTTTGAAGGTTACTGTCCATAGAAAAATATGACATAAATGCCAAATCATAGAAATGTATACATATCTCTAGCGGCATCTATGAGTAAAACCGGCAAATTTCAACTAACACCCCTGGTATATTTGAATAACATCGCGAATTTTTATTATTTTTTAAATATTATAAAACCATCAAAAAGAGCTACTTTTCAGCTTTCCACTTAACTATTTACATGTATTATTTTAATTTTTCTAACCGGAGATGTCGCCGATAGAAAAAAAAAACATTGCAGGTTTCGCAGTGACCGATATACTACTGTGATCAAATTGAAAGGTGAATTTTAAATTTAAACTTCCCGGGATTTTCGAAACTGAATTTTTTTTTCCATAAGTTGGTAGTACTGTTAGTGACATCTGTGCCAAATTTCACATTAAAATATTCATCAGTGTGAAGCTGTTCGCAGAAAAAGGCCGGATTTGTGGGACAACAACTCTTGGCATGATAATGCACCTTCACACACGGCACTGGTTTTACGCGATCATTTCGTCAAAACTTCAACAAATATCGTTCCGCAACCACCGTATCCACCTGATTTAGCTCCGTGTGACTTCTGGTTGTTCAGCAAACTCAAGAGACCGCTCCGGGGACACCGTTTTGACTCGATTGAGGAGATAAAAACCGAATCGCTGAAGGCTCTGAAGGCAATTCCGGAAATCGAATTTAACAAGTGTTTCGACGGTTGGGAAAACGTTGGCATAAGTGCATTATATCGGAAGGGGATTACTTTGAAGGGGATGAAATTGATTTGGATAAATAAATAAAGCTTTTTCATTTTATAACAAAATTCACCTTTCAATTTGATCACAGTAGTACTTGTATGGCGGGAAAAAATGATAGGATCCTATTGCAGGAAACCTGCAATTTTTTTTTTCAATCGGCGATATCTTCCGTTAGAAAAATTAAAATAACACATGTTAGTAGTAAAATGGAAAGCTGAAAAGTGGCTCTTTTTGCTGGTTTTCTCATATTTAAAAAATAATAAAAATTCGCGAAGTTATTCAAATATAGCGAAAACCCGTGTTTTTCGTACTTTTAGGCTAGGATTACTCGAAAACGTTATTGAAAGGCTATTTTGGAAGAGAAAAGATTAATTTCCATGAAATAAATTTGAAAAACAGAAACATAATTTTATTAATATATTTTATTTTTGTCTGAACTTTTTTTCTTGTCGCTTGTTACCAAATTTTAAAAAAATTTATGCGATTTTAATAAATTACAAATCACTTTTTCAAGAAAAAGATTCCCTACAACTCAACCATTTCCAATTTTTCAAAAATGAATAAGTTATTATCAAATTCAGCAAATTGTTTATAAAAATTTTGTTTTGGAAAATGTTTTTTAATGGTTTCAGCTATTGAAGAATTTATTTTTAAAAATCAGAAACGATGAAGTTGTGGAAAATCTTTTCTCTGAAAAAATGATTCATGATTTATTAGAATCGCATAATTTTTAAAAATTTGGTAAGAAGCGATAAGAAAAAAAGTTGGGTCAAAAATAAAATTTATTAATAAAATTATTTTTTTGTGTTTCAAATTTTTTTCATGTAAAATAATCTTTTTTCTTTCATAATAGCCATTCAATAACAATATTTCTATTCTTGGAAGAAAAATGATCTATTTTTGCCTGAAGTCTAATTTTCGTGGATCAAGACTACCTTAAAATGTTAACATATTCTTTACATTTCTGTCACAAAAAAATACAACGTGTGTATTTTTTATGTCATTCATTGATTTTTACCCAGTCTCTATACATTTTAGGTTTCATCAAATTGAATAATAGTTTCCACTATGCAATGCTGTTTGTCTGTTTGTCAATCTATTAGTGAAGAAATATTTTCGTAGAAAACGATTTAAATGTCATTTTAAAATTTATAAATCAATTAAATTTAGGTGCAGATGACCCATACCCTGATGCTGTTGTTTCCTTCTGGCAATTAAAAGAAGGGATAAAAGAATTGTTATATGTTGGGGCCTTAATTGAATCAAATTGGATTCTTTTTCCTCGTGACTTTTATGAAACGCTGAAGACATGTAAAAACATTATCCTTCTCACTGGACGCAAATATAAGACCGAGACACACAGACCTATAAAGTCTACCATTGTAGGGAAAAAAGAAATTCCAGGAAATAACAGATTCATAATTCTAATCGTAAGTGCTCCTGAATAACACTAAAGAGTTTGAAGTTAAATTGGTTGTATCTTTGAAAGTTATCGAATGCTTGGGATATAACAAATGAAATTTTTCTTTAGATGGAACCCGGTATCAGGCTACCAACGCCTTATACAGTAACCAACTCGGAAACTTATAGGAAAACGGAATACAGTGGAGTTTTTATAGGGTGGAAAGAAACGGTAAAAATAAGATAAAAATATAATAAATTACGTATAAGGTGAATGTCCCAATTAGTGACCATGCCCCAATTAGTGATCAAAATTTTTATATTGATATGTTCATACTAAATATTAATAAAATCATTGAAAAATCTTAAATTTCTTGAATTTCATTACAAAATCATATATACATGAATTTACGAACAACATTAAATCATAATACAGTTCAAAGTTGCGCGTCTCAACTTTCGTAATGTTTCAAGGACAAGATGGCTGCTGACAATAACAATCTCGGCGAGCCCGCTTACATTAAAAGTAATTATCAAGATTAATATTGCAGTTGGTCTCTTGCATAAAGTGTGAATTCGAGTGAGGAAAGCTCATACAAGTGAGAAAAATCGCGATTACTCAAAAGATGAGTTTTTTGTACATTTTTTCGCCCGGTCAGTAATAGGTACAAAACATTTATGCATGTCCCTCGAAATGACCATTTGCATCAAAGTATTGAAAATTTCTATGTTACGTTCATCATTAATTTTTGTTACCTAAATTATTCATTTGCAGAATATCAATTTTAACAATTACTAAATAGTATTGTAGCTTTGTTTAATAGCGGTCAGTAATTGGATCAAAAACATATCGATAATTAATAAAATAATTAAAATAAAATAATTTATAATACTATTTTTTTTAATGCACTGTCCATTCCTTACATGGTCACTAATTGGGACATTCACCTTAATATATCATTGATAGTTATCAAATGCTTAGAATATTATAAATTAAATTTTCCCTTAGACGAAATCCAGTATTAGATTACACAGGTCTACAAAATATGAGGTTGTAATTGTTATAGAAATACCGATAGTCATTTCCGAAGTAATTTTTGGTGTAGAAACCGAATCCGGGCTCAGAATTGCTCCATTGCGCCAGGTTTTCGAGTAATCCTAATCTAAAAGTGCCAAAAACAGGGTTTTTCGCTATATTTGAGCATCAATAACTTCGCGAATTTTTATTATTTTTTAAATATGAGAAAACCATCAAAAAGATCGGTCATTGCAAAGCCTGCAATTTTTTTTTCAATCGGTGATATCTCTCGTTAGGAAAATTAAAATGATACATGTTAGTAGTGAAACGGAAAGCTGAAATTGGCTCTTTTTGATGGTTTTCTCATATTTAAAAAATAATAAAAATTCGCAAAGTTATCGATGCTCAAATATAGCGAAAAACCGTGTTGTTCGCACTTTTACGATAGAATTACTCGAATACCTGACGTGATAGAGCAATTCTGAGCCCGGATTCGGTTTCTATGCCAAAAATTACTTCGGAAATGTACCTCAGCTATTCCATAACAAAACCATGTAGACCTGTGTTACCAGCGCCTTATGTAGTAACTAACCCGGATACTCGTAGCAAAATGAAATTTAGTAGAGACCTTATAGAATAAGAAGAAACGGTGAAAATATAAATGGTTTTCCCATAGGGACATAACAATTTTGTATCTTTATATGAACGCACCCTTAAACTTTTTCAATGAACTGTCAATATCAAAACTGTAGTTAAAGTCAACATTTTCATCATGTTAAAGTTCACGAGCCAGCAACGTTTGGAAATTATTAAAAATTACTACCGAAATTCTGAGTCGGTGGTCGCAACTTTAAGAACGCTTACTCCAATTTTCGGCCGTAATAATCGTCCCACCCGAAAGGCTGTGCGTGCTATAGTGGATAAATTCGAGACCAAATTTACACTATTGGACGTTCTGGTGCTAAAAAGACGTCGTATTTATCGAAGCGGAGAAATAATCGCAGCCGTAAGTGCATCGATTCAAAATGAGCCAAATCAGTCGATTCCACGTCGTTCTCAAGAATTGGGCATCGCTCAAACGAGACTGTGGCGTATTATGCGAAAAGATCTTGGCCTACATGCTTTCAAGATTAAATTGACTCAAGAACTAAAGCCACTTGATCATTTGAAACGCCGAAACTTCTCCAATTGGGCTCTGTCAAAGCTTGAAGAAAATGAAGAATTTCATCGAAAAATCATCTTCAGTGATGAAGCTCATTTCTGGCTCAATGGCTTTGTTAATAAGCAAAATATGCGTTATTGGTCAGCAACAAACCCAAATGTGCTTCTTGAGACACCGTTTCATCCGCAAAAAGTGACTGTTTGGTGCGGTTTTCATGCCGGAGGTGTGATTGGGCCGTATTTTTTCGTGGATGAAAACGACCGTCATGTTACCGTCAATGGAGGGCGCTAGCGTGCTATTTTGGAAGATTATTTGTGGCCAGAATTGGATGAACTTGACATCAACGATATGTGGTTTCAACAAGACGGTGCTACTAGCCACACAGCACGCGTCACAATTGATTTATTGAAAGGCAAATTCGGTGAACGTGTTATCTCGAGAAATGGTCCGGTCGAATGGCCGCCTGGTTCATGCGATCTAACGCCATTGGATTTCTTTTTATGGGGACATATCAAGTCACTGGTCTATGTCAACAAGCCAGCAACTTTAGACAACCTCAAAGACAACATTCAACGCGAAATTGCCAACGTTCCGGTCGAAATTTGTGCCAGAGTGGTGGAAAATTGGGTCCAAAGAATCGACCACTGTAAACGGGATCGTGGTAGTCATATGACCGATATCGAATTTCATTCATACAATGTAATGCTTGCACTATACCCACAATAAATTTCAACTCAACATCTCAAATATTTCTGTGTTTTATTCATAGATAAAATTGTTATGTCCCTATTGGAAAACCCTTTGTAAGTAGTGAAATACTGTAATATTATTGCCTAAGGTCCTGTCAGTAGTTGAATAAGGGACTATTCCATAGAGACGACGTTTTTTGAGACTCAACTTCGTGCGTGGATTGCAAAATTAAGGATAGCTGTAGTTCCTTATTGACTTATTAATAAAAAATAAATTAATTGTCGAAGTTCTGTCTCAGTCCTGAGGTCTGGGCACTCAAAGTGGACCACTCTGTTTTGGCAAGGGCAAAGGGCGTGCATTCTAGAGTCTCTTTTTTGACATCATTACTTCTTCTTTGGAATCACGTCTCGTTTTTTTGTTGAACACTGTTTTCCATAAATTCCAAAACGGTTTGTAAAAACTTCAATTTTTTTGTGAAAAATAATGCAAAAGAATATTTTTTCTACAAATTTCGCCTCTTTATTCCATGAAGAATTCTATCCCCTTCAATTTAATGAAAACATTATTTTAATTGGTCAAGCTGTTCTTGGGTTAACGTGCACGCCAGTTCGAAAAACGCGGTTTTGAAAAAAACGTATTTAAAGTTTTCACGTCTAAAAAGCACATTTTTTCAAGTGACGTATTTCAAAACACGATTTGACTTTTCCTGGCTCATACAGCATTTTCCATACGTGCAGGCTTCCGAACTGGCTGAAATAGATATACCGGGGAGAAAAACACATTAGATCGAGCGCGCCAAATACGGGCTGCGCGATGTAATGTGATACCAAAATCCATATCTTTTGCAAATTTTTGAATTTCAGCCTGGAATTTTGCACCGGTGTTTTTGGATGTATATATAACTGATTCAGATTAGAAAAAAATTGATTTTTTGAACCATCTATAAGGAATGATTCCCTTAATGCTTCTCTAGTACTACTGTCTAAATACGCTTTTCCGCACGTGATACGAAAGATATTTTTTGTTAGCTGTATACCGAAATTTAGTCGAGCCGGCGTTGTTGTTGATGCAGAAAGTTGATTTTCCCACACTAGTGCAATAAAATTTTAAGTTTGTTTTAATTTTCCGCACACTTCAAATTTTACCACACGATTGCGGGAAAATCAACGTTTCGCATGCAAAACGATACTGAGAAGGCTAACTTTCGGTGTACGAAGGACAAAAATTGTTTTTTTTTGCATTAAATCAGGGTGTTTAGAGTCCTATAAATTCTTTTTGGAAACCTGAACACGTATATGTTGGGGGTTTTAGGGTCACCGATTACGAGTCTGAAGTCACAAGAATTAAATTCACAATTGGCGGATGCCTATTATAAAAACAAAATATTTTAGGCGCTTGGCGTCAAAATATTAAATTACTACACGTATATTGTGAATAAAGGTTTGAGAATTAGTTCCAAGTACCTTTTAATCATTTCGAAAGATTCAAGCTTTACAATGACTATTAACTACACGACGCTAAATCACTCATTGCCGATGCTAGATCAACTACCCGACGTTATTAATATAAAACAGTAGTGGGCCAGTACAGTATTATTAATGAATTTCAAAAAATTTGAAATCTTTCTGTAGTTAAAGAGACCCTTTTGACTGTGCCGGGATTCAAGTCCGGGTCTTTCGATTGTCGGTCGACTGCAAACGAAAGACCCGAGATCGAATCCCAGCACAGTCGAAAGCGTTTCTTTTTTCACAGAAAGATTTTTAATTCTTCAAAATTATCAATTACTTTGCGCAATTGAAGAGTATAAAATTGTCTACGTAGGCACCTGTTGGAAAAGTATCCTACCTGATACCATGACTTGTGTCCTGATAAAGTAGACAGTAACAGAATTTCAAAACTCAACCACCCTAATTAAATTATTAATGAACTTCATCGATTTATAGAAATTTCAATCCTTGAATTATAAAAAATTAAAAATGGTATATTTAATATATTTGATTAGCACGAAGTCGTGAAAGAGGCAGCTACTTTGGTCATTTTCCAGGGATTCCATTTAGAATTTGAAGACAAAGGGACTGAATTGAAAAATGTGAGTATATGAAATTACAATATCATGCACGTACAAATAGCCTTTTAATGTAGAAGTAATAGTTTTTCTTTTACCATAAATCAATTATTTTGAAATTAGTATGATAACCCTTGTTATTTACAAAGAAGATAACTAACTACTGTCAATATTTCAGTTTCCGCTGGGCAGTTTTATGGTAAAGGGAACGGACATTATAGCAGTTTTTCATGGTATTACTAATGAAGGGGAGCTGAAGTTTTTACAACTTTTACGCCACGAATCTGAAGAGCTTCGTAAATTATTCGAATCAGAGAATAATCCCGGGAATAAGCGTAAATTGAATTCCCCAGAACTGGCGAAAGATAAAATGAAAATAGTGAAATTTGTACAATAATTGAAATTAAAGAGTATTGAAAAATATCTGTTCGCATATCAATGATTTCCAATTCAATCCTTCTTACCAAGGCCATCATTTCGTTGAAATGAAGTTTTCCGTCGACATCTGACAATGACTTTCAAATTTCGTTTCCTCAGACATTGTATGATTTTATGAAAAGTCGTCCTACCTAATTTGATAACATGCAAGATGAAAAAAGTTACGGGAAGATTGTTCGATTCCAATTTCATGAATTAAATGTAATGTTCATGAACATTATATGGGGGACAAATCGCCAAGTCTGAGGACTTATTCCAATGGACTTCTCTCAACTCTTCAAAGATGCCTATAGTACGACTGGTTGTCAATATACAGGGTTTTTAATTTCAGACACTTAACTACGCGTGCGAGTATTGAATTAATCCTCAATCCTACTGAAGTTTTTGAATTTAACATTTTTACGGTTGACATAAAATATTATGAAAAAGTAATATAATTATAATAAGATCCTTGTTTATGACCAGAGAGCAAAGGAGCGTATTTTGAAACTGTGCACTGAATGTAGGTTCAGCTCCCTCGTTATAAATTCTTTATTCCTGTCACGTCCCGCGACTCTACCACCTACAGTAATAAACAAATTAAGGAACCAATAAAAAGATCAAGGCAACATTACCACGTCCTTGATTATATTGACTCAACAGCAAGATCTAACAAGAAATAGGAAGATCGTTAAAATCGAAAGGCAAATCTAAATAGATATATTTGGCTGTGACATTAACGCCAAGTAATAAATATCATCGGAACGTGACTCATCGGTGAAGGCAACTCATTCGACTTTAAGCTTCAACACCAAAATATGGAAAAGATCGTACACCTTGTTTTTACATCCACAGTAGTTGACCTTTTCGTTAGAATCAAATAACAGACGAAATAGACTTGATATATTTGACTATGACACTAATGCCAGGTAATAAATTTCATCGAAGCATAAGTGATCAGAGAAGGCAACTCATCCGATCTTAAAATACCAAATATGGAAAAGATGATATACCTTGTTTTTACTTCCACAGTAGTTGACCTTTTCGTTAGAATCGAATAACAGATAAAATAGATTGCGACATTAGTGCCAGGTAATAAAATTCATTGGAGCACGAGTCATCAGAGAAGGCAACTCATCCGATCTTAATACCAAGTATGGAAAAGATGGTACACCTTGTTTTTTACTCCCACCATAGGTGACCTTTCAAAGTTCTATAAAAAGCGAAAGTTCCAATAGAGATCAGTTCAGTCACTTAGTCGACATCCAATATCTACAATGTAACCAACGTGAGTTCAGTCAGTCAGTCGACATCCGATTTTTACAATGTAACTAACGCGAGTCGAGTCCAGTACCATCATCTCTACACGGCGAGTTCAGTTCAGTCTAGTCCAGTTTCATTATCTCTACGCTACGAGTTCAGTCCAGCCTCATCGGATTTTACCGCTACTCAGACGAATTCTTACTCGACGCTGAGTTCAAGGACATTAGAAAGTGAAGGGGAATCACCTTCCAAAATTCTCTCTAAACATGGATCAAGAATCGACGAGACCAACCGTCTCAACAACGAATTTCCCATCTAACAAGTACTATCTCAAGGATCTCAACGAAGACTCAACTAACCACCTTCGCTCCACTGGACTCAATAAATCATCAGACAAATTTCACTCGGGGTAATTACAAAGGTACATCTAAATTTCAATTCGATTTCCAATTCCATGATACTTATTCGTTTCTCAATTTGATTGTCAATAAACATACTTTATATCAAAAACCATTCTCAATCACCTACTTCTCCTCATCCCTTAGAGAGGATCCTTTTCGATCCTTACATAAAACGAGGAATCTTTTAAGAAGAGAATTGTTACGTTTCTGACGTAACATTCCAAAAGAGAAATATATCCTCTTGCATATCAGTAAATTGGCTTATCTATGAAATCTTTGGTACAATTATTATTTACGAGGGTAAATTACCAATTTTAGCAGTAAACTCTATATTTTTCAATGACAACCGTGAACATCTGTACGTAGCTTAGCCTAAATTAAATCGTTGTTATACTTACTAAACCTATTAAAAACTCTATCATATAAAATAAATCGATCAAATTAAGTATTTGAGGTTCAGTAATACAGTTCAGAATACAGTCCAAATTCACGTGCCAATACCCTATGCCTCTCTCTCTTTCTAATAAAAAATCAATTTTATCCCTACTGATTACAAACAACCAAATAAAATACAGTTTAAATTTACGTGCCAATAATCCTACGTCTCTCTCTTTCTAATAAGAATTAATTTAGAAAATATCTCTACTCGGTGCAATTGATAAAATGAAATACAGTTTAAATTCACGCGCCAACAATTCTATGCCTCTCTCTTTCAGATAAGAATTAATCTATAAAATATCTCTACTCGTTACAATTGATAAAATGAAATACAGTTTGAATTCACGCGCCAATAATTCTGTGCCTCTCTTTTTCTAATGCACTGAGAGACTTTTCGTTAGAGTAAATGATAAAGATGAATCAAAATTTAGTATAATATCGTTCCAAAATGGGGAAAGCCGAGGCTTTATTATACTTATTCATATTATGACATCGAAGTTTGATATAGTCATAACGGTCTTTAATACATGAAGAAGATAAAATAGTATTTTAAATACTACTACGCGCAGCAAAAATCAAAATGTTTATTCTCGGTTTTTCGTATAATTCGTGTCAGAATGCAGTACGAGTGCTTCCGATGTTTTCCGATTGGCTTCATAGACTCAATCCAAGTCTGACCAACTCAGTAGTGGCTTATAAGCGATATTTCTTTCGGAATATGGCAAGCGAGGATAGCCGAGAGGCTTTAGGCGTTAGACATGCGTTTAGTTATGTAAATATAGGTAGGGTTAGAGGGTTCGAACCCAAAAAGCGATTCTGAAATTTAATTCAAGTATGTTATTATAAAATAGTGTATTATTGCGTACTTAAATATGTGAACATAAATAGGGTATGATAATAATATTTGCGTATGTGTTTCAGAATGTCGCATCAGAAGAAGACATAAGAATTCCTTTTCTGAAGCCGTCACTCCTAAAGGTCAAACCTTTTGGTGGAGTGAGTGAATTTTCATATAGTGGTTTTCAGATTCCCATATTCTTTGTTTGAAAATTTGAAAAGATTCTTTCAGTCTTTCGAATAAAATGTATTAACACCACTTTAAATTCGCTTCGCAACTTTAATATAGTGAATTTCAAATTCTTGTCGGTTTTGTAACAGATAGTAAAACATATATTCCATTTATACAAACGAAAATATCAATTTGCCCCTTGAAAACCACTATATTAATTTCTGATATGTAAACCCTGCTTGCCTTACTTTGAAACGATATTATACTAAAATATGATTCACTTTTGCGATTTATTCTAACGAAAAGTCTCTCAGTGTGAGAGAATCGATTTCGAGGAATAGAGATATTCTATCGGAACTCTAGACATGCCATAAGCATGAGATTGTCTGCACCAAACTCAGATAAGGCGTAAAACAATCTCCACAATTGATGAGACGAATCCAGACTCAGACAAGACGTAAAACCCCTTGTCCTGTCCAAAAAGCGTCTCAAGAATTCAATCAGAACTCGGTCTAAGACGTAAAACCTTTTAGCCTGCCCTGAGATCACTTCTCAGTTGCTTACGGCTCGCTTGCGAGCCACCGACACAGTGCTGCCAGATTTTTTTTCGGAAATCCGTAGAAATGGTAGGGAACGCCCGAGAAAATCCGTATTTTTTCGCAGGTCCATAACCGCGAGAGGGCGGCATAAGTGAACGTGGCTGAGATGTACAACATGGGAAAGTGGTGGGGGGAACGCTCGAGAAAATCGATCCTGAGAGAGAAGCAGACTTTTGACTTCTCGTTTTTGCAAAGAAGGGCAAAAAATTACAGTGTTTTGCCCTCTTAACCAACTTATTTTCGTGACTTAGATTTATATTATTTATTGAATAAACAAATAATAAAGGATCAAGTTGAATTTCATGTTAAATAAAATTCATTCATAAATAACAATCTACGCCTGTAAATTGTTTCAATACTTCTTCGAGGTTAATGAATTAATCATTTATCTATGACTGCGTGTGGGGTTTTATGTGAATGTTTATATATGCGTGTTCAAATATTGCGAACCCACTACCGCGGATTAGTTACTTAATCAGTCAGGAATCAAATCATATAACAACAAGAACTTTATTGTTGATAGGTACATTGCACGCACTTAAAGTTTACCGGGTTGTATCTGCTGACTCGATTTGGAAGTGAAACCCTGAACTCTCGACAATATAGAATACATACGATTAGAAGGGCGACTCAATGTTGCACCTATGGCGATGCAAAAACTACTAGAGAGGAAACTCGCTACGTTTTCTCGCGACTTCCGCTCTGCTGATTGGAGGAGAAGGGGCACCATGCCGTCACATGTTCTATATTAGTAACGCACCCTGTTTTGTAACGTTCAACCACGAATATCGATGAAAACAATGAGTATCACCTTGACTTTTGTGCAACTTTGACGTGGTTTTATCGGTTTCGGCTTCGGCTCGTCTTCGGCTCGTCTTTTGTTCTCTATTCTGATGACTGTTAATATACTTCATTTTTACTTTCCTAGCATATCAAAGGAACAATTTTTTATTTCCTTGGCGTGGTTCTCATCGGTAGATGTTCATGTTTGTTCGGGGCTCTGTTCGTCTTTAACTCGTTCTCGGCCTTCTTAGAACTGTTTATACCACTTTTAATTATTTCTTTTTGACATAGCCTGGTCACCAAAGGTCTTCTGCAACATTCTCAACATTTCTGCGGTAGAAAAAGGGAATAAATGAATTGCTATATGTTGGAGCCTTAATTGAATGAAAATGGATTTTTTTTCCTCGTAACTTTTATTCAAACCTGACGGAATTCAAGAACATCGTTCTTTGCATTGGAAGCAAATATGGAACGGAGACATACAGACCTATAGTCTACCATTGTAGGGGAAAAAGAAATTCCAGAGACTAATAGATTTATAATTCTAGTCGTAAGTGCTTCTGCATAGCACTAAAGAGTTTGAAGTCAAATTGGTTACATCATTGAAAATTATCAAATGCTTAAGATATAACAAATCAAACTTTTCTTTAGATGAAACCCGATATTAGGCTACAAACGCCATATATGTTAACCATTTCGGATACTTGTAGCAAAATGGAATATACACTCAACTTCCACTTATTTTGTACCCTCTGAAACGAAAACAACTTACTTATTTTTCATTTCCCCTTATTCCCACTACTTCTCACGCGATCGTATTTTTTCGTGATTCGTGTTTTCTTTATTGATTATTTGTAAAGATTTGAACTTTTTGAGCAATAGTAATGTAGTTTTAATTATAACACTAACTGTCAAGTTTCATATTGAGTTTAACGAGACTTGTCCCTCAACCTTCTCAAATACGGTGGAACATATGTATTCCAATTTCTAAAACTAAAAAAATGCCCTTTGCACTTTAAAGTCTTTGTAACTTTATATCTAGTAGTGATCTATTACGAATTCCGATTTAAAAATATAATAATTCAAAATAAAGGATTTAATATACTGGATCAAAACTATCAAAAATTGACTGATTGCCTCTGAACTCGGTATGTTGGGGGTTTTTGGGTTACCAATCTGGTCAACAAAAGTGACCTATGTGCTCATCAGAGAGAAAACTGTTTTGTGGCTCCCACCCTTGCAAGGGTTGGAGCTACTAAACGGAATAGTAAATTATGGATGGGCCAACTCGGCGGTAGAATCTACTAATCGCGAGTTTAGTTGATTTTACTGGTCACTGAAGAGTAGCTTCTACACGCTTCTACTGTGCACGCAGTCGCACGTACGATTCTTATTTAGTAGAACATACTGAAGTTGAGTGCGTTTTACTAAACAAGAATTTTTAAGATTTTTCTAATAAATTTTTTTTTTGAAAAATCACAAATCATGAGATAAACTGTTGTAAAAAATTTTTATCTTTCGAACGGGGATAGCCTCAACCTTTAGATTTTTTAAAAAATTATTTAGCATCAAAAAATGAAGAGAATACTTTTTATTTATTTTACTTTTTATTACAAAAGATTCAAGTTTTACAATGTACCATCTACTAAACAAGATTAATTCACTCTTCGCCAGTACTAGATGATTCGCAATTTCAATCCTTTGAATTATGAAAAATTTAAAATGGTATATTTACTATTGGATCTATAACTTAATTCGTGTGGTTTGCTAAGAGATGGCGTGATTTGATTATTATTCCATCGTTACAATATTCCGAACATGCGTTGTAAAGCTACTGTCATTGTGCGTCTTTTTCAGTATATGTCATTCATTTGAAGCGTAAACAACAATAATTTTTTTTCACTTAAATATGGCGAACTTTGTGCCTGAAAAAGTGTTTATGCTGGGAGTTCTTCTTCATTACTTTAATATGAAGAAAACTGCTGCCGAAAGTCATCGTATCTTGGTGGAAGTTTATGGTGAACATGCTCTAGCTGAGCGAACGTGCCAAGAGTGGTTTGCACGATTTAAAAGTGGTGATTTTGGCTTGGAAGACGAAGAACATCCTGGGCAGGCAAAAAAGTTTGAAGATGAAGAACTGGAAGCATTACTCGATGAAGATTGTTGCCAAACACAAGAAGAGCTCGCAGAATCTTTATGAGTCACTCAAGCAGCCATTTCAAAACGTTTAAAAGCAGCCGGATACATTTAAAAGCAATGAAATTGGGTTCCACATGAACTCAAGCCGAGAGACGTTGAAAGGCGGTTTTGCATGTCCAAAATGCTGCTGGAACGCCACAAAAAGAAGTCATTTTTGCATTGGATTGTTACTGGTGATGAAAAGTGGATCCATTACGACAACTCCAAGCGCAAAAAATCATATGTGAAACGTGGACAACCAGCCAAATCAACGGCAAAGCCGAATATCCATGGCGTGAAGGTAATGCTTTGTATTTGGTGGGATCAGAAGGGTGTGCTGTATTATGAGCTGCTAAAACCGGGTGAAACCATCAATGGAGAACGCTACCGAACACAATTAATCCGTTTGAAGAGAGCAATAGCCGAAAAACGCCCGGAATATGCAACCAGACACGAGGCAATAATTTTCCATCATGACAACGCTCGGCCACATGTTGCTTTTCCGGTTAAGAACTATTTGGAAAACAGTGGATGGGAAGTTTTACCCCACCCGCCTTATAGCCCAGACCTTGCTCCTTCTGACTACCATTTGTTCCGGTTGATGCAGAACGCCCTCACTGGAATACGGTTCACATCAGTATAGGGTATCAAAAATTGGCTTGATTCATCCTTGGCCGCAAAGCCGGCGCAGTTCTTTTGGGATTGAACCCACAAATTGCCAGATTTATCGGAAAAAGTCATAGCTTCAGATGGGCAATACCTTGAATAATACTATTGTACATTACAATACATGCAGATACAAAGAACCTCTCAATCTGGAAGTAATAGTTCTATTTTTTACCATAAATGAATTATTTTGAAATTAGTATGATAACCCTTGTTATTTACAAGGAAGATAACTATCTAATGTCTATATTTCAGTTTCCGCTGGGCAGTTTCATGGTAAAGGGAACGGACATTATAGCAGTTTTTCATGGTATTACTAATGAAGGGGAGCTCAAGTTTTTACAACTTTTACGCCACGAATCTGAAGAGCTTCGTAAATTATTCGAATCAGAGAATAATCCCGGGAATAAGGGTAAATTGGATTCCTCAGAACTAGCAGAGGATAAAAAGAAAAAAGTAATGCTGTTACATTAATTTGAATTAAAGTTTTGTGAGATCAATCTAATGTACCCGTGTTAAATCGCTATAGTTAAGACTGGTTCGGGTGATCGAAATCAAATTTACACACACTGTTCAGTATACTTAGGTTTATTTCCAATTTATGAACTTCACTTGAAAATTACACAATATAAATGTTTCAAAAGTCGACGATTTCATCACATATAATAATGTTCGAAATTACCTGGCAGCCGTGAAGCACTCGAAAACTCAAGCATGAGACTCGTCACAAAATAGAAAGTCCACAAGGTACCTTGGAAGCTTGCGGGTTGACTCGAGCTTCAAGGGTGAGATTTGACTAAACCTCGTGGACGAGAATGAGTTTCAACTGGTTGGAAAAACTGCCAGGTATTCACTCAGTTTACTTCTAAACTCTTTAAAAGGATGCAAATTCGTTGATTTCCTCTATGTGAGACTAAGACCTCGTTTCTTTGTTTTCAATTAGAAAAGAAGTCACAATCTTAAGAAGTGCTTTAAGCTCTAGAACCGACGCGAAATTGAGACCCTGTTGACGACGAATTGGTTGTCCTCATGGCAAGAAAAAAGGCTCAGGAAGGGGTTTCTGTCGAACTCATAACCCATGATTACAGAGACAAAATCTTATCAAAGTTTAGTCTAAGCGCGATTTAACGTAAACAGCCGTAGCTCGAAGCATGGAATAAGAAAAGTTATTAGCAAGGTCGAATAATTACAATAGAAACTAACGTCGTATAAAAAATATTTGATACAGTTTAAATTCATACCTTTATAATTAAATAAACTGTTTTTTGTTAATTTTTTTGAATCAAAAAAATTATTTTATGTGTCTATTAACAAATATCTGTAACATTAAAGTAGCACTTCTATGCTCACAATTATAAATGATAGGAATTCTTTAATCTTTTGCTTGCAGAGGCGAAGAAGCGCGAAAATCTTTTAAAATTTGGAAACTGTAACAGGGTTTTCTGTTACATATAAGGACTGTATGAAGTATTAGTTTGTGTTTCAGAAAATTCCGGCAAAAATTTCTAACAGTGGCTCAGAAAGAGACCATAATTTGATCGAAATTAGAATGTTTACAAATCCTCAAATTAAGAGGTCTAACCAGGTCTGAAATTTTATTTTGAGATGGTTCCTTATCTCTTCATTATTTATTGAAAAATTCACGATGCAATGTAAACATTAGCTGTTTTCAGTTTCTTCTTTTATTTGTAATGTGTCAAAAATATTAATTATTTTGAACCTAATAAAATTATACGATTTCTATCAATTCTCCGTTGCCAATACTGAGATTGGAAGTGAGTATTAGTTTTTCGTGAATTGTTTGGAAATGATTAAGATATCTAGCTTCTTCTTTGATTGTTGAGTCTCGTACAGGCTTTGAAGCGTGATATTCACAAGCTCACGCGGAGTTATGTGCCACGTATTACAAACAAATTTTCTTCACTTTGTTGAAATGTTACCTACCACCATTATTTCATTATTTTTGATTGTTTTAATTCAAAATATTGGTAAGTATTTGAAATTTTATGAAATTATTATAAGCTATATAAGATATATTTTTAGAATCTCCTATTTTAACCTTGAAAGTATCTGAGTGACATATATGTTACATGGAAAAGATAAGTTATCAAATTTCTTGCACAATTTATCACTATTGGATGCGCGTTTAGAAATCGTAGAATGTTATGAAATTTCGGAATAGGGCGCCAAGTAATTCAGAAATAAATAGTAAAAAACAATAATACAAATAAATAAATTGATAACTAAGACATAAATTGAGCAAAGACAAAATTGTTACTATCTACATTTTCATACTTATTCACATTTGCTCTTCACTATTAAAGATAGATTCCTGCAAATTTCCACAGTGAGAGACTTCTCATTAGAGTAAATCATAAAAATTTATTATATTTTAGTATGATATCGTTTCAAAATGAGGCAAACAGGGTTTACGTATCAGAAATTAATATAGTAGTTTTCAATTGGCGAAGTTAATATTTTCGTTCGAATAAATGGAATATATGTTCTACTAACTGTTATAAAACCGACGAGAACTTGAAATCCACTATATCAAAGTTGCGAAGCGAAACAAAGAATATGTGAATCTAAAAATCACTATATGAAAAATCACTCACTCCACCAAAAGGTTTGACCTTCAGAAGTGAAGACTACGGATTATGAATTCTTGTGTCTTTTTCTATCGCGTGCAAAACAAGAGGAAACTATAGGTGGTGAGGGGCTTTGGCACTGTAAAGAGGGGAGACTTCATTGGAAACACATACATTAAATTATTATACCTTATTTATGTTCACATATTCAAGTACGCAATGATACACTATTTATAATCGCACACGCTTCAATTAAATTTCAGAATCGTTTTTGGGTTCGAACCCTTTAACCCTCCGTTACCAATCTTAAAAATTGTTACACGGTTACCAAACCCTAGAGGATTTCCCTCTGCGTGTTAGAACATCTGCAGTGTATTGAATGAGTATTCTACTTGAACATTTTTTATTGCTACAAAAAGCTTCAGGAATAATTCGTGGAAAGGTATTCAAACGGACCAGACTGTGTGAAGCGTAAATTAGAAGTTATTTCGAAAAAACTGACCCCACTGAGGGAATCCCTCATACGTTTGGTAAAGGAGGGTTAACTCTAACTATATCTACATAACTAAACGCATTCCTGACGCCTTAAGCCTATTGGCCACTACTGGCAATGAGTTGGACAGACTTGGATCGAGTCTACGAAGCTATTCGGATAACGTCGGAAGCACTCGGATGACATTCTGAAACGAATTTTTTTTTTTCGTACTCTAAAGGTTTCGAATGGAGATTCATAATATTTAGTATTTAAAATACTAATTTTTTTTCTACACGTTTTAAAAACTGTTATGACAATATTGAATTTTGATCCCATAATGTGAACAAATTTAATAAAACTTCGGCTTTCCCCATTTTAAAACACTATTATACTAAATCTTTATTCAATCTCATCATTTACTCTAACGAAAAGTTTCTCAGTGCAGATTAATTTACTGAAAATTATCTGAAATATATATTTTATAAGATTTCTTGAAGTGTATATTTCTTGATACGGTTCTCTGCATATAGAATAAAGTTTCATCTCGTCAGTCTCGACAAGGCAATATTTAACAAAAATCATTTTGTCAGTTTAAGTATTATTAATTGAATATCTTTCGGGGCACCGAAAAGAGTTCTTTTCAATTTATTCGGTTCTTTCCAACTTATTCCTGGACAAACAGAAAGGAGGGTTTCTATTTGAATTGACAAAATATTTTCTACACTTCTGTCGCAACTGTACAACATGTACAGTTTTTTATATTATCCCTCCATTTTTATCCAGTTTTTATACATTCTGGGTTTCTTAAAATCCGACTACATTTTTGACTATGCAATGGTGTCTGTCTATACGTCAGTTTATATATTAAAAAATATGTCTACAGCAAATGTTTTCCACCATTTTTTGAAATTTGTGAATTTTCTGACTTCAGGTGCAAATGACCTATGGGTCATCCTGATGCCGTTGTTTCCCTCTGGCGTCTGGACAGCGAGGGAAAAGTAGCAGAAACGTTTTTATATGTTGCAGCTTTGATTAAATCAAATTGTATCATCGTTCTTCAGAAATTCCTTTACAATCTCGAATCAACGCCTTACATAATATCCAACAATATTTATAGCTGTGGTGAGGTAGTAGTAGAAGATTCGGGATATTTTATAGGATGGCACAAAAAGGTAAAAATACATTACTGGTAAAATACTCTCGCATTTTTGCCTCAAGACCTGACAGTACTCAGTCTATGTTTCTTTAGAACAGTCTCATAAAGTTCTCAGTTCCACTTCATACAGATTAAAATATAAATAATTATAAATTTTTAGTGCATTATATTTATAATTGTCTTGATTGAATATATAAAAGATATACGAGGGCCGCTCAAGAAGTCCGTAATTTTTGGAAAGATGGTGCTGTTATCGTAAATATGTTACTACTCTAAGAGAATACCATCTAATATCAGTGCATTCATAAAGTTTCAAGTCAGTACGTCTCTTAGAAAATTTTTCACAGCTAGTTGAATTTAGTTTTTGACCCTTAAAACAAAACCATCGAAAAAAGCGAGTTTCGCGTGCTTATTAAACATTATTTTCTACGAAGAAAATCAATCAACCAAACTGAAGAAAAGCTCGGAAAATATTATAAGGAATCTGCTCCATCGCATCGCATAGTTCATAAGTGGTTCAATGAATTTCGTTGCAGCCGTATATTAGCACAAGTGATGCTGAGCGTCCTGGCCGTCCAAAAGAGGTGACTTCTCAAGAAATGATCGATAAAATCCACGACATCTTACTCAACGATCGTCGATTGAAAGTGCGTGAGATTGGTGAGGCTGTAAACATTTCAGTGGGATGCGTATGGCACATTTTACATGAATGTTTGGGCATGTGGAAGCTGTCTGCAAGATGGGTGCCGCGCTTGGACACAGCAGATTACAAGCGGGCTTGTGTGGTTGCGTCTGAGCATTGTTTGGGCATGTTTCAACGTAATGAAAGGAGTTTTTGCGACGTTATGTACACGGAAAACGAACTCGGCAGTTTGCTCGCTCGCGACAGTGGCGTCACGCGTCGAGTGTGTGCGTGCATCTAACTGCCACACTTTGGCGGGGTGGCGGCGCAACTTGTGAGATCACGCGCCAATAGCTAGCGGCTGTTGGCGCGTAATCGCCAAAGTGTGGCAGTTAGATGCACGCACACTCTGGGCGCGTGACGCCAGTGTCGCGAGCGAGCAAACTGCCGAGTTCGTTTTCCGTGTAACTGTTGATGAAACGTGGATTCATTATTATACGCCAGAAACAAAAAGTCAGTCGAAAATGTGGACTGGGCCTGGCGAATCTGCGCCGAAAAAAGCGAAGACGATTCCATCAGCCGGTAAGATCATGGCCACGATTTTTTGGGACTCACGTGGTATAATATTAATCGATTATCTACAGAAAGGAAAAACTATTACAGGAGAGTATTATGCCTCATTATTAGATCGATTTGATGCCATACTGAAGGAAAAGCGACCCATCTGGCGAAAAAAGTGCTTTTCCATCACGACAATGCATCAGCTCACACGAGTGCCATTGCAACGGCCAAATTATTTGATTTATGCTACGAAATACTTCCTCATCCACCTTATTCCCCAGATTTGGCTCCTTCTGATTATTTTTTGTTTCCTAACATGAAAACTTGGCTTGGAGGTAAAAGATTTTCATCGAACGACGAGATCATTGCTGCAACAAATGAGTATTTTGAAGGGTTTGATAAAAATTACTTTTTAGAGGGCATAAAGAAGCTTGAGTACTGCTATAATAAATTTATACAGTTAAAAGAGGACTATGTTGAAAAATAAATTGGAATTTTTGTTATAAAAAGTGTTCTTCATTTCAAAGTCACGGACCTATTGAATAGCACTCGTATTTCAATCAAAAACGGTTAATCATATTCGACTAGAAATGAATAGTTAACCCTATTCGGAATTATAAGAACGGTTCGGGAATTTTTTTCTGTTAAGTATTAAACTTGTATATACGGAAATAGTCTTCCGGTAGTTTAATTTATTGTTTCTTGCAATTAGAATGAAAACCTAAAAAAAATTTCTCCACAGTATCAAAGAACAAGTTAATTTACCAGCAGTAGTAATATAATTCTTATTGTAATATTAATCCAATCATTGTCAGTAGTAGAAATCAGCAGTGGATCAGTACAATATCAATAATGAACGTTAACGATTTATCGTAATTTAGAAGTTTTATATTACGAAAAATTCAAAATTGTGTATTTGATGTGTTTCGATAGAATGGGCCACAAATTCAGGAAGTTTTTTTCCAACGCAACAGGCAACTTAAACTTTTAACAAAGCTACCAGTAAACAATTCTGATGATGTAAGTGAAGTACATATCGATTTACAACATTGTGCATATAAAAAATCTTGTGATGTAGAAGTAGTAGTTTTCAGAAGCATCAATTAATTATTCTTGAATTGCTATGATAATCTTTGTTAATTACAAAGATGATGATAGCTCACTCCTGTCAATATTACAGTTTCCGTTGGGCAGTTTTATAGTGAAGAGTAATACCATTGTTGGGATTTCTTATCGTATAAGTGCACTTATGGAGCGTAGCTTTATCCAACCTTTTAACATGAGTGAAAAATGTTTGCAAAATATATTTGAAAAGTCAAGTGAGCTTCAAGGAGCGGGTAAGTTTGATTTCAGTCACTTTTTAATTAGTGCCCATACCTAACGGAGATTAAGAAAAAGTATATTGTGATTTGTGTTTTAATTTAATCTGAACAGTGTTGATGACTTAATCAAATGTAGGGACATAAAATAATATAGAAGTTTGTAACGTCTAACACCCAGACTTGTGACAAATTGTTAGACGAAATATTAGGAAGAAAATTTTTGTCTTTGATACTCGCGCAGGACATACGGTTTCAGGGCCTTGACGCAAAACAGCAAACATGATCGATCCCATGATCGGTGATAAGTTCATGTGATAAAACTTACTTTTCCACATTAGTGACGGGAAAGTTTGAAAATATCTGGCTTCTAACCTTTATTGTTAGTTTACCGTGCTCTGCGTGATTCGACGAAAGCGTATCGTTCTATATATAAGTTTTAGTTATTAGGTTTATAGTTGTGAAGTTGTATATTTAAGAGTATTTGTGATAAAAAATTTGATTGGCTGCGACTGAATGGTGTGAATGTATTTACTATTCCCTATGTATATTCCCCCAAGTTTAATCGACAGAGTTGAGTAAAATTACTTCAACTATTTTTCTCCGTACATCAGTCGATTGTGGAACCGATTATTTTTGCTGTCTTTATGGAGATTGGCAGATTTTCGTATTAACTGTTATACTCGCATAACTATACACCATCTCAAAAACATTAGTTGTGTGTCAACGACGTACATTTGGGAAATATAAACCATATTGTCACTGCATATAAGCGAACTTGAGAAACGAAAACAGATGTTGAGAAACAAAAGTAGGGATTGAGGAACGAAACCAGGTAAAATAACAAATCAACAGTCGGAAAGTTACGTCCTCGAGGCTGCTTTTCTAGGTCCTCGAAGCACCTTTTTCGTGCATGTTCTGCAAAATAGTATGTTAGCCGAGTAGGGAACTAGCTGATTCCCCACTTGCTTAACAATGTATTATTACGAGACGAAATTCATCCCTAAATCAGTCAACGAAGGAAGACAATAGAGGCAATAAACAATACCTCTATGAACCGAGGCACACAGGGAGGAAATGCACTTTCTTCGTTCAAAAATGTACAGAGCCTTCAATTTTAGTCCGATTAAAAATTTTTTTGTAACATTAAGTGCATTAAATTCTGAAGAGCTTCACGGTCAGCATTTTTTACTCTTCTATTTTTTTATTAATAATTTTTTTACTCAAAGTATGGGAAAACTGAAATTTCTTACATAACAATTTTTTGCGCTTTAATAACTGCTTAGGTAAACTGTATATTGTCTTAAATGAATGTTTGGGAACTCACAGAATACAAATAATTTGTTTATTATTTAATCTAATTGTTAGAATCAAATTTCACGAGTAAGTTGTCAAAGTCTTATTATCGGTAAAAAACAAATTTCTTTTTGCTAAAAGTGCTCGGTATTAATGCAGAAATGACATTTAATGACAGAAGTAATCAAAAAGGTAATAATAACCTCTGTCATAAACATTTCTTCTGACAAAATGTTCAAATCTGAGGTTTTTTCAAATTATAATTTCCTTCAATCACCAAAGGAACTTTAGGTATTCCTTAGAATAATAAATCTTTGATAATATTTGGTAAAATGTAACAATCTGAATGCTTATAAACTATTAAGATGAACTAATTTCAAATTTCGGCAGTTTCACGCAGCAAAAAATCTGGTTTACAAATGAAATAGCTTTATACTAAGTTATCCATAGTATCCAGAATTATATTTTGTTTCAACAACTTTCAGTTGTTTTAATATTCTCTTTCAGGTATAGATGTATTAGACCAACAGTTTTCTTTCCACAGTTGCATTCTTTTCTGTATTACATTATATTTATTTTCTTTATTTGCTGAGTTTTGTAATTCTGGGAGTTTGTTGCAATTTTTTGTGTTCTACTTCGACAAAACGAAGGAAATTAATGAATATCCGGGAAAAATATACTGACATCGAAACAAGAGAGGCTTTTTTATGCTCACTGAATCTATGTGATAGTAAGAAAGTTAATACAGGAAGCTGATTTGTCTAAAAGTCAGTATTACATGATCCATGTGCAGGCAAAAAAGAGAAATGCTGTCATTTACCCAGCATACAACAATTTGGAAAAGCCAAAGAAGAATGTTATCCACATTGGATTAATGTAACGGAAAAGGGTTTTGCGATCGGATTGAAATCTTTATTAGATCATAAGATATCTCGGATTGTTAAAGATCGTGATATTTCTCTTCCATTTATAATATGGTTGATAATAGTATTCGCAGAAGAAACACCATCAGAAAAAATCAAATTAGTAATATCATCTCTTTAGATAGAAATCGATAAAATGAAGCCCACAATAATAAAAAACGATTCCAGTGTTTTTGTGATAAAACTTGATATAAAGCTGACGATGGTGGACAGAAAAGTTTCCCAGGCTCTTTCTGAAACTTTATCATCTATGACTTGCTAAATTTTTCAAGCTACACTTAAAGAGATGAATGAATTAGATAGAGTCAAAGGCAAAGTTATAGATATCAAGTCATATGATTATAGACTTTTAACACTACATGCTAGGATTGACTTTATGGAAAATCTTTCCCATATATGCGGAGAAAAAAATCTAACTATTATAGTAGGCTGAGCTCTATCCTATTAAAGCACCGAACTTAATGTGTGAAATTGTTATGAGCTTCTACCAGTATTGGCATTAACTCGTGCATTTTTAGCATGAAATGTTTTATACTATAAAAGAAACAAGCACATGTCATTATTGCTAGTGTCATATACTATCATAGCAAGGTTTTCGCCTGAATATGGTTGTAAGAGAACTCATACTGAAATAGGATGAATTTCTTACAATCGAGAGAACACGTGAGGTACTACGTTCGAAAGTAGACGTGGTCTAAAATCTCGGTTGTAAGAGAAATACTGAGATAGGATGGTTTTCTAGCAATCATAGTAAGGCGAAGTTCGCACTATTTTCGCAAGCACAACTGCTCTATATAAGAATGAAACTTGGTAATTTTTCAGCATGAAGGGATTCCTGCTTAAAATGTATGATTTTTTTCACCAGGATAGCAAAAACGAAACCTGCTACAAAAGCATGACTAATGTTCTTACTATTATAGTCAGATTTTTTTCTCCGTGTAGCCTATCGACTCGATTTTAAAAAATGTCGAGCAGATGTGGATGTATATAAAGATTTGCAGAAGACCAAGTTTCTATACATTCTAGGTTTCTTTACATTGAATAATATTTAGTTCTCACTATGTAATGCTGTTTGTCTGTCTGTAAATCTATTAGTTAACACTAGAAAGACGGGAGCTTAGTATATATAAAATGACTGATTTTCGGCAATATAGGTATAACACACGCCGGAAGTAAAGGAGAGGGGGGGGGGGGGGCAACAACAATGATTAATTAACCCATTTATATGTTGTAGAAAAAGTCACAAAATTATTAGAAGCTGTGTCATTATTTAAATAATTATTTTTTAAATTGAAATTCAAAAGCAGCCAAAATGACTTGCTTAGGCAATCTAGTGTTAAGAAATATTTTCGTAGAAAACGATTTAAATGTCATTTTTAAATTTATAAATCAATTAAATTTAGGTGCGGATGACCCATACCCTGATGCTGTTGTTTCCTTCTGGCAATTAAAAGAAGGGATAAAAGAATTGTTATATATTGGGGCCTTAATTGAATCAAATTGGATTCTTTTTCCTCGTGACTTTTATGAAACGCTGAAGACATGTAAAAACATTATCCTTCACACTGGACGCAAATATAAGACCGAGACACACAGACCTATAAAGTCTACCATTGTAGGGGAAAAAGTAATTCCAGGAACTAACAGATTCATAATTCTAGTCGTAAGTAATCCTGCATAACACTAAAGAGTTTAAAGTTGAATTGGTTGGATCTTTGAAAGTTATCGAATGCCTGGTATATAACAAATAAATTTTTCTTTAGATGGAACCCGGTATTAGGCTACCAACGCCTTATACAGTAACCCACTCGGATACTTATAGGAAAACGGAATACAGTGGAGATTTTATAGGGTGGACAAAAACGGTAAAAATACGATAAATTAGTTTTATCTTTAATAATTATCAAATGTTTAGAATTTTACAGATTAAATTTTACTTGAGATAAAACCTACTATCAGATTATCCAGCCTTATATAGTAACCAACCCGCATACTTGCGGCAGAACGAAATGTAGTGAAGATTTTATAGAATAGGATAAAACGGTGAAATTATTAGATGTACAACTTTGCTTCTGCCGTTTTTAGATAGATGGCTGCAGCGGTAAGTGCTGGTCGAAATAGGCACATTAAAAACTCTACATAGTAAGCTTGGACATCTATCAACATAACGACAGCACCACATTAGTGAATTTGTGTTTGCATCATAAATTTATTCTCGATCGAAATGTCAGTTTTCGAGCCAAATTCTCGTAATCTCCGGGACTTTTTTATTTTCAAGTACTTACGATGACGCTGCTCTTAGTGAAAGAACGTGTCGTGAGTGGTGTCAACGCTTCAAGAGCGGTGAATTGGATGTGAAGGATCGGCATGGCGGTGGAAAAGAGAAAATTTTCGAAGATTCCGAATTGGAGGCATTACTTGCTGAAGACTCGTGCCAAACGCAAGAAGAATTGACAGAATCATTGGGAATGATTCATGGGAAGCCATGGGAATGATTCAGGCGCAATGTAATTGGGTTCCGTACAAGTTGAAGCCGAGAGATGTTGAACAGCTTTTCTTTGCTTGGGAACAATTGATTCAAAGACAGAATCGGAAGGGGTTTAATATCGCATTGTGACCGGCACCGAAAAATGGGTTCACTGCAATAATCTCAAACGCAGAAAATTATAGGGAATTGTTGGACATGCCTCCACGTCGACGGCCCGACCGAATATTCACGATGCCAAGGTTATGCTCTGCATTTGGTGGGACCACCTCGAGGTGGTATATTATGAGCTATTGAAACCGAGTGAAACCATCACAGGGAATCGGTATCAAATGAAATTATTGCATTTGGGTTGAGAATTAAAGGACAAACGGCCACACTGCCAAGTAAGACACGAAAAATTTATCCTGCAGGATAACAATGCTCGGCTACATGTCGCGCTACATGTCGCAAGACCGTTCAAGACATACTGGGAAATTTGAGTTCTTACCTCACCCGCCGTACTCTCCAGACGTTGCTCCTTCCGACTACAATTGGTTTCGATCGATGACACACGGCCTGGCCTATCAGCAATTCCGCTCTTATGATGAAGTTAAAAAATGGATCAATTCGTATAGTAGATCGACTCAAAAGACGCATTATTTTTTCGAGATGGTATCCGACAATTGCCAGAATGATAGAAAAAGTAGCGGCTAGCAATGGAAACTACTTTGAATCATAAATAGGTAATCACTCTTTAAGAATAAAGCCTCAAATTTTAGGAAAAAACGATGTAAGCAAAGTTATATACTTAATACATAAATTGTAAAATACTACAGCATTATTGCCTAACGTCCTGTCAGTAGTATAATAAGGGACAATTTCGTATAGACGACATTTTTCGAAACTCCATTTTGCGCGGCGATTACAAAAAAAGTATCCATCGTAAGAACATTTGTTCATCATTACTTCTCCTTTGGAATTCCTTCTCGTTTTTTTTTGTTTAACGCCGTTTTACATTAATTACAACGCGGTTTGTAAACACTAAAATCTTGTTGTCAATTTATTTGTGAAAAATAATGCAAAAGAAAATTTGTTCTACAAATTTCGCTTGTTCATTCCATGAAGAATTCTATCTCCTTAAATTTAATAAAGAAATTTATTGGAATCGGTCAAGCCATTCTTGGGCAATCATACACGCCAGTTCGAAAAATCTGGTTTTGAAAAAAAAGGAATTTAAAGTTTTCACGTCTGAAAAGCACATTTTTTTATCTTACGTATTTCAAAACACTATTTGACTTTACCTGGCCTATATAGCATATTTTGTACGCGCATGCTTCCGAACTGGCTGAAATCGATATCTTTTGTAACTTTTCGAATTTCAGCCTGAAATTTAGCACAGGCGTTTTTGAATGTATATATAAGTGATTCATAATAGAAAAAAAGTTGATTTCTTAAACCATCTATATGGAATGATCCCCTCAATGCTTCTCCAGTATTGCCTCCTGAAGCTTTTGGTACCACTACTTGTAATTATTACTGGAAGTAAAAAATAGGTTTTTTTTGGATTAAATCACGGTGTCTAGCGTCCCACAAATTCTTTTTTGAAACCTGAATACGATATATGATGGGGGTTTTAAGGTCACCGTTTAAGAGTCTGAAGTCACAATTAAATTCTCAATTATCAGATGCCTATTATAAAAACAAAATATTTAGGGCGCTTAGTGTCAAAATATATAATTACTACACCTATTTTGTAAATAAAGGTTTGAGAATTAGTTCCAAGTACTTTTTAATCATTTCGAAAGATTCAAGCTTTACAATGGACTATTACCTACACAACGCTAATTCACTCATTGCCGATGCTAGATCAACTACCCGACGTTATTACTATAAAACAGTAGTGGGCCAGTACAGTATTATTAATGAATTTCAAAGAATTTGAAATCTTTCTGTAGATAAAGAGACCCTTTTGACTGTGCCGGGATTCAAGCCCGGGTCTTTCGATTGCTGGTCTACTGCAATGGAAAGAACCGAGATCGAATCCCAGCACAGTCGAAAGCATCTCTTTTTTCACAGAAAGATTTTTAATTCTTCAAAATTATCAATTACTTTGCGCGATTCAAGAGTATAAAATTGTCTACGTACATACCTATTGAAAAAGTATCCTCCCTGATACCAAGACTTGTGTCCGGATATAGTAGACAGTGACAGAATTTTAAAATTCAACCACTCTTAATAAATTTTTAATGAACTTTGTCGATTAATAGAAATTTCAATCCTTTGAATTATAAAAAATTAAAAATGGTATATTTAATACATTTGCTTAGAACGAAGTCGAGAGAAAGGAGGCTACTGTGGTCATTTCCCAGAGATTTCATTTCGAATTTAAAGACAAAGTGACTACATTGGAAAATGTGAGTACATGAAATTACAATATCATGCACATACAAAGAACCTTTTAATGCAGAAGTAACAATTTTTTTTTTATCATAAATCAATTATTTTGAAATTGGTATGATAACCCTTGTTATTTACAAGGAAGATAACTAACTACTTTCAATATTTCAGTTTCCGCTGGGCAGTTTTATGGTAAAGGGAAGGGACATTATAGCAGTTTTTCATGGTATTACTAATGAAGGGGAGCTGAAGTTTTTACAACTTTTACGCCACGAATCTGAAGAGCTTCGTAAATTATTCGAATCAGAGAATAATCCCGGGAATAAGCGTAAATTGAATTCCCCAGAACTGGCGAAAGATAAAATGAAAATAGTGAAATTTGTACAATAATTCAAATTAAAGAGTATTGAAAAATATCTGTTCGCATATCAATGATTTCCAATTCAATCCTTCTTACCACGGCCATCATTTCGTTGAAGTGAAGTTTTCCGTCGACATCTTGCAAAAACTTTCAAATTTCCTTTCCTCAGACATTGTATGATTTTATGGGGGACAAATCGCCAAGTCTGATGACTTATTCTAATTAACTTCTCTCAACTCTTCAAAGATGCCTATAGTACGACTGGTTGTCAATATATAGGGATTTTAATTTCAGACACTTAACTGCGTGTGCGAGTATTGAATTAATCCTCAATTCCACTGAAGTTGTTGAATTTAACATTTTTACGGTTGACATAAAATATTATGAAAAAATAATACATTTATAATAAGATCATTGTTTATGACCAGAAAGCAAAGGAGCGTATTTTGAAGCTGTGCACTGAGTGTAGGTTTGGCTCCCTCGTTATAAATTCTTTATTCCAAAAGGGAAATATATCCTGTTGCAAATCAGTAAATTGGCTTATCTATGGAATCTTTGGTACAATTATTATTTATGAGGATTAATAGCCAATTTTAGCAGGCAACTCTATATTTTTCAATCACAACAGTGAACATCTGCACATAGCTTAGCCTAAATTAAATCGTTGTTAAACTTATTAAATCTATTAAAAACTCTATCATAGAAAATAAATCGATAAAATTGAGTATTTGAGGTTCAGTAATTGCGTAGTGACTTAATGACCTAAAATGAGCAACAATCGCCTGGTAATAACAATTCTGAAAAGAAAATGTAATTAATTAATTAAAGTTAATGAGGTAAGATACATTTATCTGATTGATTCGACTTCACAAAATGTCCCTACTCATTACAAACAACAGAATAGAATTCTATCCCTACTGACTACAAACAACCAAATAAAATACAGTTTAAATTTACGTGCCAATAATCCTACGTCTCTCTCTTTCTAATAAGAATTAATTTATAAAATATTTCTACTCGGTGCAATTGATAAAATGAAATACAGTTTAAATTCACGCGCCAATAATTCTCAGTTGCTTACGGCTCGCTTGTGAGCCACCGACCCAGTGCTGCCAGATTTTTTTTCGGAAATCCGTACAAATGGTAGGGAACGCCCGAGAAAATCCGTATTTTTTCGCAGGTCCATAGCCGCGAGAGGGCGGCACGAGCGAACGTGGCTGAGATGTACATGTGCGAGAGAGACAGACAACATGGGGATGTGGTGGGGGGAACGCTTGAAAAAATCGATCCTGAGAGAGAGAGAAGCAGATTTTTGACTTCTCGCTTTTTGCAAAAAGGGCAAAAAATTACAGTGTTTTCCCTCTTAAAAAACTAACTTATCGTGATTTAGATTTATATTATTTATTGAATAAACAAATAATACGAGTAGAAGGGCGACTTAATGTTGCACCTACGGCGATGCGAAAACTACTAGAGAGGAAACTTGCTACGTTTTCTCGCTAGACTTCCGCTCTGCTGATTGGAGGAGAAGGGGCACCATGCCGCCACATGTGCTATATTAGTAACGCACTCTGTTCTGTAACTTTCAACCACGAATATCAATGAAAACAGTGAGTATCACCTTGACTTTTGACCAACTTTGACGTGGTTTTTTCGGTTTCGTCTTCGGCTCGTCTTTTGTCCTCTATTCTGATGACTGTTGACCTGCTCGCGGTACTTTTTTTGAAGAAAACTCAGCTCTTTTGGAACAAGCCGTGCGGCAACGTGTCTTGTTATTATAATTATTAATAAATATACTTCATTTTTACTTTCCTAGCATATCAAGGGAACAATTTCTACATTTTTCAAATAAAATAGCAAAATTATTTAATGGGGAATCAACGGCAACGTACTCCTGTGTCCAAATAAAAGGTAACAGTATCAGCAAGGTCTCTAATTGTCAATCGACGCTTTTTGAGCAGCAGATTTTTTATTTCCTCGGCGTGGTTCTCATCGGTAGATGTTGATGGTTGTCCAGGGCTCTGTTCGTCTTTAACTCGTTCTCGGCCTTCTTAGAACTGTTTATACCACTTTTAATTATTTCTTTTTGACATAGCCTGGTCACTGAAGGTCTTCTGCAACATTCTCAACATTTCTGTGGTAGAAAAAGGAATAAATGAATTGTTATATGTTGGAGCCTTAATTGAATGAAAATGGATTCTTCTTCCTCGTGACTTTTATTCAAACAAGTCAAGTTTCACATTGAGTTTAACGCTACTTGTCCCTCAACCTTCTCAACTACGGTGGAACATATGTATTCCAATTTCTGAAACTAAAAAAATGCCCTTTGCACTTTAAAGTCTTTGTAACTTTATATCTACTACTGCACGGAATTTATGATCAGCTTGATTACCACAGAGAAACAGTCACACTATCAAGATAATCAAATCGATCCTCTGGGATGATCAAGTTGAATATCTTGTTTTAAATTTTCATTTCGAACCTCAAGGATGATCAAGTCGACCTTCTACAATGATCAAATCGATTATTTTTTTCTGACCCTCTACAGATGATCAGTTTGGTTATGTAGAAGGCTGTCCTATAGTCGATCATTATATTTGGTCGACCTGACCCTCTAGATATTCAGGCTGACCCTCCATTTTACTTCTAAACTCTTCAAATGGAAGGCAAATACTTTGATTTTCTCTAAGTGGAACTAAGACCTCGTTTCATTGTTCTCAATTAGAAAAGAAGTCACAATCTTAAGAAGTGCTTTAAGCTCTAGAACCAACGCGAAACTGAGACCCTGTCGACGACGAATTGGCATAGAGATATTATAGATAGAGGAGACATGCCATAGGCCGCTCTGTAAGTGGCAACGTCAGTCTGCAAACTCGGTGAGAGCGAAAGAGAGAGAGACGATAAGTGGTTTTTTCTGTCTTTGTCTACGCGTACCGCGCTAGCCTCGGCGTTAGCGAGAGACAGCCTAACCCGAAATTCACTCTCTCTCTCGCCCGAGCTGACAGGCTTCAGGCTGGCATGTCTCCTCTATCTATAATATCTCTATGCGAATTGGTCGTTCTCATGGCAAGAAAAAAGGCTCAGGAAGGGGTTTCTGTCAAACTCATAATCCATGATCACAGAGACGAAATCTTATCAAAGTTTAGTCTAAGTGAGATTTAACGTAAACAGCCGTAGCTCGAAGCATGGACAAAGAAAAGTTATAAGCAAGGTCGAATAATTACAATAGAAACTAACGTCGTATAAAAAATATTTGATACAGTTTAAATTCATACCTTTATAATTAAATAAACTGTTTTTTGTTAATTTTTTTGAATCAAAAAAATTATTTTATGAGTCTATTAACAAATATCTGTAACATTAAAGTAGCACTTCTATGCTCACAATTATAAATGATAGGAATTCTTTAATCTTTTGCTTGTAGAGGCGAAGAAGCGCGAAAATCTTTTAAAATTTGGAAACTGTAACAGGGTTTTCTGTTACATATAAGGACAATATGAAGTATTAGTTTGTATTTCAGAAAATTCCGGCAAAAATTTCTAACAGTGGCTCAAAAAGAGAGCATAATTCAATCGAAATTAGAATGTTTACAGATCCTCAAATCGAGAGGTCTAAATAGATCTGAAATTTCATTTTGAGATGATTCCTTATTTCTTGATTATCTATTGAGAAATTTACGATGCAATGTAAACATTAGCTGTTTTCAATTTCTTCTTTTATCTATAATGCGTCAAAAATATTAATTATTTTGAATCTAATAAAGTTATACGATTTCTATCAATTCTCCGTTGCCAATACTGAGATTGGAAGTGAGTATTAGTTTTTCGTAAATTGTTTGGAAATGATTGAGATATTTAGATTCTTCTTTGATTGTTAAGGCTCGCACAGGCTTTGAAGCGTGATATATTCACAAGCACACGCGGAGTTCTGTGCCACGTATTACAAACAAATTTTCTTCACTTTGTTGAAATGTTACCTACCACCATTATTTCATTAATTTTTTCGATTGTTTTAATTCAAAATATTGGTAAGTATTTGAAATTTTATGAAATTATTATAAGCTATATAAGATACATTTTTAGAATCTCCTATTTTAACCTTGAAAGTATCTGAGTGCGACATATTTTACATGAAAAAGATAAGTTATCAAAATTTCTTGCACAGTTTATTCATTTATTTATTCACTATTGGATGCGAGTTTAAAATCGTAGAATGTTATGAAATTTCGGAAAAGGGCGTCAAGAAATTCTGAGATAAATAATAAAAAAGAATAATACAAATAAATAAATGATAACTAAAACATAAATTGAGCAAAGACAAAATTGTTTCTATCTACATTTTCATACTTATTCACCTTTGCTCTTCACTATTAAAGATAGGTTTCTGCAAATTTCCACAGTGAGGGATTTTTCATTAGAGTAAATCATAACAATGAATTTTATTTTAGTATGATATCGTTTCAAAATGAGGCAAACAGGGTTTACGTATCATAAATTAATATAGTGGTTTTCAATTGGCGAAGTTAATATTTTCGTTTGAATAAACGGAATATATGTTCTGCTAACTGTTATAAAATCGACGAGAATTTGAAATCCACTATATCAAAGTTGCAAAGCGAAACAAAGTATATGTGAATCTGAAAATCACTGTATGATAAATCACTCACTCCACTAAAAGGTTTGACCTTCAGAAGTGACGACTCCGGATTATAAATTCTTGTGTCTTTTTCTATCGCGTGCAAAACAAGAGGAAAATAGGGGCGGGGAGGGGCTTTGGCACTGTAAAGAGGGGAGACTTCATTGGAAACACATACATTAAATTATTATACCTTATTTATGTTCATATATTTAAGTACGCAACGGAACACTATTTATAATCGCACACGTGTAGGTATTTATAATTTAAGATGTCCACTAATTGTAAAACTCTCAATTTATTCACTTGGAAGAATACATGTAAAATATATACTATCTTTTGCTTAAGGCTGAGTATATTATCAAGTCAAGTTAATGTGAATCAATATAAATCAAATAGGTTTAATTAATCATCAGAGCGAGAGAAGATGTTTGCTCTACAAAAGTCTGCTCCCGAGTGTCACAATGACCCTTAGTTTCTTCCATCGATTCGTCATTAGTCCCCCCTTAATTAGTTATCAACCTGGAGGATCCATTCGGATGCTTACATCTCTGCTCTTAGATATTAGCCCTGCTTTGACTCTGCCGTCGTTGCCGCTATCAGCAACCCAAACTATCTAGCCAGTGAAATGAGATATGTTTCTTCATTCGGTCTTTCCTGAATTTTCCGTCGTCCTTGACGTATGGAAGAGTTTGTCCGTTTTTCCTGAAACGTATCATAGGAAAATGAGCTTGTTACTAAGGGTTAGATTTGTTAGTTTAACAATGATTATGGTCCAATGATTGCTTTATTGTTAAAGTGATCAGTTTTAACTTGCAAGTCCCATTGTCTCACTGCCATTGTCATGGTAGGTGTTGGAAGGAACAGTGGGAAGATGTTCGATGGTCTCCGGTCTATGTCAGTAGTTCATCAAAATGTTTACTTGACTACTATCATTCGTCAACTATTCTCATCTGATTATTATCATTCATCAGACTATTTGATTACTGTCATTCATCAAATATTACCTTGTAGTACCTGACTATTGTCAGGTTTTACTGTAAATTACTGACTCCGACCGTTGGTCTGGACCTACGCCGAAAACAAAGCCCACGTGTACCCTGACCAAGGGAAACAACACGAGTGTTTCCGACTCGCGGCCCCATCAAATAATCCAGCCTACGCCAAGAGTTAAGCTTATGCTTCCCTTGACTATAAGCAAACGCTAAAACTTCTGACTCGGCTCAGGTTTTAGACACCTTCTACCAACAAAACAATTTAATGCAACCTTACCAGTTTTACGCCGTAGCAACAAAAATGACCCACGGAGCAAGCTGGTCCACTGCCGCCACCGTTCGCTGGCCCGGAGTCTTCTTCATGTCACGAAGATCCTCGATCTCATAGCGGTCATTCGGCAATACCGCTCTGACCTTGAATAGGCCCTTAGCTTTGGCATTTAGTTTCCGGCTGTCTCCAGTCACTGGTGCTGATTTTGAATCCACCATAACAACATCGCCTACTCGATATTCAGGAGGCTTAAACCTTTTCGCATCAAAAGCTCTTTTTTGCTTCTTTTGCTCATCGTTGATGTTGATTTTAACTATTTTACGAACTTCCTGTATGCTAACTTGATCCAAATTTTCCTGGATTGTAGATACTAATGCCGCATCGGCCATACTTCGTGGCTTAAATCCGAATAAAAGTTTGGCTGGAGTATTCCGTGTGCTCCGGTTTGTAGTGCTATTTATGGCGCTTTGTACCTTCTTTACGTTCTGATCCCAGGTGTCTTCAGCTTCGCCAGTACAGGTGGTCGCCAGAGCATCGAGTACAGTTCTATTAATTCTCTCGCATTGGCCATTAGCCCTCGGTGTAGCTACTGCATTTAATACATGTTTTATACCGTATTCTTTGCACATATTCCCAAACTTATGTGAAGTAAAGGCAGTTGCACGATCTAATATTATTCGGGTGGGTACCCCGAACACAGCAAACACAGTCAATAATGCCTTAATGACGTATATTGCTTTTGTATCGCGCACTGGTTCAAGAATACAAAATTGTGTAAATCCATCCACGATGGTTAAAATCTGAGTATGACCTTGATCGTCGTGACACATTTTAACCACGTTCCATCGAGCTGCTTTCGGAACGAGACACTTATTTCCCGCCTATGTCCTACGGAAAACTACCCCACCTTTCAAATCATATCGTTCAAAGTATTGTTTTACGTTAGACTGAACATCGCCTGAAGCCAGTATCTCTTTAATTAATTTGATTTCATCATCTTGTAATTGTGCGACTTTGATCCATTCGAGAGGCGTGATATCAACAGCTAAACATTGAATTGGATTTCGGCTTAAATAATCTACATGTGAGGCTTGAGTGCCAGGACGATAAATGACATCGAAATTAAAGTCTTGTAATAGACCCACCAACGAGCTACTCTCGCATGGAGGTCTTTCTTTGAAGCCGTCGCTCGAATAGCACTACAATGGGTCACCACAGTGAACTTGATACCCAATACATATACCCGAAATTTCTTTAACGCTTCCACGACTGCACGTGTTTCTAGATCATATGAATGATACCTTTGTTCCTCCGGTAACGTTTTGCGACTGTAATAAGCTACTACGTGCTTCATGCTTCCAGCTTTTTGGATGAGCATTCCTCCTAACCAGATGGAACTTGCAACAGTATGCACTTCCGTTTCGAGACTTTGGTCAAAAATCGTCAAAATTGGTCGCGATGATAAGATTTCTTTTATTTCTCGAACCGCATTTTCTTGTTCCTATTTCCATTCCCACGGAACATTTTTACGTAAAATATTAGTTAGAGGTGCCACCTTTTTTGCAAAATCTTTAATAAATGTTCGGAAAAATCCAGCTAAACCAAGAAACTGTCATACCTGTTTTACGTTCCTTGGTAACTCAGCCTTCATCAGCGCGTCGATTTTATGCTGACCAGGGCGTACCCCGTCCGCAGATATTTCCCGGCCTAGATAGTCTATTTTCTGTCGGAAAAAACTGCATTTAGAAATATTTATTGATAAGTTTTTGTTTTTTTAATACCTCCAGTACCTTTTCTAACTGTTCGAATCCCTCGTTAATAGAATTAGCGGCAATAAGTATATCGTCAATGTAAATGTTGATATCGATTTCTTTAAAGATCGAAATCATTATTTTTTGGAAGTATTCAGGTGCATTTACCAAACCGAATGCGACACGTAAGTATTCGTAATGTCCATCAGGGGTCACAAATATGATGGAAGCCAGTTTTTAGATCGAGAGAAATAAAATATTTCTTCCCACCTAAGCAATCAATTTGATCATTTCGCGCCCTAATAATATTTCATTCCCAAGTTGATCGTTCGGTAAAATGTAAATTGTCGTTTCAAATTATATTCCGTCTTTTCAGGTTCAAGCTGCAATTCGTGAGCAACTTTTTCTTGAATAAGTGAACATTCACTTCCCTTGTCGATCATACATTCTGTCTCAACACCATTAATCAAACAGATGCGAATTGGCTTTTCGATTCTTGTCACTTGAACCTGATCAACCGCTGACGCTTGAGGCGTATATTCTAGCTATTTCTGTTTTACCTCAGCCTGATAATCGCGTTTCTTAAAACATTTCTCTTCAACGTGGCCCTTTTTATTGCAGTAGGTGCATTTAACGATATTTTTAATATTATTACCAGAATTTCCAGAAACCCCGACCCTTTTATCAACTACTTCTGGGCAATCACGTTTGAAATGACCTGGCTTCTTGCAATTGTGGCACAGTCTAATAGTTTTCGCGTCGCGGCTCGTATACTCTCGAGCGGTCGTAAGTTTGGAGGTTGCCTGCCTAATATCTCTAAATCCATTTTGATTATTCAATTCTTTCCCCTCTCTATTTTCTTTAAATTTCCCTGAAGCTGGGGAAACAAAAATACTCAGCATTTCGTTGAGTTCTGCAACCGTTTTTAATTTAGCTGTCAATATCGTCGTTCGAATAGCCTCGTCATGAATATCGTAAGCAATAAGATCAACTTTCCGGTTATCCGGAATATCTAACTTTAATTTATTAAAACAATACTCCTGAAGATCTTGCCCTGGCTTACTTTTATATGCGGCTACATCGTTAAATAAACGTCCGAAACTCTCCTCCTCTGGAAATTGTTTTATCAGTGCATGCGAAAAGACTTCCCAATTCAAAAAGGAGTGCGTCAGCCCGTTATACCATAACTTTGCATTCCCTCTAAGCTTACAGCCCGATAAATATAATTTTACCGTGTCATCCCATTCGTAAACGACGGAACAATCATTGATTTTTTCGATCCATTCCATCGCTGATAAGATTTTCGTCCCTGAATCAAATTCCGGCAGGAATTTCTCGTTCAAAAATTGATTGCTGCTTCTCTTAGTACTAGAACTGACTATACCTGATACAGCCTCTGCAAGACGAGCAATATCGGTATCTCTGCTCCTCGCGCGGCTTCGTTCGGAGCTATGTTGGTCCACCGGTGAAGTTCTAAAACTACCGATAGATCGGGCCCTAGATCGTCTTCTCCTACGTCCATGTTCTCTTCGCCTGCGTTTGTGCGAATCTTCTCGGTCCCGTCGTAAACTAGATCGAGAACGATGTCTCGGCGAAGAACTGCAATCCATTATCAAGTGAGCACACTTCACAAAACTAATGTATCCAAAATGTCACAATGCACTGATTCTTCAAAATGTAAAAACACATGTTTGTATCCCACTTCTGATATGTAGGTATTTATAATTTAAGATGTCCACTAATTGTAAAACTCTTAATTTATTCACTTGGAAGAATACATGTAAAATATATACTATCTTTTGCTTAAGGCTGAGTATATTATCAAGTCAAGTTAATGTGAATCAATATAAATCAAATAGGTTTAATTAATCATCAGAGCGAGAGAAGATGTTTGCTCTACAAAAGTCTGCTCCCGAGTGTCACAATGACCCTTAGTTTCTTCCATCGATTCGTCATTAGTCCCCCCTTAATTAGTTATCAACCTGGAGGATCCATTCGGATGTTTACATATCAGCTCTTAGAAATTAGCCCTGCTTTGACTCTGCCGTCGTTGCCGCTATCAGCAACCCAAACTATCTAGCCAGTGAATTGAGATATGTTTCTTCACACACTTCAATTAAATTTCAGAATTGCTTTCGGGTTCGAACCCTTTAACTCTAACTATATCTACATAACGAAACGCATTCCTAACGCCTAAAGCCTATTGGCCACTACTGAATTGGGCAGACTTGGATTGAGTCTCCGAAGCTATTCGGATAACGTCGGAAGCACTCGGATGACATTCTGAAACGAATTTTTTTTTTTCGTACTCTAAAGGTTTCGAATGGAGATTCATAATATTTAGTATTTCAGATACTAATTTTTTTCTACACGTTGTAAAAAGTGTTATGACTATATTGAATTTCGATCCCATAATATGAACAAATTTAATAAAACTCCGGCTTTCCCCATTTTAAAACACTATTATACTAAATTTTAATTCAATCTCATCATTTCCTCTAACGAAAAGTTTCTCAGTGCAGATTAATTCACTGAAAATTAGCTGAAATATATATTTTATAAGATTTCTTGAAGTGTATATTTCTTGATACGGTTCTCTGCAGATAGAATAAAGTTCCATCTCGCCAGTCTCGACGAGGCGATATTTAACGAAAATCATTTTGCAAGTTTAAGAATTATTAATCAAATATATTTTGGGGCACCGAAAAGAGTTCTTTTTAATTTAATCGGTTCTTTCCAACTTATTCATGGACAAACAGAAAGGAGGGTTCTGTCGCTTGGCAATGATAACTGAATTCAAGTAATCATTGACAAGCAACATCGCACTCTCTTGAGAAAAACCAGATATACAATACACTTTTAAAAACACTTTTCAGTAAAGAAACCCGTTTTCCTAAAAAATTTTTTCGTTTGTATAGTGTTTTCTATTTGAATTAACTAAATATTTTCTACACTTCTATTGCGACAGTACAACATGTACAGTTTTTTATATTATCTCTCTATTTTTACCCAGTTTTTATACATTCTGGGTTTCTTAAAATCCGACAACATTTTTGACTATGCAATGGTGTCTGTCTATACGTCAGTTTATATATTAAAAAATATGTCTACAGCAAATGATTTTCACCATTTTTTTAAATGTGTGAATTTTCTGACTTCAGGTGCAAATGACCCATATCCTGATGCCGTTGTTTCCCTCTGGCGTCTGGACAGCGAAGGAAAAGTATCAGAAAAGTTTTTATATGTTGCGGCCTTAATTAAATCGAATTGTATTCTCGTTCTTCAGAAGTTCCTTTACAATCTTGAACCATTTAATACTCTTGGATTTTACACTGGAAGGAGTCATAAGTCAGGTAGAATGGAGAATTCTGCCATTATAGGCGAATTAGAAATTCCAAGATCTCAAAACTTCAGGATTCTAGTTGTAAGTACTTCCGCGTAACACTAAAGAGCTTCAACTTGAATGAGTGCTTTTTATGTTATAACCATTAAAATTATCGAATGCTTAAAACATGATAAATTAAATTTTGCTTTAGGTGAAACCCGATGTTGAGCTACAAACGCCTTACATAATATCCAACAATATTTATAGCTGTGGCGAGTTAGTAATAGAAGATTCGGGATATTTTATAGGATGGCACAAAAAGGTAAAAATACATTACTGGTAAAATACTCTCGCATTTTTGCCTCAAGACCTGACAGTACTCAGTCTATGTTTCTTTAGAACAGTCTCATAAAGTTCTCAGTTCCACTTCATACAGATTAAAATATAAATAATTATAAATTTTTAGTGCATTATATTTATAATTGTCTTGATTGAATATATAAAAGATATACGAGGGCTGTTCAATAAGTCCGTAATTTTTGGAAAGATGGTGCTGTTATCGTATATATATTACTACTCTAAGAGAATACCATCTAATATCAGTGCATTCATAAAGTTTCAAGTCAGTACGTCTCTTAGAAAATTTTTCACAGCTAGTTGAATTTAGTTTTTGACCCTTAAAACAAAACCATCGAAAAAAGCGAGTTTCGCGTGCTTATTAAACATTATTTTCTACGAAGAAAATCAATCAACCAAACTGAAGAAAAGCTCGAAAAATATCATAAGGAATCTGCTCCATCGCATGGCATAGTTCATAAGTGGTTCAATGAATTTCGTTGCGGCCGTACACGGAAAAAATTTGTCGCTTAAAAAGTCATCGACTTTGTGTAATACTCGTGGATAGGTTAGAAAGTCGACTAAATATTATGAACCTCCTTATTGAAGAATATGATAGATAATCGCTGAAAATGTAAAACGTAAATTCGAAAGTATAAGTGACAGTTGAAGAAAATGTTGAACAGTGTAGAAAGAAAATATTATTTTCTGTGATATGATCCTGCACTTATAGTTAATTATTTTTCTCTTTTACATCACCTATATAATCCTAACATGAACAACTTACTATTACATTTAACACTGTACATTGCAGAAACGCAATTTTTTATAAACACTTCGCAGCACCGAGAATCGAACGCTCGCACGCACGCACGCATCCTAACACAATTCTAATCGCACGCCTTAACCAGCATAGCCGATACATGTCGTGGAGACTTGTGTAAAATATTTGGATCACATTCAGAGTTTGAAGGCAAAACTAAAATAATAGATAAATTTCAAATTTGACACAATAAACTTTATTCTGAAAAATGTGCAATTAAAATAATTTTTAAAATGCCTTACATTTTCAAAAAGTTTCAACTCAAACAATTCTTTTTGAATTTCAATACTCGTTAAAACTTTGTTAATGTAAAAACATAACTATAATAGTAACAGTAATAGTATAGTAATAGCATAGTAATAGTAATATAGTAATAATAATAAAAAACTGCCCGCTTTGCGGGCACATTCTCATCGCGCGTTTCGCTCGCAAGTTTGGGCGCGCCTAGGGCGCGCGATTTGATTGTCGCGCTTCGCGCTCCGTTCTTCCTGGACCTCGCGCTTCGCGCTCGGTCTTGTGCTCTTCGCATGCATTTAAGTTTATTTCTTATAATTTAATACTGAAGCTCGAACCAATTTTATAATAATATTACAGATGATGTGAATTACACATTTTCTTAGTCACTCAATTTCTTTTTGAATTTAAGTGAAACAGAAAATTCAATTTACTTGAGGCTCTATCGGCCTTAAGGAACACATTCTCATCATGACACTCACGCTTCGCGCTCGATTTTCTGTATGCATTTTTGTAACTTTTTAATAAATTACATGATTATTGATAAATTTATTTTCTTCCAAATCTCTCAAAAAGAAAAAACAATAGTAGACTTTATTTAAGGAAACGATTTTGCAGAACAACGCTTATTTCGTATCACACATATTTTGGTGAAAAAAATCGAATTTTTTTAATATTAAAAATCAAAATATAAAATATACATCCTGCACCGAAATGTCTTAATGAGAATTTGTAAACCTCATTTAGACAAACAATTTCCCAGATAAACGTTTTTTTTGTATTTCACATATTTTGTCTAAAAAATGGAATTTTTGAATTTTAAACGTATTGTTTGGAATTAAAACGAAAAATATATGTTTTTTCATAAACTGCGTGAGACAAAACTTGTAGATCTTTTTAAAACGAACAACTTATCTTATAAAAAAATGTTACAATTCAAATTTGTAGGTCTTTATGTAGAAAATAATATTGTACCATAACGTTTTTTCGTATCTCGTATAATTTAACTGGAAAGTGGAATTTTGATATTGACTTTTTTCAAGTTTTAATATGCTGTAACATTTCTAATTTTGATTTAATCAAAAAATGTTATCAGGATAATTTGTAGAGATTTATGAGCACTATCAAAAACCAGTATTGAAATTTCTGATATTTTCAAAAAGTTATTTTCAAAAACACAAAAGTAGTGCTCCATCCCTCAATTTTGATTGGATGTGGCTGGTTAACGAACTTGTCCTTACTTTTTCGGCTCCGATAAAGTGTACCAAAGGTCAATTCAATCTGATAATTCTATCGAGAGTTATGCCGCACACGACCTACTACAGACAGACAGACAGACAGACACTTTCGTAAAAACCATTTTTTCTGACTCAGGGGGTCTCAAAACGTAAAGATTTGATGAAAATTTCGAAAGTCATTTTTCACATAAAACCAATACCTTCTCATCCATGATGAGAATGTAAAAAAAAAAGCCGAGCCGCATTGTCTGCTGCGCGATGCTACGAATTACGTTTTTGAGCATCGCTTTTTGCGACTGTCGAGAAAATTTTAGAAGACGGCATATAAAATCTGATGGGCTTTAGAATACAATTTACAAACCTATTTGTTTGAATTACTTTCATTTCAAATTATTTGAGGGTCTTTTAAAATCTATGACAAATGAATCCAAAGGTTATGAAACTTTTCATAACTTCTTAGAAAAGATCAGTTAGTGTTTAAAATACTTTTATAATAATAAATACGCGACTTTTTTTCTTCGATCTTGTTTTTTAAAAGTTATTCGACTTTTTTCTACTATTTCCTAAAAGTCATTGAAACCTTACAAGACTTTCTCCGATTTTACTTTCTGTACACGACTCTTCGAATAGTCTGTTAAATTTTAAGCGACAAATTTTTTCCGTGTATTAGCACAAGTGATGCTGAGCGTCCTGGCCGTCCACAAGAGGTGACTTCTCAAGAAATTATCGATAAAATCCACGACATCTTACTCAACGATCGTCGATTGAAAGTGCATGAGATTGGTGAGGCTGTAAACATTTCAGTCGGATGCGTATGGCACATTTTACATGAATGTTTGGGTATGAGGAAGCTGTCTGCAAGATGGGTGCCGCGTTTGATCACAGCAGATTACAAGCGGGCTTGTGTGGTTGTGTCTGAGCAATGTTTGGGCATGTTTCAACGTAATGAAAGGAATTTTTGCAATGTTATGCAACTGTTGATAAAACGTGGATTCATTATTATACGCCAGAAACAAAAAATCATTTGAAAATGTGGACTGGGCGTGGCGAATCTGCGCCGAAAAAAGCGACGAAAGTTCCATCAGCCGGTAAGATCATGGCCACGATTTTCTGGGACTCACGTGGTATAATATTAATCGATTATCTACAGAAGGGAAAAACTATTACAGGAGAGTATTATGCCTCATTATTAGATCAATTTGATGCCATACTGAAGGAAAAGCGGCCCATCTGGCGAAAAACGAGTGCCATTGCAACGGTCAAATTATTTGATTTACGCTACGAAATACTTCCTCATCCACCTTATTCCCCAGATTTGGCTTCTTCAGATTATTTTTTTGTTTCCTAACATGAAAACTTGGCTTGGAGGTAAAAGATTTCATCAAACGAAGAGATCATTGCTGCGACAAATGAGTATTTTGAGGGGTTTGATAAAAATTGCTTTTTAGAGGGCATAAAGAAGCTTGAGTACTGCTATAATAAAAGTATACAGTTAAAAAAGGACTATCTTGAAAACTAAATTGGAATTTTTGTTATAAAAAGTGTTCTTCATTTCAGTCACGGACTTATTGAACAGCCCTCATATTTCAATCAAAAACGGTTAATCATATTCGACTAGAAATGAATAGTTAACCCTATTCGGAATTATAAGAACGGTTCGGAAATTGTTTTCTGTTCAGTATTATACCTGTATATATGAAATAGTCTTTCCGTAGTTTGATTTATTGTTTCTTGCAATTAGAAAGAAAACCTAAAAAAATTTTCTCCACAGTATCAAAGAACAAGTTAATTTACTAGCAGTAGTAATATAATTCTTATTGTAATATTAATCCAATCATTGTTAATAGTAGAAATCAGCAGTGGATCAGTACAATATCAATAATGAACGTTAGCGATTTATCGTAATTTAGAAGTTTTATATTACGAAAAATTCAAAATTGTGTATTTGATGTGTTTCGATAGAATGGGCCACAAATTAAGGAAGTTTCCTTTCGTCGTAAAAAGCAAATTAGACTTATAACAAAGGTACCAGGAAACAATTCTGCTGATGTAAGTGAAGTACGCATCGATTTACAACATTGTGCATATAAAAAATCTTATGATGTAGAAGTAGTAGTTTTCAGAAGCATCAATTAATTATTCTTGAATTGCTATGAAAATCTTTGTTACTTACAAAGATGATAATAGCTCACTCCTGTCAATATTACAGTTTCCGATGGGCAGTTTTATAGTGAAGAGTAATACCATTGTTGGGATATCTTATTGTATAACTGCACTTATGGAGCGTAGATTTATCCAGCCTTTTAAAATAAGTGAAGAATTTTTGCAAAATATATGCGAAAAGTCAAGTGAACTTCAAGAAGCGGGTAAGTTTGATTTCAGTCACTTTTTAACTTGTGCCCATAACTAACGGAGATTAAGAAGAAGTATACTGGAATTTGTGTTCTAATTTAATCTGAAAAGTGTTGATGACTTAATCAAATGTAGGGAAATAAAATGATATAGAAGTTCGGGACGTCTAACGGTCTAACACCCAAATTTGTGACGAATTGTTAGACGAAATATTAGGAAGAAAATTCTTGTCTTTGATATTCGCGCAGGAAATACGGTTTTAGGGTCTTGGCGCAAAACAGCAAACATGATCGATTCCATGATCGGTGATAAGTTCATGTGATAAAACTTACTTTTCCACATTAGTGACGGGAAAGTTTGAAAATATCTGAATTGTAACCTTCATTGTTAGTTTACCGTGCTCTGCGTGATTCGACGAAAGCTTATCGTTCTATATATAAGTTTTAGTTATTAGGTTTATATTTGTGAAGTGGTATATTTAAGAGTATTTGTGATAAAAAATTTGATTGGCTGCGACTGAATGGTGTGAATGTATTTACTATTCCCTATGTATATTCTCCCAAGTTTAATCGACAGAGTTGAGTAAAATTACTTCAACTATTTTTCTCCGTACATTAATCGATCTTGGAACCGATTATTTCTACTTTCTTTATAGAGATTGGCACATTTTCGTATTAACTTTCATACTCGCATAACTATACACCATCTTAAAAACATTGGTTGCGTGTCAACGACGTACATTTGGGAAATATAAACCATATTGTCACTGCATGTAAGCGAACTTGAGAAACGAGAACAGGCGTTGAGGAACAAAAGTAGGGATTGAGGAACGAAACCAGGTACAATAAAAAATCGCCAGTCGGAAAGTTGCGTCCTCGAGGCTGCTTTTCTAGGTCCTCGAAGCACCTTTTTTGTGCATGTTTTGCAAAATAGTATGTTAATCGAGTAGGGAACTAGTTGATTTCCCATTTGGTTAACAGTGTATATATTACGAGACGAAATTTATCCCTAGGTCAGTCAACGAAGGGATACAATAGAAGCAATAAACAATACCTCTATGAACCGAGGTACACTGGGAGAAAATGCACTTTCTTCGTTCAAAAATGTACAAAGCCTTCAATTTTAGTCCGATTATAAATTTTTTTGTAACATTAAGTGCATTAAATTCTGAAGAGCTTCACGGTCAGCATTTTTTACTCTTCTATTTTTTTTTAATCATTTTTTTACTCAAAGTATGGGAAAACTGAAATTTCTTACATAACAATTTTTTGCGCTTTAATAACTGCTTAGGTAAACTGCATATTGTCTTGAATAAATGTTTGGGAACTTACAGAATACAAATAATTTGTTTATTATTTAATCTAATTGTTAGAACCAAATTTCACGAATAAGTTGTTAAATAGTATTATTATCGGTAAAAAAAAAAATTCTTTTTTCTAAAAGTGCTCGATATTAATGTAGAAATGATATTTAATGACAGAAGTAATCAAAAAGGTAATAATAACCTCTGTCATAAACATTTCTTCTGATAAAATATTTTTCTTCCATTTATATATATGGTTATATATCTTCATAGTTTCAATGGTATAACTGCAACTTCACTTAGAGGATTCGGTAGATTCTGTAGCGTACCAAGATCCTAATCCATCGTCAACATCATATTGCAGGCCAATACTATATGAATTCGCAGAAGAAACACCATCAGAAAAAATCAATTTAGTAATATCATCTCTTCAGATAGAAATCGATAAAATGAAGCCCACAATAATGAAAAATGATTCCGGTGTTTTTGTGATAAAACTTGATATAAAGTTGACGATGGTGGACAGAAAATTTTCCCAGGCTTTTTCTGAAATTTTATCATCTATGACTTGCTACATTTTTCAAGCTACACCTAAAGAGATGAATGACTTAGATAGAGTCAAAGGCAAAGTTATAACATAGATATAAAGTCATATGATTATAGACTTTCAACACTACATGCTAGGATTGACTTTATGGAAAATCTTTCCCATATAGCCTATCGATTCGACTTTAAAAAATGGCGAGCCGATATGGATGTATGTAAAGATTTGCAGAAGACCCAGTTTCTATACATTCTAAGTTTCTTCACATTCAGTAATATTTAGTTCTCACTATGTAATGCTGTTTGTCTGTCTGTAAATCTATTAGTTAAGAAATATGTTTTGAGGAAACGATTTCCATCTCATTTTAAAATATATGAATTAATTGAATGCAGGTGAAGACCCATACCCTGATGCTGTTGTTTCCTTTTGGCGATTGAAAGAAGAAATAAAAGAATTGTTATATGTTGGGTTCTTAATTGAATCAAATTGGATTCTTTTTCCTCGTGACTTTTATGAAACGCTGAAGACATTTAAAAACATTATCCTTCACACTGGACGCAAATATAAGACCGAGACACACAGACCTATAAAGTCTATTATTGTAGAGGAAAAAGAAATTCCAGGAACTAACAGATTCATAATTCTAGTTGTAAGTGCTCGTGCATAACACTAAAGAGTTTAAAGTTGAATTGGTTGGATCTTTGAAAGTTATCGAATGCCTGGGATATAACAAACTAAATTTTTCTTTAGATGGAACCCGGTATTAGGCTACCAACGCCTTATACAGTAACCAACTCGGATACGTATAGGAAAACGGAATACAGTGGAGATTTTATAGGGTGGAAAAAAACGGTAAAAATACGATAAATTAGTTTTATCTTTAATAATTATCAAATGTTTAGAATTTTACAGATTAAATTTTCCTTTAGATAAAACCTAGTATCAGATTATCAAGCCTTATATAGTAACCAACCCGCATACTTGCGGCAGAACGAAATGTAGTGAAGATTTTATAGAATAGGATGAAACGGTGAAATTATTAGATGTACAACTTTGCTTCTGCCGTTTTTAGATAGATGGCTGCAGCGGTAAGTGCTGGTCGAAATAGGCAGATTAAAAACTCTACATAGTAAGCTTGGACATCTATCAACATAACGACAGCACCACATTAGTGAATTTGTGTTTGCATCATAAATTTATTCTCGATCGAAATGTCAGTTTTCGAGCCAAATTCTCGTAATCTCCGGGACTTTTTTATTTTCAAGTACTTACGATGACGCTGCTCTTAGTGAAAGAACGTGTCGTGAGTGGTGTCAACGCTTCAAGAGCGGTGAATTGGATGTGAAGGATCGGCATGGCGGTGGAAAAGAGAAAATTTTCGAAGATTCCGAATTGGAGGCATTACTTGCTGAAGACTCGTGCCAAACGCAAGAAGAATTGTCAGAATCATTGGGAATGATTCATGGGAAGCCATGGGAATGATTCAGGCGCAATGTAATTGGGTTCCGTACAAGTTGAAGCCGAGAGATGTTGAACAGCTTTTCTTTGCTTGGGAACAATTGATTCAAAGACAGAATCGGAAGGGGTTTTAATATCGCATTGTGACCGGCAACGAAAAATGGGTCCACTGCAATAATCTCAAACGCAGAAAATTATAGGGAATTCTCGGACATGCCTCCACGTCGACGGCCAGACCGAATATTCACGGTGCCAAGGTTATGCTCTGCATTTGGTAGGACCAGCTCGAGGTGGTATATTACCTCACCCGCCGTACTCTCCAGACGTTACTCCTTCCGACTACAATTTGTTTCGATCGATGACACACGGCCTGGCCTATCAGCAATTCCGCTCTTATGAAGAAGTTAAAAAATGGATCAATTCGTATAGTAGATCGACTCAAAAGACGCATCATTTTTTCGAGATGGTATCCGACAATTGCCAGAATGATAGAAAAAATAGCGGCTAGCAATGGAAACTACTTTGAATCCTAAATAGATAATCACTCTTTAAGAATAAAGCCTCAAATTTTAGGAAAAAACGGTGTAAGCAAAGTTGTATACTTAATAAATAAATTGTAAAATACTACAACCTCAATACCTAAAGTCCTGTCAGTAGTAGAATAAAGGAATATTTTGTATAGGCGACATTTTTCGAAACTCAACCTTGCGCGTGGATTGCAAAAAAAAAGTATCCGTTATAGAAACATTCGTTCATCATTACTTTTTCTTTGGAATTCCTTCTCGTTTTTTTTTTATTAACGCCGTTTTACATTAATTACAACGCGGTTTGTAATCACAGAAAGATTTTTAATTCTTCAAAATTATCAATTACTTTGCGCGATTCAAGAGTATAAAATTGTCTACGTACATACCTGTTGAAAAAGTATCCTCCCTGATACCAAGACTTGTGTCCGGATAAAGTAGACAGTGACAGAATTTTAAAATTCAACCACTCTTAATAAATTTTTAATGAACTTTGTCGATTAATAGAAATTTCAATCCTTTGAATTATAAAAAATTAAAAATGATATATTTAATACATTTGCTTAGAACGAAGTCGAGAGAAAGGAGGCTACTTTGGTCATCTTCCAGGGATTTCATTTCGAATTTAAAGACAAAGAGACTACATTGGAAAATGTGAGTACATGAAATTACAATATCATGCACATACAAAGAACCTTTTAATGTAGAAGTAAGGTAAAAGCACCAATAGCCGGACGCCTAAGGAAATGTCATTCAATTTTTTGTATTAATCGTTTTAAATGTGATGCGGAATCAAGAATTGCCGCGCTTATTTTGATGTATGTGTCCTCCCTACTATAACAAAAAGTCCAGAGTTGTGTTAAATCTGAATAGTCCATTTTAATAATTCTTTTCATTAAATAATGCTCTGGAGCCAATTGCCGGACGGGTAAAGTGAATTGATCCAATAGCTGTACAGTGCTGCACCAATACTCGGACAAGAGAATATTATAATTTGATTGATATGGATTTGATATTTTTTAAGCATAATAAACACTGGGAAATATTTACGGAAACATTTTTTAGGTCTGCGCTTATAAAAAAAAAGTATTGAAAAGATTTTACAAATAGAATATATTATATTTAGAGCTTGCAGCACTAATTGTCAATCGTGTTTGCCTTATATCCTCAATCGCATTAATAATATCCGCTTTGGTATAAAGCTTTTTAATCTTTTTTTCTGATACTTTTTCCATGATCTATAATAAAGACACCAAATACATAAAACCCAGAAAATACATATGTTAAAATGAAAATACTTTCTCAAAATATCAGATTTTCAGCAAATCCATAATTCAAACATTATTTCTTTGAAAAATTATTCATTATCAATCATACTTTATCATTATTATTGAAAATTATCATTCAAAAAGATCAAAAAGTGGGGAAATTTCACTCTGAAATCCATATTTTCATTGTTCTCAATGTAAAATTAACAAGAAAATAAACGTCAAATGGCAATTGAGGTTGGATTTCATATTTGACTAATTAAAATATGTTTAAAGTAATTTACCCAATATTTTATCAGATAGATATCTTCTATGAATTGAAAACAATCAAATACTTACCACATTTCTCGAAAATATCAACAGCACTTTTTAAAATTCGCATTCGTTTTTGTAATAACCTTTTCGTCCGGTGACTAGAGCGAAAACAAAATAAGTGCAATGTAACTCCGGACACGCGTTCGGTTATTAGGCAAAACGAATATTCATTGACCTAATAACCGGATTTAAAATATTTAATTAAAGGAACATTTTTTTTAATTTTGAAAAATATTATGATGTAGATAAAGCATTTGACTTCAGTGTAACACTGTAACACGTATTAAAATGAAAAATGAGGGTAAATATAAATGTTATTTGCTATTGGGTACCGTCCGACTATTGGTGCTTTTACCTTAACAGTTTTTCTTTTATCATAAATCAATTATTTTGAAATTAGTATGATAACCCTTGTTATTTACAAGGAAGATAACTATCTACTGTCAATATTTCAGTTTCCGCTGGGCAGTTTTATGGTAAAGGGAAAGGAAATCATAGCAGTTCTTCATAATATTACTAAAGAAGGAGAGCTGCAGTTTTTGCAACTTTTTCGCCACGAATCTGAAGAGCTTAGTAAATTGTTCAAATCAGAAAATAATCCTGACAATAAGCGTATATTGAATTCCCTACAACTAGCGAAAGAGAAAAAGAGAAAAATGGAATTTTTACATTAATTTAAATAAAAAAGTATTCAAAACATTTGAAACTGGACAATATTTGTTCGTACATCAATTAATTCCAATTTACGCCTTCTTATCGAGGTCATCGTTTCGTTGAAATGGAGTGTTTCGTCGAAATCTGGCAAGGACTCTTAAATTTCGTCCCCCCTAGACACTGTATGATTTATTGATAAGACGTCCTATCTAATTCGATAATAAGCAAGGAAAAAAAGTTATGGAAAGTTTCTTGGATTCCAATTTCGTGAATTAAGTGTAATGTACATGGACATCATATACGGGGGAGATATCGCCGAGTCTGATAAATTTTAGTTGTCATGGACATCTCTCAACTCTTCAAAAATGCCTATAGTATGACGGGTTGTCAATATACAGGGATTTTAGTGTCTGAAACTTAACTACGCGTGCTAGTTTTGAATTAATCTTCAATTCTACTGAAGTTGTTGAATTTAACTTCTTTACTCTCTAAATATGAATCAGTGAAAATCTACTCATTATTAGTGAAATTTGACTGATTCAAATGGCTAAAAAGAGGTTACTGTAATTCAGTCAAATTTTACTGATTACTTCAGTGAAAATCAACTGATTTAAGAGTGAAAAATATTTTTTCATTGATTCAATCAGTGGAAATTAACTGATTGGACATTGGCGGCCAAGAATGAATCAAGCCAATTTTTGATACCCTGTTCTGATGTGAAACGTATTCTAGTGAGGGCGTTCTGCATCGACCGGAACAAATGATAGTCAGAAGGGGCAAGGTCTGGGCTATAAGGCGGGTAGGGTAAAACTTCCCATCCACTGTTTTCCAAATAGTTCTTAACCGAAATAGCAACATGGGGCCGAGCGTTGTCATGATGGAAAATTATTGCCTCGTGTCTGGTCGCATATTCCGGGCGTTTTTCGGCTATTGCTCTCTTCAAACGGATTAATTATGTTCGGTAGCGTTCTAAACAAATTATTTTTACATAGTGTTCCATTTTGAATGGCCGATTGAATCAGATAAAAAGATATTTAATCGAAAGTTTTGGGCCTTTTGAAGATGATGTAAAATAAAATTGCCAGAGTGAAAAGTGTCTTATTTTGAATAGTAGAATTAAAATTTAAAATAAAAAATGGGAGTTACTATTTCAGAGATGGGAGGTTGGGCCATACACGTCCGAAAATGAATCCTGGAATATAAGAATAATCCAACCTGAGCATCTTTCCCCCTTAAAATTTTGCAATTTTCGTTTAAACCTCTTTTTTTGGTATCAAGCGGTTTTTCAAATTGGGGCGCAATGTAAAAATAAAAATCTAAAGTAGATTGAGATTATTATATTTAATGTGAAAATAGATCTTTATCAATGTTAAAGTGATATTTAGAGCTTAGTTACTTGATGTATTGGAGCAGATCATAAAGCAGATCACTTGACAACAATTATATGGTAATCTAACTAATCTAACCTTTTTTGATTATGAAATATCTTGCTTAAAATTCGGTAAACGTATTAGAAGATAATAAAAAACGTCTGTTAACTTAGTTTTAGTAAAAATTCTGCAAATTTCTTCTACTTCAAATTATTAAACTGAAGTGTTATCGGCAATATTACAGTTCAGTGACTACAAATCCACGGAGAATGAAATATTGATATTATTGATCAAATTTCTATTTTATAAGACTATGCCTTCCTCTATTTTCCTTTTATATACTATTGTTTATCATTTCCTAGAATTTGAACGATTTATTTTAATTTAAAATTTTACATATGGAAAAAAAACACTAGCCAGTAACTGAAAAGGTCACGTGACCTGCATGGCCCATGGCCTTAAGTCACTAATAAGTCATTGAATCAATATTAAAACTCCATACTCTTTCTTGAATCTACATTTAACTGGCAATGCACGTCGCATATTACTGACACGACGAAAGATATATGGTAATACAGGGTTTCCCAATAGGGGTGATATGATTTTGAATGTCCCTATCGGGCTGATTTGAACTGAAATTTTTGACGTCTGCTGTCAGTTGTCATCAGTAAGGTTTGCCATTTAATCATGAGTAGTTTCACGCTTCCACAATGTTTGGAAATTGTCCAATTATTTTATCAAAATTCGAGAAGTTTTGTCGGTGTTCAAAGAGCATATCGTGCAAAATATGGTGTCGTCATTCTGCTCCATCCGCGCTCTCAATTCGTCGAATAATCGATAAGTTGGAGAGTGAATTTACTCTATTGGATACTAAGCCTAAAAATCGTATGCGTACCGCACGTTCTACACAGAATATAGCCGCCGTACCGTGAATTGTCCGTGCCACGCCGATCTCAGGAATTGGGCCTGTCCAGGATGACTACCTGGCGTATTTTGCGATTGGATCTTGGCCTGCATCCCTATAAGATGATTCTGGCCCAAGAACTGAAGCCTAATGACCATCGTTTGCGTCGGGAGTTCGCGGATTGGGCTCTGGAATCAATTGAAAATGATCCCAATTTTCATCGAAAAATCATCTTTTCTGATGAGGCGCATTTTTGGCTCAACGGCTTTGTAAACAAGCAAAATTGTCGTTATTGGTGTAAGGAAAACCCTCAGGTCATTCATTCATCTCCATTATATCCCGAGAAACTAACCGTTTGGTGCGGTTTATGGTATGGTGGCATCATCGGACCATTTTTTTTCAAAAACGCCGAGAACCGAACCGTAACTGTGAATGGAGAGCGATATCGGGCCATGTTAACCGATTTTTTCTTTCCGGAATATGATGATATTGATGCAGAGGACCTTTACTTTCAACAAGACGGCGCAACTTGCCATACTGCTGGCCAAACAATAGATTTATTGCGAGGAAAGTTTGGAGAATCGATTATCTCAAGAAATGGCCCTTTCAATTGGCCGCCAAGATCTTGCGATTTAACGCCTCTGGATTATTTCCTTTGGGGATACGTTAAATCTAACGTTTATGCCAATAAACCAAAGACAATTGGAGAGCTTGAAACCAATATCCGAGCCGCTATAGCAGCCATACCACCAGAAATGCTCCACAAAGTCATCGAAAATTGGCTTGAACGCATTCGGGTTTGCAAGAAGAGTCTTGGGGGACATTTGGCCGATATATTGTTTAAATCATAAATGGCATAGAATATCCAATATAATAAAAAAGATTTCGATCAATTCCGAATGAATATTCAGTGTTTTTTTTCAATTTCAAAACATATCACCCTTATTGGGAAACCCTTTATATGCAATGTTATATATGTTATAAAGATATAATAGATGATAAATTTTCTGTCATCGATCTTTTTGAAACTCCAATAAATTGTAGTCATAATGGAGCTCTTTTAATCCCTCAAAGGAAACAGCTCTAGTACAACTGGTTGTCAACATACAGGGGCTCTAATTTTCGATGTTTTAACACGCGCGCCGTTATTCAATCAATTATAACTTCTGCTAAAGTTGATCAATTTAATTTTTATATGAGTGTTTTCCAAACTTTTTCTCATGAGCTTTACGGTATTAATGAGTTTGTAATAACAGTGTAAGTAAGTGTAAGTAAGCACTTTGGAGGACTTATTGTGTATTGTGTCTATTTATATTATTATAATATTGCTACAACGATCACCCAAGCTCCTTCTTCTCGGTATGGTTAAATGAATGTTTAATTACTTTTTAAAAATTTGAATAGATTAAAAAGTAAGTATCTAAATGATATAACTATAACTAATAAAACGTGTCTTACCACTATAAAGGAGATATTGAATGAATTCATTTAGCTCAATCCTTATTCAGACTGAATTGTATTGTTTCAAGAAATATTATTTATGAAAACAAAGTTTGCTTTATTGTAACTGTTTGCAATTATCAGGGCATCCAATTTACAAAATGATTCACTTCTATGTAGAATAGAATTAATAATAATAATAATTACAAACGTGCCATACACATTAACTGAGAATTGCCAATTCTAAATATCGATCATTGTCTACTCTCTAAATTTGAATCAGTCAAAATCTACTGATTATCAGTGAAATTTGACTGATTCAAATAGCTAAAAAGAAGTTACTGTAAATCAGTCAAATTTCACTGATTTATTATATTTCAGTGAAAATTGACTGATTTGACAGTGAAAAATATTTTTCTCACTGATGAATCAGTGAAAATTTGACTGATTCAGATTTAGAGAGTATGGCGAGTTTTTTCTAAAATTATAAAACCAAAAAATGAATTCTATTGCGAGAATGTCATCGATCTAGCGGAAAAGACTGAACTAAATATTTTTCATTCGTTCCTAGTACAGACATTCAAAACTAATGAAAAGCACGTGACTCCGGGACTGAAAACTTCGAGCTTATAGCGGCTCTCGCCGCGGCAGCCGAGCGCAAGAATACTCTTAACATATTAGTCTAATAGCAATTTTGGCCCTAATTTCTACTTTGGATGATTTTTGAAGGGAAAGAATGAAGCTAAAGGGTTTCCCAATAGGGGTGATATGTTTTTGAATGTCCCTATCGGGCTGATTTGAACTGAAATTTTTGACGTCTGCTGTCAGTTGTCATCAGTAAGGTTTGCCATTTAATCATGAGTAGTTTCACGCTTCCACAACGTTTGGAAATTGTCCAATTATTTTATCAAAATTCGAGAAGTTTTGTCGGTGTTCAAAGAGCATATCGTGCAAAATATGGTCGTCATTCTGCTCCATCCGCGCTCTCAATTCGTCGAATAATCGATAAGTTGGAGAGTGAATTTACTCTATTGGATACTAAGCCTAAAAATCGTATGCGTACCGCACGTTCTACACAGAATATAGCCGCCGTACCGTGAATTGTCCGTGCCACGCCGATCTCAGGAATTGGGCCTGTCCAGGATGACTACCTGGCGTATTTTGCGATTGGATCTTGGCCTGCATCCCTATAAGATGATTCTGGCCCAAGAACTGAAGCCTAATGACCATCGTTTGCGTCGGGAGTTCGCGGATTGGGCTCTGGAATCAATTGAAAATGATCCCAATTTTCATCAAAAAATCATCTTTTCTGATGAGGCGCATTTTTGGCTCAAGTCTCGGGGGACATTTGGCCGATATATTGTTTAAATCATAAATGGCATAGAATATCCAATATAATAAAAAAGATTTCGATCAATTCCGAATGAATATTCAGTGTTTTTTTTCAATTTCAAAACATATCACCCTTATTGGGAAACCCTTTAGTAGCTTCTCTGAACTTTTTTGGTCAAGGCAACTACTGTACAAAAAATTTATGTGCTATATGCACAGGAACCAAAGCCGATTTCTCTCAGTGCATATAGCGAGTACAGTTCATTTTATTTCGATGCGAACTGACCAGTTCGAAAGACGATTCTACTTGTAATCAAATTGGCTAGTTCGAAATTCATTCAGATCAACTTTTAAATTTCATCAATTTGAATCGAAAAAAATAACTCATAAATTTGAGTACGCCTGAGGGGCGCTATTCAATTGTCGCGCTTGATCTTATATTCTTCAGATACATTCAAGTTTATTTCCTATAATTTGTACTAAAGATCAAGTAAATTTTACAATATTGTACTCTCTGAATCTGAATCAGTCAAATTTTCACTTATTTGATCTAGTAATTTATCTTTTCACTAATTCACCAGTGCAAAAATATTTTTCACTGTTAAATCAGTTAACTTTCACTGTTAAATCAGTTGATTTTCACTGAAGTAATCAGTGAAATTTGACCAATTTACAGTAACCTCTTTCTAGTTATTTGAATCAGTCAAATTTCACTGATAATCAGTAGATTTTGACTGATCCAGATTTAGAAAGTAAATATGAATGACAGACAGACATTTTCGTAAAAACCATTTTTTCTGAAACAGGTAGTCTCAAAACGTAAACGTTTGATGAAAATTTCGAAAGGCATTTTTCACATAAAAATAATACCTTCTCATTTATGATGAGAATTTAAAAAATCTGCCCGCTTCGCGGGCACATTCTCATTGCGCGCAGCTCGCTTCGCTCGCAAGTTTGAACGCGCCTAGGGCGCGCGATTTGATCGCCGCGCTTCGCGCTCCGTTCTTGCTGGACCTCGCGCTTCGCGCTCGGTCTTGTGCTCTTCGCATACATTTAAGTTTATTTCTTATAATTTGACACTGAAGCTCAAACCAATTTTATAATATTAAAGATGATGTAAATTTCTCATTTTCTCAAATTCACTAAATTTCTTTTTCAGTTTTAGTGAAACAGGAAATTCAATTTTCTTAAGGCTCTATCGGCCTTAAGGTACACATTCTCATCATGACACTCGCGCTCGATTTTCTGTATACATTTCAGTAACTTTTTAATAAATTACATGTTTAAAATAATTTATTTTCTTCCAAATCTCTCAAAAAGAAAAAATAATCGTAGACTTTATTTAAGGAAACGGTTTTGCAGAACAACGCTTATTTCGTATCTCACATATTTTGGTGAAACAAATCGAATTTTTTTAATATTCAAAATCAAAACATAAAATATACATCCTGTCCCGAAATGTCTCAATGAGACTTTGTAAACCTCATTTAGGCAAACAATTTTCCATATAAACGTTTTTTTTGTATCTCACATATTTTGTCTAAAAATTGGAATTTTTGAATTTTAGACGTATTTTTTGGACTTGAAACGAAAAATATATGTTTTATCAGAAACTGCGTCAGATAAAATTTGTAGATCTTTTTGAAACAAACAATTTTGTATTCCTACGTTTTTTTCGTATTTCACATAGTATTGTTAAAAAATTGAATTTTGGATTTTCAATAGTTTTTTTTTAATTAAAAAGAAAAATATGCATCTTATGAAAAAATGTTACAATTCAAATTTGTAGGTCTTTATTTATTCAATAATATTGTATCATAACGTTTTTTCGTATCTCGTATAATTTAACTGGAAAATGGAATTTTGATATTGACTTTTTTCGAATTTGAATATGCTGTAACATTTCTAATTTTGATTTAATCAAAAAATGTTATGGGAATAATTTGTAGAGATTTATCAGCACTATCAAAAATCAGGGTTGAAATTTTTGATTTTTTCAAAACTTTAATTTCAAAAACACAAAAGTAGTGCTCAATCCCTCAATTTTGATTGGATGTGGCTGGTTAACGAACTTGTCCTTACTTTTTCGGCTCTGAAAAAGTGTACCAAAGCTTAATTCAATCTGATAATTCTATCGAGAGTTATGCCGCACACGACTTACTACAGACAGACAGACAGACAGACACTTTCGTAAAAACCATTATTTCGGACTCAGGGGGTCTCAAAACGTAAAGATTTGATGAAAATTTCGAAAGTCATTTTTCACATAAAACCAATACCTTCTCATTCATGATGAGAATGTAAAAAATGGATTGAACTGAGCAGTTCGAAAGACTTTTGAATCGACTTTCGAACTATTCAGTTTAATCGAGAAAAAATCAAACCGAACTGGCCTGTTGAAAGTCTTTAGAATTGACTTTCAACTTGATTTCAGTTGCGTTGGTTCGAATGCTTAAAATATAAGGAATGAAATTTTGCTTCAGGTAAAACCCGGTGTTTTACTACCAACGCCTTAGATTATAACCAATCCCAGTTATTGTATCGAGCGGAAAGAAAATGGAAATTTTATAGGATGGAACATTCAGGTAAAAATACATGACTGGTGAAATACTCTCGCAGAATTGGCCGAAGTTCTGTCAGTAGTTGATCCATGCTCTAGTAATGTATTGTAACGTTCTTGGTTCCACTTCTGAAAGATAAAATTATAAATTTTGATTATTTTTTCTCAGCCTTATCATCTATATATACATATTACATTATATTATATATACATTTCACTTGAAAACGATTAATCACAATCGACTAGAAATAGCTTTCTTCGAATCTGTGAGAACAATTTAGAAATTTTGTTTGATTAAACATTTCAGAAGCAAAAATAATTATTCTTGAATTACTATTATAAGCTTTGTTAGTTATAAGGATGATGATATCTATACCTGCTTTTCAATATTTCAGTTTCCAGTAGGCAGTTTTGTAGTAAAGGGGAATAAGATTTTAGGAATTTCTTATAAGATAACTGGTATTGACGATTATCAGTTTACCAAAGTTGTTATCAACGTGACTGAAACATTTATCGACATATTCGCAGAGGCAGATAAACTGTAGGACACGGGTAAGTTTAATTTGAATTATTTTCTAATAGGTTCCCATAACTAGCGGAGGTCACAAAAAAGTATATTGTGATTTGTATTTTAATTTCAAATAACCAGTGTTGTCCAATTTATCAAATGTAGGCAAATAAACAACTCTACTGATTCTACAGAAATATTGAAAATTATTAAATTTGATCCATTTTTATTGTGCGTCTGAAAATTTGAATTAAAGTATGTTTTACAACAAGTAAAAGAGATACTGGAACGGAACTTAAAACAAAATTTTACATAAAAATATTCTATAAACTATATACGTCGCATCTCCAGCAGTTCTTGCTTCTATCCGGCGATTCACATTGGGCTGCCATATGGCCGAAGCCAAAGCAATAGTAACATTTGCTTATCAGCGTCCTCCTGTAGACTCGGCAGGAGACCCACCCGATCTTGTTGTGGACCGTCTTCAAGAGCCTGATGGCCCGCGCTTCCTCTAGTGGCACGTGAGCCTTTCGTGTTTCTTTAAACGGCCGTCTTGTGAGTAATATCTTCATCTTTGTCGCCATCTCTTCACCGAAGAAGTTGCTGATGGCCTCTTCGATTTTCACTTTCTACATGGTTGAATCAATATCCATTATAGCAGGGGTTATTATACAGGAGAAAGATGCCGAGAAGCAGGGTCAATACACTTTAACACAGGCACTTAAAATATTAAAACACTTTATTAACTTTAAATTTCCCGTAGAGAAGCGAACCACGAAATGGACAGACAACTAAAGGGTGTTCAATTTAGAGGTATAGGATTTTAAATTGAAATAAAACAACGAAAATTCAAATTGATAGGGCAATCTTTTTTATTTTTGTGTAGAACCATTCACGACATTTATTTTTTAAAAATAACCCGTTTCAAATGTTGGCCGCAACTGCGCTTTAATTCGTCCATCCGTAAACACCAATTTTGAATGACTCGCTCGAGGACTTCGGTCGGTATCTCGCTAATAACTTCAGTAATGTTGGCTTCTAATGCCTCAATAGTAGCTGGTTTATCCACAGAACATTTAGACTTTACATACCCCCACAAATAAAAGTCCAAAGGTGTGATATCACACGATCTTGGAGGCCAATCCACCGGTCCGAGACGAGAGATAAATTTCTCACCGAAACGACTACGCAGTAAATCCATTGTTTCACGGGCTGTATGACATGTAGCGCCGTCTTGTTGGAACCAAATATCGTGGAGATTACGGGCTTCAATTTCCGGCATCAAAAATCGCTCAAGTAGTGCCATAAGATAGGCCAAGTTGTTGAGATCGGCGCCGAATCGATTCTTCCGGATCTTCGGCAAAACTCTCATTTACAGCCGCAATATTCTCTACAGTTCGGGTTGTACGTGGTCTAATCGATCGAGTATCATCCAATGATGTTAAATTATTCTCGAGTTTGCCAATGGTGTACCGAATAGTGCGTTCGGTAGGAAGATTATGTACACCATAAATTGGCCTGAGCGCGCGATAAACACTTTTCACAGAGCGTCCATTTTTGTAATATAATTGTACGATTTGTAAACATTGTTGAGGCGTAAGTCTTTCCATGATGAAATGTCAATAAAAACTGAATAAAATTATATATTTAGTTTGACAGTAGTCACGCGTGACATGTCAATAAAACCCTATTGGAAAAAGGTACCTCCAATTTGATCACACTTTATTTTTGGCAGAAGGAATAGTGACACCGAACGAGCCGACAGCAATTAGGCAACTCCTGAACGCGCGAATTGACATATCGCCCCTCGTGATCCTTCGGGTGATCCTGTCTCGGCTGGGACCCATGTGGAACCTTCCCAGTATCGTGCTCCGCGTATTGCTGCTTGGTAACTTTAGTATCGAGGTGTAGCTCACCCCTTCGGCGGGATATATAGGCACCGCTTCTGTGCGAGTGCGTCTGCGTCACTTCGGTTTTAGTTTCGGTTTCGGGGCTTTATTTTTAGCCCTGACCTCTACTCACTCCTCCCCCCTCATAGACGTTTTTGGCCTGTTTTCCTTCGGCCTGTTTACAGCAGTAGACTTTTTCGCAGGTGATGGGGCTGGCTGGCGCCCCCGATAACAAGGTTTGCTTTGCCCTTCACTCTCCTTACCTCAGTCTTCTTTCTTTCACTCTTGGCCAATTCCCGGCTAAGATAGTACCAGTGATCCCAGAACGTGGGTTCGAGGTAGCCTTTTCTCCGGTCACTGATTTTATTGAGCTCTTCCATCTCTGTCAGTGCCTCAGCAATGCCATCCCTAATTGGGAAGAACATATTTTTCTTCGTCTCAGAGAAGCTCTCCATCACTTTCAAGATCAAAAACTTCTTCTCAGTAATCTTTCGCTCTTTCTCGGCGTTTTACATTAAGATATCTTTATACTGTCTCGCCTGAGACTTCTCAATCCCAGGCCCCTCCGTGACGTCGAATCGCACTCAAACAATTCCTCACAAAAACTTTCATTTAATTTTTCAGACGCTATCTTAATCACCACTCTCTGGTGACATGCAGCCCTCGGAACGGCAGTTAACACCTTGGCTTAGGGGTCATTCCTTCTGAACCATCCCTGAAATATTATCGGAGACTAATTATTTAGTTTTTCATTCTTATTCAGCAGTAACCCTCAATACAGAGTCCCCCCTATGCGATTATGAAAGAAAACAAAGCAGAACCAGGCAACAACGATTACAGTCAAAACCTCTGATAAAATGCAACTTTGAATTTCATTATTTACAATAATAAATATTTCTGAAACTTAGAGCCATGGTAAAGTATAAAGTGGGGACGGGTGTAGACTTTAATTAGATTTAGGTTAGATCTCGAAAAAAAAATTTCAAAAACAAATTACAATACAATTCCTTGATTCTTACCCAGTCTCTATACATTTCGCATTTTTTGGAATAAAATAATAGTTATTAATATGCAATGGTGCTTGTTTGCCCGTCAATCTGTTAATTACAAAATATTTTTGGGATTTCATTTTAAAATTTATGAATTAATTGAATGCAGGTGCAAATGACCCATACCCTGATGCCGCTGTTTTCTTCTGGCGTTCGGGTGAAAAAGAATCATCGAAAGAATTATTATATGTTGGGGCCTTAATTGAATTAAATTGGATTGTTCTTCCTCGTGACTTTTATTCAAACCGGACGGAATTCAAGAGCATCGTTCTTTGCATTGGAAGCAAATATGAGACGGAAACACACAGAACTATAGAGTCTACCATTGTAGGTGAAAAAGAAATTCCAGAGACTAATAGATTTATAATTCTAGTCGTAAGTGCTTCTGCATAACACTAAAGAGTTTGAAGTCAAATTGTTTATATCTTTAAAAATTATCGAATAACTGTGGCATTATTGCCTAAAGTTTTGTCAGTAGTTGATCAGAGCTTCTCTAGTATTTCTGGTATATTTTTTTTTTTTTACATGAACGCCCTTTGAAAAACATCCAATATTAATGTTTCGAGGTTTGTATACGGTACACCAAAATAGCGATAAGTGATTCATAAATCTCTAATTTTGAGAAAAATTCATGGCTCTGTCCGGCTGTTGGGTACTGTCCGGCTATTGGTGCTTTTACCTTACACTATTAAAAATTTCTATTGTAATTTTACAATCAATGTAATGGAAGTTTATTACTAAAACGCAATGTTATTTTACAATACATGAAAATGTATCTTTAAAGTAGTGTTGTAAAATTACTGCAAATGTATTGTAATTTCACAACATCCAAAAGATGTACATTACAGCATATGTATTGTAATTTTAATATAAATGTATTGTGAAATTGCATTGCATTTTGATGATAAACTTCCATTATATTTATTGTGATAAATTTCGTGAAATATGCCTATGAAATTGTTGATATTGTAAATGCTGTTTTAGGGATGGTGTCTCAACATCACAGTATCGGCAATAATACAATTTTCTTTTTACAACAAAATATATTTGTATAATATTTATATAAATCGCCCTTTATGAGACGGACTCAAAGTATATTCGTTAAAATCATTTATAGTCCTCTTCTAATTGTAAGATTGTTTTCCAATCGTAAATATGTTTCCAAGTTTTACACATATTTAGTCTTTTTATTTTAATTTTAATTCATTAAAGCATTAGAATAGCATTAAAATATATTGCTGCCTTTATTATTTCCACCGAAAGTCGAGTTTCACTGAAACGATCGCTTTTTTCAGTGAAAATCGAACTTTTGACTTTGACCGGTCACCATTTTGTTCCATATATTAATTTTTTCCATCTATCGATTAAAAAATAAATAATCTTATAATTTGACTAAATCCATATCAATTTTGTATTTCATATGATCCAGACTTGCGAAAAATTTCTCATCGCAAACCATGTTTTAGAAGAGGAGTCCTGCACTATGGTCTTGTCTTTACAAATTAATAAATATTTTTCATTGAAAATTTACTAAAAATATGTTGAGAGTATGTACTTAGTATAATAAATAGCTCCTATAAAAAAGTTTAGTGAATTTCTTACAAAAAATTGAATCGAATAGATTTTCAGCTCAATTGTATCGAGCGAGATTGTAAATTTTGTTTCGAATTGGTGTAGAATGAAATCCTATTAAAAAATGTTTATCTTTTAGATTGCACAACACAATTTTGATGTTTTCAAAATCCATAACTTTTATAAAAATGTTGCGATATAAGAAGTGAAAAGACAGTATGAAAAAAATAGCAGAATATAAACTGTATTTATTTTATTTCTTCTAATATTTTAAATACACCAACAAGTATTATGAAATGAAGATTGTTATCATGAGAATCTTTCTTAAACAATCAAAACCTGCGACATTTACTCCATTTGAAAGTGGGCTCTGAAAAGTTCGGAATAGTTCTTCATTTTTTATATAGTAGTGATAAATTAAAGTTAAAAAACATAATCCTTAGAAAAACTGCTACATCTTCAATTTCATTCTTGTGTATAGTGAGGATAGTTAATATTTGTATACTACGTACACATTCACACTTCTGGAACTTTACATGACTAGAAAAATGAAGATCGTTATTTTAGTTTCCCTCGTTTTATCATTTGCAGACACTCAGCAATTAGGTAACAGTATATCGTAGAACCAACAAAAATAAATGTTTTTCCGCGGTTGAACACGATTTTTTTCTATTTAGGGGTCACAAAATAGTTTGTTTGCTCCACAAGAGGCAATAAAATGTACTTTACGACCCGCTAATAGAAAAATAAAATTATTTATATTGGATCTATAACTTAATTCGTGCGGTTTTTTTTTCAAAATTTGAACGTTTATTTATGAAAAACATGTACAATAGTATTATTCAAAGTATTGCCCATCTGAAGCTATGACTTTTTCCCATCTTTCTGACAACTTGTGGATTCCATTCCAAAAGAACTGCGCCGGCTTGGCGGCCAAGAATGAATCAAGCTAATTTTTGATACCCTGTTCTGATATCTGATATCATGGAAAATTATTGCCTCGTGTCTGGTCGCATATTCCGGGCGTTTTTCAGCTATTGCTCTCTTTAAACCGATTAATTGTGTTCGGTAGCGTTCTCCATTGATGGTTTCACCCGGTTTTAGCAGCTCATAATACAGCACACCCTTCTGATCCCACCAAATACAGAGCATTACCTTCGCGCCATGGATATTCGGCTTTGCCGTTGATTTGGCTGGTTGGCCAGGTTTCACATATGATTTTTTGCGCTTGGGGTTGTCGTAATGGATCCATTTTTCATCACCAGTAACAATCCAATGCAAAAATGATTTCTTTTTGTGGCGTTCTAGCAGCATTTCGGACATGCAAAATCGTCTTTCAACGTCTCTCGGCTTGAGTTCATATGGAAGCCAATTTCTTTGCTTTTGATTGTATCCGGCTGCTTTTCAACATTTAGAAATAGTTGCTTGAGTGACTCCCAAAGATTCTGCGAGCTCTTCTTGTGTTTGGCAACAATCTTCATCGAGTAATGCTTCGAATTCTTCATCTTCAAACTTTTTTGGCTGCCCAGGATGTTCTTCGTCTTCCAAGCCAAAATCACCACTTTTAAATCGTTCAAACCAATTTTGGCACGTTCGCTCAGCTAGAGCATGTTCACCATAAACTTCCACCAAAATACGATGACTTTTGGCAGCAGTTTTCTTCATATTAAAGTAATGAAGAAGAACTCCCCGCAAAAACAAAGTTCGACATATTTGAGTGAAAAAAAATTATTGTTGTTTACACTTTAAATGAATGACATATAATGAAAAAGACGCACCATGACAGTAGCTTTCCAACGCATGTTCGGAATATTGGAACGATGGAATAATAATTAAGTTACGTCATCTCTTAGCAAACCGCACGAATTAAGTTATAGATCCAATAACAATTAGTTGACTTTTTTCCAGCGACATAGTTCTTTTTTATTCATGTTTCTTAGATCATTATAATTACTGTGCAGAAAAAAATGCGACACCCTTGAAGAGTAAAATAGTTGGTGGAACTGATATTTATGACTTGAGAAAAAGGCCATACTTAGCCTTGATAAGAATGTATGATGTATATCTTTGCAGCGGAACTATGATATCCCTTCAACATTTTTTGACTGCTGCTCATTGTGTAATATTGTATAATCAAAGTGCACCTGAGTATGAAGGACTTAACGTTTTAGGGCGGACAGTTTTACTCGAAGATAAGCGTATATGCTCTCCAGTACTAGACATGCACATCCACGATCACTATAAAATAGACAATACGGGTTTCGCCATCAACGACATTGCAGTTGTAACTGTGAGTACATATTGGTTATTTGTATGAAAAGTATGTAAACCAATACCAAATGACTTTTGTTCCAATACTTGATATCTTGAGGCAACAAGAATGATTATAGTGTGTAATAAAAATTGAATGATCAAACGAACTTACCTGGAGTGAAGTTCGATCATAATTATATAAAGGCCTCGTTTGAGACGATTATTTATGTATTGGGTTGGCAACAAAGTCATTTCGTTTTTTCATGATTTTCAAAGCAAGTTTATCAATACAAATAACAAATATTAATCAATTATGTATTAGCTATTTTGTTCGATGCCCTTTTGCCATTTTTCAGTCAGCTCCATAGTTCCGCTTTCTTAGAAACTTTGGTTCTTAGAGGCAAAAAACTTAATCAACTAATTTTTGACAGCCTCATTTGAATGGAATGTTTTTCCATTCAAATGGTTTGGAAGTGGACGGAATAAATTATAATTGGATGTTGCAAGGTCAGGGCTATACGATGGATGAGGCATCACTTCCCAGCCTAACTCCAATAATTTTTTGCGAGTGACAAAAGATGTATGTGGTCTGGCGTTATCTTGGTGGAAGATGAGGCCTTTACGAGTTGCCAGTTCTGGTCGCTTTTCCTTGATGTCTTTGTCCAATTTCATTAGGTGGAAACAGTAGACATTAGAATTGATAGTTTGGTTCCTTGGGAGCAGCTCAAAATAAACAATACCTTTGAAATCCCACCAAATACTCAGCATAACCTTCTTTTGATGAATATTGGCTTTTGATGTCGATTGTGCAGGCTCATCTCGCTTGCTCTATGATCTTTTTCGCACGACGTTATCGTAACCAACCCATTTTTCATCGCCCGCTATGATTCGCTTTATAAATCGAAATTCGTTTGGTAAGTTGAATTTCGTTCAATTTGTGAGGAACCCAAATGTCGAGTTTATTAACGTAACCAAGTTGTTTTAAATGTCTTTCGACGCATGTATGTGATATGTTAAGCTTCTCTGCGATCTTTTGTGTCGTACTATGCCGGTTATTTTCTATCACTGCTTTTATTTTGTCGTTGTCAACTTCAGTTGGGCGTCCAGAGCGTGGTGCATCTTTGAGGTTAAAATCTCCGGAACAAAAACGACCAAACCAATTCTGACACTGGCGTTCTGTTAATGATTTTTCACCATAAACATCATACAACTTTTTTCGAGCTTGCACTGCGTTTTTACATTTTCAGAAGTAATAAATTAAAATGCGACAAAAAAGGCCGTCTGGAATCTCCACTTCAAATCAATGCAAAACAATAAATAAACAACCAAACTTGAAACTTTCTTTACTGGATAATCTATGAAACGTCAGCTATAAAATACCATATACGGTCTGAAGTTTGTAATGGAGAAGAATGACTTCGAACGAGTAAAGTCATCTAGCGGAAAAAAGCGAAATGACTTTGTTGCCAAACCAATATTATCGTTTTGCTACAAAGTACCGCCACACATGTTACAGTTCAATCACAATTGAGTGGCTGGGTAAAAAAATTGTGGTAATAAATAGTTCGAATCACTTAGATTGAAAGAAGTCTTTCAAAATGTTGATATTAAAAACTTTTTGAATTTCTTTTCGAATTTTTACCTCGAAAACCACCCCTGTGTTATAAGGGATAGTCTCCATATCAGATCCACCATTTTGAATTTTCAACCTTTGACCTCGTATTTGGCATTAACAACACCAAAAACCTGCTTACATCTATTTTTCTTTAAAATTATTCAATTGTTTCCTATTTTATGCTCAGAGACCACAACTAATATTCAAGTCGTAGTTTCCACCCTTAAAACTACGCCATTGCATGAATAAAAAAATTCGTGGAAATTATTTATCAATCCTTAAAATAATGAATCTTTTGATGTAGGATTGAAATGCTTGGTATTAAAAACTCAGTTATGTTTTAGCTTGCAACGAGATTTCCTCCCACTTCATATATGAATAGAATTTTATTCCCAGAAATTGGACGTTCTTCATCTGGACTTCCAGTCACCTTAATTGGTTGGGGTTGCGAAAACAATTATAATCCAGATAAAAATCCTATTTATTCATCTATTTTAAAAGAGGCAAATTTTAAAATATATGATTACGACTTGTGCGCAAAATTTTACCACCAGTACGATGTACTTCTTCATTGGAAACAGTTATGTGCAATTCCAGATAATTTTCACGAAAATGTCGCCATTGTAAATATTTTTATCTGCTATAAAAAGTGTTTTTTAGTTAAGAAAACAATAATAATAGTGTGCTTCTTGTTACATTCCAGGGAGACGGTGGTGATCCTTTAGTAAACGATGGGCAACTTATAGGAATTCTGAATTTTCATTTAAGGAACAAGACATACGCACCCAGTATTTATGCGAACGTTCGCATGTATATAAATTTTATTCATGGTGTAATGGCAGAAACGAAAAAAAAATCTTTATTAAAAATCTCTGCTGATTATTAATCATTTTTTACGAAGATATTTTGTGAAAAGAATTTCAGAGCGAAAATCCAGTTATTAAAAAATAAATTTTAATTATTATTATTATTGTACTGATTGTCACACTTGTCATTAAAAACTCATGCAGATATTTCTTAAACTAGTGAGTTTTTATACAGATTCTTATCAAGAAGGTACCCGTGCAGTGTTTTACTTATATTTTTGTTACTTCTTGTGTTATTTCTTTTCTAGTATCAATTCGAGTAATGTAACTAATATGTTTATGCTGAGAAAATAAAAGTTGTTACTTATTATATTAGTTATCACTATATTTTATTTCATGAACACATTTCTTATGACACATAACGTTAAAAATTAATTTTTCAAATAAAACCCAGAAAGCATTTATTTGTAACGCTGGGAATTTTCTACATAAAAAAGGTTTCTTTTCATTCCGCAATATCCGTCAAAATTGCAAATTTTGAGAAACATTTTTAACCTTGAAGGAACTCTAAATATTCGAAATTATCTCGGAAATAACGGTTTCTTATCTGTTAATATATATTTTTATGCTTTAGTAAATAATTCTACTTGATCATATATATGCATCAGAAAAAAAAACTTCTGATAAGATTAGAATATAATGATTTGAAAAATACAAGTTTCTAATACATATTTTACTTTAACGAATGTTCAAATCCAATAAATAGGGTATTCAATTCAAAAATGAAGAGTACTTTCTACTTCTGAGAATAAAGCTTATAAAAGGCTGAGGATAATTATGCACTCAGATAGAGCGTTCCAGAGTAGTTGTCAGAGATTCGATTCCTCGTGCAGTAGATTTTTAAAAATTGCTTTTACAGAATTTTGATTTGATTTTGAGTTATGTGATCTAAGAAAAACTTGAACTACATTGCCAGATTTAGGCATATTTTAAATTTGATTTGATCATCAGAATTTGCAAAATTATAGTATAAAATAATTTATTTCTTATTATAGAAAATCACGTTTCTCTAGGTGGATTTTTTCCGCTGTTACGTACAAATAATTTCACTTAATTTATAGTAAAATTCCTGTCAAGAATTCACCAAATTTAAATTACATAGATATCGTTCGTAGAGGCTCAGAACTGCCAAACTTCAAGACAAATTTAATTGAAATTTCTTTTTATATCTTAAACCCTTTTTTCTCTCCCCTCTGACTCAGGAGCCTGTACCCGGTTAAACAAAAAATCAACCGAGAACTAATCAAATGCCGGAGGTGAGAGAAGAATTATTTCCAATGATTTAAGCCTCAAGTTCCCAAATTGAACAAGTTAATTCAAAATGTATATACTATATACATAGTGTGTCCCAAAAATAACCGAAATTTTTGGATATAGAATAAGATACACATTATATTATCTTTGAAAGTTATTATTTCCAGTAACATTTTTTGATTAAATCAAAATTAGAAATGTTACAGCATATTCAAATTCGAAAAAAGTCAATATCAAAATTCCATTTTCCAGTTAAATTATACGAGATACGAAAAAACGTTATTATACAATATTATTTTCTACATGAAGACCTACAAATTTTAATTGTAACATTTTTTCATAAGATGCATATTTTACTTTTTAATTTAAAAAAAACTATTGAAAATCCAAAATTTAATTTTTTAACAATAATATATGAAATACGAAAAAAACGTAAGAATACAAAGTTGTTCGTCTCAAAAAGATCTATAAATTTTGTCTCACACAGTTTCTGATAAAACATATATTTTTCGTTTCAATTCCAATAAATACGATTAAAATTCAAAAATTCCACTTTTTAGACAAAATATGTGAGATACAAAAAAAACGTTTAGATGAAAAATTGTTTGGCTAAATAAGGTCTACACATTCTTATCAAGAAATTTCTCGACAGGATGTATATTTTATGTTTTGATTTTTAATATTGAAAAAATTCCATTTTTTTCACCAAAATATGTGAGATACAAAATAAGCGTTGTTCTGCAAAATCGTTTCCTCAAATAGAGTCTACGATTGTTTTTACTTTTTGAGATATTTGGAAGAAAATAAATTTATCAATAATCATGTAATTTATTAAAAAGTTACAAAAATGCATTTACGTACCATCGTTCGGTTCCACGTTTTCACTCATTTATAATTGCACGTATAATGACAATAAAAAAACGCATCCGAGGTTATTGAAACACGACTGTAAACAATGATAAACAGCGAAAGCGCGTGAAACTATTCGTTTAGGCGCATGTGCTCATAATCAGTTGTTCAAGCTGGTGGCGAAGAAGTGGGAACCCCTCCGTTTTTGCGATAAACGGGAGGCATTTGATTGGAAGGTGTTGCGATAAACGGGGTTTTACTGTATTCAAAATAGGTTCCATTAGACTCAATACAACGTTTGGAACGATCAACCAATTTATCCATAGACGTTTTAAACTCGGTTTTTGGGACATAAGGGCAAGTTAGAAGTTATTTAGTGTCACCGTAATTATTTGTGATATATTAAATGTTTAAAAATGAATCAAAGTTGAATAAAATTCAGAAGTGTAGGGTGAAGTTTGAAAGCGTGCATTAAAAGTTTCTAAATATATATATTATTACTCGTAGTATAATTATAAACAACCAGTCTTTTATTAAATCACAAAAATAGTAGAGCTTTCCATTCATTCTACTCTACGCTTCAATCAAGAGTTGAGTAAACCGTGACTCGCAAGGTTTATTCCATCAGCTAAATCAATTCACGCAGGAACAAATGAAAGTAATCTGCGCCTAGGGCACACATAAACATTTTTTAATTTAAAAAACGTGTTGAATTTTCAAAATACTGATGTTCCACGTTATTATATTTAAAAATCAAAATCAATTAAAAACATACAAAATAAAATTACAGTTTATTTTAGTACTCTCTAAATCCAAAATAGGGAAATAGTCACTGTTTTATCTAGTGCGTAATAAACCACTTAATCAATGGTGGATTCTAAGTATTTACTTATAAACTAGTGATTTTAAACATTCATCGTACTTTGATGATTATCCTCTAGTTTATATAATTTATTTAAAAGTTTCACATAATCTAGCCATATAAATTCTGTAAGTTTAATAAATGCTTGATTCATAATTTTTTCTTAATTCATTTATGACTACTTCTTTCTTTTTCACTCAAGTTTATTAAAATAAATTGTCTTCATGAAAATTTAAACAACAAAAGTCTTGATAAGTGTATTACATAAAATTTGAAAAATCTACACAGGATTTTGATTTCACATAAATTTCTTAGGCACAATAATAATTTTGAATTCGCATTTGTAAAATCCATATTTTGAAAATATACAACATAGAAAATGAAAAAATCTTCTTTTAGATGTTTTTACACCGGTCCACAAGCTCTGAAGAACCCTTGCAGTCACTATATAAGAAAGTTCCAAATTTTATGTCTGAGTATCGTAAGTGAGCGTGTGCGTGATTCGACGAAAGCGTATCGTAGTATATATAAGTGTAGTTATATTAGGTTTACATATGTAAGGTTATATGTTTAAGTGTATTTCTGATTTAAAATATGACTGGCTACGACTGAATGGTGTGAATGTATTTGTATGTTGTTTAGGTATGTATGCACGAGGTCTGTCCGGAAAGTATCGGGCCTACCTTTATATCCCCGCGCCTTAGTGTTCGAGCGACCTCTGCGGGGCATGAATGTCAACAGTAAAGCCTCACAAAACCTATCGGTTGCTTGCTGACATCTACCGGACGTATAATTCATGCGCAGCGTGTCTTTGTTTACAAAGCTATTTTTGAGTTCGGCGGATTTTGTGATTGTTAAAAATTAATGAAAAACAAGATCAACGACTTTGCATCAAATTTTGTATTCAACTCGGAAAAACGAGTTCGGAAACTATTCAGATGATGGAGAAGGCCTTTGGGAATGAGTGTATGAGCATAACACGAATAAAAGAGTGGTATAATCGTTTCAAAGGGGGCCGCACTTCTGTTGATAGTGATTCTCGTTCTGGCCGACCTTCGACAACAAAAACATTGGATAATATTGAGCGGGTGCAACTTGCGATTGAAGGTGATCGTCGATTAACTGTTCGTGAACTAGAAAATGATCTCGGAATACCGAAAACTACTGTTTGGGAAATTTTGAACAAGATTTTAGGAATGACTCGCGTGTGTGCGGTGACTGGCTTCTTCACCACGATAACGCGCCAGCGCATTCATCGAATCTTGTGCAGCAATTTCTGAGTAAACACAGTATCGCATTGTTTCGACAACCTCCGTAGAGTCCCGACATAGCCCCCTGTGACTTTTGGCTGTTTTCAAAACTCAAAGGACAGCGATTCGATGACAAAACGACGGTTGAAAATAATGCGACGAGCGTATTCAAGGGCGTCCCTAAAAGTGAGTTCCAGGACTGTTTGGAGAAGTGGAAATATCGCTGGAATCATGTTATTCAATCAAGTGGGGATTTCTTTAAAGGATGCCACCCGCAGGATTATGAAGAATAACGTCAGTGTGGAGATATAAAGGTAGGCCCGATACTTTCCGGACAGACCTCGTATAAAACACAGGCCGACATTTTTTAGAGCCTGTGACCAGACTATACTTTTTCAAAAGTTTTTGATGTGCTGAATCCGAATCCGACCTCAGAATTCCTCCATCACGTCAGGTTTTCGAGAAATTCTAACCTACTAGTGCAAAAAACACGGTCTTTTGCTATATTCGGGGTTGAATTACATCACGAATTAATTTCTTTTATAAAAACTAGTCACGGCATCTGAAAGTACTACTTTTACCCTTCAAAACCCTTTTTGAATTTTTCAGATATTTTTTTTTTTCTGGAAATATCGTCCAATGAAGTTGAGTACTTTGCCCTCAAGAGCGAATTGCGGAAGCTGATAATACGGCAAAATATTGGCCCAATCTCGGCAGCCAACAATCGGCTATTGTTATTGGGTCAGTGTCGCCGTTTGCATCGGTCAAAAGCTGGGCCGACGGCGGCGGCCTTTGTCGACTGTTTAAATATACCGACCTTCAGCCAAAACTTGGCCTAGTATCGGCCCTATACCAAGCCCATTGTAACTTTTACTATGGCATCCAGTTCCGAAAGTGGAAGAGCCAGATTCCGGCCCATGGATGGCACATTACTGCGCCATGTGTCACTTTTATCACGGCAAACCATTCTGGAAGTGAAAAAACCAGAGTTCAGGACAGCATTGGCCCGTTACTGTACCGAAAACGAGTGTTGGCAGACAGAGTTTGGGCCAGGATTGGCCGTCAAGTGCATACCGGAGTTATCATTCCAGCAACAGCACGATATTGGCAAATTTTTGGCGATTCTGGGCCTCAAAATTGCTCCATGACCTCAGGTTTTTTAAATTTCCTAACCTAAAAGTGTAAAATACACCATTTTTTGCTATATTAGGGGTTATTCTATATCACAATACGATGTATAGCAACCGTAACCAAAATATTATGCCTGTTATAACAATGCATACGATAGAGTTGTCACATGTTCTGTTATCCAGAGCTTTAATTATAAATAATAGGAAATGAAAAAATGATGGTCAAATTATTGTAACTATGTTAGTATTTACCTTCGAAAGCTTCGATATATTTTCTTAATCTCTAATCCAGTCAATTTTTTCTTCACCCACTCGCCCATCGCTGTTGTGGATTTTCGCGTGTGACAAAACAATACGCGATACGCAAAAATGATCTTTTAAACAAAGAAATAATGCTCCAAAAAATCGCCAAACTCTTCAAAAAAACTCCTCGAACAAATGACACTTCTTTCTCATTTCGAGGTTAGAGTCGCGTGCATGCGAAGCAATGTATAGGTCCATATTGATAGAAATTTGTTATTTGCTTATAAAATTAATACCATATTTGGAAAATCTTCACATCTTTATAATATTCATTAAGGTAGTTCATTTACGAAAATTATACCTCAGGCAAAAGTAGATAATTTTGCTGTTAAAAATAGCAATATTATTAATGAAGGGATAATTTGATAGAAAAAAGATTATTTTCCATGAAAAAAAATTAGAATTGCAGAAAAATAATATATTTAACAAATTTTATTTTTGCCCCAACTTTTTTTCTTATCGCTTTGTACATACAAAAATTTTACAAAATGACGCGATTCTAATAAATCATGAATCATTATTTCAGGAAAAAGAATCTTCACAATTTTATCATTCCCAATTTTTGAAAATTAATTTCTTAATGGCTGAAACCATTAAAAATAAATTTTCCAAAACTTTATGAATTTGATAATAACTGATTCATTTTAGAAAATTGGAAATGCTCAAGTTGTAAAATACCTTTTTCCTGAAAAAATGATCGATGATTTATTAAAATTACATCATTTTTAAAATGCTGGTATGAAGCGATAAGAAAAAAAGTTTGGTCTAAAATTAAACTTGTTAATTTTCCGTGGACGAACTACCTTAAAGTTGATTCAAGTTGCCGCTATCGAATTAAAAAAAGCCCTTCTAATTTTTCAAATAACTAATTTTGATCAATTTTCATGAATGGTTCCCAAATGTTACGTCACTATAGGAAAACATATCTGTACAGATGCTTGCACGAGTATATTACGGTAGGTCAGAGAAAGTTCTAACGTCAATTACGTATGCATGCAACGTACAGCTTCGAAGCAAGCAGACCACGCCCTGATCCTTTCTCGCAATATTCTCAGTTCAATCATGTAACGTTTTAAGTTCACTTTCAAGAAAACTATTTTCAATTGATATCTTCATGTGGATCACGTTTTTTCGATCCTTCTGTTAATATAAAAAAGAGCAAATAAACAAAGTAACAAATAAATAAACTATATTTTGTGATAAAGTATTGAGCAAGACATTACTTTTTAAGTATTATTATGCTTTCTTTTTGAAAGGGGAGGATCTTTTATGAAATGAAGGTCCATTTTTATTTTTAAAAAGGTATTAAATGAAATAATGTAACAAGTATTAATAGATCCAGTACTTGCCAGTCTAGAAATAAGCCAGACTATGCCCTTGCGAAAATATTTGCCAGGGCTGCTTAATCGAAAGATGTAAACAAATTTTTAGTTACAATATTGAGTAATATTAATCAAATTTCCGAAATAGTAACTTATAGGATATTATTACATAAAAACGTGCATGCAGTGCAATATTAAAGCAGCGCTGTTTATCACCCAGCAATTTTAGCTTTCACCTTTTCTCTGTAGAATCATTTATCACGATTCATTATTTATTCACATTGTAACTAAATAACACATGAATTTCGGAAAATGCATGAATTAAACTTTTTGGTATTAGTAACGCGAGTATAATAATGTAATGTAATGATGTAGTGATAGTTTTATTTATTTCTTATAAATACCTTATAACTTTGTAATGATTAATGACGATGATCAAGATTTAATTTCTTTTACACAAACATTGTACTATTCACATCGTTATGTCAGCTTCAGGAAAGAGATTATCATGAACTTAGATATTGAGGGCAATTTCCTTCTTAAGGAATTTCAAGATTCTTAGAATCTAAAATTTACTACCATTTGTAAAAATTAATAGTAAATAAGGTAGAAAAGTAAATAATTTTTGCTTATCGAAAAAAAACTATGGATCTAAAAATCGACTCATTTTCATCATTCCTTTTTTTGTCACTAAGGTAAGTTACAAAAAGTTATTTGCATGTTATGTCTGTCTTTATAACGTGCATATTCAATGTGAAAGTGTTAATAAATTGAGTATTAATTTTCATATGTTTGTACATTGTACGTCTGTAATCGTTAATCACACAATACAAAGCTAATCATAAAAAAAAGGAATAATAATTAAATACATTCAATACAAATCAAGCCGATTTTTTAGCTTTGAAACTTCAAGTTATAATATTTTTTTTGTGAAAAAATTGATAACCTTTCTAGCGAACACATTCTGTAATTGTTATGTAACAAAAGATTATGTTTTGTAACTGAAACAGAGCAAGAATGTCACATAATGATAAAAAATGTCCATATCTGTTCAGACATCCACTAGCAACATTGTTATGTTACATTATAACAGTGAAATTTTGAGGCTTCGGAAAATTTGCAAAATAATGTTTTCATAGTTATTTTATCACATGAATAAGAAACAGTAATATAACAACGTTACAATGAGGTAATAAGTTACCATATGTTTACATTTCATCAGAACTATTTAATCCTCTTTCATGTTGTACACGCATCAATATAAAATTTCTGCAATGAAGTCGTGTTACCATGTTATGTATCTCTAACGCAACAATAAATTTTCATTCCTATATATTCATTATAAAAAGTAATTATTAACCATTTGCGTATCAGACTTACATTCCAAGAATACTCAACAGTTATCAAATCGTAAGAAAGTAATTCTATACTTCGAAAAGCTGTTACAGGATTGTTACAGAACCTTCATAACACTGTTTTGTAAACGCTTTAGGACTGCTCTATCAATATGAGTCTAAAATTCTATAGAACATGTGACATAACTCTCTTAACCCTTCGTAGGTACACGTATTTTTACTGGCACCGTGGGTACACGTGGCCCAAAAAGTCCAGGCACTTATTTTTTCATGAAAAAGGTCTTCAAAAAATCTCTCAATATTCTGAAATACTCTTTGGGGATCCTATTTTATGTTCCAATAGGTTTTATAGCAATTTCTTTAGCGATTGTTTATTTATAAAAATTTATTCCAATGAAAATATTTCACTTGGAAATTTTGTCATGTCCCTTTTGGGACACGTGTACCTACGAAGGTTTAACAAGTTACACATCATGTTGCTTTCTGTTGCATAAAAAGCACATAACAGTTATCTATCAGTGTTCGCAGGATCTGAATTTTGGCAAGATATGCATCGCTTCCTGGCGACATATAGGAAATATATAATCAGCTCTAGTAATAACCGAAACTAATATCATGCAGAGGTGGTGCGACATTTTGAGGCAGAGCGTAGTCTCGCGCTAACTGATCAAGGATTCCAGCACTGGGGTTACTTCTAGCATGTGGTTGAGCCCGAGGTTCTTGTCCAGATGGTGGGCCAAACTGAACCGGTCCTTGATTATAAGCTTGCGAAGCTGGTGCTGGTTCATCATAGATTGGCTGAGCTTGGAGAATCTGCGACTGACGTGGGGGTCCAGCTGGTGTAAAAATGGGTTGTTTTGGAACATCAGACGAACTTGGGGCACGTTGAGCTGGAGCATAGATGGCTTGAGTGTGAGACTGTGATTCATACTGGGGACGGTATTGTTCACGAGGTTGTGCTGGTTGTAGTGGCTGAGCTGGTTGTGCTGGTGCTGGTCTTGCTGGTGCTTGTCTGTAATCGTAGTCCTGGTACTGATTTTTAATTTCCAGACCATCTCGACCTGTGGTTTCATCCACCAAGGTTGGCGGAGCTACTGTAATACCTTCTCCAGCTGGTTGGAAGCCATACTGATTTGCTCCATATTCAACCACTCGAACTTTTCCGGAATCATCGACGAATCCATACTTGCCCTTTACTTCTCCAGTTGGAAGCTTCGTTTCTATCTTGAAAGAACCATCGGCTCCTTCGAAACCATATGTGTAAGAGCCATCTTCGTTGTGTTTATTGATCTGCTTGAGAATGGCAACTGGGGTGGGTTTAGGTTTCTCTGGCTCTTTTGGGGATGAAGCGTAACTCCTTGGACTTGGTTGAGCATGAGCTTGATCATTAGAGTAATCTTTCACGTAATTGTCCCTCTGTTGTTCTGCGTATTGACTAGAGACCAGAGTCGTTGTTGTGGCGATGATAACTAACAACGACGCCTTCTGTGAACAAACAAATTGTGCAATTAGGTTTTATAACTTGAATCGATAAAATAAAAGAAGCATCTTGATTGATTGGATAAAAGTAATTTGAATTTGGTTGAGATCTCCTTTCAAGGTTACGAGATGCGGTTTTCTTTTACTGCTTGATAGATGGTTTAATGGCACTTGACGGACCGTGTGTTCTGGTTCGTTTTAATACTTGGCGTTTTTCTTGCAAATCTTGAAACCAGAAATCATGCATGCCTTGCAGAACGACGTAAAAGAAAAGTAATTTGATCACGTTCAAGGATAGCGAAGTCGGTGAGAGAAAGGTTAGCAAGGACGTAGTGAATGGAACTTTGTGAGAGCAACAAAAAGAAGATATTACTTTTACTATAGAATTTGTATCCATGCATAAATTCATCTTTATAAGGTTGGCAAAAAGGAAATATGGTTAATGGTAATGTTACTAAATAAATTTTGACATTTCGTGTACACAAGTTTTCGTTTGTTTCCAATTAATTAATGTACTTTTTTTTTTAATAGAAACTCGAACAATAACCCTATAATTTTTATTTTATTTTCATCACATCAATAATTCAAATTCTCATTTTTAAATTTTAAAATTATATACGATGGAAAGAATGGCTGAATAGTGAAAAATAATTTTATGTTAGATACCGGTTATTATTTTTTGATACGCGATTCTTTTATGCTATTTGTAGAAATCGGACATTTATTTATTTAGAGTACAAAAAGTAATGAATATAAGATGCATTATTTCCTGTTCGAAAAACCGACAACATTTTATCCAATTAACTAAGCGTGACAAATTATGCATATGAATATTTAAAAGGATCTAACGCCTTCCGCGAATAAATTAACCGGTTATCTCTGATTTTCAGTAGCTGCTAAAATAATGGGCTCTCATAAAACAGTTAGGCGCATTGTATAATGCATACCATACTAATTATAGAAAAGTTCAACTAATTTTCTTCTAAGAAAAGAGAAATTTGTTTCTCTAAAAAATTTATCTCTCCTATGAAAGTTAAAACAACTATTACATTGAATATGTATCGTACTCAGTACTATACAAATAGATATCAGGATAATGCTCTGTATCGTATCCAATAAAATACATACAGTAATTTGTGTTCCTTGAAACCACGTCTAACAAAAAATTTCGTTTGAAATTTGAGCAAATCTTTTGCATAAAATTTTCATATAATTACTAACATTATAATAATTATATCCCTGGCGAAAATATCGGATTAAAATTCATTCTGGGTCAATCCGAACCATTCCGATTCATTCCAGTATCTGTATCCGAGCCAATTCGAATCATTCCAAACAAAACCGAAAAACGCTTTGTATCTCATTTGATCAAAAACGGTCAAAAATCAATCCGATTAATTCCGAGACATCAATCCGAATGAATCCGAACCAATCCGATATCGAATTGATCTAAACCAATTTTTCAATCCGAATCAATTCGAATGAATACAAGGTCGGAATAATTCAAATTTATGTCTCGGAATTAATCAGATTAAGTCGGATTAATTTTTTACCGTTTTTCATCAAACGAGATACAAAACGTTTTTCAGATTGGTTTGGAATGATTCGCATTGACTCGGATACAGATATCGGAATGAATCGGAATAGTTCTGATTGACTCGAAATGAATTTCAATCCGATACTTTCGCCAGGGATATGAAATAATATGTTATTATATTATATTAAATTACAATACAATATATCATTTAATAATGAGTAATAAATTTTAAAAGTTGATGAAATTTATATTCACTAAGTTTCGTGATTCACCAGCATGAATTATTAACAAAAATAATATAAAACACAACTTTAATCATCAGACACGCAACATAAAGCTTACTAGTTTTCAAAACATAATTAATTTGCCCTATTCAACAAAGAAATTGTCCTGAACTAATTGTAAGTAAAATTGAATAAATTTCTTTACTGAATAGAGCTAACTAATTATGGTCTTGAATTAAGTTAATTTTATTTTCCAAGCACAGGCCTGTACTTTTCTATGAAAATAAAGAAACTAATATGATCTGTATAATATGAAAAAACGACATTTAATAATTCATGTTATACTGATTATAACCCTTCGAGAATTTTTGTCTAACAAGAAAAGTTATAATCTCTTTTATTCGAGATTTAACAGTATAAGTTATTAACAAAAATAATATAAAACATAACAACTTTGATTATCACACAAGCCTGTGAGAATTCCAAGTGGAAACGTTATCGTTATCCAAGACTGATCAGCAGCATTTTTCAAATCTCAAGATTATTTGGGCTTCAAAATCCAAAAATATACTGCTAAACACACTGACATTACACTTGTCACAATATTCACACTTTTTATGCTGATTAAGTCACTACAAATTTAAAAGTCCTTTGATGAATGATTTTTCTTAAACTCATGGAAAAACGCGGTACGTACCGTCAGGAAGTTGCGCATTGTGAACTGGTGTTTATTTTTCTACTTTGGTGATGAGTCCTTTTTTTGCAGATGTGGTCGCGCGAGCGCACGTGATCGTATACGTATGTGCGTTAATGCACGCGCTCGCGTGTGTTTAAAATTACGTATGTATGTAGTTTTTCAGTATTTAAGTAGACAGCAAAGCTAGAATACCAACGGAATCTCGAATGGAAGGCTTCATATACCTTAGGAGACTCCCTCCTTTATCCTCAAACCCCCTGTACTTACTTGGTAAGACTTTCACTATTCACTCGACATATCATGTCTCGTTATAAACACTATAAACCCCCTAAATGCCATCTACAATGTTTCATCAATTTTTTATAATTTCCAATTTTAATTCCTAAAATTAGAGCAGCGTTGAATTCAAAATTTGAAGTTCAAATATAGGCGTCATTGAAAAAATGAATTCTAGTGGAAAACTGAAAATTTACACTTGGGCAAAAAACTTTGTTCATAAAATAAAATTGTTTTGTTAAATTTACAAAGTTTTTTATTTAATTAATTAGGCTTTAGGCAAAAATGATTAATTTTGCTTCCAAGAATAGCAATATTATTATTGGAGGGATCATTTAAAAGAGAAAAGATTATTTTCTATGAAAAAAAAATTGAAACAGAAAAATAATTTTATTAATACATTTTTTTGATGCTTGAACTTTTTTTCTTATCGCTTTGAGCCAAATTTTTAAAAATGATGCGATTCTAATAAATTACGGATCATTTTCCAGGGGAAAACATTCCCTACAATTTGGCTATTTCCAAATTTTAAAAATATATTCATTAACGGCTAAAGCCATTAAAGAACAATTTTATGAAACACAATTTTTATAAACAAGTTGCTAAATTTGATAATAATTATTGTCAAATTCGACAATTGATTCAGTTTCCGAAATTGAAAACGGTCGAGTTGTAGAGAATCTTTCCGTAGAAAAATGATCCGTGATTATTTTTAAATAATTGGCTCGAAGCAATAAGAAAAAAAGTTTGAGTGAAAATAATTTTATTAATACATTTTTTTGATGCTTGAACTTTTTTTCTTATCGCTTTGAGCCAAATTTTTAAAAATGATGCGATTCTAATAAATTACGGATCATTTTCCAGGGGAAAACATTCCCTACAATTTGGCTATTTCCAAATTTTAAAAATATATTCACTAATGGCTGAAACCATTAAAGAACAATTTTACGGAAAAAAATGTCTATAAACAAGTTGTTGCATTTGATAATAATTATTATCAAATTCGGCAATTGATTCAGTTTCCGAAATTGAAAACGGTCGAGTTGTAGAGAATCTATCCCTGGAAAAAAGGTCCGTGATCATTTATTAAAAATCAGCTTGAAGCGATAAGAAATTTTTTTCGAAAAATAATCTTTTCTCTTTTAAATGATCCCTTCGATAATAATATTTCTTTTCTTGAAAGCAAAATTATCCATTTATGCCTGAGGCCTATTTTTCGCGAGTGTTTACCTCAACTAAATGTTTTGTTTAAATTTAATAAAATTTATTAAAAGTAACTTGAATATTTGGTAGGATCAAGCAAATTTTTAATTCAATCAACTAATTTTTAATAGCTAAAGAATTTTATTGAGCGAAGGAAATAATTTTGTTAAATCGACCAAACATTGTTGATTCAACCAAATCTTTTTCTGAGTTTTTCTGAACAGGTATTCAATTTTCAGTGGTTTCTAATTTGTCAGTTAATCACCATTGAAATTTATAATAAATATGTGTTAACTCACAAACAAATTATTAATAATATTACTGTCATGTATCCATGCACTCAGGAAAAAATAGTCTAACGCAAACAAACTTTTTCTTGCATATACAAGTATATTAAGTTAATTTTAACAAATTCAGAAAAAATTAATAAAATTTTGATTCATTCAATGAAATTTGTTGGTTGAATCTACCAGATTAATCTGTCCGTAAAACAATTTGGTTGAGACAATAAAAAATGTTACTGAAACAACCAAAGGTTCAGTTAAATCAAAAATTAACTGTATAATAATGGATTTTTGTGATGGATCCAACCAAGTTTTTGTTGTATCAACAAAATTTTTTTCCGACTGTGACGATATTATTGTTGTTCCATAATATAATTATAGTTATTGGATGATAATAAATATTATTATTGTTAATATTGTTATAATCGATAGTCATATTACCAAAATGCTTATAATAATAATAAAGTAATTATTAAAATTCACTTCATGCAACCAAACCATTTTCTTGAATAAACCAGATCTTTTCTCAAGTCAGACAAAATTTGGTTGAATCAACTGAACTATTTGTTCTATTAGACTATATTTTCTCCAAAGAAACCATCTCTGTTTGCATGAAACAAATTCTTTAATTGATCAACATAAAGTTTGGTTAGATTAACCAAATTTGTTATCTTAATTCAGAATATTATTGATTGATTCGTACCAATTTTTGTATGAATCGAGAAAATTATTCAGCATCCGGAAAATTCAGTTGAAATAATCAGAAATTCATTTAGGCCAATAAAAACTTTGGTTGAGTGTATATTAATTCGTTTCTTCGTTGATCGAATTCGTTGAAAGAATTTGTTTCATCCAACCAAAAGTAGTTTTTCTGGAATTTTAGTAAGTCGATTATGGTTGTATCAAATGCATTTTATTAGTGGGTGCATTCACTGTTTCTTTCGTTGAAATAAAATGAGCTTGATGTTTTCCAATGTCAAAAGTAATGTTTAGCCTACAAGTTCACGTGAGTTATGAGACATTTAAGAAGAAAGCGAATGTCGTTGAACTTTCGATTCCTATTAACTAGCCGCAAAGATATACAAGGCAATCTCTTTCTAACTTCCGAGTAGGCATGTAAGAATTGTTACACTGTTAAATAACCTTTATATAATTGATAGCGTGAAAACTAGTTGCAATTTTTTAATGAATATGTCTAGTAAGAAACTTGATCAAGACAGGCCTTGCAACTGTACCAGATTCCGATAAAATGCGGAAATTATATTTCGATAGTATAATTGAGAACTTGTGCATATCTTAATACGAGTTAAGAGTAGTTTTATTAACGTGATATTTAGTAATGAGGGTGAAAAAACTACGAGTACGTATAACTTAAACTGCAGTCGAGCAACTTAGGTAATGAAAAGTGAAAGCTCTTCAGTCTCTCGTGTATTGGAAAACCACAATGCCAAGATTCAAGAACGCTGTTACTTAAATTAAGACATGAGTAATTAAACCATAAAGATACAACTTTTATAGGACAATGAAATATATATTTGTTCTAAGTAAACCATTTTGTTAAGTTAAGCTAGTTGTTAAAACTGAGAGATTTTATTGAGTGGTAAAACTAAGTAGGAGAGAGGTAGGAAAAGACTTTTGTATATATTTATATTATATTTTTAAAATTATTAACCTCAATTTTAAAAAAATTTACTTAACACGCACTATGAGTGAATATCAACTTTACACACAGAAAACGATGCGTAAAGACGTACTTTACGCATACTATATATTATGGAAAAAAAGTTTATTTGATCTAACAAAACTATTTTGTTCTATAACCAAGGTCTTTGGTTTAGTCAAAAAATAACTTTATTCGTGTGGTTTTTTTTTCAAAACTCTACTACTAAATTTGAAAAAAGCAATTTTTCAAGTATAATTTGGGAAAGTTTTTTAATATAATTCAAGGACAAGTTTAAAGAGAAATATATTTCAAAAATTTCCCCAAATTATACTTGTAAAATTTTTTTTTAAAAATAAAGTGGCAAAATAGAGGGGAAAAATTTCATCCACGATCTGGGAGCACTGTTCCCATCCACTATTTTTCAAATAGTTCTTAACCGGAATAGCAACATGTGGCCGAGCGTTGTCATGATGGAAAACTATTGCCTCGTGTCTGGTTGCATATTCCGGGCGTTTTTCGGCTATTGCTCTCTTCAAACGGATTAATTGTGTTCGGTAGCTTTCTCCATTGATCGTTTTACCCGGTTTTAGCAGCTCATAATACAGCACACCCTTCTGATCCCACCAAATATAGAGCATTACCTTCGCGCCATGGATATTCGGCTTTGCCGTTGATTTGGCTGGTTGGCCGGGTTTCACATATGATTTTTTGCACTTGGGTTTGTCGTAATGGATCCACTTTTCATCACCAGTAACAATCCAATGCAAAAATGACTTCTTTTTGTGGCGTTCCAGCAGCATTTTGGACATGCAAAACCGCCTTTCAACGTCTCTCGGCTTGAGTTCATGTGGAACCCAATTTCCTTGCTTTTGAATGTATCCGGCTGCTTTTAAACGTTTTGAAATGGCTGCTTGAGTGACTCCCAACGATTCTGCGAGCTCTTCTTGTGTTTGGCAACAATCTTCATCCAGTAATGCTTCCAGTTCTTCATCTTCAAACTTTTTTGGCTGCCCAGGATGTTCTTCGTCTTCCAAGCCAAAATCACCACTTTTAAATCGTTCAAACCACTTTTGGCACGTTCGCTCAGCTAGAGCATGTTCACCATAAACTTCCACCAAAATACGATGACTTTCGGCAGCAGTTTTCGTCATATTAAAGTAATCAAGAAGAACTCCCCGCAAAAACACTTTTTCAGGCACAACGTTCGACATATTTGAGTGGAAAAAAATTATTGTTGTTTACGCTTCAAATGAATGACATATACACTCGAGATTCCCTGTAACGTAAAGCTCGAGCATCGGAAACCTCTCTGTAACAAACGCGAGAGGGATCCCCTCCATATCCTACTTGTTGCTAAGCGCTGTTATGCGCATTATATAATGCGCGCAGTCTGTCTGTCAGTGAGGCTATGTGAATAATATATTTACATAGTTAAAACGGTATAAAAAAGATTTCTGTGAGTATTGAAGATGGAATTAACTTATTTGACGGTATGTACTCAAAATACTAAAAATATAATAATATAATAATAAAAATATTTATGCTTATATCAGGTGTATTTTTTAATATTTTCAGAAAAAAAGAAATTACACTATCAAGTAATTTTTCAATAATTGACAAATAATTTTCTCATTAATTTGTGATAAAAGCCATCAAACTCATTGATAACTTTTTCAAATTCGAGCGCGCTTCATTCCGTAGTAGTGGGGGAAGAGGGGTCGATCGTCTGCTCGTTATAGGGAGGCGTGACGCGCTTGTTACAGAGAGGTTTCGTTACAGGGAATTTCGTTATAGGGAATCTCGAGTGTACTGAAAAAGACGTACAATGAATGTAGCTTTCCAACGCATGTTCGGAATATTGGAACGATGGAATAATAATCAAATTACCCCATATCTTAGCAAACGGCACGAATTAAGCTATAGATCCAATATAATAACCAAAATTTGGTTGAATCAGCTGAATCACTTGTTTGGTTGAACCAAATCACATTAAAAAACCATTTTTGGCAGCATACAACAATTCTTTGGTTAATTCAACTAAATTTTGGTTAGATTAACCAAAAATTTTCCTTGAGCTTATAGAAAACTACTAATGCATAAAAAATTGTCAAATTCAATCAAAATTTCGTCTTGAATACATTCCTGAATATTATTAGCTAGACACAAAATTTTTTTTTTTTAATCAAACAAACTTTTTCTATGGATATACAAAAGTATTAAGTTAACTTGAACAAATTAAGGTTGATTGAACAAGATTTCGGTTGATTAAAATATTATTTGGTTAAATCTAACAAATTATTTAATCCCCAAAACAACTTGGTTGAAATAATAACAAATTTCGTTGAAACAATCAAAGGTTCAATTGAATCATACAAATTTTTCGTTAATTGTTTAACAATGCATTTATTTGATTGATCCAACCAATTTTTCCTTGCATTAACCACATTTTCTTTTGAGTGTTAAGTTAGCATATTTTTGTTAATTGACATAAATTTTTTTGTTGAATTTAGCAAAATATCTAACTGGCAAAAAAGTTTGATCGGAAAAATAAACAATTTGGACAAAAGAGGCCAAGATTCAATTAAATCAACCAAAAGTATATTTTATTTAATAAATTTATTTAATCGAGCGAATCAAACTACTTTTAAATCAACCAAACTTTTTTCTGAATGCACTTATAATTATGATTGATCTTTCTATGTATATATACTTATATATTGTATGCTAATTTTTAAAATTAGTAAGGCTCATATTGAAGTAAATAGTTATGTATTGAATATGCACTCAGAAAAAAGATTTGATTAAATCAAAGAAAGTTATTTGTTTGAAAGACTTCCTTTGATTTAACAAAATGATTTATTTAAATTAAATTAAACTTGTTTCATTCAAACAAAGTATCTTTAAGCCAAATAAAAATTTGTTTTAAGCAAATAAATTTCTACCTTAAATCAAAAAAATTATATCTTTTACTATATACGTATGCAATAGTTTGTTTGTTTTAAAGATAAATTTATTTCACCTAAAAAATCATTTATTTGGCCCAAGGATACTTTGTTTGAATGAAAGAAATTTAATGTAATTTAAATAAATCATTTTGTTAAATCAAAAAAAGATTTTCAAACAATTTATTGTCATTGATTCAAAAAAATATTTTTTCTTAGTATGAATTCTTGAATATCTCGAAAATTTTGTGAATCGGAGTTTTTAAAATGTAACTACCAAATTTTCAAATCAGGAAATATTAATATTTAGATACTTTTTATACGAGAGGCTATAGACGAAAAACCTGAATACGTATCAGGGACGTTTAATGAGAACAAGTAGGAACAACTTTACAGAAATAAAGAGTTTGATAAATATAGTGAAAAGGTATGCAAGGTCTACGAAGCAGTGGTCAGCCGTCAGAGATCATACCTTTCACAAAATATATGTACATACACTTCAGAATTAAGAATTACTGAACCTTACCAGCCCTGACATTTAAATATAAATATCCCTCGCTGTTCTGATGCCATTTTATAAAAATATTGTATTCATTCTTTTATTCACTTAATGTATCATTTAAGACTGAAAATGAAATATTGCCACGAGAGAAATCCATAATTTCGAGAATACCTACTCTCTATATTAAAAAATGTCAGCTAAATCCAATTAAAAGCTTGTATATTGAATGAATGAAAATTTTTATTTGTTCAAGTAAAATTCATTTGGTATTAATAATCTTTGAGCACATACTCTGGAAAAAATTTCGAAAGGAATTTAATTCGAGTATTTCCGAGTCATTCCGAAATCTGTTTCCGAACCATTCCGAAACAATCTAAAAAACATTTGATGCGAATAGGTTAAAAATCAATCCAGCTTAAATCTGAAAAAATTCAAAAAAATCTGAAAGAGTTCGAATCATTCTGAATCATCCTGAACCAATCCGAAGATCATTTTGAATCTCGTTCGATATAAATCAGTTAAAAATCGATCGACTTCAATCTGAATAAATCCTAGGTCGGAATGATTCGGACTCATTGGGAATAAAGTCTTGCATTAAACTGGAATGAATTAGATTAAGTAATTTGCAACGAAAGATATGTAAAAAGTTTTTCGGATTAGTTCGGAAACTGATTTCAGAATAGTTTGGAATACTTCTGATTCGCTCGGATTGAATTCTAATTCGAAGAGATCTCCAAAAAGATTCACATCCAAGATATTATAAATTATAAAAATTAGTTTATGATACATAAAAGACAAAATTTCCATATTTTTTTTTAATGGCTCACTTATTAATAAAATAATTTTATTATAAATATGAGCAACATTAAGGTTAAATGTTAAAGAGATTTTCCGATACAGTTGGATATAAAAATTTCATTGGAGATAAATAGGGATTTAATATGTTAAAAATGGCTCCATAATAATATGTTATAGGAAATATGTGCGAGTCTAATATTTATTTCTCTAATTGGAATTTTATTCCCATCTAAAGTCATAGTTGTTAAAAGTTTTGACAATTAAACTTAGATTTAAGGGTTCTTTTAATGATAAGTAAAATAATGTCGTATTTTAGTAAAAGTTTCAGATAGAATTTCATATCGTCGTATTTCACACTAATCCGAAATGTATTTTCTCGCCAATCCAAGTCATTTTGAGCTAATCCGAATCAAACCAAACCGTTTTTAATCCGTCTTTATACGAGTCAATCGGAAACTTCCAATCCAAATTGTTCCGACTTCGGATTTAGTCGAATTAGGATAGATTAAAAACTTATTTCGAATTATTTTGAATTGGAATTATCAGATTGAGTCGGATTGATTTTAAGCAAATTTGCATCGAGCGAGGTTGAAAACCTTTTAAGGGTTGACCCGAAAAGACTCGAATAGGCGTAGAATAGGACAGAGTAGCGCAGGATAAAATACAATTTGAATTTTTTACCAGAGTTATTTCTAGATTATTAAAGAAAATCGTTTACCGAAAGTTCAGCTCTTCAGTCCTTTCAGATAAATACGAGGTCTGTTCAAAAAATAAGGTGAATTATAAAATTTCGCGGGCTATGTACATTCGATTTTTTTCCTATGTTGGCACACTTGTCCCGAATGCATGTTCACTGTTTCAGCAATATAGCATTTTTTGTTTGTTGTGAGAGGCATAAAGATTAGAAGTGTTTCGCATGTCTTGGCAATTTTCTCCTGTCGAAAAAAATGGATCAAAGAATATGCATCAAATTTTGTGTACAAAATGGAATACAGTGCTCAAAAACACATGCAATTTTGAAAGTGACATACGGTGAGTGTACTGTAAGTCAAAAAAGTGTTTACAAGTGGTACAAGCTCTTCACAGAAGGTCGAGAAGAGGTGAATGACGACGCTCGCCCTGGACGGCACAGCACGTCAACAACCAATGAAAACACTGAAGCAGTGAAGAAAATTGTTATGGAGAATCGTCGAATCACTATTAGAGAAGTTGCTTAGGATGTTGGCATATCGGTTGGCTCATGCCATGCAATTTTTTCGGATATTTTGGGTCTGAGGCGTGTGACAGCGAAGTTTGTTCCAAAATTGCTAAATTTTTACCAAAAAAACCGTCGCATGCACGGAGAAAAATGGATATTGAAAAGTAGATATTCAAATAAGAGATATTCATCCATAATATCTAGATATTGACACGCAATATTAAAATTTTTTTTTTCAATACATAAGATTTTTCCGAGAAGTAACATTTGATATTCAAGTTCAATAGTTTAGATATTGAAGCATGAAGTGCGCGCTCATATATATAAAGGTCATGTGATCACTTTTTCGCGCTCATTGAAATCTGCTTGCATGCTTGCAGCGTGCCGTAAAGAAAATTTTTGAAAGTTTCGTAAAAAGTCTAATAAGTGTTTTTAATGGCATAAAGATCGGGTGTTTAACTTGAGATGCAGTAAGTAAAAGATATAAGTTATATATTTTCTCTATATATGTGGTTTATAGCCGAGAATGAAATCTAACCTTAGTGTTAAGGTTAATTTTCTAACAAGAACATTAAATTAATTTTAGACATGCCAAATAATGAAAATTAGAGTGATGTATAAATCTGCTATATACTTATGTACATGATAAAATATAATTTGACTTTTTTCTAAAAACTGAATATGTAGTTATTTCATAACCTTTAAAATAATTTTTTGAGTATCTTAGACATTGAGCTGTAATATCTATAACTTACCTTTTCAGTATACCTGATATTGATGTTACATATCTGAGATATTCAACTTCAGTACCTCAGACATTCAAGTTTACTAACGAGGATATTCAGAAGTTTAGTATCTTGAATATTCATTTTTAATATCTGAGATAATCAAGCTCAATATCTGAGATACTGGTGGTTAATATCTTTTTTTCAATATCTGCAGGCATTGAAGTAGAATATCTAAATGTTTGTCACATAGTTGAATGCTACTGACATTGTGCCTCAATATCTAGATATTATGGGTCAATATCCATTTTTCTCCGTGTGACCATCGCTCAGGAAATGTTGAATGACGTCAACGACGATCCATATTTGCTTATAAGGGTCATAACTGGTGACGAATCATGGGTTCTTACCACAAGTTCGTACGGTTAATAAGGAGTATTACCTTGAAGTTATGCGCCGTTTGCATAAAGCAATACGAAAGAAACGCCCAGAATTGTGGAAAAACATTTCATGGCTTTTCATCGCGATAACGGACCTGCTCACTCCTCATTGCTTGTTCGTCATCTTTCGGCCAAAAACAACACCGTAATCATGCCTCAGCCACCGTATTCACCGAATTTAGCCCTCCTGTGACTTTTTCCTGTTCCCAAGATTGAAGAGACCCATGAAAGGACCGCGTTTTGCCACGATTGAGGAGATAAAAACCGAATCGCTGAGAGAGCTTAATGACATACCAAAAAGTGCATATCAGAAGTGCTTCGAGGATTGGAAAAAGTGCTGGCACAAGTGTATTATATCTGAGGGGGATTACTTCAAAGGGGACTACATAGAAATTCACGAATAAACTAATATTTTTCGAAAAAAATGAAAATTCACCTTATTTTTTTAACAGACCTCGTATATATTTATATCCTACTTTGATGTACACTTAGAGACAAGTTTCGCTGCTTAAACAAAAATTTGGTTGCATCAACTGAATAAATGCTTTGATATACAGTCAACAAACGTTTTGGTTCATTGAGCTAAATTTTTGGTTGATTTAACTGAATATTAACATATAACACATAAAGTGTGTGTATGAATCCATCGGACAATTTTTATTATAATTTACATTCGACGTTTTGCCATCACTACGATAGTATCATCAGGATGAAATTCTTAATATAATATAAAAACTTAATTTATGACCAATTGAATAATTAGGCCAAGAAATAACAATTAGTTAAATAAAAATTAGAATATAAAACTGTTTACCTTATGTGAATACACTGAGAGAAATCGACTTTGGTTCCTGTGCACATAGCACATAAATTTTTTGTACAGTAGTTGCCTTGACCAAAAAAGTTGAGAGAAGCTACTACTTTTATAGTTATCATGACAGTAATTTGGACTTTTTTGTGTATTCGGTTGTTGTGACCAAAGTTGATGATTAGAATGAGCTTTATACGTACCCCAACAGTTAGTACACGTACATTTTCTTTATGTGTACTGCCAAGCTCCTTTGGTTACTACAACCGCAGCGTTCGCTGTTGCGCTAGACAAATCAAGTATAACTTTCATTTTTTACAACGAGGTAAGCCTGTCGTGACAACTATTAAAGTAGTTACTTCCAAAAAGATATGCAGCCTAAGTTGAATCCTGCCAATTCTCGTTCTCGATTCCTGGACTATATTTCACCGTACCAAGCATTATCAGGTAAATAATTCTATTATAAATATAGTTTGACAATTCTTTCTAAATGATAAACGATTTTGTTCGGGGACAATGCAATCGGTTCCAATTTTGCTGTCTCGTCGTATATTGTCAAAACTATAGTCAGTCAAAAAAAGTTTATGGTGATGAAAAAAGTGACAATTTTTTAACTTAATCGACGAAAGTTATCATAAATATCATTATACCGGATTATTTTTCTTAGATCTTTTCGGTGAAACTTTATTTTTTCTAATCAAATTGAATTTGTATTTTGATAACTAAGAGAATCATACCTATAAGCTCAAAAATAATTTTGGCTGGGTATTTACTGTCTGTAGACTTAGTCATTTTAACTAAACTCTATGCGCGGCTTTACGATGGACTTTGGTTCCTATAACCGCAGCGCTATGGTATTTCAAGTACCAGAATCGTGGTCTCAGTAACGTTCCTTGCAATTGGAGTAAACACTTTTCCAATGTATGACAGCCGCTACCATGATTGTCATGAGAACTTTAACATTTTTGTAAAGACGATTTTAACAAAAAAACTTTGGTCAGTGAAACCTAAAATTTCTCTCTGTGTAAAATAATGATCATAGTAAAAGTGTTACATCGTTTCCTTATTATGAAGACCTTTCTGAAAACATTAAAAGACTTTTTAAAGACATCAATATTAGGACAGTTTTCCGCAGTGAGTCAAAGCTAAATACATTTATTAAGGCAGGTAAAGATCCTCTTGAATGTCTTAACAAGAAGAATGTCATATATCGGTTTTCTTGCACTTGTGGCAAGTGTTATGTAGGTCAAACGAAACCTCCATTAAGAATTAGAAGAAAGGAACATATTGACAATTTTAAACTTTATGAAAAATATCATAATGTAATTAGTAAACACTTGAAAGATAATGTTGGCGACTATGCAAAACATTCTATTCAATGGGAAAAAGTTAAGATATTGCATCAAGAAAGTTATTTTTATAAAAGAACTTTTGCTGAGATGGTTTTTATAGAAAAAGAAGGTAACAATAGCTTAAATAAAATTACTGACTAAAAATTAATTGCTGTTAACAATTATTGATGAACTAAATATTAAGTTGTTTCAACCAACATCTTTCTGAATTAAATAAGTTGGTGTATTTAACCAAAAATTTCTTTGATTCAATCGACATCTTGTTAAATTAACCCAAATTACTTTGGATGAGCTTAAAATTTCTTTTAATCCAAGAAAGCAGTTTGTTTGAATAAATAAAATCTTTTACTGAGTCTTGTTGAATTTACTAATGCAATATTCAAAATAAAAATGTTGGTATTATTAATAAAAAAACTTTATATTTGCTACGAAATTATTGAGGAATAGATTAATATTTAAATACGCAAATATTAATGATAAGGATTCTAATTATTATTATTTTTAATTTTTCTTTACACGGAGGAAAATAGTGTCAGAAATTTTATATATATATATATATATATATTTCTAATGTATCACTATATAATTTCATCACATGAATCATAAAAATTTTTAGATTGGCAGAGCAAATAACGCTATCTTTTGTTGGCATTACATCACTTTCTCCATACTTGTTACGCGAATAAGTTCGAATTCGAAACGATAAACGACAGGATTGACAGGTCCAACTTTTTCCAGTCGGTAAAAAACATGAGTTGCCATAACGCGATATCTACTGCATAGATATTAACCAAAGAGAATGCCTTGTGCTTTTCATGATGGAAAGTCTTAAAGTTACACAATGTAACAATAACAGTCAAAGTTTAACAAAAAAATTAATTATTAATAACATTTGACGAAAGTTTGTTTTAAATTACGTGATTCAACCCAAGCAACATGAGAATATCTTACAAAAATTCTATGAATCTTAAATTTTGAAATTCCTTCCAACGGCAGTTGATTTTCAAATTAATATTAATGAACCCTTCCAAAGGCTTATTTTAAAATATATCAAATGACTTAATCCTTTTTCATTATTTAAACATTAATATTTATTAATGGTTAGTCATTATCGAAAGTGACAATAACAATGGATATAATTTCAGGGTGTGGCATTCAGGTAAATATAAGTTACAGAATAAGTTCCCTTCGCAATTTCTTAATCCAATGAAAATGCGAATGATTTCCTCGTTCACGTACAGGATGTATTCCAGTAACAAGGTCGTTACTTTTAAAATTCTTAGCTGCAGTGAATGTAGACGTCCATGTATCGGTTTTTATTTCAAGCTTTCTTGTAAAAATACAAGATTTTTTTTCAGACACATCAATCAAGCAGGGTAAATCATTTAGGTGAAAAATTTTATTCACTTTTCTGAACACATGAGGTAGTACAGTTTCTCAAGCGATGCATCTACCATAAAAAAAAGGGTAAAAGTTCGAAAAACTTTACTCAACTTTTAAACAAAGTTGGGACATATGGATAAGGTGGAGATTATTTAATATTATTATGATAATTTATTACGTACAATAATATTAAATGATCTCCAACTTGTCCATTTGTCCCAACTTTGCCAAAGGTTGAGTAAAGTTTCTCCAACTGTTTTTCTTCGTGTACTTTTTTCCTGCTACATTTCACCAAGTTATTTAAACTGATATATTTCAAATATTACGCTTTAAGTTTTATGAACAAAATTACATAATATTATAGATATTTGATTGCTTACATTTGTTCTACACGCCACAATAATCGTTATAATGATATTAGAAAGTAAAATTAAAAGTTACGAAATATTTTAATAAGTTTATACATATTTGATCTGAAAATTATTGTACGGTTAGTCAACATGAATAAATATGTGTTTAATATATGAATTCCAATTTTATATCAAGTAAAAACAATATCTGCTATTGAGATCAAATTACAAAGTTTAGTCCCATTTCTGTAAGTAGGGGCCATTCATATACCACGCGGACAATTTTTCACCACTTTTTGACCCCCCCCCCCCCCCCCCCTCAATCTGTCGACGTGGACATATTTTATGAAAACATAGATATTTCAGTATATTTTTGCAGATTTAAGGGGACGTGTGTCCACGTGGATTCTAGCCCCCCCCCCCCCCCCTCGTGAACTAGCGTAGAATTTTGCCATACCTGCCCTGCCCCCTAAATTGGTATATTTATATACATTTGGTATATGAATGGCCCCGTATAGTATTGTAATTTGTTGAAATCATTCATATTTGTTAGCTTTAACCAAATTGTATCAGAACAAACCATCTCTGGTTGCACAATACGAATTCTTTAGTTGAGTCAACCACGTGGTAAGCAAATTCTTTAATTGATCCAACTAAATTATGGATTAATTAACCAAATATTTGTCTGAGTCTATATCAATAATTTTCCACATCTTATTCGGAAAAACTAACTTACCGGCATTCACAGTACAAATGATTAAATTGTCTCTTGATACTTAAGAATTATCCAGTAGAAGTAATTGGTCGAAATTAATTCTATATATGATTTCAAGTTAATTAGTTGAGTTTAAAATTTTTGTTACTGCCCAGATTATCGAAGGATCACTAGTTGCGTATCAGATAGGATACGTTGCCGACAGGTGTCCTCGCAGACAATTTCAAATTCTTATATCGCAAATAAATGCAAATAAAATTCAAATTTAAAGAATTTGAAAATATTTCTGCGTCTTTTTTTTCCACAGAAAGATTTCAAATTCTTCAAATTTAAATTCTATATAAATTGCTCATGAATGATTCAAGATATTATGACGTAATCAGAGCTTTTTATTGTTTGTACTGGACAGAATATGATCCCAAACTGATATCAGCGTTCGGTGTTGCTGGACTATCGTATCTCCTTGCAACTAATTTGTTTTGAGCTATCGACTGTGGTACTCGTTCGTACTGAGGTTGGTACTGTCGTTGATATTGCGGTCGATACTCTGATTGTGAATACTGATTCACTGGAGCTGCTGGTTGTTGGTAAGCAGAAGCCCTGTAACCAATTCAAAATAACCTGAGAGTTAATGCACATTTCGTGATTCCCACATTCACTTCTTTCAAGCGATTTGCTTGACATTTGATTCGTTTCTTATCGTCATAGACTCTCATCCACAAATCCTCCTTTCGCAACAACTGAGAAATTGATGAGATTAATATATATAGAGATAATATAATATATTAGATAATATAGATATAATATAATAATAATATCCAGTGGCGGACTGGAGGGGGTCCGCACGGAGCCCCTTTTTTCTTGATGTGTTCAGAAGTGCAATGTTTCTATCATCAATAAATCCATTGATTTTTAAAAGAGGCCACTTACTGAATAATCATTTCTCTCTTTGTGTGTTACATGTAAATTTATTTCAAAGTACCGCTAATAAGTTATTAATTTTTAAAGGACATATTACTTATAAAATATGTTCTTTAAATATATATATATATAATTCCCGAAATAATTTATTTTTATAGATATTTTCGACTTATTTTAAAGGTAAATTTACGTGAAATATAAAACAGATGCTAAAAAAATTATATTAATTTTCGCTTAGATTCTGGGAGCTATTTCGGGAATTATTCAAAATTTGAGAAAAGTTTGAAATTTGGATATTTTCCAGAATATCTTCTTTAAAAGTTGACGAAAAAACTCCATTTTGGGGTCGTTTCATGCATAATTTGGACGTCTTCCATGTTATTTTTAGGGATAAATTTTAATATGCGTATTACCAATATCAGGAAATTTCATGCGGCTAACAAAAACAAAGTGAGCATAATAATTTAGCAACCCACTGTAATATATGTGTAAAAAATATTAATCACTATGCAGTCCTTTTTTACAACTATGGGGACTGAAATGGAAACCAATGGCTTATGAAGGTGAACGATTTTCATGCACTGATCATCTGTCATGTAATAATACAGCTTTGTCAAAGAATTTGCATTAATAATCTTATCGACCTTTTGTGGTTAGACAGTGCAAGTAAAGCCACCGCAAAAACTAAGAATACACCCTTAAATATATGTAAAAAGCTACCCTCAGGTAAAATGATGTCGATTTTTTATATCTTTTGAAATTTTTGTACCTTTTTATGTAAGAACGTATGTGAATTATATAAAGCACCAGATTTTTAAGTCTCCTAGGTGCACGTAAACTGGAAAACTTGATGCGTGCAATGGATAGGTTGTCGTTAAACGTAGTAGGACTTAGCTAGGTTAGGTGGCCACAGGCAAATGATCGTGTGTCAGTCAAATACAGGCTTATTGACTCAGAGGCGAAGGCAGGGAAAGGGGGCGTGGGAATCATCATGAGAAAAAGATCGAAGGTTAAAGAGTATCAGCAGTGTAGCGATAGAATTATTTGGAAAAGAATTGAAACCAAGCCAGTAAATACCCTCATTATTCAGGTCCACATGCCAATCTCAACATACGAAGACGACGAAGTAGAGCGCGTTTATGAGGAGGTAGAGGAGTTTTTGAAAGGTCTTAAAGGAACGGACAGTTCGATACTGACGGGAGACTGGAAGGCGGTAGTATGAGAAGGAAAAAGGGGAAATATTATAGAAAAATATGATCTAGGCAAACGAAATAAACGCAGACAGGTTGATAGAATTCTGCCCGAAACATAAGCTGGTCATAGCAAACACACTCTTCAACAATCACAAGACGAATATATACGACTATGCCTGGCGATATAGGAAGATATTGAATAGACTACATTTTAGTCAAGCAAAGATTTAGAAACCTACACAGTGTTAAACCTGAACCCGTATCACCACTGACCCGAATTTCTCTTAACGTCCAAACAAAAGCACAATTAAAAATTTCAAGGATTCGAAACCAATCGAATCCTCAAAACACAAAAACACAACCAAATTTGAACCAAAATCACCACACCTCAACAGAACACTAGAAAACAAACCGTGAGAAAAACAAACAAAAAAGGAGGAAAGAAAAAAGAAGGCAACCCTCCAAAACCCCTTCCTTCTTTTTCTTTCTTTCATCCTCTTTTGTTGTTATTACCCACCACCATTTACAAAAATAAATTTTAAATTATTGCCGACGTTTCGGTGCTCTTCCAGCACCCTCTTCAGAGCTGTAACACTACAAGAAAAACATTATTTAAATAAAATTGTCTCCTATCACCCTCCATGGGGACGCAGACCCTTCTCCACGGAACGCCAACAGGAAACTGAAACAAAACCCCGTGCATCCCTCCCTCCCAAGTACCTGAAAGACCCCAAGGGTCATTCAATAAATTTTAAATTGTTTCGCAGAATCTAGAAACCTCAAGGATATTTACTAATAACATTGTCATTAGAGATAACTTATCATGCTGTCATAACATCCATTGTACTTAACCAAATCTGTTTTTAAATTTATAGAATATGTTCCCTCTCTTTTTATATATACATTTCACATAAATAACATAACAGTAACATTTCCATAAATTCTCTTTTTCCCTTATTACATTCCGAGTGTAAAATCTCTACATTGTTCCAGTCAAAGTCATGATCGGCGTATTCCTTTCTATGATCAGACAAAACATTATGATAATTACACTTTCTCCCAAGATTATTTTTGTGTTCTTCTACTCTAGTATTAAGAAGTCTGCCCGTTTGTGCCACATAAGTCACTTTACACCTTTTACAAATCAGTTTGTATATCACCCCACTTTTTTCTAATCTATTCAAGATGTCTTTACCCAAAGTTATAAGTCCTTCCATCTTAAACGCTATTCTAAAAATTGTATGGATTTGAAATTTTTTTAACATAGATTGAATTGTCTTTTAAATATGACCAAAATATGGAAGAACAATAGTGTTATTTTTATCAAAAATTTCACTTTGTGTGTCCGTGTCTACATTTCTACTTTTAATTTGTTGAATTCTAATTTTTATATGTTTTTAAATCAAATCTTGTGGGTAGTGATTACAAAATAAAATCTTTCTAACAAATTCTAAATTTTCTGAATGGAATGATTCATGAGACAAACAAACAGCTCTGTCAACTAGATTTTTAATAATAGCAACTTTATTTAGAAAGGGATTTGAGATAAAATTTAACATTCTACCAGAATATGTACTCTTTCTGTACCAATTTGACACTATTTTACCATTATCAAGTTTAATTATTTCCAAGTCCAAAAAACTAATTCTATTGTTCTTTTCCATTTCATGGGTAAATTGAATTTTTGGGTGATAGTTATTGAAAGTATCTATAAGTTTTTGCAACTTATCCAAATGTACACACAATGAAGTATCATCAACATATCTAAAATAAATGGGCACAACAAACTCCAACCTCTCAAAGACAGTCTTTTCCAAATCTTCCATGACTATTTCAGCCAACATTGGAGAAATAACAGAACCTATTGGAGCACCAAACTTTTGTTTATAGAATTCACCATTAAATTTAAATTTAGTAGAATTCATAATGAAATCTAATCCTTTGAGAAACTCTTTTTTATCTAATTTTGTATGTGATTTAACTTTTATCCATCTATTTGAAACAGCTTTTTTGACTAAATCTAACGGAATGTTCGGAAACATTGCAACAACATCCAAAGAAATCATTACATGACCATTAGGTATCGTCTTTGTGACTATAATCTTTTGAAATTCCCAACTATTTTTAACAGTATAATTTGACTTTGATAATGAATTTTTAAGTATCATATTAAAATTTTCTTCTAAAAATCTAGTAGGTATATTAATAGTCGAAACAACTAGTCTCAAAGGATAGTTTTCCTTATTAATCTTTCTCAATCCATAACATCTAGCCAAAACAGTATTAGTTGTGTCAATATCTCTCCATCTGGTGTCTTTCCCCAATAGTCCCTTCTTCCTCCAATTGTCCGCCATCCTGAAACTACTACTTTTTAATTTTTTTAAAGGATCTTGATCTAATACTTCAAAGTTCTCAACATTGCCAGCAGCTCCTACATGTCCCTTATGTATTCCGACCTTCTCATGAGAACTGAAATATTACCCTTGTCCGCATTTGTACACATTAAATCTTTGTTTTTTCTAAGGAACTCTTTAGTTATTTTTAAATTATTAACAAATTTTCTATCTATACTACTTATGTGCAAACTTTTTTTCTCAACCAAACCCTTGGATAAGTGCAAAACCTTGTTTCTGAAATCTTGCTGATCTGACTTCGGAATTTTATGTATATTAGCTTCAATATCCTTGACGATTTCTATCATCTGCTTTGATTTATCATTAATCATATTACTACTGAAGTCCTTTCCCAATCTAAGGATATCCTGTACAGAATCTGGCACCTGAACATCAGTTAAATTAACAAACCAAGGATCACTCTTTTCTCTCTCAAAAACTCTATGCAAATTCAAGTTTTGCTTTTGGGCACTGCTTTGTTCCAAAATAGCACTATTTAATTTTTTCATGTGACCTCAATTATTGTTTAAAAATCTATTATTCAGGACAATTTGATGTTTCAAAAGATCAATAATTATTCCCTGTGGCAAACACTTCTCCAATTCGTTCCTTATTGTAAAAACTATTCTTTAAGAAATTAATATGATTCGAGATATCCTTGATTTGCAAATTCAAAAGAGAACACTTAAATTTGTTGAGACTGTGCTGGAATTTTCTTTCACAAAAATTACTATGAAAACTGAATTCATTAAATTTTGAATTCAAATTGAATATCTTTTTAGGTAAAACATCATTCCTCTAACATTCTATTAAATAATTCCTCTGGAGAATATTAATTCTAATTTTGTAATTAATATCGCACCACAGTCTCACCTTCTCAAATGTTCCAGTACCAAATCTGGTTTTCATCCCACTTAAAAGTGTAATTATCATAATGTTTTGTCTGATCATATGAAGGAATACGCTGATCATGACTTTGACTGGAACAATGTAGAGATTTTATACTCGAAAAGTAATAAGGGAAAAAGAGAATTTATGAAAATGTTATATATAAAAAGAGAGGGAACATATTCTATAAATTTAAAAACAGATTTGGTTAAGTACAATGGATGTTATGACAGCATGATAAGTTATCTCTACACCGAGAAAAGTTTGGTGAATCCGCTCGCCCAACACGTAGAACTGATGCGCTACGCAAATGGAGAGCTGCGCGACCTCTGTTTGGTTGAACAGCTCTGCCAATTTGGAGGAACCATTACCCCAAACTAGGCGAGCCGTTACGCGAAATACTTGGGCCAGCCGTTCTCTCGCAAGCTTTTCGTCAGTTTGGGGTAACCAGTGCCCCAATTTTAGAGTAGAAGTTACACTAAACCAAAGACGAGCGGCTTTCCCACCGCTAGCGCTACGGTTCTACTAAACTTCTCTCCGTGTAATGACAATGTTATTAGTAAATATCCTTGAGGTTTCTAGATTCTGCGAAACAATTTAAAATTTATTGAATGACCCTTGGGGTCTTTCAGGTGCTTGGGAGGGAGGGATGCACGGGGTCTTGTTTCAGTTTCCTGTTGGAGTTTCGTGGAGGAGGGTCTGCGTCCCCATGGAGAGTGATAGGAGACAATTTTATTTGAATAATTTTTTTTCTTGTAGTGTTACAGCTCTGAAGAGGGTGCTGTAAGAGCACCGAAACGTCGGCAGTAATTTAAAATTAATTTATGTAAATGGTGGTGGGTAATAACAACAAAAGAGGACGAAAGAAAGAAAAAGAAGGAAGGGGTTTTGGAGGGTTGCCTTCTTTTTTCTTTTCTCCTTTTTTGTTTGTTTTTCTCACGGTTTGTTTTCTAATGTTCTGTTGAGGTGTGGTGATTTTGGTCCAAATTTGGTTGTGTTTTTTGTGTTTTGAGGATTCGATTGGTTTCGAATCCTTGATATTTTTAATCCTACACACTGTGTCCCAAAAGTACCCGAACTTCTGTCACAAGAACTATACTGTCAGTGCCATCTATGTGACAATTGCCACATTATCTTCGTAGAACCCTATTTTATTGGTCCTGTAAGTGTCATTGAGTTTCCATTTGTGGTTGTGTTGCCGAAAGCTTATGGGGATAAAGTGCTGTCACGAACAACAGCTGACGAGTGGTTCAAGAGGTTTAAGGAAGGAAGAGAATCGGTGTATGACGATGAGCGCAGCGGATGGTCAGCGTCGAGTCGTACGGATAAATCGGTCGAAAAAATTCGAGAACTGATAAGAAAGGACCGTTTTATGTCCGTGAGACTCATTGAAGATGTCACAGATATCAGAAAATCACAAGTTCATCGCATATTAAATGAAAATTTGAAGCCGCGGAAGGTTTGTGCGTGATTCGTTCTACACAGTTTGAGCGACGACCAAAAGCATGCCCGAGTTTTGCACGCTCAAGACATCATTTTAATCGACGATAACGATGCAAAATTTTTGAAAACAATCGTGGCTGGTGATGAGACATGGTGTTTTCAATACAAATCACTTACCGACCCCCACTTAATGACCCGAATGTGAAAGTGCGTGAGATAGCTGAAATCGCATCTATCTCAACTGAGCGTGTGCCCAATATTTTGCACACACATTTGTATATGAAGAAGCTCTGTACAAGATGGGTGCTGCGATTGCTCACAATCGACTAAAAACTAAAAACCTAGTGAAAGCACACCAAAGGGCCCGAAAACGCAATAATCAGCTGGGAAAGTTATGGCTAGTGTTTTTTGGGATGCTCATGGAATACTCTTCATCGACTACTTTGAGAAAGGAAGAACGATTACTGGAGCATATTATGATGCATTATTGGATCTATTGGTCGACGAAATCAGGAAGAAACGGCCACATTTGAAGAAGAAAAAATCCTTTTTCATGATGACAATGCACCTTCTCACACATCAAACATTGCACAGATAAAAAAGCATGAATTATGTTTTGAATCGCTTCCACATCCACCATATTCTCCAGACCTGGCCCCCAGCGACTATTATCTGTTCCCAAACCTCAAGAGATGGATTTGTGGCAGGCGTTTTGAGTCGAACGAAGGAGTTGAATGGGAAACAAAAGGATATTTTTGACGGTTTGACAAATCGTATTATTTGAAAGGCATAGAAAAGTTGAATGATCGTTGAACTCGTTGTTTCGAGCTAAAAAGATTGAAGTTTCCACCAGAATTTGTTAAGGAATGTCCCGTTATGAGTTTCTATAATCCTGTAAATAGGGATCAGTGAGATTCATATCAAGAAACCAAACTGGAATTGATAAGATTGTGCAGTACTATTTTTGATGAGATTGGACAAGATTTTTATGAAAAATTCACAATAAAATTTACAGAAGCTTAGGTGCAAAACTTCTTTTCTTCTTTTGATAAAACATCCAAATAAAATAACAAAATGTAATGTTATAATAGCAAAAAAATTTTCTTGGAAAAATAGAATTTGGTAGCATATATACTATCAAAATATTTTGGTTGATTTGACAAAGCTATTTTTTCAGTCTACAGAAAATGATAGAATATCTAGGATTTGGACTAAAATAAATAACTTATTAGTGAAACCGATCACAAATACATTTTTTAATTACCTTAATAAGGGTGGACGATCAGCAATTTTTTGCTGATGCATCTGTTGAGGTTGTCGATATTGGTAAACTTGCTTGGGTACCGGGTCATAACGTTCGCCATTGGTGTAACGTGGATCCGTGTAATAAATAGAAGGGTCCTCTCGATATTGACCATCGTCCTCAGGTTCATTAGAACCAGCGATGCTGTTCCCATTTGTAGCTGGTGGAGGAACATTTATACCCGTTCCGGTTGGTTCAAACCCTCTTTGAGAAGCTCCATACTCGACCTCTCGAATACTGCCGGTATCATCAACAAATCCATATTTGCCAAATACTTCTCCATTAGGATATTTTGATTCAATTTTGTAAGAGCCATCAGCAGATTCATAGCCATAACTGTAACTTCCATCTTCATTGTGTCTGAAAAATTGATTATTTATTCATCATGACTGACAAAGGTTGATAAAATCTGCAAAATTCACCGCTTCTCCAAAAACATAGATTTGTCGATAAATATTACAAAAATGCCTGTAGAATTAACATTTTGAAAAAACTTCTTATTCGGTAGGTTTAATAGGCATTTTTATAATATTCATCGGTAAATCTGTTATGTTTACAAAAAACGGCGAATTGCACTAAAATATCTGTTAAATTCGTAGAAATTTCATTCTATCACTATATCAATTTTAGGAATCAGTAAATTTAACAGATTTTTTTCTCCGTGTGAGTAACTCACCCACCTATTTATTTGTTTCAAAATTGGAACCGGTGTTGGATTTGGATTATACTGAGCTAATCCGAACACTACACGTAACAACAGGAGCACAATCTATAACAGATAAGGAAAAAAGCTGCATAACTATGTGAAAACTATTGTCGAACATTCGCTTTCTAAACGGCTTACGTAAAACATAACACGAAGTGAGTTACACGCGATATAAACAATTATATTGTAATTTGAAGGTGCAAGATGTAACTATGAATGAAACTCTTCTCTTAATTTTAATTGGTAGTTTATTTACTAATTTCAATCAGTGACTTTATTCTAGCTATAAATCAGTTGTTCAACTAATTTCTCACCTGATGTAATTTAGACAATTTGATAGTTTAGATAAAATTCAGTAATTGATACAAATTATTAATAACAACTGATTGCAATTGAGAAAGGGTAAATTCGGATAGTTTTCGAAGTTATTTTTTTTTCATATTTGTGAATGCGAAATTATTTTCGAATTAGAAAAATGCATTTTTTAGTAAAAAAAATATATTTTTGTTGAATAAATCACAATGGTTAAATAAAAATAATATAAATTTGAACTAAACATATTTTTTTTTAATGTAAACAAATTTTTTTCCCGTATTGCACACGATTTTTTTTCTACTGTTGAGGTAATAAAATGGAATACTTTTCCGTACAGGGGGCAATAAAATGCACTGTATGCCATGCTAATAGAAAAAAAAATTTATTTTGCAAGTGTGACTGTTTTCGCTTTGCTCAGGTATCAAACTTTACGCTCGCCACATAAAATTTTTCTTCCTAGTTGCATAATGTACTATTTCTACTAGCGGATCATAAAGTGCATTTTATTACCCCCTGCGGAGCAAGAAAATCTATTCTTTGACCCCTCAGTAGAAAAAAAATTATGTGTAACACGAGAAAAACATCTATTTTAATCGTGTGACTGTTGCCCTTGCTTTCTTCGAGCATCAAACTTTACACTCGCAAAATAAACTTTATTTCCTTAGTTGCACAATATACTAATTTTAAATTAAGATAAAGAGGGAAACAAAAAAAATGTTAATTAGAATATTAGAATTCTCTAAATGTATATAATTTAATATTCTTTAAGATTGAGGAATGTGGTACTTTGCATGTCCCACAGCTTATTATATTTTATTTCAGACTGAAAAAGGAACAGCCCTTGAATATTTGTTGTCGCTTATAGAGTTTAGCGCGCCCAAAGAGCGCTATTTGGTACTCGCGCTTTGCGGACCTGTATAATTGTACCTCTCGCTTTGCGTTCAGTCTTGTCCTTTATCGTGCACATTCAAGTTTATTTCTCATGTCTTAGTGAAATAAATACAGTACATTTTTTTATACTGTAGATATGAACTTAACTTTTCCAAAGTTACATATTTTGAGGAACATATTCTCATCTTGTCGTATACGCTTTGCGCTCAATTTAAATCCTTTGAGAACGGAAGGTTTTACTGGAAAAGTTAATTGCAAAAGAGGTCACGTTTTAGGGGTTTTTGGGATCGATGAATGTGAATTTAATACTAAAATTTTTAAATTCTGAAATCCAAGATGGTTGACTCAATATGAAATATTGAAACATTAAAAAAGTAGATAGCATCTAATATTCAGGAGAATCATATTATCGAGGATTCAAAATGTTGCTCTTTTTAAATCTGAAATTCGAAATCAAATTGAATTTAATTAATTTCGATCAGAGCCTAACTTCTTCCTCTACCATCAGTCATTTTTGACTGATGATCAATCATTTTTCATTGAAAATCAATCACTTTACTGCCATCATAAAATTCAAATTTTCGATCTCTATACGTGAATCTTAATATTTAAAAAAAACCCGACCAATATTTCTAAAATATGTATGAAAATTATGAATCTCTGAATTCTGTCGTCAAAATTTATAGTTTCAAAAAAGTAGTAAGTAAAAACAAGACATTTTTTTCTTAAAAAAATTCTAAAACAATGATCTTTTTTTCTATATTCTTTGTTGTTTTCGAATAAAATTGAAATAGATATGAACTTTTCTTAATGTTTGTCTGAAAAGGTTAGTCAGCGATGAAAGAAAGGATTTTTAAAATTATTTTTGGATCCACAGGGTCTTAAGGTAGTTCGTTTACGAAAATTAGACCTCAGGCAAAAATAGATAATTTTGCTTTCAAGAATAGCAATATTATTATTGAACGGCTAATTTGAAAGAAAAAAGATTATTTTTCATTAAAAAACTTTGAAACACAAAAAAGTAATGTTATTAATAAATCTTATTTTTGCCCAAACTTATTTTCTTATCGCTTCCAGCCAAATTTTTAAAAATGATGCGATTCTAATAAATTATGGTTCAGTTTTTTAGGAAAAAGATTCTCTACAACATTACCGTTTCCTATTATTAGAATTGAATTAATTATTATCAAATACAGCAATTTGTTTATAAAAATTTTGGTTTAAAAAATTGTTTTTTTTATAATTTCAGCCATTAAAGAATTCACTTTCAAAAATTGGAAACGGTCACGTTGTAGAGAATCTTTTTCCTAACAAAATGAACCGTGATTTATTAGAATCGCATAATTTTTAAAAATTTGGCTCGAAGCGATAAGAAAATAAGTTTGGACAAAAATAAAATTTATTAATAAAATTATTTTTTGTGTTTCAAATTTTTTTCATGAAAAATAATCTTTTCTCTTTCAAATTAGCCCTTCAATAATAATATTGCTATTCTTGAAAGCAAAATTATCTATTTTTTCCTGAGGTCTAATTTTCGTGATTGAACTACCTTAAAATATCGAAACATCTTGTGAAAATAGAGTTTTAAGTTTTATAAAAATGTAAAAAAATAAAAATCTTCCATCCAAATAATATCAACAAATATGAAAAAACTGGATTGAATCTCCAAAACATAGAATTCCTCTATGAGGACAAAAAATTGAATTGTTACCGCAATTCCAAATGAATTGTTCAATTGTCAAGTTTTGCGTCTCACTAACTCGAAACATTGTCTGCAAACCGGATTTGATTCTTAATTGTTGCAATCGCTTGCCACGCCTTGTGTCAAAGATCAAAGCATTTGGAATGCGTGTACAGGTGCATGTATGTTCCTGTTTCTCCACTATTATTTCCAGAGTATAGATCAAATAATCACATTGATTCAAAAAGGAGCTGAATTCTTCACCAATGTAACATGATGTATTAAACAATTAAAGGCATCTTACAAGGCTCTAGTTGAATCAATTATTTAAGAACACTGTGTCGATGATCTCGCGTGGGTGATACTAATTATTGTAAGGGAAGTTGATCGGAGGAAGTTATTATGCGTTTATGGATACATGATTCATTCCCCACGAAGAACATGAACTTTCCTTGTAAATTATGAAATGCTCCGCTTTCTGAATTGACCAATAAATCCATTGTCTGCATCTAATTGAAGCTTTTTAAAAAATATTTGAAGAACGAATTTAAACTGCAATGAAAATCATTTTAATCAAAATGAAAACAGCTAATCTATTCATCATCACATTTTCATGTATTTTTTCTTTTATTCAAGGATTGATTTTTGATATTCACATTTTTACCTACATTTGTCACAATTTTTTGAACACTCACGAAATGCGATCAAGTTGAGACGGCATGGTGCGACGGAATATAAAAAAAAGAAGCGCGATACTCACAGAAAGACGCATCGTTGTCCTCGTCGAAGAGGCGATGGTGATTGTATTTGCAAAGATCACCTTATGCAGCTCTGCAGGTCTACTTATATATAGACCCCCTTCGGGAGCGGCTGGGTCCGCCCATGGGCCCGACTACCATACCTCTTCGATTCAACCTCGACACAACATACACCCAATTACGGACCTGCCATTAAAACCCAATTGAAACAGAAGAATTTTATTTTATCAAAAATTGATAAGTGTGGGTAGTTTATTATAATTAGTAAGTCCATGGATAAATCTGAGCACGTGACCAGATTCCTCAAAAATGTAAGTAAACTTTTTCATTTTACAAAATATGGTATGGTGCTGGAATCGCTGATAACTAGATGATTTGAGGCTAAAGGAATTTGAAAATATTACCAGAGGTACTTCAAAGCATGAATAAAAGATCCTTAAAGTCTAAAAAATTTTCATTGTGTTCTTCCCGTCAAAAAGAAATTCCGAAAAACACTCAATATTTAGCCCTCCTAATGTGTCTCCCTCCCTTAAGGGGGGAGATACCTCTAGAACTTTCAAAAAATCAAAACATTTTTTTTTGCTCAAATCGATTGGAAAACTATTCAAAAATATAAATATCCACCAACATTCATGACCCGTAAGTTGAATGGAACATATTTTTTCATGTACAAAAACTTTGAGGCTCGTTTTCTCAAAACTAACTTTTTTTATTCGGCTGTCAAGATTGCGAGCAAACTATTCAACCGATTTTTTTGAATGAAACGGTATTTTATAGATAATTCTATATTCAAATGCGTGGTAGGGCGCTTTTTCGAGAAAAATAGTATTTATACAGTTGTTTAACTATTTTCATGTCAAAAAACACGGGTAAAAATGGCACTTTTTCATGAAACCCATAAAAATATACCCAATTTTTCGAAATTCTCAAAACCCCCCTGCTATGCACTCGATAAAAGCTTTCCGATTCATAAAAAATTTTCTTTTATCGTTTCAGATGAAAAACCTAGCCAGGAAGTTGACGGCCGCAAAGAAAGTTAGCAGCGACGTTATCGACGGGATCCGTCATATTTCCACCATTTTGTATTTTTCTATCATGAAAAAATTGTTTTTTTGAAGTTAAATAATGCCTTCTAATATATGCAAAAAATCCGGACTTTCTTCGTTTTCATTCTCCCAGAATAAAATTGAAAAAAACTGCTTTTTTTAAGGGTTCTAGAGGTATCTCCCCCCTTAAGGGGTCATTGTAGTATCTAACTTTTGAAAAATCGATTTTTTTTGTTGCATTTTTCGATAGTGTGCGGCATAACTCTCGATAGAATTATCAGATTGAATTGAGCTTTGGTACACTTGATCGAAGCCGAAAAAGTAAGGATAAGTTCGTTAACCAGCCACATCCAATCAAAATTGTAGGATGGAGCACTACTTTTGTGTTTTTGAAAAAATCAAAAATTCCAATACTAGTTTTTGATAGTGCTCATAAATCTCTACAAATTATTCTGATAATATTTTTTGATTAAATCAAAATTAGAAATGTTACAGCATATTCAAATTCGAAAAAAGTCAATATCAAAATTCCATTTTCCGGTTAAATTATACGAGATACGAAAAAACGTTATGATACAATATTATTTTCTACATAAAGACCTACAAATTTGAACTGTAACATTTTTTCATAAGATGCATATTTTTCTTTTTAATTAAAAAAAATACGATTAAAATTCAAAAATTCCATTTTTTAGACAAAATATGTGAGATACAAAAAAAACGTTTATATGGAAAATTGTTTGCATAAATGAGGTTTACAAATTCTCATTAAGACATTTTGGAACAGGATGTATATTTTATGTTTTGATTTTTAATATTAAAAAAATTCGATTTTTATCACCAAAATATGTGAGATACGAAATAAGCGTTGTTCTGCAAAATCGTTTCCTTAAATAAAGTCTACGATTGTTTTTTCTTTTTGAGAGATTTGGAAGAAAATAAATTATTTTAATCATGTAATTTATTAAAAACTTACTGAAATGTATACAGAAAATCGAGCGCGAAGCGCGAGCGTCATGATGAGAATGTGTTTCTTAAGGCTGATAGAGCCTTAAGTAAATTGAATCTCCTGTTTCACTTAAATTCAAAAAGAAATAGAGTGACTTTAAGAAAATGTGTAATTCACATTATCTGTAATATTATTATAAAATGGGTTTGAGCTTCAGTATCAAATTATATGAAGTAGTTGTTGAGAAGAAAATTCATGGAAATCACCTTTTTTGACGAGGATAGTAAAATGACTCCTTAACAGACATGCTTTATTGTCTTTGGTAGTTTTCTAAAATTTCAGCAAGATGTTTTGTAAATTAAAGAAGTTATTTTACATAGACGAATTAATGTATAATTTATTTACGTGTCTCGATTGATCTATGGCCTTAACCCCTTTACAGGGCAGCAAAAATGAACCTTCTGTGCTACCAGTGTGTTGAAAAAAGTTCTTGGATTTACTCAATAATTCTAAATTAGGTTTGTGAGGTCGCTAAATTCTAATTAGAGATCTGAATTTCAGATTTCAAAATACCGGATTCCATATGGCAGATCAGAAAATTGAAAATGATCGAATTTTCATAAAAATGGGTACCTCAAGGTGTTTGAGGTCATTAAATCCAAATTTGATGTCGATATTTCCAAATTCAAAATAGCGGTTTCAATGAGGCTGATAAAATATTTAAAAATTGTTGAATGTTGATAAGAAATCAGGTTCCTCAAGTTTTTGGAACTCCTCAGTATAAATTTGATACCAAACTGATAAGATAAAGAATGAATAAAAAATTTGAAAATTCTTTTATCTAAGAAACTTTTTGATCCACCATATTGGATCTCTTATTTTGAATTATTAAATTCTGACTTTAAATTTAAATGTAGTAGCCCCAAAAGCCTTGAGGTACTTATTTTTATGAAAATTTAATCATTTCCAAATTTCTGATCCACCATTCTGGATTTTGAAATTCTGACCTCAAATTCGGATTTAGTGACCCGAAGAACTTGAATTTACTACTTATTATGGAAATTGGAATAGTTCATTTTTTATAATTTATTACTATGACTCAAGTAAATTTTATATTGTTGTTGATGTGCCTTTACTACTCTTATAATTACATTGATTTAGACAAATACATTCACATCACAGCACTCGGGCTCCGTGCATAATATTCACAATCGAAAAGAAAAAAAAATCTGCTCGCTTCGCGGGCACATTCTCATCGCGTGCCTCGCGCGCTGCTCACAAGTTTGAGCGCGCCTAGGGCGCGCGATTTGAACGTCGCGCTTCGCGCTCCGTAGTGCTCGATCGTTGCGCTGCGCGCTCCGGAAGTTTTGAACGTCGCGCTCAGTCTTGTGCTTTTCACATACATTTAAGTTTATTTCTTATAATTTAATACTGAAACTCAAACCAATTTTATAATATTAAAGATGATGTAAATTTCTCATTTTCTCAAATTCACTAAATTTCTTTTTCAGTTTTAGTGAAACAGGAAATTCAATTTTCTTAAGGCTCTATCGGCCTTAAGGTACACATTCTCATCATGACACTCGCGCTCGATTTTCTGTATACATTTCAGTAACTTTTTAATAAATTACATGATTAAAATAATTTATATTCTTCCAAATCTCTCAAAAAGAAAAAACAATCGTAGACTTTATTTAAGGAAACGATTTTGCAGAACAAAGCTTATTTCGTATCTCACATATTTTGGTGAAAAAATCAAATTTCTTTAATATTAAAAATCAAATCATAAAATATACATCCAATCCCGAAATGTCTTAATGAGAATTTGTAGACCTCATTTAGGCAAACAATTTTCCATCTAAACGTTTTTTTGTATCTCACATAGTTTGTCTAAAGAATGGAATTTTTGAATTTTAATCGTATTTTTTGAAATTGAAACGAAAAATATATGTTTTATCAGAACCTTTGTGAGACAAAATTTGTAGATCTTTTTGAAACGAGCAACTTTGTATTCTTACGTTTTTTTCATATTTCGAATATTATTGTTAAAAAATTGAATTTTGGATTTTCAATAGTTTTTATTTAATTAAAAAGAAAAATATGCATCTTATGAAAAAATGTTACAATTCAAAGTTGTAGGTCTTTATGTAGAAAATAATATTGTATCATAACGTTTTTTCGTATCTCGTATAATTTAACTGGAAAATGGAATTTTGATATTGACTTTTTTCGAATTTGAATATGCTGTAACATTTCTAATTTTAATTTAATCAAAAAATGTTATGAGGATAATTTGTAGAGATTCATGAGCGCTATCAAAAACCAGTATTGGAATTTTTGATTTTTTCAAAAAGTTATTTTCAAAAACACAAAAGTAGTGCTCAATCCCCCAATTTCGATTGGATGTGGCTGGTTAACGAACTTGTCCTTACTTTTTCGGCTCTGATAAAGTGTACCAAAGCTCAATTCAATCTGATAATTCTATCGAGAGTTATGCCGCACACGACCTACAGACAGACAGACAGACAGACACTTTCGTAAAAGCCCTTTTTTCTGACTCAGGGGTTCTCAAAACGTAAAGATTTGATGAAAATTTCGAAAGTCATTTTCCACATAAAACCAATACCTTCTCATCCATGATGAGAATGTAACTAGGCCTGGTGATTTAAAGAAAAAGAATTGAAATTTCGATTTTCAATAGTATTTCTTTGAATTAAAACGAAAAATGTACATCTAATCGAAAAACATCGTAGATAAAAATTCATAGATCTGATTTGAGGAAACAATTTTGTTTGAAATTTCAAGAATTCGAAACTATTTGAATCCTAAAAACATTGGAATGACCAAATTTGTAACACAACGAGTCCTTAAAATAAGCGAATATGAAAAACAAACAAAAAGGGAAGAAAGAAAAAGTTTTATATTTTTTCTTCTCTCCTTTTTTTGGGTTTTCGTAATCTTTTATATAAAAGACTTGTTTTGGTTCAAATTTGATGGTTTTGAAATTTTGAGGGCTGGGGAATTTTCAAATTCTTAAAATTTGAAATTATAGTTCTGTTTGGACGTTTAATAATTTTGAGTTTGTAGTAATACAGGTTCGAATTTAGTTTTGAAACAATTTTGTATTCTGATAGTTTTTCTGTATCGCACATAGTTTAGCTGAAAAATAAAATTTTCTATTTTCAATATGTCGGACGCCTGTGTAGCTCAGTGGTTAGAGCAGTCGACCGGCAATCGAAAGACCTGGGCTCGAATCCCAGCGCAGTCGAAAGCGTCATTTTTTCCACAGAAAGATTTTCAAATTCTTTAAATATTATTTTTTTCAATTAAAACGGAAAATAAAAATCTTATTATAAATGTTTTAATTACAACGTATAGATATTTTTCGAGTAAACAGTTCTGTATCATATGGTTTTTCGTATTTCGTATATTTTGGATAAAAACATGAATTTTTTATTTTCCATAGTATTTTTTTATATTAAAAAAAAAAATATATACATTTTATGAAAAAAGTTTGAAATTTACATTTTGTAGATATTTTTCTAGTAAACAACTTTGTGTCATGTTCTTTCGTGTCTCGTATAGTTTGACTCGAAAATGGAATTTTATCATTGATTTGTTTCAAATTTTATTTCTACTGTATTCATTTTGATACTTATTTCTGATAGTTCTCAAAAAGCACTAAAAATTGTTCTCCTAAACATTTTTAACGAAACCCAAATCAGAATTAGTTACAGCATCTTAAAATTTGGAAAAAATCAATAGTCAAAATCTATTTTCCAGTCAAACTATGCGAGATATGAATATATATATATAATGACTTTTAGTTCCCGCAAAGAACACAAAATGATAGTGTTTAATAATTAATAAATAATAATAATGTTTTGAATGATGAATAAATTGTGCTTGCAAAATCCAATACTAGGAGTCAATTTCAAGATTACAACCAAAATATAAATTGGATGCCATTTTTCGGAAATATGATTATGATTTAACACCTGTTTTTTGTGTAAGTGAGCGCTACTAATGTCTGTTCTCTTTCTTTGCGCCTCATTTGACGATATTTGACGATAACCGTAATATGAATAGGCAAAGGCTTGGATGGATTTGCGGGCAGATTCTTATTAAACGTGTGCATTCTGTCGGATCGAATGTAGCAAATTCGATTCGCCTCATTGTTGGATCGGATTTTTTCGATTTGATCGGCCGCACGGTTGAATGTCGAATACTCGAGATCATTCATTCTCAGTCGGATTTCGGATTTTGCCGTTCGAAGCGCGTCTCTTTGGATATCGGATTTTTAACATTCAACCGGCGCAGGATGTAGTTTGCAATTTTTAATCAGACATTACACAATATACATACATTGAATAATTGTATTTTAATTTCATATCGTCATATTTAAGGAATAAAAAATATGAATTGAATTCAATATTTAAAGAATTTGAAAATATTTCTGTGGAAAAAAAGACGCTTTCGACTACACTGGGATACGAGCCCAGGTCTTTTTTTTGCTGGTCGACTGCTCTAACCACTTAGCTACACAGGCGTCCGACATCTCCTTCTCCACAGGAAGATCTCCTTATATATAATTACTTTAATTTGAAACATTAATGTTATCTAATTTTAACTTATTTTTTAAAAATATATAATTATTCATTTCATTAAATATGAATATACATATCATTTAAAGGAATATGTATTAAAATTGTTTGAAGAATCAGGCAACGCAATTTGTCTTTAATAAAATAACTACAAAATTAAATTCTATACGCCTTAAAACTCGACACAAAAAATTATACGCACAATTATATATATTTAACAATTTTAATATTTTTAACCAACTCACCAAAGTTAAGGTAGTTTTCATCCACGAAAATTAGACATCAGGCAAAAATAGATAATTTTGCTTTCAAGAATAGCAATATTATTATTGAGGGGCTATTTTGAAAGAGAAAAGATTTTTTTACTAAAAAAATATGAAACACAAATAAATAATTTTATTAATAAATTAATTAGTTGAGTTTGAAATTTTACCGGCAATCGAAAGACCTGGGCTCGAATCCCAGCGCAGTCGAAAGCGTCATTTTTTCCACAGAAAGATTTTCAAATTCTTTAAAATATTTATTAATAAATTTTATTTTTTCCCAAACTTATTTTCTTATCGCTACGAGCCAATTTCAAAAAAATTATGCGATTCTAATAAAGCATGAATCATTTTTTCAGAGAAAAGATTTTCCACAACTTCACCGTTTCTAATTTTTAAAAATAAATTCTTTAATGGCTGAAACCACTAAAAAAACATTTTCTGAAACGAAATTTTTATAAAAAAAATTGCTGAATTTGATAATAATTTATTTTCGGAAATTGGAAATGGTTATGTTGTAGGGTCTTTTTCTTGAAAAAGTGATTTGTAATTTATTAAAATCGGATAATTTTTTGAAATTTGGTATGAAGCGAAAAGAAAAAATTTTGGGGCAAAAATAAAAGTTATTAATAAAATTATTTTTCTGTATTTCAAATTTTTTCATGGGAATTAATCTTTTCTCTTCCAAAATAGCCCTTCAATAATAATATTGCTATCCTTGAAAGCAAAATTATCTATTTTTGCCAGAGGTCTATTTGTCCTGGATCAGCTACCTTAATCCTATACCATAAAACTCTAGAAATGAATGACATAATAATTTTAATTTTGGAAATTTGAATAAACTTTACACAATAAAACTCTGTACGATAAAAGAGAAAACCCTACTGAACATAATTTTATTAATAATTTTTTAAGCACAATGAAATTGTACACCTTACAACTCTAAACTAAATTATAGAAATTAAATTTTGTACATTTAAATAAACTCTATTAAAATGTACGAAAAAATATTCTAGACCCGATTAAATACTTTTTTATCAGTTTAATTTCAAGGCCATGACATACTTACCCGATTCCTACCTTCCTTTTGAAACAAACTTTCTTATAATTAAAAAATAAAAATTTTAAACTAAATTTTTTTTGGAATTGTAAAAATTTAGAAGTAAAAAAAGTAGCCAGAGTTACCCAACACGTTAAATTATTCTTGTTACAAGTTTCAGAATTTCCAAATACAAATATCAGAATATTTAACACTTTGTAACTGAAAATTAAGAAATTGTTTGCTAAATTTACTCAAAAGTAACTGAATTTTCGAAAATTCTATTTTAATTTTACGTAATTGTGACTGAATAAAATTGCAGTCACGTGTTTCGGTAAATGACGGTAGAAGTTTCTAACAGTGCATTATATCCGTTACGATACTGATAATTAATCATGGTTAAATACTGTCAGAATTGGCATTTCTGTATTCTACCCACTAAAATACAGAATGTTATCCCTACCATGTATTTATTTCTTAGGATAAGGATGAACACCTCTATCATATCCTATAGCATATTTCTCTTTCGATGTATAATCTAGAGATTCTCAAGTTCTGTTGCAATTCTAAAGGTCGTAACTGAATAATACCCCCTTTTGAAATACATTATATCTTTTATGGTACTACCGACATTCTCCAATTTATTTTCCTATTTTAGTGTCGGATAGTAACTCGTATACAATAAAAAATAGTTTACTACCACGTTACTTAAATCTAATTATTTACTATATGGTAGGTATGTCTAATGTTTGTTACTGTTAAGTAATAATTAGCAGTTATAATTTCTTTAAATTATTTATTCAATGAAAATATTCTGAATAAGTTTAGTATTCTTACATTCTCATTATAAATGAGAAGGAATTAGTTTTATGTGAGAAATGACCTTCGAAATTTCTATCAAATCTTCACGGTTTTAGACCCCCAAAGTCAGAAAAAACGGGTTATACGGAACCAGCCACATCCAACCAAAATTATGAAAATAAGAGCATTTTTTATATTTTTGAAAGAATGCAAAATTCAAATACTGGTTTCTGATAGTGCTCATAAATTTTTACTTATTATCCTGATAACATTTTTCGATGAAACTGAAATTAAGAAAGTTGCAGTACTTCCTAAATCCGAAACAGTAAAAACTCACTGATTCACAGCGAAAAATTACTGTTTCGAATATTATAAGTCTTCCACACAGAAATCAGTGGAATTCGCCTAATTTCACCAGGGAAATTCACTGGTTAATCAGTGAAATATACTGTCCAACAGTGAAATTCGCTGGTCAACCAGTGAATTTCCCTAGTGATATCAGTTAAATTTCACTGATTCTATGTGGAAGATTATGACATTTGAAATAGTGGTTTTTCACTTTTTTTGTTAGCTTTCCTCGTCCCTGTTTCGGTTGGGAAATCTTTTAGGTCTCTTCTCTGATAAAAAACGAGCAGAAATAAATATAATAATAAAGGTTGAGTAACCAGGACGTTACACTAATTTCACAGAGATAAAATATCTGACAGAAATTATGTGAAAAATCGCTAATTCATCTTTTTTTGTACTCAAGTGTTGTGTATATTTGTATTCAGATTTATCGGCTTGAATTTCGTGTTGTTTGATAGCAGATTTTCACATAATTGCTATCAAGTTTGTAAGTAGTTTACTGGGATAAAATTTTTCCTTCACATAATGTAAATTGTATGTTACATTTCCCATCATCTAACGCGGGTAATTTTCCGCGAAAAAAAAGGTGTTTATCAGTTTTTGATACTCCACAACATAAGTATATTAATTATATCAAAATCCTCGGTAGACGCTTAGTAAGATTTTCTTGTTAGCTTCACTCTTAGATTGAGTAAAAAAAGTACAATATGATTAAAAAAAAAAAAATTTGATGGTATAAAATAAATACCACACATATAAAAGTAGAAAAGAAATTTAATAAAAATGAAAATAGGTAATGAAAAAGAAACTCAACGCAATGATCTGTGTTTTTAGTTTAAAGATTAAAAATTCCTCTCTAAATCTGAATCTGTTCGAATTTTATAGATTTGAAATCTTTTATACATTTCTTACATTGTTTTAATTTAATTTCAAAGCAAAAAGTATGCAACAGATTTCAAATCTGTCAAATTTCAACTGGTTTAGATTCAGAGACTAGGCAAAAATATGTTTTTTGAAAAAAACTCCACATTAGAGCCTCTGGATAGTGTGCAGGTATATAGAATTATTTAGAAAAATTTTTGTATCATTTTTTTCAAAAATATGAAAAAAAGTTGCGTCTTTTTTTTAGACGCCCCGTGGTCGGCAGTACAAGTACAAATCCGTCAATTAGTAAATATATGCACACACACACTCATGTATGAGTAAATCCGCAGAATAAATAACAGGAAATCTTATGAACCATTTATTTTTTTCGATTATTTTTTAAATTGACAGTGAAATTAAAGTTATAATACTTTTGAATGTAAATTTAAATAATGATAAGCATCATTATATACTAGTATACCTATTATTACATATATTGATATTATGTTATATATGTTCTATTAATTGAGATATTCAATATAACATTACGCATTAATATATAATAATTATACATAATAGAACATATATTTGGAAGTTTATATTGACTTAAAACAGAGACATAGAATACTTACGCAACACTTATAAATCTTTAGTGTGATAATTAAATTTAAAAAGTTTTAACAACTAGGTCCCTAGAGATTAAAATTTTTAAAGTAAACACGAATTTATTTTCTAACGAAACTCAAATATATTGCTCGTTGATCGAAATAATGAGACAAGTATTTTTTTTTGGGCGGAAAAAAAATGTTCTGAGATTTATCGTCAATTTCGTTTTTGGGGTCAAAATCTATTTTTTTAATTATTCGCGAGAACTTTTTTTTCAATTGTCTATAACTTCGTCAAAAATTGACCGATTTTAACAATTTTCACTTTGAAATGTTTGTAATAAATTGCACTACCGAATACAGTTATAAAGAATCGCTTGTTGATTGGTATTAATTTTTATTCAGCAATAAACAAAAAATGTAATTTTTTTTTTAATTCAATATCTCGAAAAGTGTTTTTTTTTTCTCAAAATTTTTTCGCATCTAAGAGACACCTTGAGTTTCAATTCTGCTGAATCTCTGATTGCTAAAATTTTTTTTACGAGTTATGATTTTTTGAAGAAAAAAATCGTTTTCTTCGTAAAAACGTGGACTGCACAATGAATATCAACTTTATATGTCCAACGTGTATGGTATAACGATGTATAGTTGTCCTTTACGATTATATTGTGAAACTCTAAATATCACAAAAAATTTTTACTCAGTCTTTATGACAAATTGTACCTAAAAGTTTTCAGCAACAGCTTGGTATTCAATGTACACATTTTTTGTAATTATTGTTTATTTTACGAGATCATTCTGATATATTTCTTTCGAAATTCACGATACATTAATGTTGCTGTATTTGTTAATTTCAGAAATATTCATTTATCAATTTTTAGGGCTGAAACAATAACTATCGAGCAGGTAATTTATTATTTAGTAATGAAAATTATATCTCTCACTGCAATTCCATTCTCTGCACGGAGAAACTTTTCATTATAAAATCTAGTATTATTATATTTATTTTTATTAAAAGTCAATAGGTAGCGAGGATATAGTAACAAAACTAGTTTTATTTACCATAGCGGTAGGAGGAAATACATTTTCTGAAGCAATTGTAAATATAGTGCAAATTTATAAATTACTATTGAGAGTTGCAAAGATTAATATCTTTAATGGCAAATTGAAACTAGAAATAAGTGATACCTATATAAATAAAAAGTAAAACTATCTATGCAAGAATTGGTCTTTTGAATAATATAAATTGCAAAATAGTTTAGAGAAATTACCATTGTCAATAGTAATGAACAATGTAGAGAGAAAGACTTGAATATTTTGCAATCGAATACATCATATATTGGAATAGTACGTTGTCAAAATCCCCATTGGAAATATTAAATGTACTGCCGAGTGACGTCAGATATGCCGAACGTTTCTGATATTGCCCGAGAATCGCTCCATGTGCTCGTTATGATTATTTGTCGGTAGCCGATATAGTAATATATTTTTACATTCTTATCATGGATGAGAAGGTATTGGTTTTATGTGAAAAATGACTTTTGAAATTTTTATCAAATCTTTACGTTTTGAGACCTCCTGAGTCAGAAAAAACGGTTTTTACGAAAGTGTCTGTCTGTCTGCCTGTCTGTAGGTCGTGTGCGGCATAACTCTCGATAGAATTATCAGATTGAATTGAGCTTTGGTACACTTTATCGGAGGCGAAAAAGTAAAGACAAGTTCGTTAACCAGCCACATCCAATCAAAATTGAGGGATTGAGCACTACTTTTGTGTTTTTGAAAATAACTTTTTTGAAAAATCAAAAATTTCAATACTGGTTTTAGATAGTGCTCATGAATCTCTAAAAATTATCCTGATAACATTTTTTGATTAAATCAAAATTAGAAATGTTACAGCATATTCAAATTCGAAAAAAGTCAATATCAAAATTCCATTTTCCAGTTAAATTATACGAGATACGAAAAAACGTTATAATACAATATTATTGAATAAATAAAGACCTACAAATTTGAATTGTAACATTTTTTCATAAGATGCATATTTTTCTTTTTAATTAAAAAAAAAATTATTGAAAATCCAAAATTCAATTTTTTAACAATAATATGTAAAATAATAAAAAAACGTAGGAATACAAAGTTGTTAGTTTCAAAAAGATCTACAAGTTTTGTCTGACACAGTTTCTGATAAAACATATATTTTTCGTTTTAATTCCAAAAAATACGATTAAAATTAAAAAATTCCATTTTTTAGACAAAATATGTGAGATACAAAAAAAACTTTGAGATGAAAAATTGTTTGGCTAAATAAGGTCTACACATTCTTATCGAGAAATTTCTCGACAGGATGTATATTTTAATTTTTTGATTTTTAATATTGAAAAAATTCGATTTTTTTCACCAAAATATGTGAGATACGAAATAAGCGTTGTTCTGCAAAATCGTTTCCTTAAATAAAGTCTACGATTGTTTTTCCTTTTTGAGATATTTGGAAGAAAATAAATTTATCAATAATCATGTAATTTATTAAAATGTTACAAAAATGCATACAGAAAATCTGTGTGCCAGATCCAGTACATTTCCAATTTCTTATTCTCAATTAGCTAATTGCAAAATAAAAAAGAAAATTATTCAAAAATTAATAGTCCCTCCAGTTGACCATTCAACAAAGGGTTTTGGTATGAAAGATTCTAAAGGAACCACTTTTAATTTAAGCCACAATAGAATAGAAATCCCAATTTTTTCTGTATAATCATTATTGGCAAAAGTCTTAAAAATATATTTACCAACTCTTTTCCGTTACTGATTGGATAATAAAGTTAAAAATATCTTCTTGAAAAACATTCTGAAAATTTTAAAAATGCCCTTGGTGAGTTCAAAAAGATAAATAGCACTAAAGACGGAATTCTCATTTACTCGTTAAATGATAAATGATAAGGCAAAAAGGCTAGGCATTACGGTTTTTTACTATTAAACTTTCTATGGAAATGATCTAAAGTAACGATGGTTATCTCATATCTTTTTTGAAAAATAAAAGGGTTTTATTCCTAGAATTAAAAAATAAAGACATAGATTGAAAACAATGCAACATAATTATCAATGAATAGAAATATTATTATAAATTATTTTCTGTATGGTTTTTATTGAATATTAGATCAATTGAATCAATAGAATCAATTGAAAAAATTAATGGAATATAAATTTCTTGAAAAATGGCGCCAGTTTAAAAAATAATTATTTTTCATAAGAATATCGAACATACGTTACGGTTATATAAAAAAATGTATTGACCTTCTAACAATCTAATCTAAGAATCTAAGAAGCTTCAGTTAAAAATTTTTATCGTGATATTTTTTCCTATCATGAGTATAACGCTTATGTTTTCTAAATAATATCTCTCGCATAGTTTGACTGGAAAATGGATTTTGACTATTGATTTTTTCCAAATTTTAAGATGCTGTAACTAATTCTAATTTTGGTTTATTTGAAAATTTTTACTAGAACAATTTTTAGTGCTTTTTGAGAACTATCAGAAACAAGTATCAAAATAAATACAGTAGTAATAAAATTTGAAACAAATTAATGATAAAATTCTATTTTCGAGTCAAACTATACGAGACAGGAAAGAACATGACACAAAGTTGTTTACTAGAAAAATATCTACAAAATGTAAATTCCAAACTTTTTCATAAAATGTATATTCTTTTTTTTTAATATAAAAAAATACTATGGAAAATAAAAAATTCATTTTTTTATCCAAAATATACGAAATACGAAAAACCATATGATACAGAACTGTTTACTCGAAAAATATCTATACGTTGTAATTAAAACATTTATAATAAGATTTTTATTTTCCGTTTCAATTGAAAAAAATAATATTGAAAATAGAAAATTTTATTTTTCAGCTAAACTATGTGCGATACAGAAAAAATATCAGAATACAAAATTGTTTCAAAACTAAATTCGAATCTGTATTACTACAAACTCAAAATTATTAAACGTCCAAACAGAACTATAATTTCAAATTTTAAGAATTTGAAACTTCCCCAGCCCCCAAAATTTTAAAACGATCAAATTTGAACCAAAACGATTTAAGAGTTTAAAATTGTCTGCGAGCACAAATTTGAATCGCTGTTCTAACAAAACCTATTGCTAAACCAACAAAAACTTTTGTTGGGAGACCTAAAAATTTGTTGGAGCAGAAACAAATTTGTAGGTTGTATATTGGTAATTCGATTTGCTAATATAACAAAACTTTTTCCTCCGTGTAGATCGAATGAAAATTCTACAGAAAAATTTTCTCTATGCATTTTTTTGAACAATTTGTTCGAAATTTCATTGCTCGGAAAAATTTATGAAAAAAACGTGTCATATGATTATTTTTATTATCATTGGCATGTATTATTTTTTTAGAAAAAGATATACACTCATTATATCTGAATTAATAAAAAATTGGTTACTAATCCAAATTGATAAAAATCAAATTTATTCATTTATTTTACTCTGAAAGAAAATGATCACGTTATTTTTACTATTTTCGGAGGTAGCACAAGAGTATTCATTAAAACTGAGAACTTTTACAGTTCTGTAATATTTTTTACTGTCATCATCCTTAAAATTTACTTGTTTGCACCGGAATATTTTTTTCAGTAATTTTCACAGTAGACTATTCTTAAAGTTTTTCCTGATATCAATAATAAAATAAAAGCCTAACAGAAAAATATGCGGTTAGTATGTTTATAGAAATACAATTCCTATACGAGCGACTTTTGCTGTGAGTTGGTTAAAAAAACTCAGGAGTCAGCGAGCAATTTTCACGGTTTTTTGACTGGAAAATTTAGCGGGACGGATGGAATTACTTATTACGAACTTGAATGCACAATTTCGTTATGAGATGATTTTCTTGATTCAAAAGGTTCATCATATTTTTGGAATTGGAAAAACTCAAATTTCATCTGTTTATTACAAAATATTTTATTTCATAGAAAATCGATTTAATAATTAAAAATCTTAACAATTTTAATCATAATTATAAATTGAAATAAAATTTGAAAATTTCTGATTAAACGGGGCACATTCACTTTTTATTAAAAAATAAATTATAAAACTACTGCTCTTATTTGATTTAACTATGTTCCTGCAGTTCATTTAACTTCAAAAATGACACTGGGGCCTTTACAAACTACTGAAAGTAGTTAAAAAGTAGTCAAACCTACTGAGAATTTTTTTTTCGGTGTACATGTAAGGAAAAAGTACTGTCAAAAAAGAGTAAAATTGAAGTCTAGGCGGAGCTAAAAGATGCTCTTAAGGAACGGTGATACTCTCTACATTTGAATCAGTCAAAATGTACTGATTATCAGTGAAATTTGTCTGATTTAACAATGAAAAATGTTTTTTCACTGATTTATAGTGAAAAATATTTGTTCACTGATGAATCAGTGAAAAGGAAAATCACTGATTCAATCAGTCAAAATTTGACTGATTCAGATTTAGAGAGTACGTTCTTCCTGAGAACAGCAGAAAATGCAGTATCGAAATAATAATTTTTACAACTTCTGAACAGTACATTTTTCGCGCTGAAAACAGTCAAATTTACTCAGAAATAATTTTCAAGCTTGAAAAAAGATTTTATACTGTGAAAACATTAAACTTAACCTTCCAAGCGAATATCCCTCCGTTGCCGTCAAAAACGGTAAATATTAGTCTTAATGTAGTACGATCACGAAAATTAGACCTCAGGCAAAAATAGATAATTTTGCTTTCAAGAATAGCAATATTATTATTGAAGGGTTAATTTAAAGAGAAAAGATTATTTTTCATGAAAAAAATTTGAAACGCAAAAAAATAATGTTATTAATAAATTTTATTTTTGCCCAAACTTGTTTTCTTATCGCTTCGAGCCAAATTTTTTAAAATAATGCGATTCTAATAAATCACGGTTCATTTTTTTAGGAAAAAGATTCTCTACATCTTGAACTTTTCCGATTTTCAAAAATGAATTCTTTAATGGCTGAAATTATAAAAAAACAATTTTTCTAAATAAAATTTTTGTAAACAAATTGCTGTATTTGATAATAATTAATTCAATTTCAAAAATCGGAAACGGTCAAGTTGTAGAGAATCTTTTTCCTAAAAAAATGAACCGTGACTTATTAGAATCGCATCATTTTTAAAAATTTGGCTCTAAGCGATAAGAAAATAAGTTTGGGAAAAAATAAAATTTATTAATAACATTATTTTTTGTGTTTCAAATTTTTTTCATGAAAAATAATCTTTTCTCTTTCAAATTAGCCCTTCAATAATAATATTCCTATTCTTGAAAACAAAATTATCTATTTTGCCTAACGTCTAATTTTCGTGATCGTACTACCTTAACTCAAATTTTCCCTGTATTTTTTCTCTCAGTGTATACTGTATATCTTACAGAATGTAATCAATTTCACGATTTCCATACAACATGAAGTATATTCACTGAGAACAAAATGCTATTAGACCTATAGTATTCCTTCCAGAAGCATTTATATTATTGTATGAAATCAATATAGTATTGAAATTGTAGCATATTCATTGGTTCATTGAATGCTATAGATTCAATAGTATTTTTTCTCAGTGAATTAGGCCAAGCAATAATCATGTCATAAAATATTGTTAACATTAATTCCGATCATAAGTTTCACTATTTTTTCAAAATGAAATCAAGTCTTGAAAATTTAAACTAATTATTGTCATTAATCTTCTAAAAATTTCAGTGACGCAATTTCTACATTTTTATACTGTGTAAATAACACCACAAAATTCATAATAAAGTCGTAAAAATGTATGACCATGAAAATATTTAAATAGCCAACTTCTAATTAAGCTTAGAATGTGGCATGTGGCACACGTATGACTATATAAGGGTAATTTATTTCCCAAAATTTGTATCACTCTTCGTATCTAAATGAAATAAGGAGCAGAGCCACAATGAAGATTCTAATTTTATTTTTGCTCATCATTTCCGTTCTGGGTAAATATTTTTAATAATTAATAAAGTTCAGTATTCATTTGAAATTAAATGAATATTAAATATTTAAGATTCCGCACGTGATAGGAACGATATTTTTTGTTCGCTGTGTACCGAAAGTTAGCCTTGTCGGTGTTGTTTTGCGTGCGGAAAGTTGAATTTCCCCGCACTGGTGCGGTAAAATTTTAATTTTCCGCACACTTAAAATTTTACCGCACAAGTGCGCGAAAATCAACTTTCCGCACGCAAAACGACACCGACAGGGCTAACTTTCGGTGTACGGCGGACAAGAACATTTTTCTTACACCATTAGAAATTTTCAGAAATTTACGACATTTTAATGTTACAAATGTAACGGAAAATTATATATAATTCACAATACTTTTGAGAAAAAGTATCTTAAGTTTGCTAAATATGGATTAAACTCTATCTTCAAATCACTTAACTGTATTGAATTGTTCTAAATTTATCTTAAAATTACATAAAATTTTTTCTGCTCAAGTTTCAAATTTTCCAAACAAAAGTATCGGAATGTTCAGTGACTTGTAACTGAAAATTGAAAAGAATTTCTCTGAAATTTATTATAATGTGACTGAATTTCCTTAAAATTACTTTAATTTTACGAAATTTTAACTACATATATAAAGTTTGATTACGTGTCCTGAAAAGTTTCGTCAAACATTTCCAACACGTGAATCTAAAAGTGATAAATAAATTATGATGTCATATCAGAAAAGTTGCTATAATCTTTTGAGCCTTCAAGGCCCTATGGTAGGTTCTTGCGTTACCAATTACATACGACCGTTTTATTGATAAAATAATATTTAAAGAATTTTTCTTTAAAATTATATTGCAGTCAGTAAAGCCACTGATAAGATAAAGCGAAAAACTTTTACAATACTACGCACGAATGTTATATTTACGAGTAAGCACTCATACTTAACTCTTACGTAACAGAAAAACAAATTTTCTAGAAACTTTATTCAACTTGGGAATAATGTTGAGATATATGAACAAGGTGAAGATTTTTTAATATTATTGTACGTAACAAATTATTGCAATAATATTAAATAATCTCTAACGTGTCCATATGTTTCAACTTCACTTGAAAGTTGAGTAAAGCCTCTTGAACTATTTTTTTCCGACAAACGTTAAGGAATGCCATCCTTAAATTGGTGTAACAGTCATATAAAATTGTTACAGTAGTTAAAAAAATATTCGTAATTGATACAATTTTTCTAGACAAATTTTAGTTTTTTTTCTAGAACATTACAGAAAGTATTTACTGGGCATGTAAAGGAAGGAAAAATTAAGTTACTGAAGAGTCGCTTAGTTTTATTTTTCTAAAATTATGACATTTACTTTCAGAAAGTTTATGATTTTGGTATTTTAGTCTCGCAACGAAAAATTTCATCACTTATTTATGAAAAATACTACTGTTTATAGTAAAATTCAGTCAAAAATTTTCGTGAACTCCAAAAAAAGAAAATTCAGTTGATTTAATCAAACCAGTTTGTTAAATAAACCAGAATATTTGGTTAAGGTAGTACGATCACGAAAATGAGACCTCAGGCAAAAATAGATAATTTTGCTTTCAAGAATAGCAATATTATTATTGAAGGGCTAATTTGAAAGAGAAAAGATTATTTTTCATGAAAAAAATTTGAAGCACAAAAAAATAATGTTATTAATAAATTTTATTATTGCCCAAACTTATTTTCTTATTGTTTCGAGCCAAATTTTTAAAAATAATGCGATTCTAATAAATCACGGTTCATTTTTTTAGGCAAAAGATTCTCTATAACTTGACCCTTTCCGATTTTTGAAAATAAATTCTTTAATGGCTGAAATTATAAAAAAACAATTTTTCAAAACAAAATTTTTATAATCAAATTGCTGTATTTGATAATAATTAATTCAATTTCAAAAATAGGAAACGGTCAAGTTGTAGAGAATCTTTTCTCTAAAAAAATGAACCATGATTTATTAGAATCGCATCATTTTTAAAAATTTGGTTCGAAGCGATAAGAAAATAAGTTTGGACAAAAATAAAATTTATTAATAACATTATTTTTTTGTTTCAAATTTTTTTCATGAAAAATAATCTTTTCTCTTTCAAATTAGCCCTTCAATAATAATATTGCTATTCTTGAAAGCAATATTATCTATTTTTGCCTGAGGTCTAATTTTCGTGATTGTACTACCTTAAGTCAAACAAAATTTTGTTTTATTCAATTTAACCAAATCATGTCAAAACAAACCATCATTGGTCACGCTTGCTCAAAATTCACTCAGCTCCAAAAACGATAAAAAAATGCATGATTTTTGCAAATTTAAAAAAAAATTATTCCAATCATATTGCAGGCACTAGAGCACAATAATGTATCAATTCTTTTAATTATATATAAATCAAAATTCTTATAAGATTCAATTCTACGATTATTTACATGATTCCTGATTCAACGCCACGTTTGTGAATGTAACTGCAATAATGTTGTTTTCTCTTGCAGAAATTAGTTCTGAACCTGATTATTATTTACTACCCTTTGGTATAGTGAGACACGTTAAGGGTATGTTATAGCCTTTCATTTTTTTCTTTTTTTCTCCAGACTTTTATAAATAAATTCGATAATTATAATTTCATCTGCAAATAAAATGTTTTCAGAAACTGAGAAAGTCTGCTTCGCTACTTTTGTTACTCCAAAACAAGGATTCAGTACTGTGCCATGCGTTCAAGGTTTAATAGTAAAGAAACCTTCGGGGCAAAATGAATATAAGGGTGTAGTTGAGTTTAAACATATGCCTGATCCTGTAAAATCTTTAAGAAATCGTGTAATCGTAGACGTACAACTGGGAACCAATTGCAAAAGTTCCTTGGCAGTTATAACAGTAAGTCATACAATGAAATTGTATTTGTAAATTGTACGCAAAAGAATAGTTCAAGAAACTTTACTTAACTATTGAGGAAAGTTGGGACACATGGACACGTCAGAAATGATTTAATATTATTGTGATAATTTGTGACCTATGTTTTGAAACACTACTCCAAATACTTTTTTATCTACTTTACACTCAATGAAAAAGTCTATTAGTATCAACTCAATTTTTATTTATACATTAGTCAAATAATTTCTCATTGGAATACAAAAAAAGTATTTAATACTAATAAGAATTTTTTCTGATTGTAGAGACGAATATTTAAATATTAAACCTTAAATAGAATAAAGTATAATGTACATTTTGTAGTTGTGAATTATCATTTTAGGTTTTTGATGACCCTGAACCAAATAAATACGTAATTGAATCGCTTGACTGGCAAAAAGAAGAAAGTGAAATACCATCAAAAATTGCTTATTATGCGTTTGTTCTTTCTCGTTTTGATGGCTTTATGTACGTGAGACGTGGAATTCAGAGGAATGATGTCAAAATTCTTGATTTATCAGAATGCGCAGCAGAATATCCTTCCCATAATCTCGAGAATGCTATTTGTGCAAAATTAGAGAAATATAAACCTACAACAAAGGTAAGAGATTAACAGAATATTATATATACTTTTTTAATTGAATAATATAAATAATAGACGACAATGTATGTTGAAGGAAAGCATGTTACATTATCAATAGAAATTATGGAATCGCATTTTCTCCAATAGTTTTAAAAATATCCTAATTTTTATAAAATTGATGTAGATTTATTTCTTAGGAACAGCACAAAAATTATTAAGATAATGCATCTAATAAACTCAGGTTGGAGGCAACATGTCACTTTTGTAAACATTTATTGCAAGGAAAGGTAGAATTTCAACTCCTTGATAAATACTAGTAACTCATAAATAAATGATCAAAAGTTTTGCAAATTCATTGTTGAGCTTATTTTAAAGTTGTATCTCTGTAGCACTTTGCTGACCTATCAAATCATTTACAACTACTTTTCCTAGATCTTACCATATAGTCAAATTTAGTAGAGAAAAGTCATTAAATTTAAGATATGTATAACAGCTCACAAGAATTTCCAATAATTATTACACATCTTAATTCAATCAAATTTAGCAATAATTGAAAAAACTATTCAATTTTTTCATTTGAAATTTCACGATCTTTTTGTACAAAATTTTACAGTATAGTAGAAGAACTCAAAGTTTTTTTAAAATGTAAAGTATTTCAGAGGTGTTATATATATATATGTCTATATATAATATTATATATAGGGGCTACGAGTGGGTTGCAAAATAAGGATTGTATGATATTGAAGAGTTTAGCATACGATGTAATTTTCTTAAGCGGTAAAAGAATTTATATGCAGTATATTAAAGTTTTGACAAATATGTTCCTCTTCTGCAACCCACTTGTGGATACTCAATATCTGTATTAGTATTCATAGCATATTGCATTACAGGGGATGAAACATAGTATGATCGAGAAATCGATTCGATACCTGTGAATCGGGTCGAAAATCGAATTTTCTACCCTAGGTAAGGAAGTGACGGATCAATGTACATTGATCTGTCACTTTATACACCCAGAAAACAGTTTCTTTAAATCGAAAAAACTTTTCTTTGATATACGGTTAAAAAAAATTTTCTTTGAATTAAAGAAAGTTTTCTTGATTCAAAAAAATGTTTTTTAATGTAAACTAATCTATTTCTATGGATCTAAGAACATTCTTTTTAATTAACAAAACTTTCTTTAATTCATAGAAATTTTTTCTATGACCGTATATCAAAGAAATGTTTTTTTTTTATTCAAAGAAACTGTTTTCTCAGTGTATCAATATTTTATATACCCTCGTCACACAATATGCCTGTGATGCCTGTGAAGCGAATTGAAAATCGAGTTTTCTACCCTAGGCAAAAAAGTGACAGATTCACAGGCATGTCAAGTCGAATTTCGATTATCCATATAATGGAAATTTGTACACCTGACTTGGGTCGAGGCAATGATTTCACGAGTATCGCACTCATGAAATCGTTGCCTTTCGACCCTTGTCACCCAATATATGTTACTATCATTGGGTTGTCTCAGAAGTAATTGCCGATTTTGAATAAGGATGTCTCTGACCATCTTTTTGAATGACTTCGGTCAATGTCACGATTTTTTCCTTCTGGAATTTGTTAGTTGTCACTTTTAGCTTGCTTTACAAACAAATTGCGCGTAATTTCGTTTACAGTTGTTAGTTTGGCATCAAGTTTAAGCTGGAGTGTAAAAACGAGCATTTTCGTCATATTTTGCTTGTTTATTTCCGTAAAGAAAAGAACGCAGCACAGACTTCTAAAAAGTAACATGCTGTGTATGGTGAGAAAGCCTTAAAAGAAAGATAGTATCGAAATTGGTTTGAAGAATTCCGTTCTGGGGATTTTCCACTCAAAGATGAAATCGGATCGTCATGTAACTGTGTGCGAGATTAGAGAAATGTTTAAAATGTCAAAATCAACAATCGACCGTCATCTGCAACGTCTTGGACTTGTTAAAAAACTTGATATTTGAATTCCAAATGAATTGAAAGAAATTCATTTAACGAAACGCAGCATCAATGCTTGTGATTTACATCTTAAACACAATGAATTCGTTCCTTTTTTGAAACGAATTATCACTACTGATGAAAAATGGATTGTTTACAATAACGTCGTTCGAAAACGATCATGGTCTAAGTGTGGTGAATCACCACAAACAACATCGAAAGCTAAATTGCATCAAAAAAAGATTACGCTGTCTGTTTGGTGGGATTGAAAAGGTGTGGTATTTTTTGAGCTCTTTCAATGAAACCAAGCGATTAATTCGGATGTCTACTGTCGTCAGCTGAACAAATTGAACGCAGCGGTCAATGAAAAATAGCCAGAATTGTTCAATCGTAAAGGTGTAATTTTTCACCTTGACAACGCGACACCACACACATCTTTAGCCACTCGCCATAAATTATTAAGGCTTGGTTGGGAAGTGATGTTACATCCATCATATAGCCCTGACCTTGCACCATCAGATTACTATTGTATGGTAAAACTTTCAATGATGATGAAGCTGTGAAATCGCACTTGGTTCAGTTTTTTGCCGATAAAGACCAGAAGTTCTATGAGCGTGGAATCATGAAGTTACCAGAAAGAGACAAAAGGTCACTAAACAAAATGGAAAACAAAGAATGAAAAAATCGGCAATTATTGGATCTATAATTTAATTCGTGCGGTTTTTCATTCAAAATTTGAACCTCTATTTAAGAAAAACATTTACAATAGTATTATTCAAAGTATTGCCCATCTGAAGCTATGACTTTTTCCCATCTTTCTGGAAATTTGTGGATTCCATCTCAAAAGAAGTGCGCCGGCTTGGCGGCCAAGAATGAATCAAGCCAATTTTTGATACCCTATTCTGATGTGAACCGTTTCCCAGTAAGGGCGTTCTTCATCGACCGGAACAAATGGTAGTCAGAAGGAGCAAGGTCTGGGCTATAAAGCGGGTGGGGTAAAACTTCTTGTCCACTGTTTTCCAAATAGTTCTTAACCGGAATAGCAAAATGGGGCCGAGCGTTGTTATGATGGAAAATTATTGCCTCGTATGTGGTCGCATATTCCGGGCGTTTTTTGGCTATTTCTCTCTTCAAACGGATTAATTGCAGCTCATAATACAGCACACCCTTCTGATCCCACCAAATACAGAGCATTACCTTCGCGCCATGGATATTCGGCTTTGCCGTTGATTTGGCTGGTTGGCCGGGTTTCACATATGATTTTTTGCGCTTGGCGTTGTCGTAATGGATCCATTTTTCATCACCAGTAACAATCCGATGCAAACATAAGTTCATGTGGAACCCAATTTCCTTGCTTTTGAATGTATCCGGCTGCTTTTAAACGTTTTGAAATGTCTGCTTGAGTGACTCCCAAAGATTCTGCGAGCTCTTCTTGTGTTTGGCAACAATCTTCATCGAGTAATGCTTCCAGTTCTTCATCTTCCAACTGTTTTGGCTGCCCAGGACGTTCTTCGTCTTTCAAGCCAAAATCACCACTTTTAAATCATGCAAACTACTTTTGGCACGTTCGCTCAGCTAGAGCATGTTCACCATAAACTTCCACCAGAATGCGATGACTTTCGGCAGAAGTTTTCTTCATATTAAAGTAATGAAGAAGAACTCCCCGCAAAAACACTTTTTCAGGCACAAAGTTCGACATATTTGAGTGAAAAAAATTATTGTTGTTTACGCTTCAAATGAATAGCATATACTGAAAAAGACGCACAATGACAGTAGCTTTCCAACACATGTTCGGAATATTGGAACGATGGAATAATAATCAAGTTACGCCATCTCTTAGCAAACCGCACGGATTAAGTTATAGATCTAATACTTCTGGGACAAACTAATACATAGCAACTTTAAAAGTAGGTTTAAAACATTGGAAGTTTTTACTCTACACGGAGAAAAAAATCTGACTATAATAGTAAGAACACTAGTCATGCTTTTGTAGCAGGTTTCGTTCTTGCTATCCTGGTGAGAAAATCATACATTTTAAGCAGGGATCCCTTCATGCTAAAAGAGTAGCAAGTTTCATGCTTTTGGAGCAGTTGTGCCTTGCGAAAATGGTTCGAACTTCGCCTTACTATGATTGCAAAAAACCCATCCTATTTATGAGTTCTCTTACAACTGAGATGCTAGGCCACGCCTACTTTCGAACGTAGCACCTCACGTGTTCTCTCGGTTGTAAGAAATTCATCCTATTTCAGTATGAGTTCTCTTACAACCGTAGTCAGGCGAGAACCTTGCTATGGCAGTATATGACACTAGCAATAATGGCATGTGCTTGTTTCTTTTATAGTATAAGACATTTCATGCTAAAAATGCACGAGTTGATGCCAATACTGGTAGAGGCTCATACCAATTTCACACATTAGGTTCGGTGCTTTAATAGGATAGAGCTCAGCCTACTATAATAGTTAAATTTTTTTCCGTGTAGGGTTGTAAATCGCATTTTTAACACACACTGTAGTTACATCAAATCAAATTCTCAAAAGAGTTTTTATGAAATAGTATATTGCATATCATTTTTCATCATAGCGATTATCAAAATTCGACTTCAGATGCTTGTGAAGTGGGTCGAAAATCGAGTTTTCTTACCTGACAGACAGAAGTCATTCAAAAAGAGGGTCAAAGACATCTTTATTTGGAATCGGCAATTACTTCTGAGACAACCCAATAATAGTATATTGCGTGAAAAGGGTCGAAAGGCAACGATTTCACGAGTGCGACACTCGTGAAATCATTGCCTCGACCCGAGTCATGCATACAAATTTGTATTATATCCATAATGGAAATTCGACTTGACATGCTTGTGAATCTGTCACTTTCTTGCCTAGGGTAGAAAACTCGATTTTCAATCCACTTCACAGGCATCGAAAGTCGAATTTTCGATTGAGGTCTGATGAAATAGTATATTGCGAGACGAGGTTCGAAGGGCAATGATTTCACAATTTTAATCCAGCCCTCGGTTCGCTCGGACAGCAAACTTTACACTCTTTACAATTGCTGCTTCATCCCTTGTAATGCAATATACTATCAGTTGATAGTATTCTTATAAAAATTATAAGTTCACGTTCTTTTAATATCTTTCTACAAAATTGAGCTTATGCCTTCGCCATGGGTATATTGGATGCAGAACTTTAGTAGCTCCTGACTTATTATCAGAAAAAACTTTTAAGGTAGTTTTCATCCACGGAAATTAAACCTCAGGCAAAAATAGATCATTTTGCTTTCAAGAATAGCAATATTATTACTGGAGGGCTATTTTGAAAGAGAAAAGATTATTTTACATGAAAAAAATTTGAAACACAGAAAAATAATTTGATTAATAAATTTTATTATTGACCCAACTTTTTTTCTTATTGCTTCTTACCAATTTTAAAAAAATTATGCGATTCTAATAAATCATGAATCATTTTTTCAAAGAATAGATTTCTCACAACTTCACTATTTCTGATTTTTAAAAATAATTTCTTTAATGGCTGAAACAATTAAAAAAAAATTTTCCAAAACGAAATTTTTATAAACAAATTACTGAAATTGATAATAATTTATGCATTTTCGAAAATTGGAAATGGTTAAGTTGTAGGGAATCTTTTTCTTGAAAAAGTGATTTGTAATTTATTAAAATCGCATAATTTTTCAAAATTTGGTAAGAAGCGATAAGAAAAAAAGTTGGGGCAAAAGTAAAATTTATTAATAAAATTATTTTTCTGTATTTCAAATTTTTTTCATGGAATTTAATCTTTTCTCTTCCAAAAATAGCCCTTCAATAATAATATTGCTATTCTTGAAAGCAAAATTATCTATTTTTTCCTGAGGTCTAATTTTCGTGGATCAACTACATTAAATTGAATATTATAATTCTTCACTCTGAAAAGGTTAAAAAGAGGGACGGTCACATAATTTTCCATAATACTGTATATCTGTTTGCTAATTGAGAAGTGCAATTTTCAAACGTTTTCCAACAGATCCGCTGTCATGTTTTGACATTTTAAGGCTTTGAATCAACCAGAGATTTCTACATTATCAGAATTTCAGTTTCTGAAATCTTGTTTCTATGCAAAATGAGATACCGAGTTGGAAATTTGGCAAATTCAATGAAATGTGAAAAAAAATTTCTCATGAAAAAGATCTCTTATAATTACTAGCTTTTATGATTAGATAGGTTGTACATTTTATTATATTCCACACAATTTGAACTTGGTATCCCATTTTGCTTGAAAATGGGATCACCGCAGAAACTAAAATGCTGGTAACGTAGAAATCTTTGGGTCATTCATTGCCTCAAGGTAAACCAACCTCAATGAATGAATATTTTTCTTTGGCTATCTTCATCTTGTGCTTTAAAGAAACCAGTCACTTTCCAAAACAAATATAATACATCACAAATTTTAAGATACAAATCCAAAAATTGTTGAGTAGATATTAGAATTTTTTACTATTTTACAAAGTGCATCCACTATTGGCTATTCAAAATTTAAATACTCATAAAGAATGTACTTTTTTTATCTACAAACGTGACCGAATGTTTTAATTTTCACATTGCTTGAAAAATTCACTTTCATTTTAATTTACAAACGTAACTCTTATTTTCGAATCATTATTTACTGCACAGGATAACTTTTATAATCAAAGGACAATTAGATTTAAAACAACTTCTGAGATAATACAAGACTTTCAATGAAAATTGACTGCAGCTCATAAAACGAGATTTGCAATTAGGGGTGAAAGACACGGTCCAACTGGGGCCAGATTTGGCTGCCCGGAATCCGAACGGGATGTATTCTGGAGCTGGTAGGGCCGTGTATTTCATCACCGATCTAGGCCATGTCTGACGATTTCTGCACGAGAGCCAGTATAATGCTAGCAATAAACTTAAATCTAACTATCTAAGCCTAGGTGAATAAAAAGATAGAAATTAAAAAATGAAACTTTGATAAATATCTTTTCCGATCCTTTCCTGAATATTGCAGATTAAGCTTTCAAACATTACTTCCCTTAATATTTGTCTATAACATTTCAAAATAAACAGGCATTTCTTCACTTGTGTAAATCTTGTATTAAAACAAGCCAATTCAACCCTTCGTAGGTACACGTGTCCCAAAAGGGACATGACGAAATTTTCAAGTGAAATATCTCCATCGGAATAAATTGTTATAAATAAACAATCACTAAACAAATTGCTTCAAAACCTATTGAAACATAAAATAGGACCCCCAAAGAGTATTTTACAATATTGAGAGATTTTTTGAAGACCTTTTTCATGAAAAAATAAGTGCCTGGACTTTTTGGGCCACGTGTACCCACGGTGCCAGTAAAAATACGTGTACCTACGAAGAGTTAATATTGAGTTGAGTTTTCCTAACTGGGCCACCTAAAATCCAGATTTCGATTTATATATAGATTTTGGCCGAAAAGCGCTCCGTACGTGCTTATCTCTTCAGTACTTGAACACTCAATGTAAATATCATTAAACATAGAAAATAGTTCACTTTGATTACAGTACACATAAACCAAAAAAAATGGTATGAGTGGGCAACAAATTTCTTTAAAAAGATTTTCTTCGAGTTTTGCTCGATTGCTGAATACGAGCAACACAAGAAAAAATTGGATGCACGTTTTTCGAATGGTAAACTGTAAAAGAAACGCGAAGTTTACATTATTCTAAGCAAGTACCAGGGGTGTTAGTTGAAGTTTGCCGGTTTTTTCAATAAAGGAAACACTTAATTCTCAAGGGAATCTCAAAAAAATTTTATTCAAAGTATTGATCATTGGATTCTACACATTTGGCCCATCTTTCAGGCAAATCATGGATACCATTCCAAAAAAACTTTTTCTCTTTCAAGGCAAACCATTCGACGAGCCATTTTTCGACTTCTTCAAAATTGGCGAAGCGCTGCTCTGCGAGTGAGTGTCCCATCGATGCTGAAAGGTGATAGTCGGACGGGGCGACGTCTGGAGAGTACGGCGGGTGCGATAATATTTCCCAAATCAATGCTTTTAATGTGTTCTTCACCACTTTAGCGGTATGAGACTGTGCGTTGTCATGTTGTCGGATAACTTTGTCATGTCTTCAGGCCCATTCCGGCCGTTTTTCGATCAACGCATGATTCAAATTGATAATTTGTTGCCGGTAGCGATCCGTATTCACCGTCTCACCAGGTTTTAATAACTCAAATTACACCACACCACACTGGTCCCACCAAACACAAAGCATTGTCTTACGGCCAAAGCGATTTGGCCTTGGAGTCGATGGACCGACCTCACCAGGTGAAAGCCATGATTTTTTCCGCTTCGGGTTCTCGAAATAAATCCATTTTTCGTCCCCCATGACAATTCGATGCAGAAAAGATTTCCTTTCGAACCGTTGAAGCAGCATTTCACAAATGATTTTTCGATTTTCCATTTGTCTATCGTTCAGTTGGTGTGGTACCCATTTTCCATACTTTTGGATTTTTCCCATGGCTTTTAAACGTTGGCAAATTGCTCCTCGGGCCACATTTAGTGTTTGTGCCAAATGTTGTTGCGATTGGGTTGGGTCTTCATCCAATAACGCCTGCAATTCCTCGTCTTCGAACTTTTTCGCTGCACCAGGATGTTCATTGTCTGTTAAATCGAAATCTCCACTTTCAAATTGACGAAACCATGTCTCACATGTTCTAATCACTGGAGCATGTTTACCATAAGTTTCTACCAGCAATCGATGAGCTTCAACTGCTTTTTTCTTTTGATGAAATAAGAAAAGCAACGAATGCCGCAAATGCGATTTACTTGGAACGATATTCGACATATTCACTGAGGTAAACAACTATGATGCTATTATTTTGGCAGAATGTAATTGTGTATTTTTGAAGGTTGTTGTCCATAGAAAAATGTGACATAGATGCCAAATCATAGAAATGTATAGATATCTCTAGCGACATCTATGAGTAAAACCGGCAAATTTCAACTAACATCCCTGGTAGACACGAAGAAAATTGAGTGAGAAGTTTTCTTGGCCGACAGAAATTCTATTGTACAACAAATCATTCCGTGAATAAAGACATATACATTTTGAAAATATGTCATTATTAACCCAAGTCGAAGTTCTTGTCTTCGCTTCGTCTTCGCTACACTTTCTATTTGAACAATCGAGTGTTAGGCAAGTGTGGAGCAAATATTATGTCCGCCAAACTCTCAAGAAAAGTGAAGGTGAATAGTTTATCAGTTAAACGCGATGAAGAACGAGTACGAAGCGATAGTGAAACGAGAGCAAAGTAATATTAAAAATTCTAATGAACATTTCTAGATTCTCTTCTCACATTCTCGTAGTCATCGTTAGACATTTGCCTCAATCTTGACAGTAAATAGAGATATTTCACTAAATGCTTTTGGATATGGTATTGTGTACCTCTTAAACTTTCAAAATAAGCCAAAATCTATATATAAATCGAAATCTCGATTTTAGGTGGCCCATTTTGGAAAACTTGACTCAATGCAAACCTTGTATTACAAGTTTCAGGCGATTTTCATGAAAACTCTTGTGCTATCTGGGTCACTAGAGTTTTTTCATCAATCCCCCGTTGACAAAAATTACTTTTTGATTGATTTTGCAATAATTGTTTTATTTTAGTATGACATTGGAGCTCCTTTGTTGGAAAATAAAAAGGTTATAGCTATATTATGTGCATCAGGGCAAAAAAAAATTAGAAGCAAGGATCAGGCATCCTTGCATCGACCTCTTCTATTTGAGAAGACAGCCCCAAACACAGGATCTCTAAATAAAGCTTTGAAAGATGGCGACGCAGCTTTGGCTAAGTTTCGTGCTGCAGGTGGTCTGGCTATAGTAACAGAGGTAATGAAAAATGATAAAGAGTTTAGTAAAAAAGCACCTGAAAACATACGTAAGCGACCAGTGAAAAACGGTGCTGGTATGAAACCGTCAAGTAGCGCATCCAAAGGGCCAGCACCTCCCCAAGCCAGGGAGGACAGCGAGGGCAGCGAGGACAGCGAGAAGTAGCCGTTGGTTTAAAACATAATGTGGGTTAACGTTGTTTACGAATTAAGAATGAAGAAAGATTGTTACTGCCTGAATAGGCAATTCGAAATAATTATATAATAATATGGAGATAATTTGAGCGTAAAGTATAAGAAAGATGTTTGCAGTAAAACGTAACTAGCCTTGTAATCGATGTAAAACAGGGCTGTAGGAAAAAACTCAGATTGTATTTGTTCACGACTTAGTAAAGTAATGACATTTTCAGAAACAGGAATAAAAATGAAATAAATTACCCAAAAAACCCTGAGTGTTTAAAAACTATAAAACTTTGGACTTCATACCTCAAGTTAAAAATAAAATTCAATTGCCTGGTCACAAAAAACTGTGAAATGAAAGTGAATCTCTGGGCGCTGTGTTGTGCCAGGATCTGTTCCTGATGATCGATCGACGATCAAAGAAATTTCAACGATTTTGGAAGACCGATCCAAAAAACGAGTCATGTGAATCAATGGGATAGATACCCATGGATTTCGTATCTCGTATAATTTAACTAGACAATTGAATTTAGATATCAACTTTTTCCATGTTTTAACATATTGTAACTTTTCTAATTTTAGTTTAATCGAATAATGTTATTAGAATAATTGATAGAGATTTATCGAGTGTACGACCTACTACTACAGACAGACACTTTCGTAGAAACCGACTTTTCTGACTCAGGGGGTCTCAAAACGTAAAGATATGATGAAAATTCCAAAAGTGATTTTAGTCAAAAATTTTGAAAAAAATTGGAAAATTTATCGAAGATGTCAGGTAACTGTAAAAATTTTCGCAAAATTTCCAATCGAACGAAATTAACAGACGTTATGTATCGTCTTCTGTTGTATTTTCCAGATTTTCAAGGGAATATTTTGTAAAATGAAAAAATTATCTTACATAAACTTTTACAGGAATTTGGTCACGTGGCCTGGTTGACCCATGGCCTTAATCAAAAACTTTTAACATAGTTCTGTAATTGTAATCAGGAATAAAAAGCATTAGTAATGTTTTACCCTTAATCAGTTTGTTTTATTATTTGATTTTCCTAATACCTTTCACCTTAAATTATAATAGTTTTACACGCGCTCGAGTTAAATTTCCATTATTTATCATCTATAAACCGAAGACCGATTGAAGTATTTAAATTTGAATGATTTCCCGCCTGAACGATTTGGGCGTGTAAAAAAAATTCTTACGAGCTGCGCATGACCGATTTACGCGAAGACGGTGATATCCACTTTAAAACTGCTTAAGATTTGATTTTCACCAATAAGTACCGATTACTCCGAGATATATCAGGTGTACAAATAAATTTCGGCTGTTATTTTTTATCAAAAATTGATCATTTATTATTAAACGATGTGAAATTGCTTGTTGATTCGCTCCTAATGTACGTGCGAGTTCTTCTTGCGTTTGGCACGAATCTTGATCCAATAATGCTTCCAATTCCGCGTCTTCGTACACTGTCGGCCTTCCGCTACGTTCATTGTCTTCGATATCAAATTCACCAATCTTAAACATTTGAAACCACTCACGACAACTTCTTTCACTCAAGGCAGCCTCACTTTATGTTTCTACAAGTAATCAATGCGCCTCAGCTTCAGATTTCTTCAAATTGAAGAAGTAAATTAAACGTTCCCGCAAATGACGCTTATTTGGATCAAAACTCGACATTTTCGCACGCAAAAGAATATATTATACTGATAAAAATTCACTAATATTTCAAGGTTATGTTGTTGACAGATGTCCAACCTCACGACAGTGACGTTTTACATCTATTAGTTTCAACTAAAGCTTACTGGTGGCGCCAACTTTGGTCGAACGGCGGAGATTTATTTGTACACTTGATTTAATACACGGATGCAAGATTCTACAAGTGCCCTCGTAGAAACTGTCGTAGAACAATCTAAACCCTTACCTTTCGGAATATGCCAACTTTGGCATGTTATTGGTATCTTGTTGGCATTTTTTGGTATGCTTTTTCCAAGTGATAATTACGTCGGAATTATCGCTTTTCATTGATTTTTCTCAATAAAAACTCAAAAATTTATTATTTCGGTATTATCGTGTAAGTATAATTTTGCATTATAATGTTTACATTTTAAAATAATGGGATTATACGAGCACTCGTAAAAATAACTATTCAGGGTGGCCGTTTTCATCGGCGAAAATAATTCCCGGTCATCGAAAATTTTTTCCCGGTCATTAAAAAAATAGTTTCCAATGAATAACAGTTGGTGCAAAGGATTTTTAATGTTTTAAAATATTTTTTGTCTAATATTCTGAAATGTAATTTCTCCTGGTATACCGAAATCACGAAATAAGGCGGAAATTTCAAAATGCATAATTTAATATATAAGTAAATCACTTTATGTAACACATTTAAAACAAATTGAAATCGTTTTTTATTAAAAATTAAAAAAAATTCCCGGTCAACGAAAAAATTCCCGGTCATTTCCCGGTTTCTCCAGGTCACAGGAAATTCCCGGTCAAGCGGCCACCCTGCTATTTCATGAAGTCTGATGAACTCTGTTGAAGATGGTGTGGAAGTCACTAAAGATTTGCGGAATTGCAGGTGCTTTTTAGACCCTTTTTTTGGTCGATATTAACATGACATTTCAAGATGCTGCTCATTAGCCTTTCTTCCAGCCAGTCCTCAGGTGCGAATTGACTGTCGGCCCACGGTTGGGCCAACCTTGTTAAAGTTGGTCCAACCTTGTTGGCCAGAGGTCGGGCCAACTAGTGAAATGATAACGCTATCCGTCCATTGGCGTGAACAGTTGGCCCGACGCTGGGTGCCGGAGATGGGCCGTCCTAGGTCAAAATATGCTTGTACCCGTGTAGAAAATGAAATCAGGGCAGTATCAGGCCCTGATAAGGTACATTATTTGATTACTGCATTATTAGTACGTTATTGATACATTATTTGTAATCGCACGCTTGAATTAAAAATTTCATATTCGCTTTTGAATTCGAACCCTCTAACCTACCTATATTATCTACATAGCTAAACGCATTCCTAACGCCTAAAGCCTCTCGGCTATTCTTGCTTACCATATTTCGAATAAAATCTCGCTTATAAGCTACTGCTGCAAAGGCCGTATAAGATGGGTCTGTACCCTGTTAATGAGCAATGTTTTTGTTTGAAGTATTTTCATCAGTTATGGGTTTAAAATTTTTACACTTTCAATGACTGAATTAAATTTCTATATAACACAGTATTTTTGTATGAAACTTGGAAAAAACTTTTTTATCAAAAACATTATCTTATAAGAAGTTGTATACTTTAGAAGTACACATTCTTACAGTACTCTAGTAATAATTTACATAGTATACAACTTTTTACATTTTAATGTCAAGATTTTTTTTTTAATAGGGCAATGTCCGCACGGTTATAATCTAGTTGATAATATGCCGACGATTGCTTCAACCATGGCCCAGAGGTGGGCCGACCAAACTATCACGGTCATCTAAGGTAATTCGCCAAGGTTGGCCCGACAGTCGGTTCGAGTCTGGGCCATAGTTGGGCCGACAGTTGGTCGTGCAATGGCAACGGAATCTAGTTGATAATATGCCGACGATTGGTTTAACCGTGGCCCAGAGGTGGGCCGACTGAACTGTCACGGTCATCTAGAGCAATTCGCCAAAGTTGGCCCGACAGTCAGTTCGAGTCTGCGCCATAGTTGAGCCGACGGTCGGGCACATCTTTGGTTGCCGATGTTGGCTGCCAAAGTTGGTAAAACCGAAACTACCACAGTTGGTCCAACTATGATCACCAAACCTTGGTTGCCAGAGTAGGGCCAAACGTGGCCCGATGGTCCAACTCCGGCAGCCGACCGAAATTCGCTGCTGGGAGGTTGGCCTGACAGGTCGGTTTGAGTCTGGGCCATAGTTGGACCGACGGTTGGTCGTGCAATGGCCACGGACTCTAGTTAATAATATGCCGACGATTGGTTTAACCGTGGCCCAGAGGTGGGACGACTGAACTGTCACGGTCATCTAGAGCAATTCGCCAAAGTTGGCCCGACAGTCACTTCGAGTCTGCGCCATAGTTGAGCCGACCGTCGGGCACATCTTTGGTTGCCGATGTTGGCTGCCAAAGTTGGTAAAACCGAAACTGCCACAGCTGGTCCAACTATGATCACCAAACCTTGGTTGCCAGAGTAGGGCCAACCGTGGCCCGATGGTCCAACTCTGGCAGCCGACTGAAATTCGCACCTGGGTATCTATAATGTTTCAAAAAAGCTGGTTTATGGAATGAATTAAAAAACGCCCTAGTGGTCCTTGTAGTGCTTCACATGTTTGTTTCTTCATCACTTTGCCAGAAATTTCTAAGTCCTGTCATCAAGTCAAAAAAAGGGCCAAAAATTAATCTCGCATCCTATATTATATTTTTTTGGAGCGGACAAAATAACTATTTCACTAAGAGTTTATTGTCCCTTTTTATAGAAGATTGAATACAGATATTTTTCAAAATTCTGTTACAAGGTAAAGTTCAATTATCAAGATTGAAAATATACCAACATATTTTTTAGGTAAACATTCTTTGGGTGAAATTTCGGATATTTAGTGAAATTTAATAAAATGCTTCAAAGGGCATTAATACCCTTATTTTAATTTCTGAATATGCTTTAAGTCTTTTTGACATTAAAATCAATTTGAATAGATTTTTTTCAATATGAAATTTTTAATTTAAACAAAAAATTTTTTATCCGACAATAAAATATTTTTAGAAGAAAAATAAGTATAACACGACTTCAAAAAAAAAAATTTAATTAGATATTTTTTTGTATTTGTGATACTCATTGTCCAAATATTTAATTACCAATATGATCAACATCAGGAATACTCAGTCTTCACAAATTCACAAAAATGCTGTCGGATTTGAATTGTTTTTGAGTAAAAAATATTTTAAGGCAAAACACATTAAAGTGAAATTCATTCTTCAAATCCATTCCTTCATGAAATTTTAGTCGGATTTGATGAGAATTGATTATTTTTATTTTATTTTATATTTCACTCAGAATTGTTTTGGTCAAACTGTTTCAGATAATTTATATATAAATCAAAAGTGATTATAACTTTTTCTAAAATAAAATTTTACTTTCTAGTAATCTTTCAATTTTTAATTTATCTGTTTATCAGTTAATTTTTTTCGATTACGGAAATAAAGTCACATTGTAAGTGCTAATATTTGCATTTTTATAAGACAAATTGATTATTTGAAACAAAATTTAATATTTTTTATAATAATTCTTAAAAAGGTTTAAAAATTATACTTATTTTATTTTTTTATCAGATTAAAATTAACAAAGCTACAATTCATATGTAAATCTAGGTTCCAACATTCTAAGGGCTCATTCAATAGTAAATTTCATAAAATATGAAGTCATATTACGCAAGAAATAATTAACTTTATCACTAATTACGTCATAAAATATTGTTATCATTTACTAAAGAGTAATGCCACTCTAGCAGATAAATAAAGTGTCTAATTTTGACAATTGTTTATGGGAATATAGTTGATAGAATACGAAATGTGTTTGAATTCCTTTATTGTAGATGTGGAAATTTATGATTATGGAAATGTTTAACTAACCTACTTCTAATCACATTTATAGTATTGCGCATCGTATGTATGAGATTAAATATTTTTGGATTTGATATACATGCATCATATATATTCATCCAAGGAGCATATTCCTCTTCATATCCTAACGAAATAGAGTTGAGTGAAAAATGAAAATTTCAATTTTGATTGTGCTGAGCATTTTTGTTCTGAGTGAGTAATTTAAAAAATTTATATAATTTATCAGGTGTATAAATAAGTGTCATTTGCGGGAACTTTTGGTTTACTTCTAGAATTTAAAGAAATCTGTAGTTGAGGTGCATCGATTGCTTGTAGAAACATATGGTGAGACAATACTTCGAATAAAACATAAGGTTCTTATTTGCACACCTGATACTATTTGTTTAAAATTAATTAGTTCGCTAGGACCTGGGTTATTGGGGCTGTTTTATGATAATATCTCAATAATCCAGGACAATCAATAATGGAAAAAACTAAATTAAAGAGAATCTTATCATGTGATGAGTGTTTGTATAATATTTATCAGCTTGTTAAAATAAAACGTAAATAAGGAAATAAGGAAATAAGTACCATAATTAAACAAAAATTACACGTCACATAGTTTAAGAATATATTTAGATACCTATCCTGATTAAAAGCAACCCAACATTGTTTGAAGTTTTGCAAATATTTTATTTTAAAGTTGATTCATATTTCAAATAATCCTCTTTTCTTCTAGAGACGCAATAATTAAACGTGTTTGTTTTTTAAACTGACTAAAGATATGGGTCAATATCTTTGAAATTACGTTTTGAGACAATTATAAGGGATAAAAATGTTGATTTATAATCACAGAGAGGACAACAATATATACAAAATCACGATTGACCGAGAGTACCCGACTCTCCCCTACATTTATAAAGTTAAGACATTGTAGATCTTTTAAAACAAAGTAAACAACTTTGCATTCTTTTATATTTTCGTATCTCGCATAGCAAATCTGAAAAATAATATTATTTATTTAAAATTTCATTTTAAAAATTAAAACAAAAGATATGCATCTTATCAAAAAATGCCTACATAAAAATGTATAGACTTCTTTTAAGCGATTATTTTGGCGAAATAGCCTTTTTTATTAACATCATATCTAAAAATATACAGGGTGAGGCACATAAAGTGTTACAGAGCGATAGCACTCAAACTATTGATCAGATCCAAAAATGTTTCAGACAATAGTTTCAGTGTTCGCAAAGGCCGTCATACTGGACGACCCTATTTTTTTATCAGTAGAGGCGCTGAAGCTGCACTACCGGTCAAAATTGTAGGACCACCTACAAAAATTGTATTAAAAACATGTTCGTCTTTGAAAACGGCTATCTGCGTGCAAAATTAAGTTAGAAATATTTTCAACAAGTCGTTTGAAAGATTATAAAATTTTGCGTCGAATAAGCTCTATTTGAAGTATTTTCATTAAATAAAAGCCTAGATAGCGTGTGAGAAAGGCCGACGTAATTTCCGATTTTCACCAATTTTCACTTTTAAACTTCAGCTGCCTGCATATTTTAGGGAAGTGATAGGAAAAATTTGAAACTTTACTAAAATAACGCCTAAAGCCTCAGCTATAAATTGAGCCAAAAACATTTTTAAAAATTCATTAGTTTTCGAGACATGACTTTATTTGTTGAGCGATGCTCAAAAGATTTTTGAAGCAGCGTTTCAGCCGGTCGCTCGACTCACGAAAGACTGTCAGGGCACAATAGGCGGTAGGCGCCAAGCGGCGCACCACGATTCGGAGAATATTATTTTTTTTTTAATCTCTTAGCACTCAAATACATTTTAATTGTTTCCAAAGTTTCCAAAATTAATAATAATTTTGTACTGCATTACAAAATTTGAATTTAAACAAATTTGAAATAAAATATAATATTTGATGAGAAACAAATTTAATTGTTTGAAAAGTATCCTCTGATTGTTACAAATTTTTTATTTTTAACAGACCAATTATGTTTTTTTGTGTAAATTGATAAAAAAAAGTTAATTAATTAAAATGTTTTAACTATATTCCTTGATGATACCTACAATTTTTCGCAGGGGTCTATACAAATATTTTATGTCTAAATAAAGAGCCCTTAAATAAAGAAAGGAGATATTAACTATGTAAAAAAAATTCTATTTGCGAAAACAGTTAAAATTTATTTGAGTGACAAGAGATTAAAAAAAGAATAAATATTCTCCGAATCGTGGTACCCCGTTTGGCGCCTACGGCCTATTGTGCCCTGACAGTGTCTTGTGAGTCGAGCGACCGGCTGAAACGCTGCTTCAAATATCTTTCGAGCACCGCTCAACAAATAAAGTCATCACTGAGAAAAATGGATCATAAAACCTGGATGTTAAAAGTAAGGATAGTATTCGGTAACATAAAATATGTTAAAGCGTATGATCTATAATCTTTATCTAATATATAAAGATATTACTAAACATAATCTCCAGATGTTACATTCTTATAATCTTCAGAAAATAATTCGTAACATCTGCAGATAATAAACCTACACTGAGAAACTTTTCGTTAGAGTAAATGATAAGATTGAATGAAGGTTTAGTACAATAGTGTTTTAGAATGAGGAAACCCGAGGTTTTATTACATTTATTCATATTATGGCATCGAAAATCAATATAGACATAACAGTCTTTAAAACGTGTAGAAGGAAAATTAGTATTTTAAATACCAAATATTATGAATCTCCATTCGAAAAATAAAGAGTACTAAAATGATATTATGATTACCAAGTTTTCTAAAAATAAATTTAATAAGTCGAACAATGAATATTATAACCTAGAAACCATATTTGAAAAATTCATATTATGAATATGAACTTGCCAGAAACCTTGCGACGAGCAGCAAAAATGAAAACATTCATTCTCAGTTTTTCGTATAATTAATTTCAGAATCTCGTCCGAGTGCTTCCGACATTATCCGATTAGCTTCGTAGACTCGAATCCAAGTCTGCCCAACTCAGTAGTGGCTTATAAGCGACATTTATTTCGGAATATGGCAAGCGAGAATAGCCGAGAGGCTTTAGGCGTTAGGAATGCGTTTAATTAATGTAGATATAGGTAGAGTTAGATGGTTGGAACCCAAAAACGAATTCTGAAATTTAATTTCAAGCGTATGCGATTATAATTAACGTAGCATTGTGTACTTAAATAAGATATGATATATAATATTTGTGTATGTGTTCCCACTGAAACCTTCCCTCTTCTGAGTGACAAAGCTCTCTCCCCTCTATCTTTCTTTTGTTTTGCACGCGTTAAATCTGGTATGTTTCAGTTTATAATCCAAGATATTATTCGATACTATATTTTTTTTTCACATCTACAGATTATGGTTTTAATAATCTAGATCGCTGCCCCATAGTTAATAGTCCAAGATTATACCCGGTAACATATTTTTCATTACCGTTTACAATCCATTTTTCTCAGTGATGTCTCGAAAACTAATGATATTTTAAAAATGTTTTTAGGCTCAATTAATAGCTGAGGCTTTAGGCGTTATATTACCAAAGTTTCAAATTTTTCCTATCACTTCCCTAAAGTATGCAGGCAGCTGAAGTTTAAAAGTGAAAATTGGTCAAAATCGGAAATTACGTCGGCCTTTCTCACACGCTATCTCGGCTTCTATTTAATGAAAATACTTCAAATAAAACTTATTCGACGCAAAATTTTATAATCTTTCGAACGCCTTCTTAAAATTATTTCTAACTTAATTTTTCACACAGATATCCGCTTTCAAAGACGAGCATGTTTTTAATACAATTTTTGTGGGTGGTCCCACAATTTTGACCGGTAGTGTACGTCAAGGTCAACTCAAATTTTTTAAATAGAACCATGTATTTTCTTTCCATGACATTATTACCGATTTTAAGAAGAATTCAGCGACCTACAACACAAGGTCATTCTAGTAACGCAAAGTATGAAAATAGTCGAAAAATCGAAACATATCGGAATAATCACTTTCAAAGGATCCACTAACCTTGGTTTGGGTTTACTTACAGAAAATGCTCGAAGTGATTACCCTCGATTTGTAAGCACTTGTTAATTCGCTGATGAAAAGACCGTCTAAATACAGCCAACATTTGTGGTGTAATTTCGGTACATACTCGGCGTATTTTTTCTTACATGTCGTCAGGCGTGGTAGGTGCTACCGCCATTACGCGTTCTTTGACAAAACCCCATAAAATGTAATCTGGTGATATTAGATCTGGCAAACGAGGTGGCCAAGCTACAGGGCCGCCTCGTCCTATCCACTTTTCGTCAAAAATCTCATTCATCACTTGTCTTGAACACAGAGCATAATTGGGTGGTGCACCGTCGTGTTGTATCCGCATGTTCATGCGGATATGCAAGGGCACGTCTTCCATTAATTGAGGCAGTACGTTTTGCAGAAATTTTGCGTAAACTTGCCCAGTCAAGCGTCCTTCAAAAAAAATATGGACCAATGACGTGATCGCCGACAATGCCGCACCAACAATTAACGGACCACGGATGTTGAAATGGTACAGTTCTCATCCATCGAGGATTCTCATTTGCCCAATAATGCATATTATGCCTATTCACATTTCCCGTATTTGCGAAGTTAGCTTCATGAAAAAAAAGAATATGGCTCAAAAATGAGACATCTGTGCGCATTTTTCTACGAATCCAATTACATAAATATTCTCTTTTTTGTTTCTCATACGTACCCTGGCCTTAAAAACAAAATTTTGAGTCACTTTCAGACCTATATGAATCGATATATTCAAATTCATTAATATCGTTACGGTATTTAATTAACGACGGCACTACCTTAAGACTCTGTGGTAGGGTCTGCCGTCACCAATTACACTCGACGGCATTATTAATAAAATAATATTTTTAAAAATTTTTTTAGAAAAGGCAGCAATACAAAAAAATGAAGTATTGTTGTTTTCTGCACGAAAATCATTAAAAATGTTATATAATATTGTCGTATGTAACAGGTAATGTTAAATCAATATAGGTATTTGCTAAATAAATGTTCGAGATACGTTAAATACGGAAAGAAACAGAAATTGAGTGTTGTTGTCGAAAATAAATCAAGGTTAATGTTCTCCGTGTCAAACAGATTGTGAGCATTTTTGGAGCGAAAAAGATATTAGCAAGCTAAAAATTACAATTTTAAACTCACCGAACAGAAAATAATGTCTAAAAAACGTTACAAAAACCCCTATGAAGAAATTGGATATTTTTCTGAAAACTATTTAAATCATTGTAATGATGCCTATGCGTGTTTGAACTGAGCTTTGATATTTGTAGAGTTTTTTAAAATTTAAGAAAAAAAATACCTAAAGAATTTAAAAATCTTTCTGTGGAATCCCAGCCAAATCGAAAGCGTTTTTTTTCCACAGAAAGATTTTCAAATTCTTTAAATATTGAATTCATTTGCATTATTTGCGATATAAGAGTTTGAAATTATCTACGAGGACACCTGTTGACAACGTATCCTATCTTATATGCGACTAGTGATCCTCCGATAATGTAGGCAGTGACAAAAATTTCAAACTCAACCAATTAATTTAAAAAAAATATCGTTGCAAATAATTTTAAATAATTATTAGGGAAACCGCAGTTCGCACAAATAGGTACATCGTAAAAATAGGGGCATCTACCTTATATTCGAAATTTAATTAGAAATAATTGTGATATGACTTCGGAGTGTGGACAAAAATTGATAAAGCTCGCAAATGGTATTATTTTTAAACCAAGATTTTCCTGAAAATGCTGCCAGAGAGGCATGCGAAACGTTGAGTTTTTTTGGTATAAATTGATATATATTATTGGATCTACAACTTAATTCGTGCCGTTTTTTTTTCAAAATTTGAACGTTTCTTTAAGAAAAACATGTACAATCGTATTATTCAAAGTATTGCCCATCTGAAGCTATGACTTTTTCCCATCTTTCTGGCAATTTGTGGCTTCCATCCCAAAAGAACTGCGCCGGCTTGGCGGCCAAGAATGAATCAAGCCAATTGTTGATACCCTGTTCTCATATGAACCGTATTCCAGTGAGGGCGTTCTGCATCGACCGGAACAAATGGTAGTCAGAAGGGTCAAGGTCTGGGCTATAAGGCGGGTTGGGTAAAACTTCCCATCCACTGTTTTCCAAATAGTTCTTAACCAGAATAGCAACATGGGGCCCAGCTTTGTCATGATGGAAAATTATTGCCTCGTGTCTGGTCGCATATTCCAGGCGTTTTTCGGCTATTGCTCTCTTCAAACGGATTAATTGTGTTCGGTAGCATTCTCCATTGATGGTTTCACCCGGTTTTAGCAGCTCATAATACAGCACACCCTTCTGATCCCACCAAATACAGAGCATTACCTTCGCGCCATGGATATTCGGCTTTGCCGTTGATTTGGCTGGTTGGCCGGGTTTCACATATGATTTTTTGCGCTTGGGGTTATCGTAATGGTTCCATTTTTCATCACCAGTAACAATCCGATGCAAGAATAACTTCTTCTTGTGGCGTTCCAGCAGCATTTCGGACATGCAAAACCGCCTTTCAACGTCTCTCGGCTTGAGTTCATGTGGAACCCAATTTCCTTGCTTTTCAATGTATCCGGCTGCTTTTAAACGTTTTGAAATGGCTGCTTGAGTGACTCCCAAAGATTCTGCGAGCTCTTCTTGTGTTTGGCAACAATCTTCATCGAGTAATGCTTCCAGTTCTTCATCTTCAAACTTTTTTGGCTGCCCAGGACGTTCTTCGTCTTCCAAGCCAAAATCACCACTTTCAAATAGCGCAAACCACTTTTGGCACGTTCGCTCAGCTAGAGCATGTTCACCATAAACTTCCACCAAAATACGATGACTTTCGGCAGCAGTTTTCTTCATATTAAAGTAATGAAGATCTCCCCACAAAAACACTTTTTCAGGCACAAATTTCGACATATTTGAGTGAAAAAAATTATTGTTGTTTACGCTTCAAATGAATGACATATACTGAAAAAGACGCACAATGACAGCAGCTTTCCAACGCATGTTCGGAATATTGGAACGATGGAATAATAATCAAGTTACCCCATCTCTTAGGAAACCGCACGAATTAAGTTATAAATCCAATATTATGTAAATAATCTGAACAATTCATATAACATTGAGAATTCCATCTTTCTCTAATGTTAACTTACTTTAAGAACAACTTTTTTCGGTTAATTATACAAAGTTTAATTGAAGGTTCGGATGGAAGAACGAGATGCGCTCGTGACTCGGAGCTGAGTAGCCCTTGAGAGTAGGCAATTGAAAATACGCGGATTAATAGCGCCGAACACTTCAACTCGTGATATTTTCGATCCTACAGCATGAAGATGTTCAAAAATTTGCATACATACTGAGGAGACATTTCGGCCCAATTTTCTCGATGAAAATTTTGAGTGACAAATATTTGGTGCGGTATTCAATTAAAATGCGATTCGGCCGTTTGTGTAGAGGCGAGCATAAATGAATAAATTTTAAATATGAATTTTTAATTGTACAATGTAGATCTGGTGAAAATAATTTTATTGATTTATGTGTAGATTAGAATAATAATTAGTCAGTTCGTGTTGAATCAAGCATTTTTTTTAATTTGTTGAATAGGGCAGTGCACAATCAGAATGTGTAATAATAACCGGAATTATTAATTTTAAATGTAGAATTGAGTTATGTCCATTAAAATGACAACTGACGATAAATTCGCATGTAGAAACAAGTAAGTTTAAATCGGTTGATGTTACATCAAACAGTGAATAATTTGTCGAAATATTTTTTATTGGTTAATGATCGATTATAGTATGTGGGATTAAACATCCGGTTCACAATTTTATCAATTACTAGAAATTACTTGGGTGTTTGACATTGACGTGATGAAATGAACAAGAATTCATTTTTTTTTCTGAAAATCGATTTCATTTCTCAATGTACCCTCCTTTTAGCTCGATACAACGAGTACAACGTTCTTTCAACTTTTCTATGCCTTCTAAATAATAGGATTTTCCAAACTTTCCATAATACTCTTCTGCTTCCTCTTTAACTTTTTCGTTCGACTCGAAACGCCTACCACACAGCCATCTCTTGAGGTTTGGAAACAGATAATAGTCGCTGGAGACCAGGTCTGGAGAATACGGTGAGTGCGGAAGCGATTCGAAACCTAATTCATGCTTTTTTGTCTGTGCAGTGTTCGATATGTGAGATGGTGCATTGTGATCAGGAAAAAGGATTGTTTTCTTCTTCAAATGTGGCCGTTTCTTCCTGATTTCGTCAAACAATCGATCTAATAATGCAGCATATTATGTTCCAGTCATCGTTCTTCCTTTCTCAAGGTAGTCGATGATGCACGTCCATAAGCATACCAAAAAACACTAGCCACAACTTTCCCAGCCGATTGTTGCGTTTTCGGACGATTTAATTATAAAAATCGAAGATTTGACAGACCTTCCATAGAAACTTTTTTTCAATTCCGCAAATTTTGAACTCGATATCTCATTTTGCATGAATAGGAGTTTACAGATAAAATCATGCCGGTAGTCTAGAAATTTGATCCTATGATCCATGGCCTTAAAGATCTTTTTTAGCGTGTAATAAAGTAAACCAAAGTGTATTCAAATCTGATAACACTGGTCAAAAAAATATGAACTATGTGTTCATGGAATGACATATATCATTTACAGAAAAGTTTTCAGTGCTGAATCAAAATCTGGCCTCTGCTTTTTCACAGCACGTCAGGTTTTTGAGAATTGTTCATTAAATTTTTTTTCAAAAAATCACAAATCGTATGATAAAAGTGTGTAAACAAATTTTTAAATGGAAAGCAATACATGATCTCAATGCATTTTTTTAACGCAGAATCCTTACCTTACCTTATATTGAGATATATCAATGATCACCTATAACACTATAATACAATTCCTACAATAATTTTAAAAAACACAAAAAAAATGGTTCTACAAAAAAACCTTATATTTAAGTGAATATCATTCATTTTTTATTTAACTCCATTTCATTCTCTTCTTTTTTTGATGCAGAAAATATTTCAAAAAATTTTATAGTTGTAATTGTAACTGTTCGAAAGATACATGGCAGAGAAGTTATCTCATTCCAAAAAGTTGCCAGTTTGAAGTCTTATAAGTATTTTAAGCAAATCATTGTACTGTTTCTTGTATCTCATTACATTAAAGTCTACAATATTTGCAATATTAACAATATTCACAGAGTTTACAGTAATTACAAAGTTTAAAATATACCTTTTTTATTATTATCTTGGCCTCTGGACTCAAGGAGCAAAATTTGCTGAAAAAAGATGTGAAAATATCTTACTGAAATCGAGAAAAAGATTTAACTAGACTTTTTTCCAGTTAAGATACTCTCATTTATTGTACCGATGTAGATTGGCTTATGAAGAGCCTTGGTCATGAACACCAGCCAAAGAATTGGCACTTATTCATAGATGCAAGTAAACATAGTTTGAAAGCTGTTCTTTTGCACAATGGAATTGAATATCCATCAGATTTAACTAGACTTTTTTCCAGTTAAGATACTCTCATTTATTGTACCGATGTAGATTGGCTTATGAAGAGCCTTGGTCATGAACACCAGCCAAAGAATTGGCACTTATTCATAGATGCAAGTAAACATAGTTTGAAAGCTGTTCTTTTGCACAATGGAATTGAATATCCATCAATACCCATCGCTCATGCGACCAATATCAAAAAGTGCTATGCTGTTATTATATTGTTACTTGAGAAAGTAAATTACAAGTCATACGAGTGGTCTATGTGTGGCGATTTCAAAGTCATAGGGATTTTTCTCGGATTGTAATCTGGCTACACAAAACATTGTTGCTGTTGTGCACTAAAAGGACTATTACAAAATGAAAATCATCTTAAAGCATTTAGAAAATAGTTAACAAGAATTCGTAAAATTTTGTGATGTTATGAGGTTTTATATATTTATCTCAAGCTTACATCCTCTTGAGCATTCTGTATTTACAATAGGCTGCTGCAAGGAATTAACAGAAAATAATTTATGCTCTCAATATACAAACCAATTTGTCTCTAAGATCCAACATAATAAAGTAAATTTGTTAACAAGCCTGTATTCTGCTATGGACAATAACCTTCAAAAATACACAATTACATTCTGCCAAAATAATAGCATCATAGTTGTTTACCTCAGTTTACCTCAGTGCGGCATTTGTTGCTTTTCTTATTTCATCAAAAGAAAAAAGCAGTTGAAGCTCATCGATTGCTGGTAGAAACTTATGGTGAACATGCTCCAGTGATTAGAACATGTGAGACATGGTTTCGTCAATTTAAAAGTGGAAAATTCGATTTGACAGACAATGAACATCCTGGTGCAGCGAAAAAGTTCGAAGACGAGGAATTGCAGGCGTTATTGGATGAAGGCCCAACCCAGTCGCCACAACAATTGACACAAACACTAAATGTGGCCCGAGGAGCAATTTGCCAACGTTTAAAAGCCATGGGAAAAATCCAAAAGTATGGAAAATGGGTACCACACCAACTGAACGATAGACAAATGGAAAATCGAAAAATCATTTGTGAAATGCTGCTTCAACGGTTCGAAAGGAAATCTTTTCTGCATCGAATTGTCATGGGGGACGAAAAATGGATTTATTTCGAGAACCCGAAGCGGAAAAAATCATGGCTTTCACCTGGTGAGGTCGGCCCATCGACTCCAAGGCCAAATCGCTTTGGCCGTAAGACAATGCTGTGTGTTTGGTGACGCCAGTGTGGTGTGGTGTACTTCGAGTTATTAAAACCTGGTGAGATAATGAATACAGATCGCTACCGACAACAAATTATCAATTTGAATCATGCGTTGATCGAAAAACGGCCGGAATGGGCCCGAAGACATGGCAAAGTTGTCCTACAACATGACAACGCACCGTCTCATACCGCTAAAGTGGTGAAGAACACATTAAAAGCATTGAATTGGAAAATATTATCGCACCCGCCGTACTCTCCAGACCTCGCCCCGTCCGTCTATCACCTTTTCGCATCGATGGGACACTCACTCGCAGAGCAACGCTTCGCCAATTTTGAAGAAGTCGAAAAATGGCTCGTCGAATGGTTTGTCTTGAAAGAGAAAAAGTTTTTTTGGAATGGTATCCATGATTTGCCTAAAAGATGGGCAAAATTTGTAGAATCCAATGGTCAATACTTTGAATAAAAATTTTTTGAGATTCCCTTGAGAATTAAGTGTTTTCTTTATTGAAAAAACCGGCCAACTTCAACTAACACCCCTGGTAAACCCGAGAAATAACAGTTGCTTTCTATGCACCTGGGACAGCAGAGCACGAGACCAACATTATAAAGCTAAAGGTTGGCCACACCGAAAGACATTAGAACTTAGAACCAGGAAAAATGAACGTTGCTCAAAAACCACTGGTCGATCCTTAAAAAATCTTACTACCGTTATTACATGTTTAGCTCGGTATCGTGAAAAATTTTGTCAATGCGATGGATAAAAACGTAGAAGATTGTCGTTTCTTGGAAAGAAAATTTCCTAAGCTTAATGAAGCTAAAACCAAGGAAGGAGTTTTTCAAGCACCAAAATCCGACAACTGATGTTGGACTGTGATTTCGAAAAGATCTTGACTGACCTTGAGAGATAAACTTGGTTGTCAATAAAAGCTGTTATAAACAATTTCTTGGGGCACACGAAATCCAGAATCTACAAACACCTAGTGAACTCTATACTGCAGAACTTCCAGGAAATGAAAGTAAACATGTCACTAAAGATTTACGTTCTTCATTCTCACTTGGACTTCTATCCAGAAAATTTGGGAGTAGTTAGTGATGAGCCCGGGGAAAGATTTCATCAAGATATCGCTGAAATCTAAAAGAGATACCAAGGTAAGTGGAGTGTGAACGCTTTAGCAGACTAGTGCTGGAGTTTCATGACTGATGAACCAAATGCTCATCATCGTCGAGCATGCAAGAGAAAAAGTTCCTAGTCAGTAGTAGCAGCTTATAATCATTTTTTGACAGGAACTAACAACCAGTAATAAAGAAGGTATATTTTAAACTTTTTAAAAACTGTAAACTCTGTGAATATTGTAAATATTGCATATATTTCAGACTTTAATGCAATGAGATACATGAAACAGTAGAATGATTCGCCTCGAGTACTTGTAAGCCATCAAATTGGCAACTCCATAGCAAGAGACAGTTTCTCTGCCATGTATCTTTCGAGCAGTTACAGCTGGAATTATAAACTGTTTCGAAATATTTTCTGCATCAAAAAAAGAAAAAATTGACACGCAGTTGACTAAAAAATAAATGATATGTACTTAAATGTGAGGTTTTCTGTAAAACGATTTTTTTGGTGTTCTTCTTTAGTTTTTTAATTATCTCAGAAATAGTATAAGATATCGAAAAAACAAAAAAATGAATGGATTCTAAGTTTAAAACCGCATTGTTATCATGCATGGCTTTCCGTTTAAAAAAAATTTTACACCCTTTTATCATAAGATTTGTAATTTTTCGAAAAAAAAATTAAATTAAAAAATCTCAAAAACGTGACGCGCTGAGGAAAAACAGAGGTCAGGTTTGGATTCAGCACAAAAATTTTTTCGGAAGATGATATATTTCATTCCATGAACACGTAGGTCATATTTTGTTTATTAGCGTAATTCATCCATGAGTTAGCGTACCCACAAAATTCAGGCGGTATTGAAACGTATACATTTGTAAAAAAAAAAAAATATATGTCAAAGGACCCCGCACACTTCTTATTGAAAAGTGGTTTCGCTTAATTCGGCAGAATTTTTCACATCTTAGGTATCTCGGCGTTCTGAATAATTGTCTCAATGGTCACAAAGCCTAAAACTCAACGATGTATCGAAGGTGCATTGTCCTAGGATATTTTATATACTATTGATGCCGAGCCCAACCGAGGAACCACAAGATACTCACGATGTGTGCACAGCAACCCAAAGTTCTTGCCTCAGCCTTGTAGGTACAATAATATCCTAATATTTCTTCGTTGTCTCCATTTTCGATTTGATCGTTTTGAACTTCTAGTCGAAAACATATCCATAACTAATAGCGAGTAGCATTCCTAAATCGAAAGTAGATTCTGATCCTCAAGAAACTTAGTAAATCTCTGTTTATATCAAGTTTGAAGATATCAGAACTCTCACGTTTGAACGTATGCTGAATATATGAAGGAGCTGATTCAAGTTGATATGGACCGAGGGTTAATCGACGTAAATATTGAAGATCTAATCGAGGAAACTTAGGAACGTATTCCTGACTCAAACGTTCCCATATGGTATTTCTTCTAACAAGATTTCCTGCCTCAACTAATGCTTGTACCACATCACGTCATTCAATCGAGTTTTAATCTCTCGCGCTAGGGCAAACGTTTTATCCATCATTCGTAGGGGTAGTCGATATTTATTTATTAAGCCTCCAGCTATCAAGTAAAAATCTTCTAAATATAAGACGTAATCCCTTGGAATAAGTCCATCTAGAAACCTCTAAATGGTTTTTACGTGACCATTTCCAGCTTCAACTACCCATCTCTGCATGGTTACCATGCGGGCGCGATTGGACATTTCAGTCGAGAGTTGATGCTCATTGCCTTCTATGACAGGCAACATTTGGACATTGTATCGTTGATTTTCCAAGAACTGCATTGCATCTCGATAGCCCCGATCCACAAGAAAAATGTCTCCATTTTGAAACCATTCGTTAATGTTGTCAATATCTTTTCCGAACTGATCGATTAATATGGAGGCATCGCTGTTTCTCCCATCTGCGAAATATGGTCCGTGTATATCGAGAATATAACCAGCGGGTGCAGTCATCATAACAGATTTTACTAAATGACGTCCCTTATAAACGGAGTAACTTTGTCTCATGGTTCGGTAATTCCCTGATTTTTCGATATAACTATAAGTTCCATCTGCAATAGAAATGGCCTTCAATGCTTTTGGATTGTCATTATACAATTCATTTGCAAATGGAATCACATGTTCTGCGATTAATTGTTGACGAGTTATCGCTTCAAGACCAATATTTTCCGGTACAAATCGTATCATCATCGATCTTCTTACTACACTAATCAACATACTGATCGCTTATCTACTGGAATAATTGAATAAAATCTTCAAACATCCCATTATTTATTAAACTACTTCAGAAGAGTATGTTTCTTGATTCCGGGATCCAATAAGATCGAAGAGGTTTGAAAGGCATACTAGCATTGCGACAAGTAAAAAGACCGCTGCCGTCACAGTATCAGTATGATCCGGTCATTTTATCAGGTCAAAGTTGATTTAAGAGTAAAAGTTTACAGAAAATAGTTAAAGCTCATTGGCGCCGTATTTAAAAAAAGGAACGCGATTCTAAGGCGTTTTTGAACCTAAATTGACCTCAAGCTTATGGTCAAGCTCATATTCAAATGCACCATTCTGTACTGCATTTACAGCGTCGTAATCAGAGATCGTACTGAAAAAAAAAATTCGACGATACAGACATAATTGTGGTTCTTTGACCTATATTATATTAGAGATTTACCGAAAACCAAGGTTTGCTTGTATCAGTTCAGCCTATATGTGTATTCCAACCATATGAATTACTATTGCAGCAATATTTTTGGTTAACTGTCAAATATATTTTGTTGAATTACTTAAAAACATTCAGCTATATTCATATGGCTGATAAATCTCAAGCATTTCTTTCAGTGCGCTATAAAAAAACCGATTTCACTTTGAAATGTCTTTCACATTAAAGCTTAGACCTTAAAGTCATGGTCACAAATGCTCCTCGTATTTAAGTTGAATAGCAAACCTAAGATCAAGAATTTTACAATTAAGTTTAACTTTTATGTAGAATCACTATCCGAAGATATTGATTTCGGCTGACCTGATCTCAGTACCCGTTTAGTTTTGAGCTTTGTGCCCATTGAGACATTTGTTCAGGACGCCGAGATACCTAACATGTGAATAATTCAGCCGAATTAACCGAAACCACTTTTGCATAAAGAGTGTGCGGGGTCCTTTCATAAAAATATAATTCCTTCTCATATGTGCCAAGAATGTAAAAAAAGGTAACGAATTAATGAATTCCGCCTTAAAAAATTCTACAAAAAAATTGTCATTTTTACAGATAGTGAGGCAATGAAACGGCTATTTTGTTTCAAGCCAGAAGACAAATATTCATCAACAACAAATGAAGGTGATTTTTCTGCAACTGCTTCTGATAATACGGGTCAATCTTCTAGGATCACTTTACATTATGTTGGTTTATTGAAAAAACCAAATGGTGAGTTACCGCTTCCTTTTATTTTTTTCCATTTTTCTTTAGTTTGTCATGAACACACTCAATAAATTTACGATTTTCTGCAGGGGGATATTTGACGCCCGTTAGCCAAACCTGTTTTGTTACTTTTGTTAATAAGAATCAAGCATTCACTGCTCGTGAATGCGTTTTATGGATAGTAATAGAGGATCCTCAATCAACATCTTTCTATGACGCTGTGATCGAGTTGGAAATTGTTGGATCTCCTTCGCATAGTCATATACAACGTAGAGTTATGGACATACAACAGGAAAAAGATAATTGCCACATAAATACTGTTCCTAGCAACATTGCTATTTTAACAGTAAGTCATGCAATACAAATTTATGGAGTACTCGAATTCCGTCCTGGCGGAGGAGATTTGAAGTTCTATACCGTAGCCTCTTGCCTGACCGTTTGTGGAGCTAATCCTATTGTGCTTAGCGTGCCCAAAAAGATTGAATTTTACAATAGTATACTGTGTTGCTAAATTGCAAAATACATCCTAAAGAAGTGTTTCGAGTGTCTGTAGAGCGGTATTGAGGGCGTCCATTTACGCCTTAGTGGACTACGAGCGTGCTATATCAATAATATGTATAAATATAGTACTTACTCAGTGGGAAATTTTAAATTGCGTACATGAATACTAGCAATGTTAAAAACGTAAGCTGTGTACCAATGACGCACACTGGAAAAATGCAACCCATATTTTCCTACTAGCGCGTTCTACACGAGCCGAAGGCGAGTGCTGCAATGACACGAAATGACAATCGCTTGTTTTCCACGCGTCTAATGACAATTGTACTTTCACGCTCCGTTTTGAGACGGAAAAATAGCCACAGTTGTGAAATCAGTCATTTTTCGTCTCGAAACAGACGGTGAATGCACAATTTTCACTAGACATGTTGGGAAAAACATTCATTTTTTCATTTGATTTTTTTAATGAATGCACAGAAATAGCCACATTTTTTGCCTGAAACGCGGCAAGAAAATCTCCTTTTTGGGGTACACACGAAAAATGCGGGAGTTATCAATAATTCCCTTGAGAATTATCAATAACTCCCGAATATGGGGGAACAATTGCATGATTTGCGTTAGCACTGTGCGTTTTTCGTCATTTTTTGCACCATCAAGTGTCGCTTTCTAACGGACCAAAAAGTAAGTTCCTTGCGACAACTTGAAAGTATGGGTAGCCAACTTCATCGTTGTAAAAACCTATATTTGGTGCAATATTGTCTCTGTCGAATCTTCTGACTGACATTTTTCGTAAGTACCCCAAAAAGGGGATTTTCTTCCCGCGTTTCAGGCAAAACAGTGACCATTTCTGTGCATGCATGGGAAAAAATAAAGCATGCTACACGGGAGGAAAAGGATGATTTTCACTTGTGCTTTTGTGCCCCCACTTCGCTCGTGCGCAACTTCACACTCGTCAGAGTCATCATCTTTTTCCGCTGTAGTATAAATATCTATTTCGTATGATTTCATAGCACGTCTGGTGACAATTGAACTTTCACGGTCTGTTTTGAGACGGAAAAATGGCTACACTGGGAAAAAAAACCGTCGGGTTATACGGAAAATCCCGTTGCATTGACGGGGAGGAGCATCGACGCCTTTACAACGTTAGGTTAACGTTCTGCCACCGCCAATGTAGCGTTGAAAACTCACGTTAATCCAGCTATGTCAGCCCCGTCAATTCACCGGGAATGTTAACGCTGGAACGCCGTGTGATTTGGAAATGTTACACGATGGCGCAATTTCATATCCGTAATGAAATTGGCAGTGCTTTACTTTTAAATACGAATATATAATTAGGAAAACAAAAAAACTGAAAACAACAATCGCGAGTATTGCCACAGCTGATCATTTTTGGCTGATTGTACGTTGGCTCTACCGTCAGTGCAACGTTGAATAGCACCAGTGATTCGCCGGAGAGCAACGCTACGCCAACGTGAAATTGGCGACGGAACTCCTTCCCGTTGATTTCACCATGTTTTTTTCCCAGTGTATTTTCACTACGAGCGGGGAAAATAGCAACAGTTGTGAAATCAGCCATTTTCCCGTTTCAAAACAGATAGTGAATGTACAATTTTCACAGATATTACAGCACATTGATTTGAATTATTGATTTACATGCTTTTAGCAAAAGTGCTATATATTCAATAGCATTTTTATCTCAGTGTATAATTTTTTGAATTTTTCTCTTATGTGGCTGGTTTACGAACTCTTTCTTTCGTTTCGGGTCCTGATACAATATACTGAAGTGCATTTAAACCCAATAATCCTTTCAAAAATTATATTATATTATATCACATAAGTTCGAAAACTTAAATAGAATAAATTGATATTTTTTATTAACACTTTTTGATTTTGAAATTACTTTTTTAGATTTTTGATGATTCATATACAGAATCAAGCATCATAAAACCGATTGATTGGCTAACAAATCCTGATCATAAATCGTCATCGGAACTTCACTATGAGACACTTGCGACTTTTAATTCTGATTCCAACATAATAATATATGGCGAAATCATTAAACGAGGAGTTGAAATTGTTTCTATGTCAAAGTGTTCAAGATATTTCAGCCCAATAAGTGAAAATTCTGTATGTGTAAAAGTAGATAAGGAAACACAGCAGTTACTGGTAAGAGACTTAAGAATAATATACTATTTGAAAATTTATGCAAACAGTCTTAAAATTAAGGTCAAGCGTTAAAATTAAAGAATTGTTCGAATACCATTTAGAATTTCGTCATTTGATGACTTTCTTATCAAATTTGATCCTACGGTAGAGTATAAGGAATATCTTTGGACTGTAGAATAAACATAAAATTGTTTTCTATTGGATGTTTTAGTTATTATCTTGAAAAGCCCATTGACCAATCAAGAACAAATGAAATTAAGTAGATAAAATTTCAAATTTTTTCGTAAAAAATTAAAAGAACCCAGCCGTTTTTCGAAACTCATATAATAAATACAATACAAATTTTTTAAATATTGGAAAAATCTCGATAGTTTTTACTTGTTTCACCTATGGAAAAGTTTCCTATACTGAGAAAACAGTTTCTTTGGATCAAAGAAATATTTCTTTGATGTACGGTCAAAGAAAAAATTTCTTTGAATTGAAGAAAGTTTTGTTAATTCTAAAAACTTTTCTTTCATCCAAAGAATAAGATTTTTTTACATTAAAGAAATTATTTTTGAATTAACAAAACTTTCTTCAATTCAAAGAAATTCTTTCTTTGACCGTATATCGAAGAAATATCTCTTCGATTCAAAGAAACCGTTTTCTGGGTGTATGACAACCTGTTCCCAAGCTCAAGTTTTCATTATTTAAAATTCAAAAATTCAGAACCAGTTGACTGCACTCAGAAAAAATATTTAATTGAATCAAAAAAATTATTTGTTTGAAACACTTTCTTTGATTTAAAGAAATGTTTTGCTTGAATGAAGCAAAATTTGTTTGTTTTAAATAAAATATCTTTGTACTAAATAAATATTTGTTCGGATCAAATAAATTTCTGCCTTGAATCAAACAAATTATATCTTTGACCATATATCAATGCATTAATTTCTTTGTTTTGAAGAAAAATTAATTTGATTCAAACAAATATTTATTTGGTTCAAAGGTATTTTGTTTGAATCAAACAAATTTCATTTAAACAAATCATTTCTTCAAATCAAAGAAAGTCGTTCAAATAAATCATTTTCTTTGATTCAATCAAATCGTTTTTCTGAGTGTACCAGTTGAATGCTTGAATGCAATCGAAAGGTCCTAGCATGATGAGTAAATATAAGGAGACCAAAGTAGAGCGACCGAAAGTAAACAAATTTTTGACGAAAAAACATTAATAGTTCACGAACTTACCGAGGTGTGACGTTATTATCGCATAGATAGAATTGACGCTTTATAAATAGAATCTATTGTATTTAGACAATAATAACGTGACACCTTGGGAACTTCGTGAAAATATCGATGTACTTCCGTCAAAAATGTGTTTACTTTCGGTTGCACTACTTTGGTCTCCTTCTGTCTATTCCCCATGGGTCGTAGGATTGATACCTAGTAGAGCCAATCCGTTCATTTTTCCATTGAAAATATTTTCCAAATTTAAAAACCTTATTGATTATTCCATCCTTTGTTAAAACAACTTTGACTTTTATTCTAAATCACAGCTTGATAAAAGTCAATATTGTAGAGTTCCGCTATTAAAATATCCAAATTTTTGTGGTATTGCACTTACTTTCTCATAGGTATTTTTCATCTTTCGTTGATCAAAAATTACTTATTATCTAATTGTGAAATATTTGTTTATTCCAGATAGACATTGGTGCTGGTTTGATACAAAATGAGATTCTAATAGGAGTTTTATACTGGCCAGGAACAGTATTTAACAATGAAGGAGAAATAAAAAGCATACAAAAATATATTTTATTTGAGGAAACGGCCCCAAAAAATAATATTCTAACATCCTTTTTGCGCAAGGGTAAAAAGAATTTAAGTATTTTAACTAAAAATATTCTTTTAAGAGAATCAATGAATATAGAAAACCTTAATCTTTATTAATAAAAGCACTTAAGGCAAGTCAAGCTCTTCTTATTTTATATTTCTTATTCTTATTTATCCAATCTGTAGTCTAACATATTCAGTGAGATTACAAAATTCTTTTTATTGCGAATTGATGTCGCAAACCATAGTTATCTTTCAGATAATTATTGAAACTAAGTCAAATCCTTTAACATTTGAGATAATTTTTAAAACAGTAAAAATTTTAAAAAATTTGATCATCTATATCGCTGTCCACCGAGATGTGCCACCTCACTTTTACTTTTAGGAAGGCGCCTGGCGCGCGTGCGTCACCTGTGTTTTAGTACTGTGTAACGTAATTATAAAATTAAGTTTTATTCCAACGCCATCTGTAGCTTAAAAAACAACGAATATCCCGACGATATCTACGTTATCGACTACTCGCGCGAGACAATCAAATTATAATGATTATTATTATTATTATTATATTTAGGAAGATAGATTAATTTTAAAATGTTAACTTAATATTAAGATAATGATTGAATCGTCTCTTTCTCTTTTCTCTTTTATATATGGTATAAATATATATATAGTTAAGGAAATATTCACGACAGATGAAGACCAGAGTCCTGAAACCGGAAAAACTCTCTCACGGTTCTTAGAACTTTTAAACGTAACTTATTTAACGAATGGCACTTCGTATAAATAAAAAAAAACACCCGCCTATTCAAATTTGAACTCTCACCTCATATAAATAACCATTATTTAAGCCATGGACAAAAACGCAAATACATAATTTAGAGTCGCACAAACCTTTCGAGAATAACATAAATCTAGAAAGTTTCCCATGTCAATCACTTGAAAAAAACTCATAAATCTGAAAAGATGGACTGTAAATCCTTTCTATTTTTTTTGTTGTTGTTTAGACGAGCCTAGTCAGATGACCCCTGTATATTAAACCATAAAAACCCACGTGGGTTCCAGACGGTCAGGAAATGCACAACCCTTTCTAGGTACATATATAGAGTCTGGTGAAAGTTAAAAATCGCGCGTTACTTCACGCCCCTGGACTCCCCTATTGGACGAACGAATCCAAGAGACAATTTCGAAACCCTTGGTGGGGGTCTAAGGAGTCTCCCTTCGAACGCACCCTTAGAGCAGACAGAATGAAGAAGAGCAGATATTTTTCAAACCTAGAGAGAAAAGCACCGTTTTTCTCTCCTGGCCTTCGCTACCTCGGTTTCCTCTTCACAAGTTAACGCCGCGATCTCGGACTTAAACTTCTAATCCTCGCGAATCTTGGTCGCGACCCGAAATAATAATCTGGACCCTGGTCTTCACCGAATTTTAACGCGAGTGCGAAATATACTTGTTAGACTTTAGTGAATTTGTGCTACGGACCTGATTTTTATGTTGACATCAATAAAGAGTGTTTTTACGGATTGAAATTTACTTCATACTTTGAACTCTCCCGCCAGCATTTACCCAATCCCAGGCCGCTGTTTTTACAGCTAACGCAGCGACGAACACGCCATCTCACAATAGCAGTGTCTAGGACGTGACAACTGAAATCTAGTGCCGATCTCGGAGAATGGCGTTGATACACGTGAACTGTGATGATTGCACCTTAGCGCACATCTGGTGTCACAAGTACAAATTAAGATCGATCATTCCCAAAGGTATCATATCGTTGTTTTTGCCTTAACTATGTAAATTACGTAATTCATCTCTTAACTATGAAATAAGAAATTCAAATTCAAATAACCAATGATCCAAAAATAAAAGCGGAAAGATTTATTCCAACGAAAGAGACTTTGGACTAAGTTAAATGTTGTGTTTTGGATTTTATGGTTCAACGAGGCTGGTTTGTATCTTAGAAAGTAGTAATAAGGTAACACTTAGTCCTAGCTTGGGAATCCGAGAATGTTTCCCAGACATTTTCAACCCCCATAATTCAAATTAACCAGGCTCGTTTTCCAATAAGGATGAATAAATTAAGTATAGGTTTAAGGAATATAGTTTATGAGAGATTTAGCATGGCCTGGACTTATTCCAGATCGTACATAAACATATCGAATAGTTGTTTCAGGAAAACGGGTTGTAGGAAATCTAGAGGAAATGCCTCGTAAAAATAGATTTATAACTAAACTATTCAAACTATCCGAAATCATGTCTAAAAACGAAACACTGGAAAAGATTTTCGGGAAAATCAAATAAATCCTTCAAGGGAACAGCTTTCTACCAAGAAGTTGAAGAAGACAGATTTCCATAAGAAATCTGTCAAGTATACTTAAGACCCCTTTTTTGTAAACTCCAGAGTGTTCCGTATCTAGGTAAAAAGACTCATAAATTGTTCAAGGACGAAGCAATAAAAAAATCATGTGTTGGGGTGATTAAGCTGGACCTCAGTCCTGACCAACTCGCTCGTCAAGGGTGGGGGGAGAGCTAACCTGAAAACCAAGAGTATCAACTAAAAGGGAAAATCTTGACAAAATTCAAGATTAGGGCGGGTTAATTCTAGAATAAAGTCACCAATGAGCCTCTCAGACGACACCCACGGCCCCTGGGAATCGAAGTGGGAAATCAAAAGGGAGGTTCAGAGAGTCATCCCATACACAGAGGATCTTCAGATATTTTTCGGCCTTTAATCGATACTATCCGTTTCAAATCGACTCAGACGTAAACCTTGTACGATCTCGGACAAGATCTCATTGACAAGTTAATTGTCTAGTTAATTAAATAACCTGAAAAATCGAAAGTATAGTTTTCCCCTTTTTATACCGAGCCTTATTCTTATAAGCCGCCAATTAAACCAGTTTAATTACACCGCCCGGAAATACTAACGTGATCGTAAATAGTCGCGGCCCTAACGTAGAGTTGTGACAAAACGCCTCGACTAGAATCAGCTTCTGAACTCGTCAGAGAGTGGTAGAGGTGGTTGAAACTTGTTAATGGGGCAAGTAAAGTGTGATTAAATTGGAGGTACTTTTTCTAATAGAGTTTTATTGACATGTCACGCGTGACTACTGTTAAACTAAATACACAATTTTATTCAGTTTTTATTGATATTTCATCATGGAAAGATTTACGCCTCAACAACGTTTACAAATCGTACAATTATATTACGAAAATAAACGCTCTATGAAAAGTGTTTATCGCGCGCTCAAGCCAATTTATTGTGTACATAATCGTCCTACCGAACGTACTATTCGGCATACCATCGGCAAACTCGAGAATAATTTAACATTATTGGATGATACTCGACCGATTAGACCACGTACAGCCCGAACTGTAGAGAATATTGCGGCTGTAAATGAGAGTTTTGCCGAAGACCCGGAAGAATCGATTCGGCGCCGATCTCAACAACTTGACCTATCTTATGGCACGACTTGGGCGATTTTTGATGCCGGAAATTGAAGCCCGTAGTCTCCACGACATTTGCTCCAACAAAATGGCGCTACATGCCATACAGCCCGTGAAACAATGGATTTACTGCGTAGTCGTTTCGGTGAGCAATTTATCTCTCGTCTCGGACCGGTGGATTGGCCTCCAAGATCGTGTGATATCACACCTTTGGACTTTTATTTGTGGGGGTATGTAAAGTCTAAATGTTTTGTGGATAAACCAGCTACTATTGAGGCATTGGAAGCCAACATTACTGAAGTTATTAGCGAGATACCGACCCAAGTCTTCGAGCGAGTCATTCAAAATTGGTGTTTACGGATGGACGAATTAAAGCGCAGTTGCGGCCAACATTTGAAAGGGGTTATCTTTAAAAAATAAATGTCGTGAATGGTTCTACACAAAAATAAAGAAGATTGCCCTATCAATTTGAATTTTCGTTGTTTTATTTCAATTTAAAATCCTGTACCTCTAAATTAATCACCCTTTACATACAAGGATTTACGTTAAATATATGAAGCTGTACAAAGGCGAGAGCTTTGGTAACTAGGGTCGATACGAATTACCGCTAGTTTTATGTCAGAATTACCGAAAGTCACGCTTAATACGGAAATCATACGTGATCAGTGTATTCTAGCACGCATGATTCGTAATGTTTGAATTCAACGTCCCTCATGGTATCTCCAACGGCTGCTAATGCAGACATTTTTTACGCTTTTAACTATATGTGAACTCACTGGACTTGGCTTTTAAAAAATGTAAGTATTTTATTTCATTCTTGCGCTTAGAAAAATTTTCACCTGATTACTTTGACGCGTTCAAAGTTTTCGTAAAACACGTCTTGCAAGCATTTGCCTATCGATTTATCGTATATTTAGAAATTTCATATTGACCTACTTTATGCGATTTTAGCAACAACAATAAAATGAATGAATTTGTTCAAACAACCTTAATCAGTTGGAATTGCGTAAATCTGTTATGAATACATTTAAAGGTAAGAATTTCAAAGATGATAAATATTATTTGTTTTTATTTTATTTTTATTGACTTCACAAAATAGCTACAAATTTTAGATAATCAATTTGATAAGGAGTCATTTTCATTATTGGATGACGAAGAAATAAGTCGTCTAATACCAGCAAGTGGGCCAAGATTAACGTTCTCAAAAAATTTTCGTCAGTTATTGCTATCATCGGTATGCAGAAATTAAATAATTACCATTTATAGTATCAAAAATTTTGAATAAGAGATTCCTTATTTGTATTCTAATGACATTTGTAATAAATACAAAATGATATATACATGCGATCGAAAAAGTGTATAGACCATCATAATCAACAACTGTTTTTTCATAAAATGTAAATCTGGTCGAAAATTTGAAAGCTAATATCGGTGGAACAACGTTGACGATAAGAGAAATTACAAATCTGCAAAAGGCAGCAAAGACTCGTAAGAATTTCATTTTTTTAAATTTTACATCAGGTTTTCGAAGCGTCTAGAAACTTTACACATTTTATCAGTTTAATGAATTTTTTATCTTTGTACTACTTCCTAAACCATATGACTTAGAAAATTTTGGAACCTCAAATTTTATCCAGATTTTATGGTAATATATTCGCTTAAAACACAGTTAAAAATCCTGCACTGTCAGTTTCAAAAATATAATCTCCAGCTTCATTATTCTATATTATGTTTTTATCCCTACAGTCTTGAAAGAAAACACATGTAAAATATTACAAATATCTTGTTTATGTAGAAACTGTTGAATCTACAAAAATTTGCAAGGACGGTCCATTTATTGTTGAGCTCTCTTCAAATCAAGAATTAAACTTATCTTCCCAAACCTCAGACTTTGATGATTTCGACACAGGAAACTAAAAAACAACCTAGTGCGAAAAAACTGAAATTGCCGTTGGAGACTAAAAACAGAGTTGCCATAGAAAGTGACTCCACATGTATTCGTAATAAAAATCGACGGAGATAAGAACACCTATCCTAGAAATAGTTTTATTGCAAAACATTTGTACAAATGAAAATCGGACTGCGATTCCACTCTTTCCTAATGTAATTCTTATGAATAATTTAATTTGTTTTTAACAATTTGAGTAAACAATTTTGAGATGCAGGTTCTTACCCGGAACCTGTCAACTATTTGGTGAGCCCAACTAATTTTATTAATTTGAAAATGCCTGAAAATAATGTTATTTACATCAAAGCTTTGCCTGGCGCCAGTCACTTTACTCAAAGTGACAAAGTTAATACAAACACAGTGAGACTAACTACAAGGCGGGGTCAATTAAAGGTCACAGCAGTTAGCGGGTAATAAATAAGAAGGCACCAGAATTTAATAAAAATTAAACTTGACAGAACAAAATTTATTATACTAAATTGACTCTATATAAGCTAAAGTTTTACAAAGAAAATGCCAAAACCTCAAAAGAAGGTCAGAAATTGAAATTGTAGAAGCCTCGGAACTTTCCGAGTCACACGCGACAATCTGGCGAACTTAACTTAATTTATCGCGTCACCACCTAAGAGAACACGAACCCAAATTGAATCTAGCAATTAAATTGTAATCCCCACGAGAGAGAATGAAGCAATTCATTAAAAATATAACTCGAGGAAATAATACTCGTGAATATAAGAGAGAGAAGCGAAGTGGTCTCAGCAGGTGTGATGGATGCCATAAGGCGTTACTGACAGTTATACGGTGTCCGGTATTTCCGTACCACTTGCCAAAAGAGAATTAGGTAAAACCACTTACGCTACCTGTATCACGTCTTCTAACTCCGGGACGAGTCGTAAAATAAACTCGCCCTCTATGGCGGCGTTAAAAATCCTTAAATATCTTCTCCAGGGTAAACAATTCCGAAAATTTAGCACTGGCCGTTAGCAGTCGCAGGACGAGAGTAAATCAGGAAGTCACGACGCCAGCAAAGTTCCCGACCTGCCCCACGAATTAATCGCGTGACCCAATCGCGGACCCGGAAGCAGGTCACATGTCATATTTGTACCAGACGACTAGGCAACCCGTGCCTAGTACAATAATTGCCCTAGGCAAATAATTTTTATAAACACGCGGTTCTCTATTGGATCTATAACTCAATTCGTGCGGTTTTTCTTCAAAATTTGAACGTTTATTTAAGAAAAACATGTACAATAGTATTATTCAAAGTATTGCCCATCTGAAGCTATGACTTTTTTCCATCTTTCTGGTCATTTGTGGATTCCATCCCAAAAGAACTGCGCCGGCTTGGCGGCCAAGAATGAATCAAGCCAATTTTTGATACCCTATTCTGATGTGAACCGTATTCCAGTGAGGGCGTTCTGCATCGACCGGAATAAATAATAGTCAGAAGGGGCAAGGTCTGGGCTATAAGGCGGGTGGGGTAAAACTTCCCATCCACTGTTTTCCAAATAGTTCTTAATCGGAATAGCAACATGGGGCCGAGCGTTGTCATGATGGAAAATTATTGCCTCGTGTCTGGTCGCATATTCCGGGCGTTTTTCGGCTATTGCTCTCTTCAAACGGATTAATTGTGTTCGGTAGCGTTCTCCATTGATGGTTTCACCCGGTTTTATCAGCTCATAATACAGCACACCCATCTGATCCCACCAAATACAGAGCATTACCTTCACGCCATGGATATTCGGCTTTGCCGTTGATTTGTCTGGTTGGCCGGGTTTCACATATGATTTTTTGCGCTTGGCGTTGTCGTAATGGATCCATTTTTCATCACCAGTAACAATCCGATGCAAACATAAGTTCATGTGGAACCCAATTTCCTTGCTTTTGAATGTATCCGGCTGCTTTTAAACGTTTTGAAATGTCTGCTTGAGTGACTCCCAAAGATTCTGCGAGCTCTTCTTGTGTTTCGCAACAATCTTCATCGAGTAATGTTTCGAATTCTTCATCTTCAAACTTTTTTGGCTGCCCAGGACGTTCTTCGTCTTCCAAGCCAAAATCACCACTTTTAAATCGTGCAAACCACTTTTGGAACGTTCGCTCAGCTAGAACATGTTCACCATAAATTCCACCAAAATACGATGACTTTCGGCAGCAGTTTTCTTCATATTAAAGTAATGGAGAAGAACTCCCCGCAAAAACATTTTTTCAGGCACAAAGTTCGACATATTTGAGTGAAAAAAAATTATTGTTTTTTACGCTTCAAATGAATGACATATACTACAAAAGACGCACAATGATAGTAGCTTTCCCACGCATGTTCGGAATATTGGAACAATGGAATAATAATCAAGTTACGCCATCTCTTAGCAAACCGCACGAATTAAGTTATAGATCCAATATATTACGGCGAATAACGCGCGCGGTACGTTTTCTCTATGTTAGGTAGTGTCCAATAGTGTTAAATCACATAAATTCAGTATCTCTAATGTCTGTAATACTAAATATAAAGTTCTGAGGCCAGTATGCCCCAGACTGTATCTTCCGGGTCACGTGGTTGCAGCTGGTCATCCTGTGCATCATGGCGCCGGTAATCCATATATATCTATATATTTCTATATTAGCTATAATGTTTATTAAGATCGTGAATAATTCTACAATAACGATATGTGTTTACAAATAATTTAAAAACTTTCATTTTATTGAGAGAAAAATAGAAATTAAAAAATGGTTTCAATTTTTCAGATATACTTCGCTGGGTTCATAACTTACAAAACGCAAATTGCAGGAATGATTATTGGCTTCAAGAAAGATTCTGAGGATGAACAAATAATACATGTGGATTATAATAATATTGTGGACTATTGTTTATTCATATTGCAAACAACTATTGATGCTAAACTAAAATGCGACGAACATGTTTCGAATCCTTTTAGAATAAAATATATGCCTCGTTTTTCTTCCTCGAATCCACGAGAAGAAAAATCAACAAATAAAGATAATGTTGGCAAAATGGAAAAAGTGATTAAGCTAAATTAACACAAGGAATTTTTACTATCCCCTTAAGGTCATATAACTAAAAATCGAAGAATAGAAAATCTTTAGTATACGCTGTTATGATTAAGACATTAAAAATTATAAAACCATCTGTGTATTAAATTTTAGTGACTTTGTTGAAAATATGAAATTGATGAAATATAGCAAAAGATACTTTCCTTCTTTAAACAAAATTAAAAAACATATCCCTAAGATTACATAAGGGTTAACTTTAGATAAAAAACAATTTCCTTTAATTCAATGTGCCTATTCAACCACAGAATAGATTTTTTTCTGAATTTATATCATTGTTACGTCTGAAACATAACACTTCTCTTTTTGAAAGATCTCCTCGTTTTTTGTATGGATCGGAAGGATCCTCTCTAAGGGATGAGGAATAGTCAGTGATTGAGAATGGTTAATGATATAAAATATATTTATTGACAATAAAATTAAATTGAGTTAGCACCATGGAACTGGAAATTGAATTGTATTTTTGAAGTACCCTTGTACCCTTGGCAAAAAGTGTTTCGACGATTCGAAAAAACGTAGGCATAAGTGCATTATATCGGGAGGGGATTTCTTTGAAGGGGATGAAATTGATTTGGATAAATAAATACAGATTTTTCATTTTATAACAAAATTCGCCTTAGTTTTTGCCCACAGTCGTAAATAATTCTGAGTATTTAGTAAATATATTTAAAATCTTTGGCGGTATAACTTGATCACCTCAACAAATATTATACACTTAGCGTCATCTCTGTTGCTTTATTCTATATATATAAAAAAAAAAATTTCATATTAACTTCATAAAAAAAATATTTTTGTTAAAAAATATGAGATTGCCCAGTAAAGTACGCAAGATTATAAAAAATACCTATTTTTGCAAAATTTCTTTACCGACTTCATACTATTTCACATAGTAAAAAAACAGAAATAAATGAAAAAGTAACAATATTGCCGCTCGACAGATACGAGTGAAATTGTAGACAGATTTATTTTTTGACTTTCAAAAATGGATCATTTTGATCTCAGATTGGTAGTCAGTTTGATCTGTTAAAGTTTACTGCGTAATAAAATTGTTAGTATACAGAGAAACATACTCAACTCTTCCTACGTAATCACAAATACAAATCTGATGCCCTAAAACCTAAAATAAGGTTTTCTTTATTGCGCATTGAGTATTTAGGTGAAATTTTAGTTAAATATAAGTCATAATAATAAAATAATATGCGTTCTATGTTAATAAATAATGATGTTAAACACAACTCAGACTAGGACATACTCTACCATTGCATAGCATTGGAGCTAGTTCATTTATATGGAGCATCGGATTATACAATCAATTTATGTTGTGTTATTTTACCCCCATCCCCGTAATACTATAGAGATCTGTTTTTACTATTTACTTGTACTTTATGAAAACGAATTCGACCCACGTGTACATTTTTCAATATCCCTTTTTTTCTCTTTGTAATTAAACTATACAAGAAGCTAGCGCGACGTACGTTTAGTTTTTTAAAAGCACTATTATAATATATGTGGAACATATGTACATATTTTGGATGAGTGTTCTAAATTAAAAGTATGTTCAATGCTTAAGTTGTGTTTTCATTTTAATGTCCTTTTTGAGCTCTAAGGTTATTAGTTTTTTTTTACGTTATCCAAACTTTAAACGCGTTTTCCTCGAACTAACTTTTTCAAATCGGCAAGACACGAAATTTCAACAATTTTCAACCGATTGGCACGAATCTAGTTTTAAATAAAAGATTATTTAATTATCTAGTAGAGTACATATGATTTTTGAGATTGGTTAACAATTGTTTATTTGTTCAACAAATTAAGGTCGCTTTTTTGGTCAAAAGTCGTGTGTTACATTCAAATGCTCTCCATTTTTTGCAAAAATGAATATTTTTTCATAATTTTGCGTACTTTACTGGGCAATCTCGTTTTTTTTAACAAAAAAATTCTTATTATGAAGTTAATATATTAGTTAATAAACTATAAATGTTATTTGCTTTACGTTTTATTATCTACCTGAAAATAAATAATAAAAATGACACTATTTCTAAAAGCTTAAAGGTGATGAAACCCCTTAACATGAAGAAATTGCTCGTTTCGTAGCAAGAAAATAAAATGTTTACAATAAAATTCTGCAAACCAGTGGAGATAAATTTTTTTGCTTTACAAGTTATCTGAGTTTTGTTTTAAAAATAGTAAGAAGTAAGATAAAGGAACATTCGCTTGAGACGTACTTCCGCTTTTTACAGTAGTTAACACAAAACAATAGTGTACAGATTTAACGCTTTGTTCTTATATAAGATAAAATATTCAATTCGCTTAAAGTCAGGTACAAGGTTGTCATATTGTGGTTTCCTAAAAGAATTTTATTTTCTGTTTTTTTTCTAAAAAGCAAAAAGAGTTTTGAAATTTAAAAAATGTTTGTTCCAAAAGAAAAATTGTTTTAAAGAGATTTTGAATCTATATTGATACATTTTGAAGCACACATAAAAATTTTTATGGTCGGAATCGATGAACAAATAGTTATTTTTTCCTGTTTTTGGAAATGATTCCACCAATAAAATTGTATAATTTTTATCTGATTCGCGCTTTTGATGACCCATTTAAGATAAAATGTTCCATTGATTCATGTATAGTTAATATACCTCTTTAATTTGCTATTTACTTGTTAGTATTTGTCACTTTGACAATTTTAGACTAAATCTTCACCTTAATGATTATTTCTACCTGTGTAAATATTAAATATTTATTAGCACATGTTTAGTTTATTGTTTTATTTATTATATTTATTTTTATTTATTATTTATTCTACTATTCGAGCGCCTAACCGATTATTGCACTGGGGCCCTTAAATGGCTAACAGGGTACTTCACTGGAAAGTACACGGAGAAAAATATTTATCTAAAATTAAAAAAATATTTGGAAACTAATGATAACATTCTAAATCGTCGTATTTTTTCTCATTATTCACATTTATTAAAAGCTTTTGGAAAATTGATTACAAATTATTACAGATAAAAGTTTACTGCAAACCAATCCAACACCTCACCGATAACTAAATACAATTATTATTTATTATTATTAATAACCAAACCAGCGTGACGTTTCTGGCGGGTTCCTGGTCGGATAGCCCGACCGGTTCCCGACCAGCCTTCATGTCGGGAAAATGACCAAACCAGCGTGACGTTTCTGGCGGGTTCCTGGTCGGATAGCCCGACCTGTTCCCGGTTACAACTAGGGCTATCCGTCCGGATCTCGATCTGTTTCGTAAAGTATATTTAAGCAAACGATTTTGCATTCACAGCTAAATATTTAGATATTAAAACCGAATACATAAGATACTTGCCACATGGTTGAATATCGCTATATCCCAACCCGTGTGGATATCGAACTCGGGAACTGATCGGGATCCGGACGCATAGCCCTAGTTGTAACCAGGAACCGGTCGGGCTATCCAACCAGGAACCCGCCAGAAACGTCACGCCGGTTTGGTTATGTTCCCGACATGAAGGCTGGTCGGGACCCGGTCGGGCTATCCGACCAGGAACCCGCCAGAAACGTATCGCTGGTTTGGTTATGTTCCCGACATGAACGCTGGTCGGGAACCGGTCGGTCTACCCGACCCTTTTCTGGCTGTTTTTAGGGGGTTTCTTAGTAGCATTAAAATTTGTTTGGAAATTATTATAGGACGGATAATAAGTAGTAATTATTACAAATTATTTTGGAATAAACTCATTAATATACTTTTTAATCGCAGTAATAATTTTAAATTACAATTCACTGTCAGTTTCACTTTCTTCTTGACGATGTGGCCTTTTAATGCGATTAGTTGAAAGTGCTCTTCCGACAATTCACTTTCTTCATTCACTCTGCCAATCTTTGGCATTGCCTAGGATAATGCTCAGAGCGCTGTCAAAACATTTCAAAACTCACTCAATCCGCTTCGAATATGCTTCGGACACTGAACACTGTTACCCACTTCGTAAACAATCCACAGAGGTACACGCGTAATCCACAAGCCTCTCTTTAAGAAGAGAAAAGTAACCGCACGTTTCACTGTCCTGTCGAGGATCCCTCTCGTTGCCAAGGGTGAAATGTGACTAAATCTCCCCCATTTTAAACAAACACCCAAAGGGAAGTCAAGTAACTGAACATCCCAACCGAACGTCGTGGGAGAGGGTAATTAATTTTGAAGATATATGTTGATGTTGGTAATTGGCTTTAGGGTCCAAGGTTGATAAAAACTCAGAGTTTTACATAATCAGACGTTTCGGCTCTGATCGGAGCCCTCATCAGTGATTTATTTAAATCTAAAAATACAGAAAAAGGTTTTGCTAACATAGGATATCTTGTATAAAAATTTTTTTGTAAAAATTTAACAAGTAATTATCATTATGTTTTTACATGTAGGTAAATAAATTTTGATATTACTTTGAGGTAAATATTTCATTCACATAACCTAACAAACTGGATACCAGAAAGCATTTCTTGGAAGGTTGGAATTAAGTGTCTAAATATAAAAAAAATATTTTTAATTGACATTCGTGCATGGAATTGTAGATTGAAATTTTTGTGGTGCAGTTTTTAATACAATATATATACATACATACATACACATACATATATATATATATATATACATATATATACACATATACACATATATATATATATATATATACATATATACACATATATATATACACATACACATATACATATATCCATATATATATATATATGTAGAGTTATACAAAAGGCTTTTCTCAATCGTGCGTATAGACAATGAGGCTGCTTATTCAGAATGTACACAAAAAGGCCATAAATTTTCATATAATATTGCACATAAAGTTTTCTTTGGTTTGAGTCTAGATCTAAAAATTACCTATGTAAATATTTCTTTGGTGTAAAGCAATGAGAATAGCACTGTGTAAAATCCAGTTTTTTGGGAGTAAATTGCCGATTTTTTGGTTTGACAAGTAGATGTAAAAAAAATATTGTAAAAAATTATAAATTGTGTAAAGAAATTTAGATGCGATTGTACATAGAAAGAAAAAATTTTTTTTTTACATAAATAAAGGTATGAAAAGACGTAGACAGCCGCGAAAAAAATTCTAGGAGTAATTTTATCGAAATCTAATAGTAATGTCTTAGTGTTTAATGTGTAGTACTTTCAAATGTGTAGGTATGGTATTTTTTATTATTAAATTTGTGCACAATTCTATCCAAATTTTTAAATCCTATCACAGACTATATATAGAGTAAAAAAGGAGGACTAACCTTGATTAAAATTACGACTTTTTGTATAAATGTTATTATCCAGTTTTTTCTTTTTCCGTTTTTTGGGAAGACACATAACTTAGACTGCACACACTTCTCCCCTGGGAGGTTGACTCGTGAACTGAGTTATGTTTTGGTTTTTAGGCATGCATATTGGGATGAGAGTGGAGGGTAAGATTTTTTTCCCTTTAGGGATTTTTTTGGAGAAAGAAAAGGATGTGCTGGAGATGGCTGGACTGTTAGGACAATGAGAAGACCATAAATTGTAACCGGAGACATAAAGGTTTTGTCGGCATATTTTGAGTGTTTCCAGAAAGTATGTGTATTTATGTATTTCAGGATTTTTTAATAATATGAATTTTGAATGGAGTTAAGCTTGGTTGTTTAAGAGAGGGAGATAAAAAACTGATAAATTTTCTGTATCAGTCCTTTGATTTACAGAATGTGAGGTACTGGCTATGTGGGTCATTTCTAGAATCATGCGTTTTTTTATAGTTATCTGATCTGTCTATTATTGTGACTTCATCAAAATTAAATTTGTGATCTTGGTGCCATGCGTGTTTCGTTAGGGCAGTCCATTTTTCTGGAGGGTTAAAGACATCTTTTTTATGCTCATGGATTCTGGTTTTTAAGGGGCGTTTGGTCGTGCCTATATAAGTAGCTTTACAATCTGAGCAAGGTATATTGTAGACGACATCAGCGGCATCAAGCAACGGGATTGGGTCCTTGGCTGATTTGAAAAGGTGTGATAGGTCGTTGATATTACGGGGAGCTATTTTTATATTAAATGGTTTTAGGATACCCGAAATTTTTTCAGTGAGTCCTTGTACGTAAGGTAATGGTATGTACTTTGAAAGTTGACCTGCCCTGTTGGAGTGTGTGTCTGTGATTGTGTCGTTCTTGGGTACTTTTTGTGTGTGTGCGTTTGTAACAGAGGCTTTTTTCGAGAGGTAATTTAGTCTTTTTTGAATCGTTGAATTGATGATTTTTCGTGGGTAATTATTTTTAATCAAAGTCATTTTTATTTTTTGAATGTTTTTTGTGTGAAAGCTTTTGTGTGCTAGAGTAATGCCTCTGTCGACTAAATTATTAATTATGTTGATTTTGTATTTGAGCGGGTGATGTGAATGAAAATTGAGAAGGCGGCCGGACCATGTTGGTTTCTGGTACCAGTTGGTTTTTATGTTTTCTCCGTCTCTAATAACGAGAACATCAAGAAAACAGATTTTGTTTTCCGATTCTTCTTCTATTGTGAATTGTATTTTATGGTTATGGCTGTTGAATGTATTTTTTATTGTGTCGATTTCGTTGACTGGTACCGCTGTTAATATGTCGTCCACATATCTGAAATAAAATGGGACTTGAAATGGGAGAGAATCTATGCATTTCTTCTCGAGGTCGTCCATGACGATATCGGCGGCTATAGGAGAGAGTGGGGAACCCATTGGAAAACCAGATTTTTGTTTGAAGAACATACCTTGGAAATTGAATGCTGAGTTTGTGGAACATGTTCTGATACCTTTTTCAAATTGGTACCAGGGCATGTTAACGTGTGGTTGAATTTGGGACCACCTAGCCTTGATACCTTTCATAGCAAGACCAATTTGAACGTTGGTGAAAAGTGAAACAGCATCTAACGAAATGATTTTGTAACCAGATGGAATTTTGGTGTTTTTGACTTTTTCAATGAAATCAAAGCTGTTTTTAATTCGTGACATAGGAGGAGTTATGTTTTTTGAAATAATGTTATTGTAAAAGGATGCTAGATTATAGGTAGGGCTGCCACAGAAAGAGACGATGGGTCTTAGTGTGTTGTTAGGATTGTGGAGTTTAGGTAAGCCATAAAATCTTGCTGGTAGGGGGTTATGTGACTTCAGTAAGTTGGACATGCTTTCAGTGATATAATTTTTATTCTTCCACAGCTTTACAAGATTGTTGACTTTTTTGTGGGTTGTGTTCGTTGGGTCTCTTTTAAGGGTTTCGTATGTATTTTTATCTGATAACATGAGCTGGACGTCATCAATATATTTGTTTTTTTCTATAGCTACGGTTGTGTTACTTTTATCCGCCTTTGTGATTAATATGTTTGGATTATTTTTCAGGAAAGTTTTCGTTAATTGTGAATTATGAATAATTTGTTTTTGGAAGTTATTTGTAGGGTTTCTTATTTGATGTGAATAGGTGTTGATGCAGTTAACAAGTTTTAGTCTTGCTTCATTTCTGTCTCCCTCATTAATTTCATGGATATTGGATTCAAAGTCGGCGATTATGTGTTTTGTGGGAATTGTTTTATGGCGAAAGGGGATACCAAAATTTTTACCCAGGCTAAGAGTATTTGCCACTGCAGGTGGAAACTGCGTGTCAGTCAAGTTAGTGAACCAGGATTCAACGGGATCGTGGCAAAAGGCGTTGTCATTTGTCAAGAAATTGTTTTTTTCTTTGATAAGGTTTACAAGCTTGGATTTACAAATGTTTTTTTGTGCCGAGAAAATTTTTTTGTGCTTTATTGGACTCGTATAGAAAGAACTGTTTGTAAATGTGTGCTGGCAACTTTTGCTTAATTTTTTGTTGAAGGAATTGAAAGTCTTTTTCTAATCTGTGAATCGTGATACAGATATCTCTAATCTCTAAGTTAAGTACGGTGAATTTGAATCTATTTATCGCGGATAAATGAGTACGTGTGATATTATTGTTGTCGAACAAAACCAAGTTGCGAGCGTGAAGTTGAAGATGTTTAGGTAGTACTTTTTCTCTTCTACATCGAAGTAAGAGAATCCGTTGGTTGTTTTGATACCTGCTCGACGCTAACCTTAAAGGTCAGCGCAGAGCCTACTAAGATAAGTAAACGAACACAAAAGAAAACAAACGACAAAGACCGCGGTTTCGCTAAATGGTTCAAAGCACCCGAACACATGCCCTTAAGGAAAACTACTGCGTAACATCTTTGAAAATTTTTAAAAATTTTTAAACATCATATAGGTTCACCCTGGCGAAAGTTCTGGATTGAAATTCATTCCGAATCAATCCGCACTATTCCGAGCCATTCCGGAATCTGATTCCGAACTGAACCAAGTTATTCCGTCCGAATGACTCCAAAGCAAATTTTCAATTCGAATCAGCCCGAAGTCAATTAAAAAACAATCCGAATAAATCCGGTCAATTTATATAAATATATTATATTATATTTTTATTATACTATATATATTATTATGTATTATATTTATATATTATAAAATCCATTTTCATTTCATTTATAAATTCATTTCATTTATCAATATTATAAATCAATCAATCCGGATCCATTCGGATTGAAAGTTTGGACTGATTCGGATTGGTCGGATTTATTCCGATTAAGAGGTCGGATTTATTTTAAACGGGCCTCTGATTAATACGGATTGAAACTGGCTTCGAATTTATTCGGAATAGCTCGGATTGGTTCAGAAACATATTTCTGAATGGGTTGCAATGGTTTGGAAAAAATTCCCAATCCGAAACTTTCGCCAAGGAACTTGACTATTGCCCGACTAGTTCCCGGTCAGTTTCTGACAATGAACTTCATCCTGCGCTGATTCTGCCAGTTCCCGACTTGACCCAGTCTGGTCACGAGACAACCCGGCCGGTTCCCAACCATTTCCCGGCCATGCAATACAGCCCGAGTTTGCCCGGCAGGGATCCGGCCAGAAACCTTCTTGTAATGGGGTTAACCGGGGAAATTTCCACACAGAAAGTAGAAATTTTCGAAATTTTTATTTGATACACTCGTAAGTATTCCTTTTCAACTATAGTTAGGTCCTCTTGAGGAAAACTTGTAATTTATTCAAATGAAATGTAATGCTACGCCATTTAAGTTATTTGTGAGTCTAAACTTTTGAAGTATTATTGAGGCACTCTCTAGTTATTTTTGAAGCAATAGACAGTTCTTTGTTAGGAATTTAAAATCTTACATATGTACACAAATCTGAGTGAAGGTTTTGAGCAATAAACTCTAATGTTGATGGGCCTTAAACATCGATGGCAAAAAATTATCCGGCATCAGTTGATTCGTCTGTTACAAAAGCCGTTATATAAGAATTTAATACCAAATATGAAAATACAAAAAGGTTTTTGAAAACCAGGTAGCGAAAACTTATGCGGGATCTCGAGGAATTTATAGATTAAGTAAGAAAGTAATCAAATGATTTTGTAGGTTAAAAAAATTGTATGTGACATGCTTATGCAACATTTTCGCCAAGAAACAAAACAAGGTAAATTGCGAATTTTATTTAAAAACTTATGCCATAACCTATAAAATAGACGTATTACGACGAATACTTACCGGACTCATACTGATACTTTTGGCTAATTTTTCTCCTTTTATGAAACCTCTTCACTCGGTTCTTGTTTCTTTCCCTTTTTTGGTCCATTCTTCAATATACAAAAGTTTTTTCCAACACCTCACAAACGCACTAAATTTTAGGTAGACATTTAACTTGAATTTTAAGTACGCATACATTAAATGAAATGATTTCAAGTTTTCGTTCACAAATGCCTCAACAATTACTTACAAGAAATATGCAAAAGTTAATCACGGGGGAAACTGGACAAGTTTTACTCCAGTTTAGCTTGTAATAGTTAAACTTACAAATAACTAGCAAGTCTCTTACGAATATTTTCTTACTAGTTTCGACTTACTATTAACTAATCAATTGTCAAGTGAAACTTAAGACATTTCTACCTGGGATACATATATTGCATGATCATGAATATCCATTTTTCTCCGTGAATTCAGTCTCTAGACTGATTCAGATTTTGAGAATATTGATTGCAGATCTTTATAGATCCTTGATTTGAAAAATATAATTTTTAAAAGTTATGAGAATTTAACTCATACAAATATTAATTCTTTTGTTGTTAAAGACGCCACGCTGAGTCCAAGATAAGTATTCAAATTCAGCTGTCGCAAGAGGAGGTATCTCCGCTGTTAGGTGCCTGAGAAGGTTATATATAGGCAGAGTGCAAAAATCTTTGCAAATTGTGTATTAAAAAGTTCTTAAAGCATTAACAATGTTTCGTATCTTGCTGGCTACCCTAGTTGTCTGGAACGCTTTAGGAGATGGTAAATACCTATATCAAAATTTTAATATGCTTGTAAAGAATTTAGAGTTTTTGTTTCTTTGCTTTTATATTTATTTTGATTGAAAAGTTACTAAATTAAATAAGAATGTATATATTGATGTTTCATAATATACAAATCTATTAATTTTAATTTACCACTTGTATATTAAAGTCTGTTGAAATTTATAAGATTTTTAACAGTATATTCTGGCATACATGATATCCATACGAAATTAATTGAGTATTACGTTTTAATTACCAGTTTGAATCTAACAAGCCTCCGGTTATTAGCATAAACCACTTGAAAAATAAAGTTATAAAAATGTCAGCAGCTGAAATGGTGAATTTTATTACTTATGCTCCAATTATTGTTACGTCCCGAGCAAAAGGCGAGGGTAGGTTGGAATTTTGGATATAAGGGAGGCGGTTAGTTGATTATATCAGGTTGGTAAGTCCTGATAATTTATTTTTGTTTGTGGGTACGTTGTCACTTGTCAGGTCTATGGGCCCTGAGTTGTTCACAGTGATAATAAAACACAGAATTTATAAATATATAAGATAATTTATTATTAAAAAATATGATGTTAAATAAGTTTGCGCAAAGAGCGATATTTAGGTGGTAACTTACTTGTCTACCTCTTAAATTAGAGGGCAAAAGAGGGAATTGTCGTTTGTTACTCCTACACCGAAAAAATTTTTTTTCCGAGATTCAATTATCACTCATAGTTAAGTCTAACCTAGTTAAAATAACACGGATTCCTGCTTAAGAGAATCGCGTACATACAGTTAAACAAACCAATATAAACCTTGTTACAGAGAAATAAAGAATTCTAGTTCTATTAACAATTAAATTGAATTAATATTGCTATGCTGTTATTACAAAACTCCGCTGTAAAAAGAATATCTTCTGTATTTATTACTTTTTCACTGCGTAAACAAAAATTTATTTTTGTCAATAATTCTTTAAGACCCACTTTTATCAATATAAATTTTGCTCTAGTAGATCATAAACGTAAAGTTGTTTTTTGATTACGTTTAATACATGCGCCTGAAAGGATCTGTCCGTCAAATCAACTTGCTTTCTTTGTTTTTCTTACTAAACTTGAACTTTGTCATTTGAACTAGGATTGCAAAGTTGGCGCCTCTCCTAACTAGGCAAAATAGTATACGGGTACAAGGAATTTTTTTCGGTGTATAGTTCCAAGTCAACGGCACAAATTCTTGCAGGATAGTTGGATTTCGTTTGAGTCTCCATGAGGTAGCGAAATAACGATCAATTTCGCAGGAGGTAGTTTGGTTTTCTTTTGAGTTCCGTGTGTAGCAAAACAACGATAAATCTTTCAGGAGGTATGGTGTAAGGGATGCAAGTCCACCAACTGGTATGAAAATTATTCGCTTACGTATCTTGCTAAGTACACGAGAAAAGAATCTGGCATGCATTTGTTAACAAAAAAGGTTAGTTCGTCCCGATTTCAGAATTGAATCACTATTAACCGACACAACTAAATACAACGATACATGTAATCCAAAGGAACCATATAGCACTACTGTTTCCGGACTTGCACCACTGAAGGACTAAAGATTTTATTTACCAAGTACCGAAGGTAGAATTGTGCTCAAAGAAACCAATAAGACTTACTTTTATCGAAGGGTTTGCTCACGACGTTGACTTGCTGGTTCGAAATGAATCGAGTTGACCGTACAACTGATCGGAACTTAATGACAGCCCACCAGAGGTAAATCTGGGGTATATATACTTCACTCGAGATTCGCTATAACGAGATTCCCTGTAACGAAACCTCTCTTTAACGAGCGCGTCACGCCTCCCTATAACGAGCAGACGATCCACCCCTCTTCTACCACTACTACGGAATGAAGCGCGCTCGAATTTGAAAAAGTAATCAATGAGTTTGATGGTTTTTATCACAAATTAATTTTGAGTACATACCGTCAAATAAGTTAATTCCATGTTCAATACTCACAGAAATCTTTTTTATACGCTTTTAACTATGTAAATAAATTATTCACATAGCCTCACTGACAGACTGACTGCGCGCATTATATAATGCGCATAACAGCGCGTAGCAACAAGTAGGATATGGAGGGGATTCCTCTCGCGCTCGTTACAGAGAGGTCTCCGATGCTCGAGCTTCTCGTTACAGGGAATCTCGAGTGTATTAATCTTTCAATAGTGACTGAAGTGGGAATAGATTCACGCAAAAGTGATGGAAGTCACATCCGTTGCAAAGGTGATAGAAATCACGTTCGTTACAAGGTTCGCGACTCCTTCCCACTTCTATTTTTAAATCTCAATCAAGGGTGAATTTATCTTTGCTTTTGCATTCCTTCGTTTCGTTCTTTTGCCTGTTTTTATATCTAGGTGACGAATAAATACCAGTGTGGTTAAATACACCTGTATTTACTTATCTATAGCTCACATTGTATACGTTGTAACTTATAATTGATTAATTGATTGATCTTCTATAATCAATCAATCTTTCTGTTCATGATAGCATGTGTATCCTTATTTATGGATTGCTTATTATTAAATACTAAATTATTATTGATTATTATTCATATCAATAATAATGTTATGTTTAATAACTAACAAGGACGGTATAATAATTATTAACTAACTATAATGAGTCAATGCTAATGAAGCTACGCTAGTAACCTGTTACCGCCTCACTAGGTCACTAACGTTGCATCACTATATTATCGACGCGCGGCGTGAATCACTGAATCGAAGAGATTTCAATTTCCCCGAAAAGTAGTTCTATTTCATTTTACTGCAATGTTTACAAAACTGTGGGATATGATGAACATTTTTTTGCATATGAAGTAATTAAATCACCAAATAAGAAATTTGTACGGCAATATAATTTATATTACTACCACCCAGTTTTCTTATATACTCATAGCAATTAAAAGACGTACGTAATAACAAAATGTGACATTGCGTAATAAACAGTATTTCCAATTTTAAAAATTACTTGCTACGTATTTAATTTGGCTGGATCTCAAGTTTAATATGTTGTGAATGTAAATTTTTCAGCAATTGCGATTGATAAAGTACTCTGGCGAAATTTTCGGAAAGGAATTCATTGCGAGCTATTCCAAGCCAATCCGAAAAAGTTTTCAATCTCGTTTGTTGCAAATCAGTTGAAAACTAATCCGTCTCAATCTGAGTCAATCTAAATCAATCCGAATAAATCGAAGTCAATCCGAACACGGATTCATTCGGATTGAAAATCACATTAGACTTATCCGTGTTCCGATTGGTTCGCATCCATTCGTATCGAAAGTTTGTTTCAGATTGATTTGGATTGAGGCGAATTGAGACGGATTAGTTTTCAACTGATTGGGTCGGAATGAATTTTTTTCTGTAACTTTCGCCAGAGTTTTCTTCAGCTGTTTGAACTGATAAATATTTGTCAATTTAATATAAGCTCCAAGTCTATGTGACCGAAAGACATTACAATTTTAATTGATGTATGTGTTTAATGCATTTTTTAAATCATTTATGTAACTTCATTAATAAATTTATAATTTTTATTTCATTCATTAGGCAGATTGCAGTTTTATTTTTAATTTGTGAGTGATGAAATTATGGTTGCAACAATTAATAATTAGTAATGACTAAAACGTTAATGGGTATTGTTTAATACATCAAGATTTAGTATCACAGGTATATTTATCTATAACATCTATGATATTCTAGTTTAACATCTATAAAATTGCAGGTTAACATTGTGGATGTTGCTAGTTAACATCTTGCGCCCAATATCTGTAGATATTAATTTCAAACATCCAGATGGCTGTCCCATAGCTAAATGAAAAATATGTTACTCCTTAATATCTAGATGTTACGGGTTAACATCCATTTTCCTCACTGTATACAATGGCGTAGGCTTTAATAAAATGAGATAGAACGATAACAGATATTTTGAGTTTTACCTCGTGGTTACATTACGTTATGTAAAATATGGTAGCCATACAACAGCGGAGGCTTTAACAAAATGAGATTTTAACTTTTTTATACAAATTTTAATAGTTATATTTTACCAAATATTATTAAAGATTTATTATTTTATGTAATACCTGAAGTCATTCTGGCGAATGAAGGAAATTATTTAAAAAAACTTCAAATTTAAATATTTTGCCACAAGAATTGTTTATGACAATGATCATTGCTATCTTTTTAATTTTTTGTGATTAAATTTCATTCCTACATTAATCCGAAGCACTTTTAGCAAAACGAAATTTTGTTTACCAATAATAAGACTATTTGCCAATTTGTTCATAAAATGTGTTTATAACAATTAAGTGGAATAATCAACAAATTATTTGTATTCTGTGAGTTCCAAAACATTTATTTAAGACATTATACAGTTTACTTAAGCAGTTATCAAAGCGTAAAAAATTGTTATGTAAAAAATTTCAGTTTTCCCATACTTTGAGTAAAGAAATGATTAATACAAAAATAGAAGGGACAAAATTCTGACCGCAAAGCTCTCTAAAATTTAATGCATTTTAATATTGAAAAAAATAATTAAAAATCAGACGATAATTGAAGGCTCTGAACAATTTTAAACGTAAAAAATGCCATTTCTCCAAGTGTGCGACAGCGTGAAATCGAAGCCTTGAAATGGGGACACATCGGCACGCTGCAGACGCAGCGTTTGATTGCGTGTGGATCCACATAATGAGAAAGTGGTGGGTACCGAAAAGATCTACGATATGCGAACACTGAAGCAACGTATATAAGCCGCTGGATTGGAACTATGAAACATACAAGTTTGAATTTTTTTTATCCTGTAAAATGTTTATTAATAGTTTTGTGTTTATCCTCACTACTACTGTGGTATTTGAGAGTAAGTATTTTTAATTGCATTAAAATTATTTCGCAAAACCGATTTTGAGACCGAAATTGGATTTCTTCTACTTCATATGAACAACCCTGTTCAACTCCAAGGACTAGAGATGTTTTATGGAGTAACGAGTAACTCTCAATTTGAGTCAAGAGATATAAACAATAATGCACAATGGCATGTATTTTATCATTTTGTCAATTTTTTACATTCTCATCATGGATGAGAAGGTATTGGTTTTATGTGAAAAATGACTTTCGATATTTTCATCAAATCTTTACGTTTTGAGACCCCTTGAGTCAGAAAAAAGGGTTTTTACGAAAGTGTCTGTCTGTCTGTCTGTAGGTCGTATACTCGATAAATTTCAATAGAATTATCAGATTGAATTGAGCTTGGGCATACTTTATCGGAGCCGAAAAAGTAAGAACAAGTTCGTTAACCAACCATATTCAAACCAAAATTGAGGAAACTAGACCATTTTTTGTGATATTTCTAAATCATTTCAGTCGATTATGTCGATCATTAGAAAAGTGTATCACTGTACGTGATAACGGAACTGTACTATATCGAACTTATCAACCTATGATTCAGAATTAATGTAACGTCTTGCAAGACTAGATGGAATTTTTTAATTATAATTATTGAAGAAATTTTCTGTGAAAAAGGGAACGCTTCCACTCCGCTGGGTATCGAGCGTTCCTTTTTTCACAGAAAATTTCTTCAATAACCATTTTTTGTGTTTTTCAAAAAATTAAACATTCTAATACTGGTTTTTGATAGTGCTTATAAATCTCTACAAATTATCTTTATAAAATTCTTTGATTAAACCAAAATTAGAAATGTTATAGCATGTTAAAACTTGAATAAAGTCAATATCAAAATTCCATTTTCCAGTTAAATTATACGAGATATGAAAAAAAGTTATCATACAAAATTATTTTCTACATTAAGATCTACAAATTTGAATTGCAATATTTTTTTATAAGATGTATATTCTTCTTTTTAATTTAAGAAAATAATATTGAAAATCCAAAATTCAATTTTTTTTAACAATAATATGTGAAATACGAAAAAACGTAAGAATGCAAAGTTGTTCGTTTTAAAAAGACCTATAATTTTTGTCTAACATAGTTTCTGATAAAACATATATTTTTCGTTTTAATTCCAAAAAAATACGATTAAAATTTAAAAATTCCATTTTTTAGACAAAATATGCGATACAAAAAAATACATTTAGATGGAAAATTATTTGCCTAAATGAGGTCTACGAATTCTCATCAAGTCACTACTCGACAGAATGTATATTTTATGTTTTGAATATAAGAAACACTATTAATATGTTTATTAAACAGTTTCTGAAATGTATACAGGAAATCGAGCGCGAAGGGCGAATGTCATGATGAGAATGTGTTCCTTAAGGCCGATAGAGCCTGAAGTGAATTGAATTTCCTGTTTCACTTAAACTCAAAAACAAATTTAGTGACTTTGGCAAAATGTGTAATTCACATCATCTGTAATATTATAAAATTGGTTTGAGCTTCAGTGTCAAATTATAAGAAATAAACTTAAATTTATGCAAAGAGCATAAGACCGAGCGCTAAGCGCTCGGTCTAAAAAGAGCATCCAAAAAGAGCGGAGCGTAAAGCGCGATTTTTATATATTAATTGCTGCAAGTTCAGTTTTTTTTTATGATAACTGGCACATTTTCGTATTAACTACCATGCTCGCATAACTATACACCATCGCAAAAACATTCGTCGCGTTCAACGACGTGTATTAGGGAAATATAAACCAAATTGTCATCGCATACAAGGGAACTTGAGGAACAAAACCAGGTACAATAACAAATCGCTGGTCAGAAATGTACGTCCTAAAAAAACCTATGTTCTAACAGGCTTCTATCGGGTTCTAACGGTTTTTTAAGCAGTAATAGGAAGAAAAATTTTACAATCGAACAAACTGCTTTGACTACGCGAAAACAAATAGTTCGAGAAACTTCAATAAGGTCCACAAATTCTGTCTGCCACAGTTTCTCATAAAATGTGTATATCCGGTTGGAAATTCAAAAAATTCAAAAATTCCATTTTTTAAACAAAATATGTGAGACATGAAAAAAAACGCCAAGATAGAAAACAATTCAATGAGGTCTACAAATTCTCATTAGGACATTTTTCGACAGGATATATATTTTATTTTTTGATTTTAAAAACACTATTGAAAATGAAAAGTTCTATTTTTTAACCAAAATTTGTGAAATACGAAATAAGCGTTGAAATTCAAAATCGTTTACTCAAATAAAGTCTACGATTGTTTTTTCTTACTGCGATATTTGGGAGAAAATTAAGTATAGAAATGTATACAGAACATCGAGCACGAAGCACGCGTGCCATGATAAGAATGTGTTCCTTAAGGCCGATAGAGCCTTAAGTAAATTGAATTTTCTGTTTCATTTAAAATCAAATACATATTTAGTAACTTTGAGCAAATGTAATTCACATCTACAATATTATAAAATTAACATGAGCTTCAGTATCAAATTTCAAAAAATAAAATTGTATGTATGCGAAGAATATAACATTACAAGATGTATTGGTTATCGTGACAAGCCTGCTTTGGTATAGCATATAATTATTGTTGGGAATTTAACGACAAATAAATAGTTTATTATTTATGATGAGATATAATATTATTTATTTATCAACATCACACAGAGAATTAAACGTAGTTAATATACATTAATTAATATGCATTGATTTAAAGTCAAACACAGCCGTCCTTTAAAGTAAATAGTACAAATAAAACTGAACTGTGGGTGCATTCGCGAGTGGTTGTAGACAGACTGACTGTAGCTGTATTTTGAATTGTACAGCCTGTGCCTGCATTGGTAGATGTCATAAAAACTGCAGGTCAAAATTGTTGAGTTCTGAGCAGCCCTATCCGACAACGAGCTAAATTTTGGTCTCTTAGTGATGACAGATGGAAACTAATCCGTAAGGCGGCGCCACCTCCGTCCTCTCATATGAAAGTATTGTTTTGCATGGTGTTTATGAACAAATTTAAACAATTATTAGAAAAATGGAAACATTTCCTAAATTTTAATAATTGTTTTCATTATTAATGAAGTTTAGTGTTTCTAGTGCAAATTTATTTAATCATAAACATGAACTGAGTAAGTAAATCAGAACTGAGTAAGTGTACTTATATCTCATTAACAAAATTAATTTATAGAATTAATGATATTAAATATTTAAATGAAAATGTTTAATTTGTTTTTAACGAGTTTATGAAGCTTTTTTATCTAATAATAATTCGAGTGCGCTTCATTCCGTAGTAGTGGGAGAAGAGGGGTGGATCGTCTGCTCGTTATAGGGAGGCGTGACGCGCTCGTTATAGAGAGGTTTCGTTACAGGGAATCTCGTTATAGGGAATCTCAAGTGTAGTTCATTAAAATAATTTGAATATGATTAATGTTTCATAATAATATAATAATAGACAATTTTTATATTTTCGATTAATTTATTAATTGCATTTTTTATTAGATCATTAATAATTGATTGCTTAATTTAATTATATATATTAATTCAATCCATCAATTAATACTTATACTTTATTAAAGCAACTATATTAGATCAAATGATAAGGTCTTGCTACTTATAATGCAATGCATAATATTTTGTATTATCAACATAAAATAAGGCAATTAATGAAGGAAAGCAATAAATAAATATATTGCCAATATTTCCATTATTATCGATATTGGTAAAGAAATATTAATAAAGAAATAATTTTACTCTAATTATTCGTGATATAAGGATCCTATATGCAAGATAATTTATTTCTTGTATTTTTGCAATTAATTTTCTAGAGTGTTATAACTATTTTATGTTTCAAATTCTGATTAGTATTTAAAAATGTTATTTCAATAAAATTGATAATCTTAGTTTTTCAAAAATAACAAAACTTTAATTGTTTATCAATTTTCTCCATATAAAACAATACTTTCATATGAGAGGACGGAGGTGGCGCCGCCTTATGGATTAGTTTCCACCTGTCATCACTAAGAGACGACTTTTTTAACATTGAAAAAGGCCTTCGTCGGACAGGGCTGGTTCTGAGAAAGTCTATTATATTTGGTGCATATACTGTTGCACACCAACAATTATAAAAATTCGATTTGGCTAACACAACCGCAATCTGTATGCTTGTGACATCCAAAGTGGCCTCATTTTACGTATCATTGATTGTATTTTTGATAACCATATGTGTACAATTTAAGAGGATTTGAACTACTTACGTTGATTCTAGTTACGAGAAACCGAAAATGATTGAAATTTTCGTTACAATAACCATAAAACTGATTTCTTTTTCCGTTCTTATTTTGTTAAAGAAACTTTTTTTTCAAATTCCGTACATTGATAAAAAGGAATGGCCGTTACAACCATGTTCATGATTAATTATTCCTTACTTTATTGTTGGCTTAGATAGAGCAATATGGGATGTGTATTTTACCATCCAATTATAACTGAATAAATATAGAAGAATCAACCATATTATTGGTTGCTTTAGCAATATTTGTTGTTCGCCTTGCCATATTATATTTCTGATTCGACCAGTTTCATTTACAATATTTCTATTGCTGTGTTTAACATGCTGCATATAAGTTAAAAGAGACATATTATATTATAAATACAATTATAAATTTCCAATCAAACTCCCGAACCATTTCTACCAATCTATAGAAATCAAAGTCGTTCTGGATTCTTCCAGAATTTTTTGTACCGCCTTGGTGCGAGAATAATATTATAATTACCTTAGAATCTTTGGCAATGAATATTATCCGCAGTGATAAAAACTCCATAAAAATTAGTGTCTATGTGTGTCTTATTTTCAAAATTTATTGAACTTAGATTTTTCACTAATTTCATTAAATTTTCCTTTATTTTCTGCTAGAAATAAGTTTAAAAAGATTGAAATTCAATTTTATGATAAGTGCATAATGTTAACAAACATCGTTGATTAATTTTGGGTTTTTGTTGTTATTTTTTTTCCTGATTTACCACCTGAATTTTTCATAATTGTGTAAACAATCCTATTTATACAAATTTAAAAGTAATAGCAAAAATTACGTTTTACAGAAACGGTAGCTATGATGGGATCACAGTCCAGTCTGGCAAAACTTGATACAAATGTACAACCAATTCAGATTGAAATATTGCCGTACGTTGGTTTGTTAAAAAGAAACGATGGTACGTCACTGCATTTATATTAAAATTTTTTTTTCAATATTCTTATGAATAAACGCGATAAATCAATTTTCTTTCTGTAGGGAAAGCTTTGACAGATGAGGGAGAAACATGTGGTATTACTTTGATTAACAACGATCAATTATTAACTTGTACTCAGTGTGTTGAAGGGCTCACAATGAACGAAAATAATCCAAAAGGTTTATATGATGGTTCAGTTGTACTAGGAATTTCTAATTATTATGATTTTAGAATGCATCAATATCCTATTGTAGACATACAAGCAAGTTTTGAACGGAATGGGGCTTTTTATTCTAACAACATTGCAGTTATAACGGTAAGTGAATTCAACCCATTAATTTATAATCAATTTGTTTTCAACATCTGAAAAAAGAAAGCTATTGGGTTGTCCCAGAAGTAATTGCCGATTTTTTCATACAAATTAAACACATTTCTCTAAATACATGGAATGAACTTTAATCAATGATATATTTTCCATTTTGTTCAATAACCTTTCCCCATCTTTCTGGTAACTTCGTGATTCCGCGTTCATAGGACTTGTGGTCTTTATCGGCAAAAAACTGAACCAAGTGTGAATCCACAGCTTCATCATCATTGAAAGTTTTACCATTCAAGGAGTTCTACAAATATAGAAATAAATAGTAATCTGATGGAGCAAGGTCAGGGTTATACAGTGGATGTAACATCACTTCCCAACCAAGCCTTAAAAATTTTTGGCGCATGGCTAAAGATGTGTGTGGTGTAGCGTTGCCATGGTGAAAAATTACACCTTTACGATTCACCAATTTTGGCCGTTTTTCTTTGACCGCTGCGTTCAATTTGTTCAGCTGACGACATTAGACATCCGAATTAATCGTTTGTTTCCTTGGAAGCAGCTCAAAAAAATACCATACCTTCCCAATCCTACCAAACAGACGGCATAATATTCATTTCATTCATTTTTGAACGACGTTATTCTAAACAATCCATTTTTCATCACCAGTGATAATTCGGTTCAAAAAAGGACCGAATTCATTGCGTTTAAGATGCAAATCACAAGCGTTGATGCGTTTTGTTTTCTTTAAATTCATGTGGAATCCCAATATTAAGTTTTTTAACGAGTCCAAGACGTTCTAACACGTGGATCAATAAGTCCTGGGACTGACACATAGATGGCGTTGCCAACAAAAGTTCTGTATGATTTTTCATGAGTACCAACCTTCAAAAGATACCTGTCAAAATTTCATGACATTCTGATGTTTGGTCCACGAGTTACAGTGATTTAAGTGACGCTAGTCTTGATATTCTCAAAGCAATGGATTCAAAATAATTTCGTGTGTTGATTTACCATTGCTTTTTGATGAAAAAAAGCACCGTGCAAGCTCAGCAATGGCTTGAAAAGTACTACGGGGACTCTGCTCCATCAAAAACAACCATTTGTCGGTGGTACACTGAGTTTAAACGTGGTCGTACAGACACTGAAGATGCTGAACGCTCCGGCCGGCCAAATGAGGTAGTTACACCGAAAACCACCAAAAAAGTCCACCAAATCGTTTTTGAAAACCGTAAATTAAAATTGCGTGAGATAGCTGACACCTTATAGATATCATGCGGCAGTGTGTACGCTATTTTAGATGAACATTTGTCTATGAGGAAGCTGTTGTCAAAGTGGGTGTCGCGTTTGCTCACGGTGGATCAAAAACGACAACGTGTCATTGATTCCGAGCGCTGCTTGGAGTTGTTTCGCCGAAATAAACCGAATTTTTTGCGTCAGTATGTGACAATGGACGAAACCTGGATCCATCACTGCACTCCGGAGTCAAAGCGGTCGTCAGCCGAATGGACTGCAGTCGGTGAGAAGTGTCCAAAGCGGCCAAAAACGCAAATGTGGGCCGGTAAGGTTATGGCCTCAGTATTTTGGGATGCTCATGGAGTTTTGTTCATCGACTACCTTGAAAAAGGTAAGACGATCAATAGCGAACGTTACATTGGCCAATTGATGCGTTTGAAGAACATTTCTTTAATCTCTCGCACAGTTAAATGACGATCCGATTCGATTATGGCTTTGATTTGATCATCATGAACTTCATTTGGCCGACCTGAACGTTGCTTATCTTTGAGTGAAAAATTCCCAGAACAGAATTTATCGAACCAATTTTACACTCCATCTTAAAGTTGATGCCAAGCTAACAACTGTAAACGAAATTACTCGAAATTTGTTTATGAAGCAAGCTAAGAGTGACAGCTAATAAATACCAGAAGGAAAAAATCATGACATTGAAAGAAGCCATTCAAAAAGATGGTCAAAGACCATCTATATGTGAAATCGGCAATTACTTCTGGGAGAACCCAATAATAACATCTGCTTTACTTTGAATTTTCTTGGAGAATTTTAGGTTTTATGGAAGTTTTGTAACTATTTATTTTTCATCCAAAACACCCGCGGATGCAGAATTCAAAGCGAATGATCCAGGTTTTGACGATGAATCGTCTTTAAGAAATTTTAGCTTTTATAGAGATTTGATGACAAAACGAAATTTTTCTAGGAAGATGTACTCTTGACACCTAGATTTAACTTTTCGTGATTTTTGTGACTTTTTTAGATCCTTCGACCTGAAATGTCCCCAGTTATAAAATGGATTGCTTGGAAAAAGATCGACTGTGAAAATAGACAGAAACCTTATTATGGGACACATAGGATATACAATTCTGAAACTGGTGAAATAGAGACAAATATATTACAAAAAAAGGAAGTCCAAACATTAGATATGGACCTACCAGAATGCAAGTCAAAAATAGGCCAACAAGATCAGCAATCTGAAATCTGTGGAATTGTGGAAGGAGGGTCTGTTCCGTTGAAGGTAAGAGAACTAACACTAATAATAATAAGAGTTAGACATTTTCCTTAATTTGATATGATTGAATACTTTAAAAAAGTATCGATTCTCACCACGAATCTGAAGAGTTTAAATACAGTAAATCAAATGTTTCCTTTTTAACCCATAGTAAAATTCCTTTTTATAACTTGTTCCCAAATTCAAGTTTTCTTTGCATAAAATTCAGATATTTGTAAGTGTACTTTGTGCTCAAGTATTTTTTTTTGTATGTCTTATTTTCAAAACGAATAGATTTTTTTAATCTCATATGACATTATACATTCACTTGCACTTTAATTTATCTAATACGACTTTTATTTTTACGCTAATGATAGATTGCGATCCTAACGGAAATTTTGTTTACATTCTCATCATATTGGTTTCATATGAAAAATCACTTTCGGAATTTTCGTCAAATCTTTACGTTTTGTGTCCCCTTGAGTCAGAAAAAACGGTTTTTACGAAAGTCTGTCTGCCTGTCTGTCTGTAGTAGGTTGTATACCCGATAACTCTCGATAGAACTATTGGATTGAATTGAGCTTTGTCATACTTTATTGAAGCCGAAAAATTAAGGACAAGTTTGTTAAGCAGCAACATCCGACCAAAATTGCGAAAATAAGAGCATTTTTTGTGCTTTTGAAAACTGTGACAGACTGAACGAAAAGTGACTTAGACGGTTAATTTACATATAAAACGAAAAAAGTGTACCACCTATGGACATCACATATGTATCTATTATCATTAGAGGTACTCTAAAAAAAATTAAAATTAAATTTATCTAGGGCGGACGGCCCTCGTACAGAGCAAAAACTGTGACAGACTGAACGAAAAGTGACTTAGACGGTTAATTTACATATTAAACGAAAAAAGTGTACCACCTATGGACATCACATATGTATGTATTATCATTAGAGGTACTATAAAAAAAATTAAAATTAAATTTTCGTTCGGTCCTCAAAGTTTTTGCTCTGTACGAGGGCCGTCCGCCCTAGATAAATTTAATTTTAATTTTTTTTAGAGTACCTCTAATGATAATAGATACATATGTGATGTCCATAGGTGGTACACTTTTTTCGTTTTATATGTAAATTAACCGTCTAAGTCACTTTTCGTTCAGTCTGTCACAGTTTTTGCTCTGTACGAGGGCCGTCCGCCCTAGATAAATTTAATTTTAATTTTTTTTATAGTACCTCTAATGATGATACACACATATGTGAAGTCTAGAGGTGGTAGACTTTTTTCGTTTTACATGAAAATTTACCGACTTTGTTATTGTGGGTTTTTCAGAAAATTTTTATTTAAAATAATTTTTTTCGAACAATTAAAAATTTTTTTATTGTTTATTTTTTCTTAAAAACTATTTATAAACCTTATTCTAACTTTTTATCTCAATTTTGACTTGAAAAAAAAATATTTCAAAATTCGTCTGACGACGTCTGATACTTCAACCCAATGATCGATGTGATTGTTGCCCTTGTTTTTCTCGGGCATGAAACTTTACACTTGCAAAATAAATTTTTTCTCCCTAGTTAGATAATATACTATTTTGATTATGGCTACAATTTTATATCTGCAAATAATAATGAATCGGTTTTATTTATACACACAATTTTTTTTTATAGAAATTTCTCCGCAAGAAAATATGAAGATTTTTTTAAATCATAAACAAAAATTTGAAAATGTCTTCCGATATTTGTGTCCGGATTTGCAAAATCTTTATACTATTTTTATTACATACCACAAAGGGAAATGCGATTTTGGGGCCTGACCCGAAACACTAAAAATGATCTGTTCCACGATCGATTGATGAAACTACGACATCAACAAGTACATGGCATTTCTCTTGAGCAGAGCACGATAAACGAACAATTGAGGTTGGTATTTGAATATTTCCTAACTTACCCGCTACTAGTGCGGAAAAGTATTTTTTATCACACAGACTTATCATCGATCGTGGAATCGATCAATTTTTCCGTTTCGCGCCAAGGCCCCAAAATCACATTTCCCGCGTGGCTATTAAAGAAACACATTTTCTGTAGGAATAATTTTATGTTTTAATTAAACCGACTCATAATTGAAGAGTTCTTAACAAGAAGGCGCAGGCGCTCGAAAACAGGAAAAAGTATTGTCCGCGTCGTGACGTCATATATCAAAATTGAAAAAATAAAAAATATTGTTAGAATGCTATTAAGAAATTAAATTGAGTCTCTTGCCTACGGTTTTTTCTAAGGTTTTACATTTTCAAGTTAATAAATAGAAACTCCGTCATTCTTTGATAAAAAAAAAACATTTTTTGGCACAATCAACTCATCTTAAATAATTTTTTTTCCAACGTATTGACGAGTTTCTTATCGAGTTTTATTTGTTACACTTTAACGGAGACGATAATTTTCGAAAAAAGGTAAAAAATTAATTGATAATCCAGTTTATTTCGATACAACTCCGCCATTGCCGGTCCCAAGCCCGGATGAGAAAGGAGGAGGGGGCACACAGACAGCAATATGACACAACACATAACAGCGACACTGAACACAAAACGCCTAACAACCGAGAGAGCGTTTTGCGGGCGGGCAGGGTCACGCCGAGGTGTATGCATGAGTCCAAGCACGGAGCAGACGCGTCCTGCAGCCCACCAACGGTAGTAGCCACAAGGACTCTGCCAGAAGTAGGGCTGTCGCCGTCAGGATGGCCGCCAAGGGAGCCTCACAGACAGGCTTTTCCCTAGTGATGGGCCTTCCGGGCGCACGTGCCACGACGGTTGTTCTGCGACTTTCAAGCGCGTGAGGACGCGGTGTGGAGCGAAAGCATCGGGGGACCTTGAACAGGTCTCTTGATGCCGAATGAACGAGCACGGAGTGAATGAGGGGGTCCCTTAATCGGGGTATCGCCCCAAATGCGTATGCGGCGATGACGCTGAACTTCCCGCGTGCGCTCTTGCGGTCACACCACAATCACATGCACGACACCGACACCCACACACACCAGAATGAATGGGATGCTGAGTGAATGGGGCTGCGGCCGGCGCCTGGTGGATATTCCCGATAGACTAGCCAAGGGAGGAGTAGTAGCCTCTCGACCAGGGTAGGACGCGATGTCAGTACCTCACCTCTGTGGAAGTAATATGGGTAAATGTAAGTCCCTCCGGTGCTCAGCCGCGAAGGGCAAAGATCTCGTGAAACCACATGTTAAATTGGGAAAACCGCTCACGTTTCTGCTGTCTGGAGCCAATTTCGGGGTTGAAATCATGGACGTCCGGGCGCAGGAACGAAGGATTACCTGGTCAGTATTTCCTTATATCCGACGCTGCGTAGGATAAATCGCACACCGTCTAGCCTGAAGTCCGGGTCAGGTGTCGGGGCGGACCCGGCACCGCTCGCTCGATAGGGGTGACGCTAAACCTTTTGCATCATTATGGCGCGGGCCTATCCCGTAACCTTTTTCTAGCCTCATTTAAATGTGCTGATAGGATCGACCATCCGATAAGCCGCTTCTCGGTTTCGGCGCACATAACTAGGGATCTATACAGGCGGGGGATAGTAGCCCTACTGCGGTAGGGCTCCCATGATGGGCGAACCGTCTTAAGACACGACGGTATTAGATATGAATTCTAAAAAAAATGAAAGAGATAAGGAGGTGAAGGCGCTAGATGCGCACTCACACACTCCTCCAGGGGCTGAGGGATGGCAAGACGTCCTCCAGCTCCTGAAGGAGCAAAATGACAAAATGGAGAAACTAGCCAGGGCCCTCAGCGTTATCCAACAGGGTATGCTGAGGAATAACCCTGGCTTCGTTAAAGACTCGGTGAACGAGGCAACTGAGGTGTTGAGCGGTATGCTCAACACCCACAAGTGCCTCCTGGAGAGCGGGGTGAAAATCCAGAAGAAAATGGAATCTCACCCCGCTATGAGGAAACTGGGGATCTTTCAGAGACCACGTTCGGCGTCTCTGGGAGATGCCCCAAAAATCAGGTGATGGGGCAAAAGAGATCTGCACCCTCCCCCCCTCTGGAAAAAACTCCTAAGAGGGGAAAGGGTGCCTCTTCGCCCTCTTATGCCCAGGTGGCCACGAGCCAGCCCCCAAATAAAGAAGGGGACTGGCATGTGGTCACAAAGAAGAGAAAAGAAAAGAAAAAGACAAAAAAGGACGAAACAAAGGAGAAAAGGGCGGAGGACCCGGCGCAAAAAGCGCAGGGGGCCACCGCCACTCCTAAGTCGAAGCGCTCTACGCCCGCCAGGTCGGGCGACGCCATCAAGGTGTCGGCGAAGGACGGCCAGTCCTACGCCGACATCTTGAAGGAAATGAAGGCGAAGGTCGACCCCCGGAAGGCAGGACTTGAGGTCCTGTCTATCCGGAGGACCAGGAAGGAAGAAGTCCTTCTGGTCCTCAAAAAGGGGGGAGACGTTTCGGCCTTCCGAAAGGAGCTCGACCTGGCGGTCGGAGAAAGGGCGCAAATTTCAGCCCTGGTCTCGACGAGGTCCCTCGAAATTAGGGACCTCGACGAGACCGTTGAAAAAGAGGAGGTTGTGTCTGCCCTGTGCTTGGCACTGGGCAGACCGGCTTTTGAGGGGTCCTGCAGGCTCTTCACCCGCTTTGGTGGGGTGAAGACTGCAGTGATCCGCCTGGCTGAGGCAGACGCCGCGCGTCTGCTTCAGCTAGGTAAGCTGAGGATCGGGTGGGTCGCGTGCCGCATTCGCGGGCACGTGGAAGTCGCCCGCTGCTTCAGGTGCCTTGGGTACGGCCACGGGTCCCGGGGCTGCAGCAACCCCGACAGAAAAAACGTCTGTTGGAGATGTGGCGCCACGGGACACTTGGCCAGGAGTTGTAAGGCGCCACCAAGGTGCCTGACATGCATAGACAGGGGCGAAAAAGATGTCGCACATGTGTCAGGGAGCGGCTCCTGCCCGGTCTTCCGGGAAGAGCTTCGGAGGTTGAGAGGCAGGAATTGAAGTTCCTGCAGCTCAACCTCGGAAGGGGAGGGATGCCCAGGACCTCCTGATGCAGACTGCCAGGGAGAGGGGGCCGATGTGCTGCTCATTAGTGAGCAGTACAAGTGGTCCGAAAACTCTGCTTGGTATCAGGATGCATCAAGGAGGGCCGGCATTCTTGTTTGTAACCCTGATTTGGGCGTCGGAGACTTCCTGGAGACCGACGCGGGGTTCGTTTGGGTGGAGGTGGCGGGTGTGCGTGTGTACAGCTGCTACTTCTCCCCCGGCGATCCCTTCGATGTCTTTGAGACCCAGATCCTCCTCCTTGAGGAAAGCCTCAGTGAGGCCATCGGGCGATCCCTCATAGGGGGTGACTTCAACAGTAAATCGCCCGAGTGGTGTGAGGCCCGCCTAGATAGGAGGGGAATCTTGGTTGGCGAGATGGTCGCTAGGAACGACCTGATCGTCCTGAATCAGGGCGGGGATTTCACGTTCAGACGAGGAGCGGGAGGGTCAATAATTGACCTCACGGTCGCCGCACCTCGCCTCGCTTCAAGGATAAGCGACTGGTCGGTCCTCGAGGTAATAACCTTGAGTGACCACCGGTGCATCGAATTTAGCCTAGAACAAGGGTGCCAAGCGGTGGAAAAGGGTAGGGGCGGCGAAGGAAGGAGCCCCTCCTGGAACACGAGACGACTCAGCAGGGAAAGACTTCGCGAACACCTCGAAGAAACCAGGCTCATGGATGAGCTTGGTTGGGTCTGCCCTGCTGGGTCGTACGAAGCTGCTGTGCGCTCGGTGAGGCAGAAGGTGGTCGCGGCTTGTGACTACTCGATGCCTCGCCGTAAGCGCAGGGAAGCCAAGGGTTCGATGTACTGGTGGAACGACCAGTTAGCAGCCCTACGTCGAGAATGCCTCGCAGCGCGGCGAAAATTCACCCGTTCAAAGGGGGATGCTACGCTGCACGAGGCATGGAAAGGGGCAAAAACAGCTTTGAGGCGAGGCATAAAGAAAAGCCGACTTCAATGCTGGAAAGACTTGATCGGTGAGGTCGAGAAGGATCCATGGGGTCTCGCCTTCAAAATAGTCACCAAGAGATTGGTGACTAGAAGAAAGACCCCGGGCCTGGATAATCCCGATCGAGTCAAGTACATTGTGCGAAGCTTGTTTCCACACGTGGAGCCGTTCCAAAGACAGGACCGAAGTTCCTGCGTGGTCCGGCGCGAAGAACTCTTCACTCTCGAAGAACTAAAGAGAGCGGGTGGAAGGCTTAAGGCAAATACAGCGCCGGGTATCGACGGGGTGCCGAACGAGATCCTCAAAGAGATGATCGGGGCATACCCGGAGATCCTCCTAGAAGCCTTTAACTCCTGTCTTCGGGATGGGAGGTTCTTCGCAGATTGGAAGAAGCAGAGGTTGGTCCTGCTGAGGAAGGGCAACAAACCTCTAGGGGTTGCCTCGTCGTATAGACCAATATGCTTATTGGATACGATGGGGAAGCTTCTGGAGGAGTTGATTCTACAACGGCTTCAGGCTCTCTTGGTCGGGGAGAACGAGCTCTCGGAAAGCCAGTTCGGATTCAGGAAAGGCAGATCCACTGTGGACGCCATCCAAGCTGTGGTTAACATCGCCACAAATGCAAGAAAAGGAACTGGTAAGCGTAAGGGATTCTGTGCGTTGATTAGCATTGACATACGCAATGCGTTCAATACCGCGAGATGGGACATCTGCATCGAGGCGATGATGCGGAAAAAGGTTCCAGACTACCTGTTGCGAATGATGGATGACTATCTGAGCGACAGGTGGGTGATATACGAGGGCGACAAATGGTCTCTCAAAGAAGAGATGACATGTGGCGCTCCTCAAGGGTCGCGGGTGGGTCCACTCGTTTGGAACATCATGTATGATGACTTCCTGCGCATGGACCTGCCTGCTGGAACGAGCATCGTCGGCTTCGCGGATGACGCACTTGTCGTGTGCGCCGCTGACGACGTCAGAATCCTAGAGCTGAGGATCAATGAAAGTCTGTGGCGAGCAAGGCGCTGGTTGGATGGCAGGGGTCTTAAAATGGCCCCTGAGAAAACCGAGGCTTTGCTCGTTACGGACAGGAGATCCTTCCAATACCCGAGGATCGTTCTCGGAGAGCATGAAGTCGAGTGGAAAACAAGCATTAAGTACCTGGGGGTGCAGCTGGATCGTAGGCTTAGCTTTGGCGAACATCTAAAGATCGCAGCTGCCAAAGCCATCCAATGTGGAGCGAATTTGGCCCGGCTTATGCCAAACATTGGTGGACCCAGGGAAGCGAAAAGAAGATTGGTGGCGAGCGTGGTCCATTCGAAGCTGCTTTACGCAGCTCCGGTCTGGGCCAATGCTTTGCAAAACCATGCTATCCAGAAGAAGCTGTTCTCGGCGCAGAGACTTGTCGCGCTGAGAATAGTTTCGGCATATAGAACTATCTCGACGAACGCTGTGCTGGTCCTGGCGAGCGTCCCGCCAATAGATTTATTGGCGGAGGAAAGGCAGGAAACCTTTAAGCTTCGCAAGGAGCTTACCTGCGCCGACCTGCAGGAAATCGCTCGCGCGAAGGAGGCCATCCGCAAGGATGGAAGGCGCAGACTCGTCGAGAAATGGCAGATGAGATGGCATGGTGAGCAGACAGGGAGATGGACCTACCGCCTGATCCCGGAGCTCGCCACCTGGCTGAACAGAAAGCACGGGGAAGTCGGCTTTTACTTCGGCGCAAGCGCTCTCGGGCCATGGCTGTTTTAACGCGTACCTGAGGCGCTTTAAGAAGAGAGACGAGGAGACGTGTTGCTACTGCGAATCCCCGGTGGATAACGCAGAGCACGCACTCTTCGTCTGCGCAAAATGGGGTGTGGCTAGGGGGTCCTCGGTCAGTCGGTGGGTTCCGAACTTACTCCTGACACGATAGTCCCCCTCATGCTCCAGTCTGAACGGTTCTGGACGCTCATCGAGTCATTCGTCACACTTGTGATGAAGACGAGAGAGCTTGATGGGCGTCGAGAGCGAAACAACGGGGAGGGCCAGTAGAAATCGCATCGGGGCCGGCACCCGCGGTCCTGCGTCTCGGGTAGACTTGGCTGTCCGCGTCGTTCGGGGAGGGAATCTGTTTGTTTCTCCCCTGGGTGGCGCGGCTAGTCGGTTATCCTAGTGGGCGTGTGGCCGCGGGTGGGAGTTCTGAGCGAACGGATGACGGAAGAGTCGTACGCGACTTTAATGGAACCAACCACCCGTGAAGTTTAAAGCCGAAAGGCGGTCCCGCGGGTGGTGTATTGGTTCGAGAGAGGGGGTTTTTTGGTTTTAACAGGTATGCCTAGACCCGTCCTAGGAGAGTCCTGTACAACGTCTATAAAAGATTTTGCCATTTTTCCTCCTCACCAAAAAAAAAAAAAAAAAAAAAAAAAAAAAAAAAAAGTTTATTTCGATACGAACAGAAACGAAATTTTTTATTTTTCCAAATTCTGATTTTCATTTTGATACGTGATGTCACACGCAGACAATACGTTTTTGCGTTTTCGAGCGCCTGTCGCCTTCTTGTTCAGAATTCCTCAATTATTCAAGGCATAAAATAGTTAAAGTCCACGTCAAGTAGTAAGCAATTCACAACCATTTTTTCTGCAATTTTTTGTTTTATTCCACTTATTTTATAAAAATTGTTCTCTTTAAGGGAGAGATAGGTGCTGGCTTAATACAAAAAGGACTTTGTATAGGAGTTTTATATATAGGACCAAAAACCAAAGTACCTAAAGCGAAAAGTAGAAAAGAAGATCGGACTATCATATTTACAAAGACCAGCGATAAAAGGGAGTTCATTGAAAATGCTTTATTTAAAGGTCATTTAAGGTTGGAATTATTCAAAAAAGAAAATTCTTGTGGATTAATGTAACTATTATTTTTGAAATTTTATCAAATTAAATTGTCGAAGAAGTACTTGTCTACGATATTTGATTTAGACTTACATATCGTCACCTAAGTGCGGTAAGGTTGTATGTCTACTATTAGAATTTTTTGAGTTGATCCAAAAAACTGTAATATTAAAGACTGTATCCTCGATTTATCATTTTCTGCATAAACGTAACAAATTGAAAAAGTGGGCATGGAACCTTTTTGCGCTTAGGTCACAATATGTAAAAACACGCTAAACGATCTTATACATATATAGTTGTTACAATGATATAATTTGATTTTTACTATGAACTATATAATGTTGTATTAAAATAAACATGTTTACCAAATATAATGATACGTCCAATAGTTTTAATAAATAATCATTGATATCCGATTGATGTCCGATTTCTCCCAAGTTGGTTTTATTCAAAAGTATATATACTACTGTGGGCAAAAACTAAGGTGAATTTTGTTATAAAATGAAAAATCTTTATTTATTTATCCAAATCAATTTCATCCCCTTCAAAGTAATCCCCTCCCGATATAATGCACTTATGCCAACGTTTGTTCTAATTGTCAAAACGCTTGTTAAATTCGATTTCCGGAATTGCCTTCAAAGCCTTCTTCGATTCGGCTTGTATCTCTTCAATCGTGTCAAAAAGGTGTCCTCGGAGTAGTCTTTTGAGTTTGGGGAATAGCTAGAAGTCACATGGAGCCAAACCATGCGAATATGGTGTTTGTGGAACGATATGCGTTGAGTTTTTGGCGAAATGGTCACGATGAACGAGTGCAGTGTGAGACGGCGCATTATCGTGATGCAAAAACCACGAGTTGTCTGCTCAAAATATCTTTTAAAATGATGTTGAGTGCTCCTCCTAAAATTCCAATAGTGTCAGCAAGGTCTCTAATTATCAAACGAGGATTTTTGTGCACTAATTCTTTGATTTGATTGACGTGTTGCTCGTCAGTTGATGTTGATGGTCGTCCGGGGCGTTACGAGTCATCAACACGTTCTCTGCCTTCGTTGAAGTCTTTGTGCCACTTATAAACATTTTTCTGCGACATGGTCAAATCACCGAAGGCCTTCTGCAACATTCTGAACGTTCCCGTAACTGAAATTTCATTCCGCCAACAAAATTTAATGGCACTCCTTTGCTCAACAAATTCAGACATTGTAAAAATCGAAAAAATCAGTTTCAGTCCTTTAGAAAACACAAGCGTAACTATGTACCAAATGATGGCATTGACATGTAATTTGGCACAGATGTTAGTAACAGTAGGACCAACATAAAAATAAAAGAGTTTGCCCAAATCGGTTAGCCCGCGAAGTTGAAATTAAAAATTCACCTTAGTTTTTGCCCACATTAGTATTGAGGTATATTGACAAAACAATTTATAAATATTGGATCTATAACTCAATTCGTGCGAGTTTTTTTTCAAAATTTGAACGTTTATTCAAGAAAAACATGTACAATAGTATTATTTAAAGTATTGCCCATCTGAAGCCATGACTTTTTCCCATCTTTCTGGCAATTTGTGGATTCCATCCCAAAAGAACTGCGCCAGCTTGGCGGCCAAGAATGAATCAAGCCAATTTTTGATACCCTGTTCTGATGTGGACCGTATTCCAGTGAGGGCGTTCTGCATCGACCGGAACAAATGGTAGTCAGAAGGGGCAAGGTCTGGGCTATAAGGCGGGTAGGGTGAAACTTCCCATCCACTGTTTTACAAATAATTCTTAACCGGAATAGCAACATGGGGCCGAGCGTTGTCATGATGGAAAATTATTGCCTCGTGTCTGGTCGCATATTCCGGGCGTTTTACGGCTATTGCTCTCTTCAAACGGATTAATTGTGTTCGGTAGCGTTCTCCATTGATGGTTTCACCCGGTTTTAGCAGCTCATAATACAGCACACCCTTCTGATCCCACCAAATACAGAGCATTACCTTCGCGATATGGATATTCGGCTTTGCCGTTGATTTGGCTGATTGGCTGGGTTTCACATATGATTTTTTGTGTTTGGGGTTGTCGTAATGGATCCATTTTTAATCACCAGTAACAATCCGATGCAAACATGACTTCTTTTTGTGGCGTTCCAGCAGCATTTCGGACATGCAAAACCGCCTTTCAACGTCTCTCGGCTTGAGTTCATGTGGAACCCAATTTCCTTGCTTTTGAATGTATCCGGCTACTTTTAAACGTTTTAAAATAGCTGCTTGAGCGACTCCCAAAGATTCTGCGAGCTCTTCTTGTGTTTGGCAACAATCTTCATCGAGTAATGCTTCCAGTTCTTCATCTTCAAACTTTTTTGGCTGCCCATGACGTTCTTCGTCTTCCAAGCCAAAATCACCACTTTTAAATCGCGCAAACCACTTTTGGCACGTTCGCTCAGTCAGAGCATGTTCACCATAAATTCCATCAAAATACGATGACTTTCGGCTGCAGTTTTCTTCATATTAACGTAATGAAGAACTCCCCACAAAAACACTTTTCCAGGCACAAAGTTCGACATATTTGAGTGAAAAAAAAATTATTATTGTTTACGCTTCAAATGAATGACATATACCGAAAAAGACGCACAATGACAGTAGCTTTCCAACGCATGTTCGGAATATTGGAACGATGGAATAATAATCAAGTTACGCCATCCCTTAGCAAACCGCACGAATTAAGTTATAGATCCAATACATATTGACTGGAAGCGCTGTTATTGTAGCTGGCGTAGAACATGTCCTTCGCTGTCACGGTCTGCGATGCCCGTGATTGCGTGCAGTCGGTTGATCTGATACAAAAATTCCAAATATATTCTTGAAATGTAATGGCGGAATTTTGCAATTTTGCAACTCACGAAGTTTTGCAATTTCAATAATACATTGTTTTCTTTATCTTTCTGTCAAATTTCAAAAAAATTGTAACAATTATTCAAGAGTCTTTCTATAATTCCGCGAATTCGGAAGCTGTACGGTATTTTAAAACTCAAACATAATTTATAACTAGATGGTTAAGTTCGAAATTTTTGCCACTGCTTAAATTATCGGAGGATCATCAGTCGCGTATGAGATAGGATACTTTTCCGATATGTATCGAAAGACCCGGGCTCTAATCTCGGTACAGTCCGATGTGTCTCTTTTTCCACAAAAAGATTTCAAATTCTTGAAATAATTTATAACCTTAAATTATAAGAACTAGTTCCGTTTGCATTTTTCCATATTTTATGAAATTTCATTGTCGAGTCTGAAATTAGAAGAAAAGACTATTGGAAAGACATCAAGTCGCTTTTGTGAAAATCAATTTGCTAATGCTTCCTGTGTTCCTGTTGTACTTGAATATTCCTGCCACCCAACCCAACCTATCTCAAGCATGGATAGGAATTACTTCTGGTCGTATCCTATCCTACCCAAGGAGTAATTGGTGAGTTTTTAAACACCATTACAGTTTAAACAGCAAGGGAGAGCCGGGCAGCCCTGGCCAATCGTGACTTTAAATAAACTCTATTTTCTGCGATGATAAATCAACATTTATATCTCATACAATTGTCTAGAAGCTTAATTTTCATGATATTGATTTATATCTTTGGTCAGTTTGAAGAAAAACAAGTTTAATTATTTCATCTCTAGAAAACAGAAGCATTATGTGAAATATAAATCAAATTCACAATCAAATATTTGCAAAGGTGCAAAAAATATTGGGTTTGTTCCTGAGTGAGATATGTATCTTGATTCAATGTCAAACTTCTTGGGTGTTTGACATTGACGTGGTGAAATGAACAAAAAATTATTTTTTTGGCGAAAATCATTTTCATTGGTCAATGTACTCTTCTTTTAGCTCGATATAATGAGTCCAACGATCTTTCAACTTTTCTATGACTTTTCCGACTCAAAACGCCTACCATATAGCCATTTCTTGAATTTCAACATACGAAATTCACGTTTTTCCATCTTTGCGAAAAATTCGGAGGTCAGTTGCTTTCCCTGGCGGATTTTTTTTTAATAAATAAATAATTAATTTAGGAAGGAGAATTTAAGAAGGAAGAGAAATGACAAGGAGAAAAATCAAAGAAAGAAGACAATGAAGTAATTTTTTTTCTATATGTTCCAATGTATAAAATTTGGCAGTTTTCCCTTCAAAAATACATTTCCCGTTGATAAATTATGAAAAAAGTCCAAATATTACGTATTTCTCGGTGGCCGAGGCTACCTGACACTATATATTGATATTTCAATAACCTATTTCAGACCGATTGCTTTGTTTAAACAAAGATATTGTTCAAAGTATTTCCGTGTTTGAAAAAAACAATGCTTGGTTGATTCAATTAATGTATTAAATCCAGTCATTCAAGCTTTTGAGAACTCAAACAAGATATTTGTTAACGTCAAACAAATGTTACCAAACAAGAACATCATTGAGTCAAATAAAGTATTTGGTTTTCCGTATAATACAGGAAGCCAAATGCTTGTTTGCGATTATATTCCAAAAGCATTATTTCAAAAACAGTTTACTACGTTTTATAACCAATTTTTTAAGTGCATGCTTGTAAAATTGTACACGATTCATTTTTCAAATAATTTTGACGAAAAATATTTACGATATATGAGCTATTTATTAATTATAACTATCATGTGTCATAAATTTTTCTAAAAAATCAGCAAATGTGTTTGATGTTAAAAATGATGTTAATCAAATACTTAATCATATATATATATATATATATATTAACATATCCTAATGGAAATTGTACATTTACTTACAAATCTTATAACGAGTATTCAATTATAAAAAAATTCAAAAATGTTACAAAATGGCGGAGCTAGAATTTATGCAATGAGGGTACTTTTTTCACAAAAGGTAAACGGTCGCTATCACCCATGCTACAAACATGATTTTAAGAATCGTTTGTTCGACAAGTTTACATCTATACCTATCTGGTTATCCGATGAACCAGGATATTTGAAAAAAATATGATTTGACAAAATGGCGGGCAAAATACGAAAAAAAAACTGAAAAAGGGGTTTTTTTAAATATTTTCTGCGCCATTTTAGCAATTATCAATTTTTTCAATATATCATGGTTCACCGGATACAGAGTTGTTAAAGATTGTCTCCAAATTTATATTCATTTAGACCGTCCGTTCTTGAGTTATCGTGATGACCGTTTTGAATTCGTCAATTAGAAAAAATTTCGTTCTTTGATGACCATAACGCGGACTCTTTCCGACGTTTGATGCTACATCTTCTACAATTTTTGAGATTTTTTCATATAATATGGACGAAAATATTCTTGAAATATACGACCATTAGAAAATAAAATTTTACGTATATACCCGTCAAAAATTTGAATAAAGAATTAATTGACGTTTTCGAACTGCATCAGTTTTCTCGTCAGGTAATAATTACATATAATGTATCAATATGAGTAATTGATGTACAATTTCAAAATTTCAATACTTTGTTAATATGTCAATGATACTTTTAGTATCAAACGGAAACAATTAATTTTATGAGAAATAATTTCTAAATGCGTTGTTTAATTTTCCGCATTGTCTATGAATTTTCTTGCATGATGTTTATTGTTATAATTAACAGACAAAATCTTTCTAAACAATATTGTATCTTATCCGTGTTTACAGTCGTAGTTTATATTTTGAGTTCTAATTTTTTCCTTATATTAAAACTTAGAAAATTATGTAAAATTTAGGTTAAAGTTTATGACCATGGAAAGTTTTGGAATAATCACATTAAGAGGAGTGTACTGGGTAGTATTTGGTTTGTGTAACTTTATATATATATACATAATTTGTCGTTTAAATGCGTATTAGTTATTGGTATTCATACCTAATCGGGATGAATAGCAAGATGCATAATTTTAAACAAACTAACATGAAGATTATCATTTTTGTTGTTTTGAGCATTTTCCTTGAAGGTAAGTACTTTAAATACAAAAAAAAGTTTGAATTTCAATATTATCAAAACTGCTACTTCTTACTGAAAATTTTGACGAAAGAAACGATGTAAGAAACTACATAAGAAACGAGGTAGGAAACTACGTGAAGAACTACATAGGAAACTACGTCGGAAATTAAGATAGAAAACGACGTAATTTCTTATGTAGTTTTCTAAGTCGTTTCTTATATAATTTTTTCGTCGTTTTTACGTAAGAATTTTCAATAGGGCTGATCCAAAATCAAAAGGTCCATTCTATGCGCCCGGAAAAAAAATATAACGTTAATATTTTCGGAGTATTAGACAAAACAAATCTTTCTTTTTGATCGAAAAATTTTTATATTTCAAATCTTATTTATAACTTTGTGCATAGTTATTTCACTCAAATTTCATAAAAGTAAGTGCGTGAGTGTTTTTTTTTTATTTACAGAAACAATAGGTGCGCTAGATCATGATACCGATCATTTAGAGAATAATATAAATGGAGATCCAGTTTCCGTCGAGGATATGCCGTATGTTGGTTTATTAAAGAAGAGGAATAGTACGTTGTTGCCCCTTTTCTCTTTATTTATTTCATTCTTGTGTTTCAATTAATCAATCCAATAAATTCACTTTCTTCAGGCAGTGAAGTTTTCATGTATGAGGGAAAAACTTGTGGTATTACTTTGGTTAACTTGAATCAACTATTCACGTCTACCCAGTGCGTTAAAGAACTCAAATTAACTAGATTTGTTACAAGATATTTATATGATGGTAGAGTTGTACTCGGAACTAGTAATTATCCTACTGACAAAGGAGAAGAATTTGACATTGTCGACATACAAGCAGACTTTAGATGTACTAACGGAGAGTATGAAATCAATATTGCAGTTGTAACGGTAAGTCATACAATAAACATTCGTATTACAATTATACTAATAAAAAAATAACTCATCTCTTGGCTCAATAAGACACATCGATGGGTCCAAAGAAAGAAACGCAACTTGCGGTAACAAATAGACAGTACGCGGATTAAACAGTATAGTTGAGGGAACTATATTTTGGTTCTTAGAACCAGAAAATATTGTTATCAGACCAATGCTACGAAATGGTCCTCAGAACTATACCAGTATAGGCGTAGCAACTATACTGGTATTTCTAAACGTCATATTGCTCCACGAGGTATACAAGTTCGTTGATATGACAATGGGTCAGAATTTCTCAAATCAGCAACGAAAAAATTTTCCGTCTCATGATTCAATGACTTAATTGCGTAATCGATAGCTTTTCATGTTGAAAATAAGCTCGCTAGATAATTCCGCAAACATTTTTTTTTTTTAGCAAAAGTTATTAAGGGACACAACTAGTTTGACCACCTGGAAAAAAGGTGATTTTTGCAATACTTTTATTAAAAAAAGTATTATATTATACACTTCTGAATTTTACTCAACTTTGATTCATTCTTGAACATTCAATATCCCTAACGAAAGTATCGGATTGAAATTCATTCCGAATCAATCAGAACTATTTCAAATCATCCCGATATCTGCATCCGAGCCAATCCGAAAATCGTTTTGTATCTTGTTTGATTGAAAACTTGGTTTCGGATTGATTCGGATTCATTCGGGTTGATGTCTTGGAATTAATCGGATTAGATCGGATTGATTTTTGATCGTTTTTTATCAAACGAGATACAAAACGTTTTTCGAATTGGTTCGAAATGATTCGCATTGGCTCAGATGCAGATATCAAAATAATTCGAAATAGTTCTGATTGACTCGGAATGAATTTCAATCCGAAACTTTCGCCAGAGATATCACAAATAATTACAGTAATACTAAATAACTTCTAACTTATCCATATGTCCCAAATTTGATCAGAAGTTGAGTAAACTTACTTCAACTATTTTTCTCCGTGTAATAATCTGATAACTGTATAGTATTATTGCTCGAAAAATACCCGAAATCAATGTGTATACAAACTTAGATACGTGTCAATGACGTCAACAGACAACGATTCTGCACACTTTGAAATACTTAGAAGTTTTCCCAATCATTTCCGTCTGCTGAGGATCACACCAGACCGTCTCGATAGTACTTAAATATTTTCAATCTAAACCGTCGGAGAGGAGCCAAGCCAGACCGTCTCGATGTCAATTAGAAAATTTTTCAATCGAGTCTGTCTGAGAGGGCCATGGCCAACACCCTGTCGGACCGTCTTAAATAGACGGTTTCGATTCGGTCTCGCCAGCCGATCTCTCTACCTACGACTGCCACGAAATTTTCCCAGACGGGAAGTGATTGCCGAAACTGAAGCGTATTTTGAGGCCAAAGATTGATGTGTTAGCTGTTAAGCGAGCCAGTTAACCCTTTCGTACCTGACTTTTTTTCAGGGAGATTACAAACAAGGTCAGTGTTGGATACGGAGGATGAAGGGTTCCACATGAGGGAAAAAAATATTTCATAACTTTTCCTGTCTTTCAACAACCCCTTCGCATGTGTTACGTCACGAAAGATTAAACAGACCCAATTCAATTTATATTTACACTCTCCCGTTTTATTCATGAAACACAAGGTTTCAAGCTAAGGGAACGGGAACAAAACGTCACTCAATAAATTAATATATTTAGAAATCAGTTAAACACACATATATATTTTTACACACAAATTAAAAGACAGAGATATGATTTTAATAATATCAGAAATTGACAACTTACAGGTTGCAATTATGAGATATGTTATACAATTTACTGAGTTCAGTTAGATCAATTTGACAAATCGCAGGAATCCTCTTCTTCTTTTCGGGTTCCTGGAGGGGAAACCCAAACCTTTAATAATTTGATAGACAAGAGTAAATAGGAAACAAAAGATATAGAATTTACCTGAATTGTCTGTGGTGTTGGGCTTGAATTCGAGGGGCACGATCCGCCGGGTAGACAGGCAGGCGCCGCTGCAGGTAACTTGGGTAGTTAAGCTTCCCAAAGAGGAAAGTTTCCAGCTGTGAAACTCGGGTGCTGGAGTCTGAGAGGTTCCAGGTAACTTCCGCACTGATAGGTTTTAATTAATCCAACTTCTGACAATAATGATTCCGGATTAACTCGTTCTGATATGGTTGACACTTGCAAGGATCTAGATCACAATCGGCGCGGAGTGATATCAGCACGTGGTCTCGATGTTACAGGTAAAGGTCAGGTAAAAATCAGACTGCGACTGCGATGGTAAATATCAGACTGCGCTTCGTGATTAAATTCCGCCAATTTATAATCAATGGATGGTTGGGTGTTACCTTAGCAACCTTATGATGAATCGCACATCATGGCCCAGTTAATGAGTAATTATTGATTCAATTAGTATTTTCCAAATTTCGTAATCGGTGGGTGGTTGGGTGTTGCCTTAGCAACCTTATGGTGAATCACACATCATGGCCCAATTTGCGAATGTGCTAATAGTTATTGATCTGACTAATAGTTTCTAAAAGCTTTTAAGTTAATTACACTTTCAGTAAAAAAAACTAGTTGATAATGGAACTGTCAGTCAAATTAATTTGTTATAATTTGTTCAACCTTTGTTAGTTATAAGATCTGCTATTACTTACTATAACAATGATTTATATTTTTCCAGCTGTTTACACTTTTAATATAATGGTTTACACTTTTTTTTTTTTTTAAAACTGTTTACGCTTAATTTTTATAATAAAGGTATAATATTTCTATTAATTGTCACGGGGACGTGACACATGACACCCCCTGCCAGGAAAAAAATTTGTTTCTGGCATGCGCTTTCGAAACTCGTTCTGAAAACCACAAAATAAAAGGAATAAATTCATATAAAATAATCAGAACCACCTTATCATAAAAAACCACCCCCTGAAGTGCCATAATCAGTTAATTTGATCTGATTCTGGATTTTTTCCTATTGAATCCGCCATCTTGGATTTTGGAAAATTTCAGAATATGACTTCATATTCGCATTACTGGTATAATTTCTAAGTAATTTCAGGAGAAATAAATATTACAAAACAATTATTTATACAATAACTTATGAAATTATGCCCATTTTGAAAATGTTGTCATTTTTGACGGTTTTTAAGAGATTGTGTGCAAGGAGTGGTGACTCCAAGAGGTTTAGTGATTTTTTTGGAGTTAGTCCAATCCCTATTCTTCAAATAAGCCCATAACGAACATTATTTGTTGATTTTTGTAGAAGTAATACATTTTCGAAAGTAGTATTTCTATCAGAATGCCTGACCGGTTCGTAATTGAAATAAAAAGTTATAGTTCGTCTGAATACCATTTTTTGGAACTCATATTTAACGTCACAAAGATTCTGAATCTGTGGCGCATAAATTTATAAAAATATAATTCCTAAAACTTTGATAGTATAAATTGAAATCTACTACGAATATTTTTTGTAATTTAAAATTCCTACCTTAGATTCTTCGAAGTGAAGTATCACCGAATATAAAACCGATTTCTTGGGAACATAGCACATATCAAGTAAATGAGTTAGCTCATTATGGGACAACTATAATATATAATTTTGAATCTGGCAGAATAGAGAATGGTGTATTACAAAAAAAAACTATCCATATTGTAGACTTTGACCATTGCGCAGAAGAGCTCGGCAGGATTTTATTGAATACTGATATCTGTGGAATAGTAACAAAAAAAGCTGCTACATTGCCGGTAAGATACTAAAATAATGTGATGTAATATCGTAGTTGAACTAAAATTAAAATTCAAAATATAAATTGCCATGTTATCAATAATGCGCCATCTTTAGTTATATGATTTGGATAATCTTTGATGCCTCTATAATTACTAAACTTGTCAGCAATAAAAAACATTTCCCAGTACTTCTCGATAAACAAAAAATATATCACTTAGATAATAACTAAGAAATGCATTTTGTGAATCATTTCTTAAAATTTTGCTCATTGAATCTGAATCAGTCAACCCAAATTACTAAAGCAATAAGTAAATGATTTTGTAATTTTTGAATTTAAACTTTTTATACTAATTCAAGCGTAAAGAATAAAACTTTATACTAATAAAATTCGTAATACAATTTCTATTCACAATTGAGATCTTAAATCGCTTATCTGGTCCAATTAATTGATTATTCATCATTGATATATTATTGATTAATTGATTAATTACAGCGCAAAGTAGCTAGTCAAAAGTTGGAACAAGTATTGGATAATTTAAAATATTATTTTTATCGTACAGTCTTTGCTATCAAAATTTGTATGACATAAAGTTTGCTTTTTGTGGTTATTTGTCTTAATCTATCGTTGATAAAATTTACTTGTTACTTTATTAATTTTTTTAAATTTATTTAAGGGAGATATAGGTGCTGGTTTGATACAAAAAAAACAACTTGTAGCAGTATTATACGGCAGACCAACAATTCCCAATGAACCTAAAGCAGCACTACAAGCAATAGGCCAACCTGTAATATTTGAAAGTGTCTCTGACCAAAAAATATTCATTAGAAACGCTATGAAAAAAGGTAGTAAAAAATTAAAAGCTTTTCGGAAGAAGTATCATTCTAAACCTTTTTGTAGCATCATGTAATAGTATGTAACGTTTACTAGAATGACAAATTTATTAATAATACACTAGAGACGCATAATAGGGGAAATTTCGGGTGTTACGTCCATAAACTCAGGTAATCCTCAGATCAAAACTATCAGGACCATAAGAACTATTTCAATCATGGGAAAGAATTAAAGCGAACACAACGAAGTGGCGTTGACACCTTTTCTTCTTACGGCACTTAACAACTTCAAATTTTTTACGTCGACACTCTTTCGACCATTCGCACCGCACCATCACCAAACTAATTCTAGAAAGTTCCTAAACTTAGTTCCCCTAGTATGAGTCTCTAGTGTATTTGATAGCTTTTACAATCTCACTCAATTGAGGCTGCGAATCTGCACACTAGATCTTTATTATATGAAAAGTATTATATTTGTAAAGAATTTGAAACTATCTTTTTTCACTCCTACACTGAGAAAATTGTTTAATTGATCCAATTACTTCGGTTCGTAAAATATGCCACTGATATATATTTTACCACTTGACACCTGGCTACACTGTTGAATATTTTTATAATAAATTTAGTATACAAGTATAAAAAGGATTCACACATGTATACGTCATCCAAATTTAGTGGACCTGTATATATATATACCAAATTTCTAAATCCAATTTATTCTGTTTCCATCTGAGACTTCAATCTGAATGAATCCAAGGTCGGTATGATTCGGATTGAAAATTCAGTTTGAATTAATCCGAACTTGGATTAATTTGGATTGAAAACTTGGTTTAGATTCATTCGAATTGATACCTTGGGTTGAACTGGGATAAATCGGGTTTATTATTAACCGATTTTCATCGGAAGAGATTTAAAAAATGCAAAATGCACCTGCAGAAAACATGGTTTCAGTTATAGTAAAATTTGCACGAATTGTTTTCCGAATTGCACGAATGTAAAAGACATCACATTTATTAAGGAATATGATGAGGACGAGGTTGTTGACGTCGATGTAATGGACAGCGAAAAATGCAAAGAGATAGACAGCAATAAAGAAGGTATTTTGGCGAAAATTGCGAAAATTGAATAAGATTAAAAAGAAAAACGTTATAGCAATGTAAGTGAATGTAAGTGGTAATTTAAGTAATAAGGTTAGTGATAAGGTTGATGTAAATAATGAAATTACTCGTTATTTAACGAGCATCCTTGCTTTTCTCATGTATAACGATTAAACAAAAATAAATAGAAAAATGACATTCAAAGGAATTATTCATCTATTGGCATCGATTGAGGGAGAATTTTCTACCGAGAGAAATATGTTGAAATATGCTTTTTTTTCTATAGATGATCTTTTTGATATAAATCACAAGGAAGTGTTTCCATGGTAACATTAAAATCACGAGAAAGAAAATAGAAAAATTTTTTAATGCATTTTCCACCTGTAAGGGTTAAAAATTATTGTTTGAAAATATCACAATTATTATTATTTCGACGCGCTCTACCGATTTAAAAAAAAAGGTCGAAATTGGAGGTGTACATCCCGAGATATTGCATTTTTTTTCTGTTGGTCGCTTTCGCGCGGATACTCGCAAACCTCGGAAAATCGGAGAATCTCTACTCTCTAAATATGAATCCGTCAAAATCTACTGATTATCAGTAAAATTTGACTGATTCAAATAGCTGAAAAGAGGTTACTGTAAATCAGTCAAATTCCACTGATTGCTTAAGTGACAATTAACTGATTTAATAGTGAAAATATTTTTTCCACTGATTCAGTTAGTGATAATAAACTGATTTAACAGTGGAATATATTTTTCAACTGGTGAATCAGTGAAAAGGCAAATCACTGATACAATCAGTAAAAATTTAACTGATTCAGATTTAGAGAGTATCCTCACTCCTGAGCCGCGGCGCAAATGTGAGCTCGCTCACAGCGAAGGCTGACTTTCATCGGCTATCCCGAGGACACAAAGGGCGGACCGATATTGAGTCTGTCATGTATTGTTAGTTTAAACGCCGCCCTTGAATTTCGTGCAAATCCGAGTTCTTAATATTAAGTAGAACCAAAGTTATGAATTAAATAAAAAAAATGTTATTTTCGTTGCTATTTGCTATAAACAAATTTGATCTGCGCTAACATTTCGTGGAAAATTCCAGCTTTTCATTGCAACAAGTAGAAAATTCTCCAGAGCTTTTGTTTCCGATTTAGAAGCAATTAAACAAGCGGCATTAGTTGCAAAATTCAATAAAAACAATGAATATTTATAAACAAATGAAAAAATCTATTGTTTATGATATAACGTACCCCTTAGAAGAGATCCTGACTGCGCTAGATTTTTTGTCGACCCTGATGGAAAAGTTACTGGCATTTTACAAAAAGCCTTTTTTTTAGTTACAAAATTAATAACTCGGGAAAGATGACAGATAGAGAAAATTGGTATAGGATACAATTGTAGCACTACTAAAATACTATATATTGCAATGAACGAGAAAACTCGAGTTGCATTTTTTAACAACTTATGACTAGTTAAACTTTTTCGTGATTTGTTAGATAAAAATTGAATAACTAATAAGCAAATTTTTTCTCTCCGAAGCACTCGTTTCCTTCAATCCACGCGTAAATGAAAAAAAAAACGGATTTTCAACTGAAACCCTCCCCCCTGTATCGAAGCGTACAAAAATCGCTGTCCAATTTGTACTTGGATTGTTTCTGACACCCGCGAGAATGTCTCTGATTTTTTTTATAGTTGTAGGATTTATTTCCCGCCAAAATGCTAATTTGACTGGACTATATTTGGAAGAAAATAAATTATTTTAATCATAAAATTTATTATAAAGCTACAGGAATGTATACAAAAAATCAAATGCGAGTGTCATAATGAGAATACGTTTCTTAAGGCCGATAAAACCTTAAGTAAATTGAATTTCTTTTTTCATTTGAAATCAAAAACCAATTTAGTAACTTTGAGAACATGTAAATCACATTTACAATACTATAAAATTGACTCGAGCATCTGCATCAAATTATAAGAAATAAACTTGAATGTATGCGAAGAATATAAGACTGAGCGTGAAGCGCGACGACGACGATCCAATCGCGCGCCCTAGGCTCTTCCTTTTCAGGCTTTTTAGCCAACTGAAAGACATAGCTAACAGAGATTCCTCTATTACCATGGCATCTCAGTGGAGAGCAGACGCTGTAATACTGACATCGATCGACAGAGGCCAGTACCTAACGGGCCGTGTAAGACGCGGAAGCAGTTCAGCGCGCGAAACTCAATAAATTCAAATGTAGACTGAGTTCGTTTCCACAATAAAGGGTTTGAAAACCCAACCCTGCGGTGAAATCTCTTTCTTCGTAGATTTCTGATCCTTTACATTTGATTTGGGTTTTAATAAAGAGTAAATAGGAATTTTTGTACTCAGTAGTAACTAAATTTATTTTCCTACTAGCGGGCCATAAAGTGGACTTTATTGCCCCAAGCGGGGGAAACAAATCCACTTTCTGACCCGCTAGTAGAAAAAAAATCGTGTGTAACACGGGAAAAACATTTATTTTCCCTAGTTGCACAATGTACTATTTATACCTGATCCATTTATAAATTTGGATAATACTTGCCTAATAGAATTTGTAGTCTATATTGCTGCTAATATAGCCTGTATGATAAAAGTAAAGAATTAAATTTTAAAAACTACATAATTCCACTATAACTGATCAAAAGTGTGAAAAATTGATACTTTCTAATATGAAGGTGTGCACCTTAGGTGATAATGCTTTTTTAAGTTAATAAATGAATGACTAGTATATCAATTCACCAAGGCAATGCATAAATGTCGATTCCAGAAATGTCTGATTGAACGATGTGTGAAGGACGTAACAGCAACATTTTCTCACGTGTGTAGTTCGGAAAATAGAGACGGATTTATACGAACCCGAATACGAGATCGAAAAAAATTCCCATTTTTGACAACAAAGCACAGTTCAGGGCATAAGTTGACGAACGAAGAGTATGACGAAGACCTCAAGACATTTAATCCTGACTTGTAAATAATACAATCATATTTATTATGGATTTGCACTAATTTCACTATTTTAATTCATTAAAATATAGTTCTAGTATTTCATCACATATTTATTTTTTTAGAGAAAGTTGTCAGAGAAGTAAGTTACAGAAAATAAAACCGACAAAAGCTTACAAATTTTAATTTTTCATATTTCCCAAAAAACATGTGTACATATTGTTGGTCATAACTCACTGAAAAATAAAGCTTTTCAAGGTTGGTTGGTCTCATTTTCAAGGTTATATTTTGCTGGAAAACATGTGATTTTACCAGATTTTAGGTAGGTTTAAAATTAAGAAAAACGTCAATTTTTAATACTTTTGGTCAGTTATAGTGGAATTATGTAGTTTTTAAAATGTAATTCTTCACTTTTATCATCCAAGATATATTGGCAGTAATATTGTAAGGAGTAATTAGTCCAACTCCTTTTAATATAATTACATATTTAAACTATCAGTTACAATTAAATTTGACAATTATTTAACAAGAATATTTAGAGCAAGTGATCAGGACAAGCAACCAGATCAAAGTGAGTCCTTTTGGAGACATTTGGCACCTCATTCCCCATATCTTTAGACTATGGGCATTCGTAAGTCGCCAGTCTTATCAGAATGTTTATATGACGACATAAATCGACCTGCCTTGGCCACCCGACCATTCTTTCTCCTTCAATATAGACTACAATTTCCAGTAGGCAAGAACTATCCAAATTTACAAATGAATCCGGTATAAAATAAATGTTGCGCTGTCCGCTATTTAAAACTTGAATATGCTTGCGATAGCTGAATTATTTTTTATCGGACTCAAATTTTGAGGATAAGGTACTTGTAGCATACAAAAACTTTCAGGCCCCGTATATTTTTGAAATTCAAAAAATTAATTTTTTCGACCCACCCACTAAGAAAAATGGATTGTAAACGGTAATGAAAAATATGTTACTGGGTATAATTTTGGATTATTAACTATGGGACAGCGATCCAGATTATTAAAACCATAATCTGTAGATGTTAAAAAAAAGATAGTATGGGATAATATCTTGGATTATAAACTGAAACATACCAGATTTAACTCGTGCAAAAAAAAGAAAGATAGAGGGGAGAGCTTTGGCACTCAAAAGAGGGGAGGTTTCAGTAGGAACACATACACAAATATTATTTTTCTACTAGCGGGCCATAAAGTGGACTTTATTGCCCCGTGCGGGGCAAACAAATCCACTTTCTGACCCTATAGTAGAAAAAAAATCGTGTGCAACACGGGGAAAACATTTATTTTACTCGTGTGGTTGTTACCCTCGCTTTGCTCGGGCATCAAACTTCACACTCGCAAAATAAATTTTTTTTCCCTAGTTGCACAATATGTACTATATCATACCTTATTTAAGTACACAATGCTGCACTATTTATAATCGCATACGCTTGAAATTAAATTTCAGAATTTGCTTTTGGGTTCGAACCCTCTAACTCTACCTATATCTACATTAACTAAACGCATTCCTAATGCCTAAAGCCTCTCAGCTATTCTCGCTTGCCATATTTCGAAATAAATGCCGCTTATAAGCCACTACTGAGTTGGGCAGACTTGAATTTGAGTCAACGAAGCTATTCGGATAACGTCGGAAGCACTCGGACGACATTCTGAAACGAATTATACGAAAAACCGAGAATGAATGTTTTGATTTTTGCTGCTCGTCGCAAGGTTTCTGGCAAGTTCATATTCATAATATGAATTTTTTAAATATGGTTTCTAGGGTATAATATTCATTGTTCGACTTATTAAATTTATTTTTAGAAAACTTAGGAATCATAATATCATTTTTTAGTACTCTTTATTTTTCGAATGGAGATTCATAATATTTGGTATTTAAAATACTAATTTTTCTTCTACACGTTTTAAAGACTGTTATGACTATACTGAATTTTGATGCCATAATATGAATAAATGTAATAAAACCTCGGGTTTCTTCATTTTAAAACACTATTGTACTAAACCTTCATTCAATCTTATCATTTACTCTAACGAAAAGTTTCTCAGTGTAGGTTTATTATTTCAAATTAATTAGTTGAGTGCCCTAAGCAGCCTTTCAATACTCGGTGCAATGTGACATGAATTATTGATGTACTCCTTTAACATATTAATAAAGAACTTCATTTGGCGAAATTACATTATAAAGTACATTGCGCGTACTTTAGGTTAAGGGCATTGAATATTTAAGAAAAGTATTGGGTTGGCAACAAAGTCATTTATTTTTTTTCATGATTTTCAAAGCAAGTTTATTAATACAAATAACAAATATTTATCAATTGTGTATTGAACATTTTGTTCGATGACCTTCTGCCATCTTTCAGTCAGCTTCATAATTCCGCTTTCGTAGAAAGTTTGGTTCTTAGAGGCAAAAAAGTGAATCAACTCATTTTTGACAGCCTTATTTGAATCGAATGTTTTTCCATTCAAATGGTTTTGAAGTGAACGGAAAAAATTATAATCCGATAGTGCAAGATCAGGACTATACGGTGGAAGAGGCATCACTTCTCAGCCTAACTCCAATAATTTTTTGCGAGTGACCCAAGATGTATGTAGTCTGGCGTTATCTTGATTGAAGATGACGCCTTTACGAGTTGCCAGTTCTGGCTGCTTTTCCTTGATTTCTTTGTCCAATTTCATTAGCTGGCGACAGTAGACATTCGAATTGATAGTTTGTTTCCTTGGGAGAAGCTCAAAATAAACAATACCTGTGAAATCCCACCAAACAATCAGCATAACCTTCTTTTGATAAATATCGGCTTTTGATGTCGATTGTGCAAGCTCATCTCGCTTGCTCCACGATATTTTTCGCATGACGTTATCGTAAACAACTCATTTTTCATCGCCTGTTATGATTCACTTTGAAAATGGATCGGTTTCGTTGCGTTTCAGCAGTGAATCGCAAATGGAAATTCGTTTGGTGAGTTGAATTTCGTTCAATTTGTGAGGAACCCAAATATCAAACTTATTAACGTAACCAAGTTTTTTTAAATGGCTTTCAACGCATGTATGTGATATATTAAGCTTCTCAGCGATCTCTCGTGTCGTACTACGCCGGTTATTTTCTATCATTGCTTTTATTTTATCTTCGTCAACTTCAGTTGGGCGTCCAGAGCGTGGTGCATCTCTGAGGTCAAAATCTCCGGAAAGAAAACAAGCAAACCAATTCTGGCGCTGGCTTTCTGTTGATGATTTTTCACCATAAACATCATACAACTTTTTCCGAGCTTGTACTGCGTTTTTACCTCTTCGAAAATAATAAAGTAGACGAAAATGTCCGTCTGGAATCTCCATTTCAAATCAATGCAAAACAATATGTGGCGTGCGCTTTCTCTACACGTGTTTGGCAGAAGTTTTCCACGTTCTTCAAACTCAATAAGCCTTCAGTTTCCTTGTCGCGCCAGACCTTTATTTATGGCCAATCGCAATAAAACTGAATCCGCTTATTTCAAGAAAACGCACGTTCGTACCCGGACAAAATTACCCTCGGTCCCAGCTACTTTCTCTTTGAGAAATCGTGGGAAGGGACTTACCCTTTCCCCCGCGATTTTCCTTTTTGGGAGCTTTTTGGCTGGGGGGATTTTCGTCACTCTCGCTGGAACTTGCACCGTGGTCGAATCTCGCCTCTCGAGAAGACTGGCTAACTGCCTTCGGCGGGGTCGACGCGACCTAAGCTTACTCCTTTTGTAATTACGTTCAATTCTAATTTAATTAAATAAATAAATTTTGTCAGAAGATTTAGAAAAATTCGCTGAAGAAAAGCAATTGTACGACGATGACGAAGATTATAATATTGTTGTAGAATTTAATCGTGAAAATGTTACGCCTCCGATTCAAACTGCGCCTGCACCTATCAGGGTACAGCAAACAGGACCTTCAACAAATGTAAACACAGAAAACCGTAGTTGCGCTACTACTCGCTCTGGACGAAACGTCCGTTTTCCAGATCGTTTTCAAGCCGGTTATAACTAGAATGAATTCCTTGTACATTTGGCGATTATATATATTTTTTATTATGTATATTTTCCTAGTGCTGTAAATTGGTTGATTTTTGTTCTCTTATGTTGCGTTATCACTGGTAAGGGGGTGATGTGGCGTGCGCTTTCTCTACACGTGTTTGGCAGAAGTTTTCCACGTTCTTCAAACTCAATAAGCCTTCAGTTTTCTTGTCGCGCCAGACCTTTATTTATGGCCAATCGCAATAAAACTGAATCCGCTTATTTCAAGAAAACGCACGTTCGTACCCGGACAAAATTACCCTCGGTCCCAGCTACTTTCTCTTTGAGAAATCGTGGGAAGGGACTTACCCTTTCCCCCGCGATTTTCCTTTTTGGGAGCTTTTTGGCTGGGGGGATTTTCGTCACTCTCGCTGGAACTTGCACCGTGGTCGAATCTCGCCTCTCGAGAAGACTGGCTAACTGCCTTCGGCGGGGTCGACGCGACCTAAGCTTACTCCTTTTGTAATTACGTTCAATTCTAATTTAATTAAATAAATAAATTTTGTCAGAAGATTTAGAAAAATTCGCTGAAGAAAAGCAATTGTACGACGATGACGAAGATTATAATATTGTTGTAGAATTTAATCGTGAAAATGTTACGCCTCCGATTCAAACTGCGCCTGCACCTATCAGGGTACAGCAAACAGGACCTTCAACAAATGTAAACACAGAAAACCGTAGTTGCGCTACTACTCGCTCTGGACGAAACGTCCGTTTTCCAGATCGTTTTCAAGCCGGTTATAACTAGAATGAATTCCTTGTACATTTGGCGATTATATATATTTTTTATTATGTATATTTTCCTAGTGCTGTAAATTGGTTGATTTTTGTTCTCTTATGTTGCGTTATCACTGGTAAGGGGGTGATGTGGCGTGCGCTTTCTCTACACGTGTTTGGCAGAAGTTTTCCACGTTCTTCAAACTCAATAAGCCTTCAGTTTTCTTGTCGCGCCAGACCTTTATTTATGGCCAATCGCAATAAAACTGAATCCGCTTATTTCAAGAAAACGCACGTTCGTACCCGGACAAAATTACCCTGGGTCCCAGCTACTTTCTCTTTGAGAAATCGTGGGAAGGGACTTACCCTTTCCCCCGCGATTTTCCTTTTTGGGAGCTTTTTGGCTGGGGGGATTTTCGTCACTCTCGCTGGAACTTGCACCGTGGTCGAATCTCGCCTCTCGAGAAGACTGGCTAACTGCCTTCGGCGGGGTCGATGCGACCTAAGCTTACTCCTTTTGTAATTACGTTCAATTCTAATTTAATTAAATAAATAATCATCTAGTGGACGTTAAAGTTTATTTCATTCACCCATTCACGGACTTCAAATAAATAAACAACAAACCTTGAAACTTTTTCTTACTGAATAATCTATAAAACGTCAGATGTCAAATACCAAATACGGTCTGAAGTTTGTAATGGAGAAGAACGACCTCAAACGACTAAAGTCATCTGGTGGAAAAAAGCGAAATGACTTTGTTGTCAAAACCCAATATTTCAAGCCCATCCGACTCGAATTCGTATGCACACCATTACTGAATACCACACTCAGAAAAAATGTTCGGTCAAATTTACTAAAGCTAATCGGTTTAAAAATTCCCTGTTAAAATGACTAAACTTTTAGTCAATTTCACCAGAAAAATTGTTTACTTATTATGGTTACAAAATTCTGGTTATATATATTCTGTTATTATTATTCCAGTTAATGTTAGGGGCCGTTCACATAATACGTCACACAGTTTATGGGAGGGGGGGTCTGCAAATTGTGACGTGGTGTGACATGTTGGGAGGGGGGTCTGCCCTCTGCGTTACGTCACACATTTAATGTGTACCCACGAAATTTGAAAAAAAGTTCTGAAAACATTATCTACAATAATAATTAATAGCTTCTTTTTTTACTGGATTTTGTACGCGTTAACGAAAAATGTTTTATAAAATTAAGAGGTGTGACGTGACATCGAAAGGGGGGGGGGCTGAGGTTTGCGACTATGTGTGACATGGGGGGGGGGGGTAAAAATAAGTGAAAACGAAAATAAGACAGGGTCCAAAAGAATCTTAAAGATCTCGCGTCTTGTCTCAGATTATTTTTGCACAAATGTACATTTTTAATAATAATATAAACAAAATAAAATAATTTAACAATTGTGGAGAAGGAGATGTCGGACGCCTGTGTAGCTCAGTGGTTAGAGCAGTCGACCGACAATCGAAAGACCTGGGCTCGAATCCCAGCGCAGTCAAAAGCGTCTTTTTTTCTACAGAAAGATTTCAAATTCTTAAACTTGAATTTGAATTTAATTTGCATTTATTTGCGATATAAGAGTTTGAAATTGTCTACGAGGACACCTGTCGGCAACGTATCCTATCTGATACGCGACTAGTGATTCTCCGATAATGTATGCAGTGGCAGAAATTTCAAACTCAACTAATTAATTTGAAATAAATATATATTTTTTAATTTTGAAAATTATAATTCCCACTTCTTAAGTCATTATTCATTTTTAAGGTTATGTTAGCATTCAACCTTGAAATTTTTATAAATTTAACTAGATATTCGGTAATGTTAAATGGACTAAATTAGTTAAGTTTACCGGAATATAACCATTAATGTAACGTGAAACTTTTTACCAGAAAAATTACAATGATATCAGCTAGAAAATTGTATTACATTAACTGGAATAAAAGATCAAAACAACCGAAAAGTCTTTACTAGAATATCTAACATTTTAAACTAGAATTCTGATTTTCAGTATAAAAATACTAACGCCAGATATTCTCTTTTCTGTTAGTAAAAAATCTAGAATGAGATGAATTTATGGTATCGTCATATGATAAAGTCAGAAGGTGAACATTCTCCGACAAATGGACACCGAGGAAAAAATATTCTTCGTTTAAGCAGATTCCTCGCATTCTGATGCAATTTTTCTTCTGCATCTTCACAATATAGTATGTAAAGTATCTCCTTTCATTAGAGTCTCTCCTGGAGAGAAGGTCCTTCAAATTAAGAGACTTGTATTAAATGAAGATGAAAACTCCAATCATCTGAAGAGGATCATCAAAACCGTATTACATGCAAAGCACTTATTTGGAGAGGAAGTTATTTATTAGTATTCTACACCTCAAATGATAAATAATGGCTACTGAAATCAATTTTGTTAAAAAAAGGCAAAATAAAAAAATATCGCTGGAAGCAGAATGGATGATACAGGCTATATGATGTGTAAGTAAGGTAACCCTCTTTTAAATCCTCATCCAGATAACAAAACATGCGGTTACATTACAGCTGCACGCCATGCAAGCACATAAAGGGTGATCAATTTAGAGGTATAGGATTTTAAATTGAAATAAAACAATGAAAATTCAAATTGATAAATGTTAGCTGCAACTGCGCTTTAATTCGTCCATCCGTAAACACCAATTTTGAATGACTCGCTCGAGGACTTCGGTCGGTATCTCGCTAATAACTTCAGTAATGTTGGCTTCCAATGCCTCAATAGTAGCTGGTTTATCCACAAAACATTTAGACTTTACATACCCCCACAAATAAAAGTCCAAAGGTGTAATATCACACGATCTTGGAGGCCAATCCACCGGTCCGAGGCGAGAGATAAATTGCTCACCGAAACGACTACGCAGTAAATCCATTGTTTCACGGGCTGTATGACATGTAGCGCCGTCTTGTTGGAACCAAATGTCGTGGAGATTACGGGCTTCAATTTCCGGCATCAAAAATCGCCCAAGTCGTGCCATAAGATAGGCTAAGTTGTTGAGATCGGCGCCGAATCGATTCTTCCGGGTCTTCGGCAAAACTCTCATTTACAGCCGCAATATTCTCTACAGTTCGGGCTGTACGTGGTCTAATCGGTCGAGTATCATCCAATAATGTTAAATTATTCTCGAGTTTGCCGATGGTATGCCGAATAGTGCGTTCGGTAGGACGATTATGTACACCATAAGTTGGCCTGAGCGCGCGATAAACACTTTTCACAGAGCGTCCATTTTCGTAATATAATTGTACGATTTGTAAACGTTGTTGAGGCGTAAGTCTTTCCATGATGAAATGTCAATAAAAACTGAATAAAATTGTGTATTTAGTTTGACAGTACTCACGCGTGACATGTCAATAAAACCCTATTGGAAAAAGTACCTCCAATTTGATCACACTTTAGTATTGGCAAAAACACAAGCACAGTGCCGGCATGAATTGAGGGTCATGCTTAACCCGCATAATGCATCAGCAACATGTCCAAAACACGGTGTGACTGTCGTAATCGTCAAGTTAGTGATTGTGTAAAATTTTTATAGATAAGATTGAAAATGTAAAAAAAATTTATTGACGAATTCAATAATTTAGTAAATCTTTCAATGAAAGCTTCTAAAAAGTTGTCGAAATTCTCCCTAACTAATCATATCCAAAAGTCGATGAAAATTAAAGAAAGTTCCGACAGCTAATATTTTCCGTGCAGGAGCGTTAACTTCAATCTATTGGGACTAAATTAATAACTCCCTACTAAAATAAACTGTAATTGTATTTTGTATGTTTATAATTGGTTTCGATTATTGAATATAGTATATTCATTCTCAGCTCGCATGATTACCGTGCTCGTTTCGCTCGCTTGTTGGAAATCTCCTAGATCCCCCACTTGGTTAAGATACTATTTTCTTTACATTATACCGTGATTTCGGAGCCTGACGCGAAACATCAAAAATGATCGGTTCTACGATTGATTGATGCAACCACGAAACCAACATATTTACATGGCATTTTTTTACGCAGAGCACGGTAAACTAACAATTGAGGTTGGAATTCGAATATTTTCAATCTTTTACGTCACTAGCGTGAAAATAGTATATTGTGCAACTAGGGAAAAAAAAGTTTATTTTTCCCTAGTTGCACACGATTTTTTTTTTATTGGAGGGTCAAAAAATTGATTTTTTTGTCCGAAAGGGGGAAATAAAAGGCACTTTATGACCCACTAGTAGAAAAACTAAGTTTTATCAGACAGACTAATCATCGATCGTGGAATCGATCATTTTTGCTGTTTTGCATCAGGGCCTCAAAGACGCATTTCCCGCACGGGTATCAAAGAATAGTATATTGTTCGCTGTATACCGAAAATTAGCCGAGTCGGTGACGTTTTGCTTGCGAAAAGTTGATTTTCCTGCAATATTCCCCGATACTGAGCAACAAGATATCCTACACTGAAAAAACGATTTGATTTGAGAAACAAAAGTTTTGTAGGCTTAAAAAAATAATTATGTTAGTATTTGTGCGACAAAATGTGTTTTTTTTTTTTGGTCTAACAAAGTTCCCTTATTCACTCAACAAATTTTTTTTGTTTAGCTAATGAAATAATTTTTGGCTTAAAGAAATAGTTTATTTGGTTCAACAACATTTTTTTTATAGATAGAACTAAATGTTCTGAGATATAAGTGCATTTTTTTGTATTCTAATCATATAAATTGCGTCATGAGAGGTAATTTATTATTCTATTTAATTATGATTTAAATTTATTCTTTATTATAAATAAATAAATTAATGATTTTCTATCTCAATTTGTTTTCAGCTTCAAAATGTTGTCGGTCTGAATTTTGTCTTATTTATTAAAACCACCTATATACTATGCAAAAAAATATTATAATCTTTTTTACAATTTAAAAAAGAAATTTACATCGATCCAAGATAATGCCTTGAAAAAAGTTTTCCTGCTTATGAAAGGTCCTTGTCTTCTAGAAATTGTCTGAAACAAAGAAATGATACAGATTATTAATTAGTATGAAAAACTCTAGAGCAGTATGGAGATTTTTTGCGATAAAAATAAACTTATAATTTCAAAATTAAGTATCGAATTTAGCGTTCTAATCCAACAGTTTTTTCTTTGAAAAAAGTGAAATTTTCAATAAAAAAAACCTTCTATAACCCTCTAAGGGATAGCGTGAAGAATAAAATAATAAATCAGGATAAAATGGCTTTCACCTTTAAAAACGTATTAGATACAATTTACAATTGAAATAAACAATTTTATTCCCCAAGTTTTTTTTCGTATCTCGCATATTTTGTCAGGAAAATTGAATTTTTTATTTACATACACATACAAACGTTTTTGGTGAATAACCCGAGTGGAAATCGTAACTCGGATCTATCTAAGTCCTTAAATATTTTTCCCTTTTTTAGCTAGGCCCTAATATGGAAATTTATGAAGGAACAATATAGGCATACCACGTCTGTCTGTCGTCTATCTGGCGTCTGCAGAAACAATAACTCTCTATAGAATTATGGGATTGGATTTAAATTTGTGCACACTTCTTGAGGGACCAAAAAGAAAGACAAGTTCGTTAACCAGCCACATCCGACTAAACTTGTAAAAATAGGAGCTTTTTTCGTCTTTTTGAAAAAAACTTTATGAAAAAATTCATAATTCCAATACTGGTTTCTGATAGTTCTCATAAATCATCTATTTCAGTTAAATTATACAAAATATGTACGAGAAAAATTTATGATACAAAATTGTTTACTACATAAAGATCTACAAGCTTGAACCGCAACATTTTTTCATAAGATGTATATTTTTCTTTTTAATTTAAAAAAATACTATTGAAAATCCAAAATTCAATTTTTTAACAATAATATACAATATTATAAAATTGACTCGAGTTTCAGTATTAAATTACAAAAAATAAATTATATGTTTGCGAAGAATATAAGACCGAGCGCGAAGCGCGACGATCGAATCGCGCGTCCCAGGCGCGCTTAAATTCGCGAGCGATGAAAATGAAGACAGTGGAGTTGTAGAGAATAATTTTCACGAAAATAACCATGAATTATGAAACTCCAAAGATTTTCAAAAAATTAGTTAAAAACAAGAGTGAGGAAAAATTCTACTGCAAAAAGCATTATTAAAAGTATTATTTTTCGTAACTTTAAAATTTTTTTCATAAAAAATGATTATTCATTTATAAAGCACGACTGATAATATCATTTCAAGTCTTAAAATCATGGGAAATCTTTTTTTCCCAGGGACCTGTTTTTGCGCACGACAATTACCTTAAGGGCATGTGATACTTAGGAAATTAACAAATTTTATTGATTTTTGTTTTCTACATCTTTGTGTCCAAAGTACATGAAATTTAATTTTTAAATTTGGGAAAAAGTGGAAAAGATAAAACGGACGTAGATAGACTACTTTTGGTTTTGAAAATGAAGAAAAGGTCAATTTTAGCAAAATATACCGAAAAAATGTTTTCATTATTAAAGCCAAAAGTAGTCAATACGTCAGTTTTTATCTTGTAGATTTGGTGTTACCGGTATTTCAATTTTAAGAAAGATATAAGTTGTCTTCTCGGTGTTGCATAGATGTTTATTGACAATTCGTCGACGTTTCGACGAAAGTGTTGGTCCTTATCAAGACAACAAAGAAAAAATTTTTACATTAGTTTATGTATGAAAAACGAATGATATAATCATTATATCAAATATGATATAAATGTTGACAAATAAATTTAAAAGAAAAAAGAGAGAAAAACATACCGTGGATAAATATCCAAACATTATTTCCTCACATCAGACAAACTTGAAAGCAGTAGATACAATAGTACTTTTTGTATTTAAATTTTCTTTTAAAATTCCATGTTAATTTCTCAAATTAAATTGACAAGCAATTTTATGTTTTTAAACTGAATGAATATCTCAAGGAAAATTTTTATGCTGCTGACAATTTTATTAATTTTACAACAATTTTAAAAAAATTTACTTTTAACATGGAATTAAAAAAAAAATTTAATACAAAAAGTATTAATGTATCTACTGCTTCTTAAATAATTTATGCTTATATCCGTTGTTCCATTTGTTTTCATACATAAACTAATGAAAAAATGTCTCCTTTGTTGTCGCGATAAGGACCAAAACTTTGGCCGAAACGTCGACGAATTGTTAATAAACATCTATACAACACCGGAAAGGCCACTTATATCTTTCTCAAAGTCAGTTTTTATTTTCTCTAACATTTCCCAACTTTTGAAAACAAAATTTAATATATTTTGGACACAAACACATAGAAACTGGACTAAATTGTTCACATAAACTTTCTACTTTTCTCAAGTACACTGTAAAAAATATCGGTAAATTTTCGTAACATGTATTAAGAAATTTTTCCTAAATCCTTAGGAAGCATAGATTTTCCTACAGAAAATAGAAATATTTCATAGATTTGATGAAAATCAATCGAACTTTTGACTTATTTCCGAACTATTAGGAAATATATCAAAAAGGTAAGAACATTTCACAAATCCCCTAAGTTGTAGAAACTTAAAACTGGATATTTCTCCGACCAAACAGTAGAAACTATTCCCAGTTCTATGTCGAAAATATTTCCGACTATATCTTTGGAAAAATTTACGACCCATTTGTATTTTAAGGTAGTTGATCCACGAAAATTAGAACTCAGGCAGAAATAGATAATTTTGCTTTCAAGAATAGAAATATTATTATTGAAGGGCTATTTTGGAAGAGAAAAGATTATTTTACATGAAAAAAATTTGAAACACAGAAAAATAATTTTATTAATAAATTTTATTTGTGCCCCAACTTTTTTCTTACCGCTTCTTACCAAATTTGAAAAAATTATGCGATTTTAATAACACAGAAAAAAAAGTCTTAAATTTGTTACGTCTAACAGACGATTTTGGCTTAAATTTAACCACCTCGTGTATAAGCGCATAAGTCTGTCCTTCTCTAATGGTCTAGTTTTTGTTACATCTTAAAGTTAGCCGATTTTTAGACTTGAATTAAAACTTTTTTTTTACAGTGAAATTACAAATCTCTTTTTCAAGAAAAAGATTCCCTACAACTTAACCATTTCCAATTTTCAAAAATGAATAAATTATTCTCCAATTCAGCAATTTGTTTATAAACATTTCCTCTTGGAAAATGTTTTTTTAATGGTTTTAGCCATTAAAGAAATTAATTTTTAAAAATCAGAAACGCTGAAGTTGTGGAAAATCTTTTCTCTGAAAAAGTGATTTGTAATTTATTAAAATCGCATAATTTTTTAAAAGTTGGTAAGAAGCGATAAGAAAAAAAGCTGTGTCAAAAATAAAATTAATTAATAAAATTATTTATCTGTGTTTCAAATTTATTTCATGTAAAATAATCTTTTCTCTTTCAAAATAGCCCTTCAATAATAATATTGCTTCATGTAAAAGCAGGAAAATGACCAACCTCGGACAATCAGATGTTTATTTCTTTAATAACGTTTCGATGAAACCATATGTCATCCTCATCAGATTTTACAAATTATATTGAGTATGTAGAATTCTATAATAGTTTTTTTTTAAATCATAAAAATAAAAAACAATACATTTTTAATAAAAATAATAATAATAAGTATATATATATAAATCTAAATACCTGTAATTTTGTCAACTTTTTTACATTCTCATCATGGATGAGAAGGTATTGGTTTTATGTGAAAAATGACTTTCGAAATTTTCATCAAATCTTTACGTTTTGAGACCCCCTGAGTCAGAAAAAAGGGTTTTTACGAAAGTGTCTGTCTGTCTGTCTGTAGGTCGTGTGCGGCATAACTCTCGACAGAATTATCAGATTGAATTGAGCTTTGGCACACTTTATCGGAGCCGAAAAAGTAAGGACAAATTCGTTAACCAGCCACATCCAATCAAAATTGAGGGATTGTGCACTACTTTTGTGTTTTTGAAAATAACTTTTTGAGAAAATCAAAAATTTCAATACTGGTTTTTGATAGTGCTCATAAATCTCTACAAATTATCTTGATAACATTTTGTGATTAAATCAAAATCCCATTTTCCAGTAAAATTATACGAGATACAAAAAAACGTTATGATACAATATTATTTTCTACATAAAGACCTACAAATTTGAATTGTAACATTTTTTCATAAGATGCATATTTTTCTTTTTAATTAAAAAAAAAAACTATTGAAAATCCAAAATTCAATGTTTTAACAATAATATGTGAAATGCGAAAAATACGTAGGAATACAAAGTTGTTCGTTTCAAAATGATCTACAAATTTTGTCTCACAGTGTTTCTGGAAAAACATATATTTTTCGTTTCAATTCCAAAAAATACGATTAAAATTCAAGAATTCCGTTTTTTAGACAAAATATATGAGATACATAAAAAACGTTTAGATGAAAAATTATTTGCCTAAATGAGGTCTATAAATTCTGATTAAGACATTTCGGGACAAGATGTATATTTTATGTTTTTATTTTTAATATTAAAAAAATTCGATTTTTTTCACCAAAATATGTGAGATACGAAATAAGCGTTGTTCTGCAAAATCGTTTCCTTAAATAAAGTCTACGATTGTTTTTTCTTTTTGAGAGATTTGGAAGAAAATAAATTATGCTAAACATGTAATTTATTAAAAAGTTACTGAAATGTATACAGAAAATCGAGCGCGAAGCGCGAGCGTCATGATGAGAATGTGTACCTTAAGGCCGATAGAGCCTTAAGTAAATTGAATTTCCTGTTTCACTTAAACTGAAAAAGAAATTTAGTGAATTTGAGAATATGAGTAATTTACATCATCTTTAATATTATAAAATTGATTTGAGCTTCAGTATTAAATTATAAAAAATAAACTTAAACGTATGCGAAGAGCACAAGACCGAGCGCGACGAACAAATCGCGCGCCCTAGGCGCGCTCAAACTTGCGAGTTGCGCGCGATAAGAGTGTGCCCGCGAAGCGGGCAGATTTTTTTAACTTCAAAGTACATATTTCCAATTGTTTTTTAATAATACTGTAGTCAATCTCAAAATTTAAAATTTTGTCAAAAAACATCGTAACAGGAACAATCTTCGAAATTTTTTTTTTTTTTTTATAACAAACCAAAGTGGTCAAATTATTGATTCACTTTTTTTTGTCAATTTTAGTTATAAAAAAAGTTTTTACACTATTGTAAAGAAAGTAAAACTTTTTTTTTCATTTTTCTTAATTTAGAACTTATTATAATAAAAGTGTGGATTCACCGAAGTTAATAACAATGTACTGAGGAAACTAAACGGAAATCTATATGTGACGAATTTTACAGTGCCGTAGTAATAGGAAGACACTTATAATAAATTGAACCTATTTTTATTTTATAAGAATATAGAATCAAAAATTATAAATTTTTTTATTAAATTAATTTAAAACTAAATTTTATGTGAGCTGATCCAAAATAATATCATAAGAAGTGTTATAATCTTTTAAGTCAGACATTACATTAATACTATTTTTTCCTTCCTTTTTTATGTAAAACATTTCTGCAATTATTCTTTTAAAATAATTTCTTTCTTTGTATAAAATTTTAATATTATCCCAGTCAAAATTGTGTTGAGAACCTGTATCATTTTTATTGTTAATTCTATGTTTTGTAACAACATTCTCGTATTTTTCATTTAAATTAATGTTTTTTTTATGTTCATCACATCTGACAAAAAGCATTCTTCCCGTTTGACCTACATAAGTTTTTGAACAATCCAAGCATGGAATCTTATAAACTACATTTGAAATTTTTTTAAATGAAGAAAATTAGTCGGACGAAAAAATATCATAAAAGTTAAAATAATATTGCTATTCTTGAAAGCAAAATTATCTATTTTTTCCCAAGGTCTAATTTTCATGGATGAAAACTACCTTAAGCTGTCTGACTATTTTCGGAAAAATTTTTTACCGTCTATCAAATGCCCTTAAACTCTGACATTGAATTTTCCGGGTCATTAAAAAAAGGTCGAATGTCCCTGTGCCCACTGAGTTTTGAATACACACATCAGTAGGACATAAATAGTATATCCTGCGAATATCCTCTATTGTAGAGATTTCTTAAGAAAAATAAATGCCACACCCTTGAACTAGTACCATGAGGTGTAATGTAGCACTTCAAGTGTCCAAGATAAACTGGCACTACATAGAGTTACAAGCCCTTGACTTGTTCTACACTGAAACCTGCGTCCTACGTACCTAGATAAGTTGGTACACTAAACATGCAAAGAGAGAAAGAGAGAGAAAGAGAGGGAACGAGTGAGTTGAATCAGCTGTGAACGGCATGGAGCTGTTCACAGTCGCGTCTGTGACCCGTTGTCAGTTGCCCGTGCCTTGTGCGACGGTCAGGACCGCACATATTATTCCCCAACCCCAATACCACGTTTTCAAGTGACCGTCAACCCCAGTATTCAACTTTTCTCTAGTCCGTTGTCATACGTTCTTTAAACTCTCATTATTTTTTGCCCTCGAGATTTCAACTTCGGGACAAACTTCGAGATTTGCTTCTTCCGCTTCCGCACTTAAATTCTCAATTATTGAATCTGAGGATCTGTCGACTTGATCGAAACTCGATCGACTGGCCTTGAGACATCAATTAGCAATCAATGGACCACCGATGGACGATCAAGGTGAAACGACTTAATGGAGATTTTTCGTAGTCAACTTTATGAGATCTAGAAGGATTCTTGAACTCTAATCAGAAAGAGAGACAAAAAATCTTCAAAATGATCTAGTAGGATTAGGACGACGGAAAAAGATAGAAAGAGATGGCAAACGGAATATCCTTCGGACGAACTGCTACCAACACTGTACTTATCCTATTGGTGAGTCGCATTGACTTTTCTTTTCGAGGCCATTGCTTGGCATATCGATGGAAACGCGGACTTGCACCGAGTCCACGTCAATTACCTATCAAGCGACGATCGATGGTTCATTAAAATTCCCCGGGGCGCGAAAAGATGCATTTTCGATTTAGTACAGGTTATAAGTGAGACACTTTTACGCTCTTCTTTCTTCAAGACGCATTGATGCGGGCACAGTTTACCGTCAGCTCTGCATAATTATTATAGTAATTACTGATATAATAATGCTAGACGTTAATTTATTGAAAGATTTTTAAATTCATCAAGTGAGGAGTATACAACATAAGGTCCATAAATTCTCACTCTCAGTTATTTATTACTTGACAAAATGTTATGGATACGCTATTTTAATGACTGACCTGTAAATTGATAAAAAGGGGATTTTTTATATTATTTGATCTTGAAGTTATTTTTAAAATCGATTTGTGCAATTCTTATTTGAAAACAATATTTTAGACATTTTTTAAGGTTTAAACGTTGTCGAAGGTTTCGGAAAGGAAAATTCAACACGAGCTATTATGAAATCTGTTTCCGAGCCAATCCGAAAAAGCTGTTGGAAATCAATACAATGCTTGTATTCGAACTGATTTTTCAATCCGAATGAAATCATCATGATTCGAATTGAATATTCTGTTTATACCAATCCGAGCCCGGATTGAATCGGATTAAAAACTTGATTTGGTTTCATTCGAACCGACCTGCATAAAATATTCAAAAAAAAATTTGACTAGTTCGAAAACAGATTCTAAAATAGCTCTGATCCGCTCAAATTGAATTTCAATCCGAAACTTTTGCCCGCGAAGAGTTAAAGGGACATTGCGTTCTGATGCATAAAAAATGAATGAATTTTCGAAATTTTTGTTATTTGAGAAATTGGAAGAATCAAGTCACATTTTGAATGTTTATTGCAAAAAGTTAAAGAATTTTTTTATTTAACAATAATTTTACCAACTAAAAAAGTTAAGTTTCCTAAAAATGTTTACATTTTGCTAGCACAGGCGATTGAAGATGTCCCAGTGATCTAAATTAAAAAATAAACAAAATTTCATTATTGATTAAAGTGTAATTCTCAGCTGTAGTAGATTTATCCGCATATAAATGAAAAATAAACAAGATGGCGCGCCTTTGAAAAAATATTTATCTAATTTTTCAATGCGAATTATCCTATCAAAATTTTATTTTTGGTGATAAGTAACACTCGTATTTATCATAAAAATTGGCCGATTTTTTAATTCAAGTCGCTGCGACATCCCGAACTTCCTATACAAGTGAAACGTTAACATTTTAAAGAGTCAATTTCAACCACTTGTTTCACTACTCTCTAAATTTGAATCAGTCAAAATCTACTGATTATCAGTGAAATTTGACTGATTCAAATAGCTAAAAAGAGGTTACTGTAAATCAGTCAAATTTCACTGATTATTTCAATGAAAATTGACTGATTTTACAGTGAAAAATATTTTTTTCACTGATGAATCAGTGAAAATTAACTGATTTAACAGTGAGAAATATTTTTTCACTGATGAATCAGTGAAAAGGCAAATCACTGATTCAATCAGTGAAAATTTGACCGATTCAGATTTAGAGAGTAGTGAACTTATTCTTAAATAAACAAAAACAAAATACAATCGAAGACTTGTTCAATAGACGGTAAAAACTTCAAATTATTTATCGAATCTTTGCATTCAAAAAATCCCAAAAAATCGTCTATTTTTGATGTGTCCCCTTAAATTCATATTTTGAAATTTTCATGAAGTTAATTATTATCAAAATGTATCAACAATTTTTTTAAATTATGGAAGACGTGGATAAAATTTTGAAAAATGTTAAAAACGTGAAATATTTTTTGAATCTCTGACTACATGTAGTTTTTAACTAAAATAGTACTAAATTTAACTAAAATAGAATTGAAATTAAATTTTTTTTAAATGCTTCAGTAATGAATTTTTCTCCTGGATGATTTAGACAAATCTTTCATCAAATGTGATTGATTGGATCATAAATAATTTAAAGATTTTCGTTCAATAGACGTTTACATAATCAAAGGATAAGCTTTTTAAATGTGATTAATGATTTTGGGGCGTTACTGCTTACGAGCGTTCTACAATGCAGTTGTAATCACTTTAAAGTGTATCCAGTTTGTTGTATTTCGTAACTTATAAACTCTATCACAAACGATAGAAGAAAACTATTGGTCATGTTACTTCAAATAATCCTTTAGAGAAATTCTTTAGACAGTCGAAAGAAAAGTGCGAGGTACTGACACTTATGTAATGAACGAATTGAAAATTATTATACATTGTTGCATCATAAAACATCAATTTCATAACTGGAAATCAATAAAGGTAAAATCGACTGGATTCAAAATTTATAATAACTACAGAGCTTATAAATATTCCTTGCTATGTATGTCTGACAAAACGCAAGCTTTTTCTACTTACTAAAAGATATATAGACTCTTACCTCTTCTGATTTATTTTTTACATATATATCACATCTTAAGTAAATAAACTCGCAGTTTTTGAAAATTTGATAATTGCTATTGAAGTGATTGGTCTATAATTTCAAACAGTTTTCAAAAGGAAGGAACCAAGATTTTAAATTGAATGCAACCAAATTTAATTAAAATAAACCAAAATTGTTTCTGAATGCTTGAATCTAAATCAATAAAAAAAATAGACTGAGGAAACAATTTTGTCAAACAAACAAAAATATTATTTTTGGCATTTGCGCATCTTAATTCTTTTGCTGTTTCAAAGAAATATTTAAGTAACAAAACTTTAGCTGTTTTAAGAAAAATTTCTATTTATACGAAAAGATTTTTTTTCCAGTATACCAATTCAAATGAGAAAAATCCATTAACTGCTGAAATAAGCTGAATTATAAGTACAAAATGTATTAGTAAGAAGACTAATATAGTTATTTATACTAACTTGTACTCCTTTAATTAGAAGAAGTAATGGAGTAATTATGCGGTTAATTAAACGAAAAACTGGTTAGATCAAGCAATATACTTTCTTTATGGGTGTAGATTAGTAGCCCAGGTTGAAATTTACTACTGGCGCGGTACCATGCCAGTACTGCCTTCTGATTTCTGGTACTGGCAAAATACGGGTGAAATACCGGCATGGATACTGGCGTAATACTGACTAGACCCCTAATGATAACTCGACTGGGAGTTGGCAATCAGTACTGGTCTAGTACTTGAAAACAGTACCAGTCTAGTGATGTCAGTCTCTACTGGCATATTGCTGGCTATAGCCTAATTATAACTCGGTTGGGAGTTGGCAATCAGTACTGGCTGGTACTTGAAAACAGTACTAGTCAAGTGCTATCGGACGATACTGGCATAGTACTGGCTGGACCCCTAATGATAACTCAACTGGGAGTTGGCAATCAGCACTGGCCTGGTACTTGAAAACAGTACCGGTCTAGTGATATCAGTCTCTACTGGCATAGTACTGGCTATAGCCTAATTATAACTCGGCTGGGAGTTGGCAATAAGTACTGATCTGGTACTTGAAAACAGTACTGGTCAAGTGCTATCAGACGGTACTGGAATAGTACTGGCTGGACCCCTAATGATAACTCGACTGGGAGTTGGCAGTCAGTACTGGCTGGTACTTGAAAACAATACCGGTCAAGTGATATCAGTCGGTACTGACATAGTACTGGCTATAGCCTAATTATAATTCGGCGGAGAGTTGGCAATCAGTACTGGTCTGGTACTTGAAAACAGTACTGGTAAAATGCTATCAGACAGTACTGGCATAGTACTGGATGGTCTCCTAATCATAACATGGCAGGGATTTGGCAGTCAGTACTGGCTGGTACTTTAAATTAGTACTGGTCGAGTACTATCAGCAGATACGGACTGGATTTTATCTGAAGAAATCTTGTAATTTCAAAAGTACTTTAACTTCGAGTATAACTATATTAGAAACTGTATCCATCGTTATTAAATTAAATAGATAAGTAAAAGGTATTTATCCAGTCATAACAATCATTACTACGTCAGTAGCAAACCAGTAGAGTTCAAACTGTCGATGAGACTTCTATGTCGGATAATAGCTAGTATTTAGATTTTGTATAGAGCCAGCACTAAACCAGTACTCTTCCAAAGGTTGACACACCTCCTTTATCGATATTTTGCCAGTAATAGTATTCAGTACTGCGCCCGTAGTAAGCCAGTTGAACGACAACTGTTAATGACATACCTACTTCAAAGTTTTACCAGTACTGCCAAAAAATACTTTGTCAATACTGCGCCAGTAGTAAGACAGTAATATGCCAATGTTTGACACAGTATTGACAGGCAGTACTGGCATTACTCCTCGGTTACAACTGGCACGCAAGAGCAATCCAATCAAGCAAATTAAAAATTCAAAAGACTGTTTTGCAGTAACATACAATATAATAATCAAATGGTGGTATATCCATTAATTATATTAAAATATATACTAATATGTGTGTATATAATATACTAATTAACGATATTATTATATCACGCATGTCAAGTTGCCATTACTGGCAAATTGCTGACGTACCATTTTTTCATAACCTTTCACTTATCTATTTTTGACATATCCATTGAAAATATATTTTTATAAATAATTTCATAATTATTTTGCGTTGAGTATTCCATACATTTTTTAGTTTTTTTTTCAAAAAAACTATATTTTTCAGTACAAAATATGAAATTTCAATAAAATTTTTTTGATTCAATTTATATAAATTTACTTTTAAATAGTGTTGTAAACATTAACGATCAATCTAGTTTTTAATACAGTTATATATATAATCATTATATATATTATATACTATTATATATAATATCAGATAAAATCCAGTCAGTATAGGCTGCTAGTACTTGACCAGTACTACTTTAAAGTACCAGCCCAGTACTGACTGCCAACTCCCAGTCGAGGCTGATAGCACTGGACCAGTACTACTTTTAAGTACCAGCCCAGTACTGATTGCCAACACCAAGCCGTGGTATAATTAGGGGTCTAGCTAGTACTATGCCGGTACCAACTTATAGCACTTGACCAGTACTGTTTTAAAGTACCAGACCAGTATTAGCTGCCAACTCCCAGCAGAGTTATCATCAATAGACAGTATTACGCCAGTATCCATTCCGATATTGCACCAGTATTCTGCCAGTACAAGGAATCTGGAAACGGTACTGGCATGGTATCTCGCCAGCAGTAAATTTTCACCTGGGAGTTTTGTCCCAATTATCAATCGGAACTTTTATAGAAGCAAGTAGTGGATAACTTTTATTGGATTCTTATGCAGAAATTTCTTGATCGGGGCCTGATATGGCATGAACTTTAGAATAAGACCAATCCAATCAAGCAGATTAAAAATCCAAAAGATTGTTTTGTAGTAACATGCAATATAATAATTAAACGATGGTATATCCATTAATTATATTAAATTATATACTAATATATATGTATATATAATATACTAATTAACGATACTATTATTTCACGCGTGTCAAGTGTAAGGATTTAAGCCTGTAATCTAAAACTTATCAGACTATAGAATGGATCATATTACGGAGCATTATAAATTTAATAGTAATTTCCAGCACATATTTTATCTCACTTTGTTACTCTGCACCAAGATTTTGTCCGTTTTATGGTGTAATTTCGCATATTTTTCGTCTATTATACATTCCACATTTTAATTGTATCTATCGGCTTTCTTTTGAAATGCGATTCGTGTTTCGTCGCAGTTGATAGGTTTTATAATGCTTTCTCATAAAATCGTCGTGTAAGGTCGCGTGCATATGTATGCACATTATATTCTATACATTTCGCAGTGCCAAACGCGCGCGTTTCTGGAGTCAAGGATAGCGGCGACGTTATCTAGTCAGCGATTGCTATACTTACTGTTCACTTACAAGCTTACTTATTCCCTCATGATTGTTTGATTTGATTGCAGTTTTTCTGGTCAAGAAATGAATCAGGTGTCAATTATAAGATCAAATGACTTTTGACTTTTCTCATTAAAATTTTTTTTTAAGTGTTTAATTATGTAGACTTTGAAACACTATAACGAGTTTAAACAGATTTCAACATCCTTATTTTTAAAATACAATATTTAATGTTTGTATACTAACGTTTATCTGTGCAGTGACAAATAATGTTCAGTAATTTAATGAAAATAAGTTATAGGAACAATTTCAATTAATATAGAAAATATGAGACAGAATTTGCTTGGAGTTTTTATTTTAATGCATGGCTTTTAATTTACATTTATAATCAAGTGGTTAATCAGTTTGATTTTTAATATGAACCAAAATACGAATTGCAAGGTTCGAAAAATTAATAGGATTGCATTAAAATTGAAAATTACTAAAAATAGATTTCATGGAATTTCAACAATGTTTAAAAATGGCAAGAGATTCATGGGTTGTATGAAGAATACAGAGATTATGGAGAATGACACTAAATTGCATAAGATTATGTGGAACTACAAAGTAAATAAATGTGCTTACAAAAGGAGAATGTTGTATCAAAATTACTTAGGGACTACAGGATATGAAAAAGGATTACATGATATTACATGGAATGCTATGGATTAAAATCCATTGCAAAAGATTACAATTACAAAGTAGTTGAAATATTAGTTTATATTATGCAAAAAATAAATAGATATAGACGAGATTAGGAACAATGGTGAATATTACAGAGGATTTACATTTTATAAAATTACAGACATTACAAGGAATTGTATGAGATTTCATAGAGTTTTTTACATTCTCATTATATGAAAAGGTATTTGTTTTATGTAAAAAATGACTTTTAAAATTTTCATGAAATCTTAATGTTTTGAGACGCCCTGAGTAAGAAAAAATCATTTTCACGACAGCATTGGTCTGTATCGGCCATTTTTGGCCAATGGTTCTGGTTTTATCCATAAAAAATCGTTTTTGTAAAAATCAAAAATGCAAATTTACCGCCAAAATATACGAGATACGGTAAAAATGTTAAGAAACAAAATTCTTTATTTTAAAGAGATTTACAAATTTCCTGGTGACCATTTTTTCATAGGAGTTTGTTTTTTCGTTTATTAATAAAAAATGTTATTAAAAATAAAAACTTTTGCTTTCCAAAAAAACTATATGAGATACGAAAAAAATGTCAGGGATAGAATTGTTCATCTTCAGGAGATATACATATTCACTGCATACTATTTTTTGATAGGTCACGTACTTTTCGTTTCAAATGTAAGAAAGGTTATCAAAAATGAAAAATTCTATTTTACACCAAGCGCAAAGCGCGCGATCCAAACAGATCGAATCACGTGCCCCAGGCGCGCTCAAATTTTATATGAAAAATCACTTTGGAATTTTTATAAAATCTTTACGTTATAAGACCCCCTGAGTCAGAAAAAACGTTTTTTACGAAAGTGTCTGTCAGTCTGTCTGTCTAGTGTCTGTAGACACGATTCTATATTTTAAAGAGATCTACAAATTTTCTAGTGACCATTTTTTGATAGGAGTTATATTTTTTGTTTATTAATGAAAAATTTTATAAAAAATAAAAACCTCTAATTTCCCAAAATAAGTTTACGAGATACGAATGAAATTTTAGAGACAAAATATTTCATCCCACGAAAATATACAAATTTAATTTAGAACATTTTTTAATCGGACGCGTAATTTTCGTTTTAAATGTAAAAAACGTTATCAAAGATTAAAAATTCTATTTTGCTGCAAATCTAAGCGAGATGCGAAAAAAAATTTTAGGCAAGAATATTATTCGTTTTAAAAAGATATACAAATTTGCTATTGACTATTTTTTTATAAAATTAATATATTTTGATTTATCTATCGAAAACGCTTTTATGAAAGTCGAAAATTCAATTTTCCCGCCAAGATATACGGGATAGGGAAAAAATGTTAATGAAAAAAATTCGTTTATATCAAAAGATCTTCAACTTTCGTCTTGAACATTTTTTCATAAGAGTTATATCTTTTGTTTATTATCGATAAAACATATTATTAAAAACAAAAAAAATCATTGTATGTAAAGGACATAGAACACTAAGAGCAAACCACGATGACCGAAACGCGCTCCCCAGGCGCGCTCAAATATTTATTTTTGATGCAAATGTGGCTCTAATGAATATAAAGTAAAAAATAGAGCGCGAAGTGCAAATCTCATGATAAGAACGTGTTCCTTAAGACTGATAGAGCCTTAAGTAAATTGAATTTCCTTTTCTATTCAAAATCATAAACAAATTTAGTAACTTTGAGAAAATTTCATTCACATTCACAATATAATAAAATTGACTTGAGTTTCAGTATAAAATTACCTAAAGTAAACAAAGATCAAGTGCGGAATGTATTTTTTGTTCGCTGTATACCGATAGTTAGCTGAGTCGATGTCGTTTTGCGTGCGTAAAGCTGATTTTCCCGCACTAGTGCGGTAAAAATTTCAAGTTTGCGGGAAATTAAAACAAACCTAAAATTTTGACCGCACTAGTGTGTGAAAATCATCTTTCCGCGCGCAAAACGACACCAACTCGGCTAACTATCGGTACACAGTGAACAAAAAAAATCGTTCGTATCACGTGCAAGACGTATTTAAGGGGGGAGATACCTCTAGAACCCTTAAAGAAAGCAGTTTTTTTCAATTTTATTCTGGGAGAATGAAAACGAAGCAAGTTCGGATTTTTTGCATATATTAGAAAGCATTATTTAACTTCAAAAAAACAATTTTTTCATGATAGAAAAATACAAAATGGCGGAAATATGACGGATCCCGTCGATAGCGTCACTGCTAACATTTTTTGCGGCCGTCAACTTCCTGGCTAGGTTTTTCATCTGAAACGATAAAAGAACATTTTTTTGTAAATCTGGAAGCTTTTATCGAGTGCATAGCAGGGGGGTTTTGAGAATTTCGAAAAATTGGGTATATTTTCATGCGTTTCGTGAAAAAGTGCCATTTTTACCCGTGTTTTTTGACATGAAAATAGTTAAACTATTTTTTCGGAAAAGCGCCCTATCACGTACTTGAATATAGAATTATCTATAAAATACCGTTTCATTCAAGTAAATTGGTTGAATAGTTTGCTCGCAATCTTGACGGCCGGATAAAAAAAGTTAGTGTCGAGAAAACGAGCCTCAAAGTTTTTGTACATGAAAAAATATGTTCCATTCAACTTACGGGTTATGAATGTATTTGGAGTAGACCAATAGAACTTTGGGATTATATTTTTGAATAGTTTTTCAATCGATTTGAGCAAAAAAAAAATTTTTTATTTTTTCAAAGTTCTAGAGGTATCTCCCCCCTTAATCGCGTGGGTGAGTTGCAATGAGGGCCGAGGCGACTCGCTCTTGCATTAAAATACACCTTTCCGCACTTGATACGAAATATACTATTTTGTCCACCGTACACCGAAAGTTAGCCTTGTCGGTGTCGTTTTGCGTGCGGAAAGTTGAAAGTTACCAGTGCGGTAACATTTTAATTTTGCAGAAAATTAAAATAAACTTAAAATTTTAATTTTGCGGAAGTGAAGGAAAATCAACTTTCCGCACGCAAGACGACACCAACAAGGTTAACTTTCGGTGTACGACGAATAAAAAAGTGGTAACATTTGCAGAAATAAAATTTATTATTTTATCTTTCAGATATCCAACTAGAAATTTAAAATATGTAGGACTTTTTCAAAAATGGCACTAAGATTGTAATCTTAATAAAAGATAAATATATAAATGAAATTGAATCTTCTATGACTCACTCTAACGAAAACACATTGAGATTCGAGAACAATCTGTTACGATCTCTGCAAAAAGTATGTTCAATAAAAACATGCTAGACGTGATTTGCATCCTGTATATCCAATGAGGAACTTCCTCTTGGAGCCATAATACTGTCAGCGAGGCATTCGTACATCCACAACCACCATCAATCGGCATAAGTCAATCACTCAATTACACATTACATGCTTATCACAGTTCCCCCTTTTTAAATTGTCAGAACAATATCTATTCACCTTCGTTTTAAACTGAGAATGGAGCACATTTTTTTCAGATTTGTTGTCTTCTAACATAAAAAGTGAGAAAAATAACTTTTCGACCTTAAATAGGGCCATTATTTAGTACAAAAAATGTTTGAATATAAAAAAAATAATAATTTTCCCAAAAATATTAGAAGTTATAAAGAATCTAAAACTATATTTTAATTTCTTTATTAAAAAATAATTAATCTGACCCTATTTAATTATAAAAAACTAAATTCTTAATTACTCAAGGACAGTGAAAAACAAGACATCGTTAGAAAATGTTATAATGTAACTTCATTTTTAACAAAAACCCCATTGAGAGAAATATGATTTGAATATAAAAAATAACCATTCAATTGTAAAATGAATGTTAGAAATATTCAGAAAATTCATGGTCAAGAATAATAGCTTGTAAGCGAATAAGGCAATTGAATCAAAGGGCCATTTTTTCAGGATAATTCTCCCAAGAATCTTAAGTGCATCTCACTTGAAAAATAATTGCATATTTCACTTGAAAAAATCCTACTAATTTGATTTTTATCAATCAATAAATTCATTGTGCATGTTGACGATTAAATGGATCTGAACTCCAAAGGACTTAAAATAGGAATAAATGTCAGGAATGCGAATCCCGGAGCTAGAATGCACCAGGCATTCCTTTGTGTATATCAGGTAGTTGTAAATTTTCTGCTGGCGTCATCCGGTTTCGTATGAGTCCATTCTGTTTTCACAAGTACCAGATCTGAAGATGTGAATAAATTCATTTGAGCTTCCCTAACCTTTTTTGCTTCGTTGAAATTTGTCCAATCAAAAATTCAACAAACCACTGAATGTCTCGATACACAAGACGTTTAGTGACCACTGACAGAATATTGTTATTGGGGTTAAGAGGGGTGGTTTGATTTTTCCTAAAACGTTTCTGAATCAGACTTCAAAAGGTCCCAACGAGATACTTATAATCGACGCGACTCCACACCAGAACTGGCAAGGGACTAGAATACTATTAGAATGATAACAGTCCCGCACTGATTTTCAGCATAGACGATTCCCAGTGTAAAGTTTTAAAAATATGCCAGTTCTGCGCCAGTATTGGGAGCCAAACTGCAATACAGGTCCATTAAAAAATCGTGTGCTGGTTTCGTGATGGCAATTGTCTACGGTTTTGGATCTTAATTTGTCACATCAATACTGTGCCAGTATTCTACCTAGATTCTACTCAAAGCTGTGTCACCTTTGTCTGCCATTTGTCACAGTCTTTGCTGTACCAGTGTCGAGCCAGTACTACCCCCAAATCCCGCGTAAAATTGTATACTTTACGCTGTGAACTAATAATGTGCCACTACTCCACCGAGATTCGAATCTATACCGTGTGACCCTGGCTTGTAAGTTATTGCAGTCTGTACTGAAAAAATATCAGGTCAGTACTTTGCGGATTCCTGGCATAATGCCGTGAGTAAGGTTAAAATGTATTGTAATTGGTACTACATTGATGTTGTGCCAGTATACAACCATGATTTATCACAAAGCCTGTGGTCCAGGTACGCCATTTGTCACAATCAGCACTGGACCAATATTATGACAGTTTTCCACCCAAACTCAACTCAGTGCCATATGAGCCTAGTTTACTATATACCACGGTCTAGGCTTGGCCAGTGCTGAAACAGTACTACTCCTAGATATAAAATAAAGTTGTAGAACCTTGATTTGCTATTTATAATTGTCTGTACTGCACCAATTCTGTGACAACATTCGTTTGAATTCGATACTGGTGCCTGTACTGGAATAATATGGGGATGATAACGCTTTACCAGTACCGGCTTGCCAGTAATGAATGAGTACTGTCTATCAGTATCAGTCTGTACTGGGCTTATACAAGCATGTCATTACTAGCTAACTAGTACTTGAGCCGTACTGACAAGTCAATACTGGGCTCAGTCGGACTTTCACAAGGGCAATAGTACTATGCCCGTAGTGCCGGATATGGGCTCGGTACTGGCAATCAGTACTGCGTCTGTACTGGTGGAATTTGGGGATGATGATGCTTCGCCAGTACTGGCTTGCCCGTACAGTCTAAGTGTTGTATGTCAGTACCGGCCAGTACTAGGTTTATACGGGCATGCCACTACTGGCTAACCAGTTCATGAACCGTGCTGGCAACCAGTACTGGTATAATACTGGTCACTATAATTCGGGATTTTATGAATAATAAATGAAAAAAAACTCAAAATATTTAACTTATTTATAACAATTGTTTTTTCCACTCAAGTTTTCGTTGAATTTCCTTTATAAAAATTGTCTTGCCTACGAGATTCGAACCTACAACCTACCTAACGTCGCACCTTATGACCTACAACTAACGCACGCTAACCGCTAGACCACGCTTATTTTCAGTGTAAAATAATACTTTAGTACTACGCCAGTAATGGCAAGTCAGTAGCGGCTAACCAATATTGCCACAGTATTGTCGCCCAAGACTGACGTAGTACTGTCTTCTCAGTACTTGCGCAGTACTACATATTTATGATAGTCATTACTGCGACAGTAATGGCAAGTCAGTAACGCCTAGCTAGTACTGGCGCAGTACTGAATTTTTTGTGAATGTCGTCACAATACCGATTGGTCCGACTGGGACCCAATAAGAAATCCATAAATGGCGCTGTACTGTATTAATACTGGCATCCCGCAATGGCCCATGTCTGGGATGATTTAGATCTTCTATACTGATTTAGCACTAATGATTCATTACTGGTAATGTACAATTGGGCCAGAGTGGTGCCAGTATTGCCACTGAACTCGCACGCCAGTATTGGTATTCCGACAGTCACGGAGTATGAAGAATAAATCGTTGTCAGTACTATGCCTGTACTAGCTTGCCAACTGTGCAAAGCCGTGCGACCAGTGCCAGTATTGGTTCCTGAAATGGTTTGCATTCATGACCCATGAAATCATCCTGATATATGTAAGAAAAAAGGATGCATAAGACTAGCAGTGGCGCCGAAATCATTGGCACCCAACCATTACGAGTTCAGAGTCCGGTAAGAATGAGGCAAGGTCGCGAAAGAATGCGACTCGAATTTCGAAACAGCCGTTTCCGAAACGAAGGGCCAGCCGGTTTCACCAGTTCAAATGATTATACAACCTTTTCTCATTTTTATTCCTGGACAATTGCCAATTCTGGGATTGGTTTTTTATAACAAAACCTCTGTGGAAGACATTTTATTGCCCTCATAATGCATATACTTTAAAAGGCTCTTGACCCTCAGTTTGGTAAACGATCCTTTTATGACCATTTTTTCTATAAAAATTTTTTAATTTTTCTTAGTGAAAAGATTGTTTCGAAGTAAAATTTTTTAGAGGGTTGTTTATTTTATTTCAAAGAAGTTTCTTCATATTCAGATTCCAATAGTGACAGTTTTAAAATTGACAATTTCAACATATATTTTTAGAATTTTACATTTGAAATAATTGCTGGAGCGAATAAGGCTTTGATTAAATTTTTTGGTATGAGAAAAGAAAAGTTGACATCGTTAGCTAGCAATTTTTGACTGGAATTCAAAAAGTTTTAGCTTCACCAAAAATTTTGAAAACTCTTCCATTTTAGGTCATTGATATTAATCAGCGTGCTCAACACGTTCTCTTAATTAAAGTTTTCTATTTGCCAGAAATTAAACAATTTTAACTGTTTAAAAAACTTCTAAAATTGAACACAATAAATGGAAAAATTTGCCCACTGAAGTTTGGAATTAAGCTGCTTTACAGTTACAAATATTTGATTAGGTCAAAAAATGTTTTGTTTCATATAACCAAATTTTCCAATCAATTCGTAACATACAAAAAATCTTTACAATAATAATGCTTTTCTGACAACTGATTCTTTTAGTTGAACTAACAAAATTATTTTTTTTGATAATAGAAACACAAGTTTACTTTGAGAATACGTAACATTATGCATACGAATAATTTAAAAGTGTAATTTGTTTGTCAAAAGTATTCTTTGATAACAAAATAACAAATAAGAAAAGTATTATTTCTTTTGTGAATAAAAAACTCTGAAAAGTTGTAACATTTTTCACATAGCAATTTCAATATGTAAATGTGAATGGGGGATTTAGATACTTAACAAATATATAAATTATGCCTTGATTTGGGTATAAAATTATATAATTTAAGATTTCTTTAGTATAAAGTGAAATTGTCGAATAAAATTTCTTTCAAATAAAATATTTATAAAAAAAGAAGTTCGAAAAAAGTAAGAACATGCATATGGGAATTCTGAATGTTGTAAATATGAACAGATGAGGTAGATTATCTAAAAAATATAAAAATTTTGACTAAATTTGCATACAAATTTGCACATAAAATCTCATCTTTGAAATAAAGCGAAAATTATAAATACTCCGAAAAATACAATTCTGGAGTTACAGTACTTTGAAAAACATTTTTAAGACGTAGTATTTTTTCATGGGGATTCCAATATATGAGTGTAAATGTAGGGTTTAAATATTTTGGCGGGAAAATTGATTTTTTCATTTTTATGAAAAGGTTTTTGAGGAATAAATGAAATGATATTACTCCTATGAAAAAACAACAGTGGATTTTTAAATCTTTTTTAAATAAACGATTTTTTTCGTATCTTGCATGGATTTTGTACAAAAGGGAATTTTTAATTTTAGATAACATTTTTTACGATTCGAACGAAAACTACGTGTCCGATCAAAAAATGGTCTCTAGTAAATTTCTATATCTTCTTGAAATGGACAATTTTAGAACCAATATTTTTTTCTTATTCCCCGTATAGTTTTGCTCAGAGAAAGAGTTTTTTAAAAAAAAATATTTTTTATTGATAAATGAAAAGATATAACTCCCATAAAAATATAGTCCGCAGAGAATTTGTAGATCTTTCTGAAATGAACAATTTTTTTCTCTGACATTTTTTGCGTATCTCGCATAGTGCAAAATGAAATTTTTCATTTTTGATAACGGTTTTTACAATCAAATTGAAATTTCTAAATCTTTATGAAATAAAGAATTTTGTTTCTTACGATTTTTGCCGTCTCTCGTATATTTTGGCGGAAAAATTGAATTTTTGATTTTCAGAAAAACTTTTTTGACGGATAAAAAGGGTTTAAAAATATTAGAAATTTTATATATAAAGATTTGAAAATATGAGTAAATGGAGGGTTGAAACATTTAAAAATAACTGAAGATATATGTTGATGTTGATAGTTGGCTTTAAGGTCCAAGATTAATAAAAACTCAAAGTTTTACATAATCAATCGTTTCGATTCTGATCGGAGCCCTTGTCAGTGATTTATTTTGGATCTAAAAAATACATAAAACAATTTCGCTGACTAAGGGCCTCTTTAATGGGGAATTTGATTATTTACGTCTTTTTTATGCATCGATAAAAACTTGGAACTACTTTCGACTAAAATACTTTGTGAATATAATTTTTTGCAATAAACTGATTATTTGGCTTAAATATATAAGTGTAAAATTATTTTTTTGAAATTATTTTGAAACTTTGTGCACATAACTATAAGTCGAAGTTTCTGTGCTACAAAGTAGAGTTTGAAAAAACTTAAAATTTTTGTGGTATATGCAATAATTTTTGTAAACAAGCTGAGTTGAAAAACCTGGAAAATTGCCTAGCTTCATGTTGAAGATAGTACAATTGTAAATTTTGGAAAAAATTTAGTTGGATGCTTTAAGTGTGCATGAAGTGTCTCCAAATTTACATCTAATTTTACACATAAAGTCTTTTTTGATAGCATCAGGCTAAGTATAAAATACTCTCCAAAAAATAACATAAATTAAAACTAAAGTTCATTGCAATTAATTTTGGTCCATTAAATAAATATTTAGTTGGGTTGAGATAAATATTTCATTCTGCGAGCCAAATACCGTCAAATAAGCGATTCGCGTAAAATAATAAAGTTTGTTTTTAAATGTAAGATTTATAAGTTGCTCTGCAAACATTGCATCACGTATTATGTTGATTAGACCAGAAAGTATTTTTCAAAAGCAGAAATAATGCATGTCGTGGATAATATTGAGATGCGCAACTGCACTGTTCCATTTCAAGAAAGTAACGGTAGAAACTCGCGTCTTCGCGAATCGGACAACTGCCGATAATCGAGTTTATACTTATGTTCGCTTATACGTAAGTACTCGGTATGTGCCCTATGACTCACGCGGTCAAGCACGAATCGATTTCTCTCGAATCGCGAAATTTTTTAAAAGAAACCATCAGTAGTCCAGTCCATGAAGATTGGCAAATAAATAAGCATCCTATATTTTTCAAATATCAGTGATCCGAATTCGAATTTAACGAAAGAAGTATTCTTTAAAAGGGCGCACTGAAAAAAAAAATTTATCGTGCCAATATAATAAGTTTATTTATTTTTGAAGACAAGAAAACATTATTGTTGTAATAACAGAAATCAAATTAACTACCCTGGCGAAAGTATCGGATAGGAATTCATTCCGAGCCAATCAGAACTATTCCGATTCATTCCGATATCTGTTTCCGAACTTTCAATAAGAATCAATCCGAATGAATCCGAGGTTGGAATGATTCAGATTAAAAAATTTGGTTCGGATTGGTTCGGATTCATTCGGATTATTGCCTCGGATTAAATCGGATTAGGTCCGATCGATTTGTTACCGTTTTTCATCAAACGAGGTACAAAACGTTTTTCGGAATGGTTCAGAATGATTCGTATTGACTCGGATACAGATATCGGAATGAATTGGAATAGTTCTGATTGGCTCGGAATGAATTCCTATCCGATACTTTTGCTAGGGTGTTATATTAATTGTGGTTTTCTGTTAATCTAACTGAATTTTTATGTTTCTTCTAAAGACTATAGATTTAATACCATAAATCTCTGTGTTTGACTAAAGTTATATGCTCTTGTCGAAGTGGAAATTTCTGTCACCGTAACTGAAATTTAAACCAATTTATAGTAAATTAAACAGATAACTCGGTTCAAATTCTTTCACTGCAATAATAAATATCAGTACTATTATGTTACTCTTCTCTCTAAATCTGAATCAGTCAAATTTTCACTGATTGAATCAGTGATTTGCCTTTTCACTGTTAATTTAGTTAATTTTCACTGATTCATCAGTGAAAAAAATATTTCTCACTGTCAAATCAGTCAATTTTGACTGAAATAATCAGTGAAATTTGACTGATTTACAGTAACCTCTTTTTAGCTATTTGAATCAGTCAAATTTCACTGATAATCAGTAGATTTTGACTGATTCAAATTTAGAGAGTTGAGTGAAATTTGATCACTTTAACCAAGCTCTCTAAATTTGAATTAGTGAGAAGCCATTAATTTAAAAGTGCCAAATTTTTTACCAATTTTTTACTAGTCTCTTACTAATTCATAGTGAAATGCCATTAATTCAGCTATTAATAGTTTAATTCCTACTTATTCATTTTGTTACTATCTAATTACTATATGAATTAGTGGAAATTGAACTACAAATATGTATTTGTTAAATGTTATTATGAATAAATAGAAAACTACTATATTTATTGGTATAAGTGGTTACTAAAATAATGAGTAAACGATATTGCACCATTTCAATTAGTAGTTTCCCACTAATTCAGACTTAGAGAAATTTAATGTGATTACAAATAACAGGATTATACCTGGATTTTTTTAAAACGGCTTAAAAAATATTGTGGCCTTTTTCTTTAAATTTGCAACAACTATGAATGAAATCAAAGATAACTCTATTACAGAATTCTGTCATGTTATGCCTAATAATCCTACTCTCTAAATCTGAATCAGTCAAATTTTCACAGATTGAATCAGTGATTTCCCTTTTCACTGATTCACCAGTGAAAAAATATATTTCACTGTTTAATCAGTTGATTATCACTGATTGAAACAGTGGAAAAAATATTTTCACTCTTAAATCAGTTCATTTTCGCTGAAGCAATCAGTGGAATTTTACTGATTTACAGTAACCTCTTTTTAGCTATTTGAATCAGTCAAATTTCACTGATTATCAGTAGATTTTGACTGATTCATATTTAGATAGTAATTTGTAATTTAATAAATTTCAATTCGTTTTTAAATATTTTAAATCAGTGACAAATTAATGTTTTAGTTCACTTTTCTAAATTAGTGTTTTCGAATATATTAACCGATTGTATAACTAGAATTCAGTTACTGATTGAGATCAGTAAAAAACTGATGATACAAATTAAGAAGGCATTTATAATTTTATGAAAAACACACTGTCACATAAATTTGTTTGGATAAAAACAGTACAAAAGTTATGCCACGTCATCGTTACGTAAACTTTGATGCCTCAATATGGAATCTCAATTCAGAATCCATTTCCAGTTACGGAACAAATTTATAATATTCACAAAACATTATTTTCTTTATTCAAAATTCCTTTTGAAGAGAATGAAAATTTATTTTTGAATTTTCACATTAGTTATAATTATAAAATACTCTTGGAATTTCAGTGATTAAAAAACAACTCACTGAATAAAATCAGTAAGAGTGTCCAATAATGATTTATCAGTTTATTCTACTAAATAGTAACTTTCTTAACTTTGATCAGTAATTCTTTTACTGATAATATTCAGTTACTAATTTTTAGGTATTAAATAAGTTGATTTCGAATATTTTCGCATTATATTTGACTTAATAAACAGATTAAGAAGGAAACGATAAGTCACAGAATAAAATTATCGTAAAACCCACCAATTAAAATTAAGAGAGCAGTGAGGCAATTTTTTGAAATGCATTGCCAATATATTATAAATTTAAAGGGTTTCTATGAATCAGCTAAAATCCATTATTTTCATTATGTTTGTCTGGTGCAGAAAATGCATTTGATTTATTAACTCAAGAATACCGCGGTTCAAGGTACTAAGGAAATCGAGAATTTCTTAACGGGCAGTGACCGCGTCCTGGAATTTCAGAGGAATAGGTCAACAATCCCGTATTTATCCTTTTTCTTCAAATTGCGTCATATACTTAGCCATTGACGCTGCAGTTACAAGACCTTCAAGAAGTTGAGGATTCAAATCAATAGTTTAGATAATAATTTATTATCAATTTACTTTTTATTCTTTGCACTCAATAAAACTGAATTCGTAAAACAACTATTAATTATAATAAAATAGTAGGAAACCGTCGACTAATTTCTTTAGTAAACATTTTTAATTATAAATAGTAGTTTTCTATAAATTCTTACTCAAAATCTACTAATTTTATTAGTAGTAATTTAATTTCTATTAATTTATTTGGTAATGTAACCAAATTTATTTGTAGAAACTGAACCACCACTAATTTGAAATGTAAACATTGACTATCAAGTAGTAGGAATTTAAATCAATAATAAATTATCCTTTTAAGGGGTTACAGGTAGTCAGCAGCGTGAAAAAATAATTTCAACAAGTCTTTTGGAACTGTTATATAACTGTTTTGCTTTTTACTGGTTTATATAAAATCAATGAAACAAAAAATAAGATATTTTAATTGTTCATCCAGTGCTTAATCGAAGCTTTTCGTTTTCTAAAAATAAAGCAAAATGGCGGCCTCTGAAAGTTTACTTATGAATTTTGAGGGAAAAAAGCGCTCGTTTATTGTTAATGATAAAAAAAGTTTTGATAAAAAAAAATCCTTTGATGAAGCACTAGTTCTAATGGCTAGAATATGCTGTGTAAATTTCATTTAAATCCGTCAAGTAGTTTTCAAAATATACTCTCTAAATTTGAATCAGTCAAAATCTACTGATTATCAGTGAAATTTGACTGATTCAAATAGCTAAAAAGAGCTTACTGTAAATCAGTCAAATTTCACTAATTATTTCAGTGAAAATTGACTGATTTGACAGTGAAAATTAACTGATTTAACAGTGAAAAATATTTTTTGAAGTTTTAGAACGCATATTTTTTATATATAAGCTACATAGTCGTACATAGTCAAAAAGTGTTTTACACTTTGGAGACTGCGATAAATGTTTTTTTTTCATACTTTTGGAACTATTAGGAAGCATTTAAGCTGAAATAATTTTTTTATATCTTTTGAAAATTCAGGGGTGGCGAAACCCCTTGATGAGGAATATGTCTACTTATCATTTAAATAGATATTGTTACTAATAATTATGAGAAAACTACTAATTGATAGTCAGATTCTATCATATCAATCAGTATTCTCTAAATCTAAATCAGTCTGAATTTGAGTGTATTGAACCCGGTGACCCATTTTTGGCCGTATCTAACTTCGTACTTGGGTTGTAACTGAAAATTGAATAATTGTTCCTTAAGGGGGGAGATACCTCTAGAACCCTTAAAAAAAGCAGTTTTTTTCAATTTTATTCTGGGAGAATGAAAACGAAGCAAGTCCGGATTTTTTGCATATATTAGAAGGCATTATTTAACTTCAAAAGAACAATTTTTTCATGATAGAAAAATACAGAATGGCGGAAATATGAAGAATCCCGCCGATAGCGTCGCTGCTAACATTTTTTGCGGCCGTCAACTTCCTGGCTATGTTTTTCATCTGAAACGATAAAAGAAAATTTTTTATAAATCGGGAAGCTTTTATCGAGTGCATAGCAGGGGGGTTTTGAGAATTTCGAAAAATTGGGTATATTTTCATGCGTTTCGTGAAAAAGTGCCATTTTTACCCGTGTTTTTTGACATGAAAATAGTTAAACAACTGTAGAAATACTATTTTTCTCGAAAAAGCGCCCTATCACGCACTTGAATATAGAATTATCTATAAAATACCGTTTCATTCAAGTACATCGGTTGAATAGTTTGCTCGCAATCTTGACGGCCGGATAAAAAAAGTTAGTTTCGAGAAAACGAGCCTCAAAGTTTTTGTACATGAAAAAATATGTTCCATTCACCTTACGAGTTACCAATAGAACTTTAGGATTATATTTTTGCATAGTTTTTCAATCGATTTGAGCAAAAAAAAAATTTTTGATTTTTTGAAAGTTCTAGAGGTATTTCCCCCCTTAAATTCGCTAAAAAGTAACTGAATTCTCTGAAATTCTATCTCAATTTTACGTAACTGTAACTGAATAAAACTCCAGTCACGTGTTTCGGGAAATTGCGGTAGAAATTTCTAAGAGTGTAATTAATTGTGCAAAATTTTTACTCATTGAAAGTGAATGCCTCCACGCTATTTTATCCATAAATTCTACTTTGAATTAGTTATTATTGACTAATTGAGATTCAGAGAGTACTTAAGCAATTAGTGAACGACTTTTCCGTACTCCAATTAGTAGTTTTCTACTAATTAATACGTAGACTCTAAAATAATTTTTCTGATTCTTCACCTATTTACAGGATCCTAAAGTCAGATAATTCCTAATGTAAGGAATAAATAAAATCTTACAAATGCTCTATTTCTCTATTATTTTAGTTTCGTATACTGAGAAAAAAGATTTGATTGAATCAAAGAAAATAATTTGTTTGAACGACTTTCTTTGATTTAAAGAAATGATTTGTTTAAATGAAACCAAATTTGTTTGATTCAAACAAAATACCTTTGGACCAAATAAATATTTGTTCGAATCAAATAAATTTTTGCCTTAAATCAAACAAACTATATCTTTGACCATATATCAATGCATTAATTTCTTTGTTTTGAAGAAAAATTAATTTGATTCAAACAAATATTTATTTGGTTCAAAGATACCCTATCAAAAAAATCCATATGGGAATCCAACCTAGATTCCCACATGGATTCCCACATGGCGTTTTCGGATGGATTCCCATATAGAAATCCATATGGTTTCCTACGTGGGTATCTCATATGAATTCCTATATGGGAATCCATATGGTTTCCTACATGGGAATCCATATGGTTTCCTACATGGGTATCTCATATGAATTCCTATATGGGAATCCATCCGAAAACGCTACGTAAGAATCCATGTGGGAATCTAGGCTGGATTCCTATATAGGAAAACAGTATGGAATCCTACATGGATTCCTATATGATTGCCTATAGGAAACCAGTCTGGAATATTATGGATGCTAATATTTAAATTTCAGTTATTTGGAATACTTATCTTAAAAGGATTATTATTATATTTAGTTTGTTAAGCGTAATCAATAAATCATTCATTGGTATATATTATCAATTTATTTTTTTTTGTAACCACTAAATGATTTAATTTTCTTAGTTATTAAAAAAGTTAAAGAAAGAACGGTTTGTTGTATAAAAATTTAGTCACAATTATAGTAAATAGTAAATATAGTATTTTAATGTATGTAACTGACTTATTAATTATACCAGATATTAATAATTTTATGTATACCTGAACATATTCGTATTGATAAATACAACTAGCTGAAAACTAATAATTGATTTATGTCTAAAGCTATCGAATTAATATTATCAGAAAAAGGAGACATACTATCACCTCAAGATCATAAATTCTGTCTAAATTTAGAATCTAAAACTGTACAAAGACTCTTGCAGTAACAAGTAAAATTCGTTATTTTAGTGAAACTAGTAGTGCAAAATTGCATAATATTGCTTCGAAATTAGGATTCGAGCCTACTAAAATATCATTTTTTACAAAAATGATTAAAGATCAATGTGTCTATTTAACATTTAATAAAGTTAATAAACGATCTGACAATTCTTTCGCAATCCTTGAAGATGACTCGTTTATTCAAAAAGAATCGTTTATTGTAGACCGAGGAACAAATCGAGAACTAACTCCATGCAAAAGAATAATAGTGAATAATTTATCTGTATCAAGAGTAGAAGTAATTAAAATTAGGACAAAATGTGATGTTATTGATACAAAAACTATTAAAAGTACATGTGTTTTTATAAATCTTCCCGAGATACAATATCTTAATTGTAAGCTTCCTAATTTACTATTTTATTAAAATTATTATTTGCGATATCTGTATAATGCAATACTAACAAATAAATTTCTAAATTATAAAAAATACTTGAACGAAATTTTAATATAAAAATTATTAATCATTTATGAAAAAATTACTGATAAATTTTCGTTCAAAAAATTATCTTATCCACATAGATTGATGATTGGTTTTTTATCATGATACATATATAAATATTAGTTCTAATAGAATTCAGCTCAATAGATTTCATGTACCAATACCTTCCCAAACGAACTCATATAGTTTCCTATATGGATTTCTCATATGGAATCCATGTACCCACAGGTTCCTATGAGTTCCCATAGGAATCCATATTTCCTATATGGATTTCTCACATGGAAATCCATGAAACAATAGGTTCCTATATGGATTCCCATTGGAATCCATGCTTCTTATATGGATTTCTCACATAGGAATCCATGTACCCACAGGTTCCTATATGGATTCCCATAGGAATCCATACTTTCTATATGAATTTCTCACATGGGAATCCATGTATCCACAGTTTCCTATATGGATTCCCATAGGAATCCATTTTTTCTATGTGGATTCCTATAGGTTCCTATAGGAATCCACACTTTCCCATGTGGATTCCCATGGATTCCCACATAAATCTACGTGGATTTTTTTGATAGGGTATTTTGTTTGAACCAAACAAATTTTATTTCATTTAAACATATCATTTCTTTAAATCAAAGAAAGTCGTTCAAATAAATTATTGTTTTTTATTCAATCAAATCTTTTTTCTCAGTGTATAGGATCCAGAGTATATTTTGTTCTCATTCCTCATGAATATCCTACTGAAATCTTGCATTCGTTTCAATGTTATAAGTCACTAATTATAACAAATGCCAGTTTGAACTTTCAGATTTCTTAAACCTGATGTTTAAATCTTGCGTGTAGAGACCAGGAGAAGGGCTTGAACCGAGTCAGAGCGGACGGCATTGAACGACCTTCACCAATCGAATCCTTGCTCGGTTGGAGCTCGACACATGGGAAAGGTTTTTGGTTCTTTTTAATCGTCGGTGTGTCGTTCAACGCCGGTAACTGGATATTCAGTGATGGCAATCCATTAAATGTAGCAAGGGATGTGCCCGATTTAAATGCTCTATCTACATGTTGATTTTCCGCCGTAAGGACGATATTGTTGTTTTGCTCGAAGTTTCTACAGGTTACTTGTTTCAATTGATGGTCTTGGTTAAATACTGCTAAGTAGTGGCGGCGATGGTTGAATACTCCTTACGATAGCTAATTCACGTAAAAACTCGTTCTGCTTCTTTACTTCATTGCACACTGAATCCTTTATGTTCCAACAATATAATAATGTAACATTCTAACAATTTATGAATAAGCATTATGATAATGTAACTTTGCTTTTATAGTACCCTTTATAGTATCCTTTTTATTGACCAAGTATTTAACCTCATTTCTTAGAAACATTTCACAGTTGACTGCATTAGCTAGATCTTTTATTTCTGTAAAATGGCCACTCTTCATTTAACGGTGTGTTAAATGTTCTAACTCTGGCGAAATTTTTCGAGATGAATTTATTCCGAACAAATTTGAGCCATTCGTAAATCTGCTTCCGAATCATTCCGAACCAATCCGAAAAACGTTTTGTATCTTGTTTGATGTAAATTGGTCAAAAATCAATTCGTTTCGGATTAATCCGAATTAATTCGAATTAATCCGGGTCGTAGTGATTCATATTGAAGTTGCGGATTAAACCAGAATTATACGGATTAAGTTAGATTGATTTTCAGCCGATTTACATCGAACGAGATTATATTAATTATTTGTCAAAAATTAAAAAATATTTCTAATAATGTAAATAAAATTTATTAGAGATACATGAATAATATCTCTAAAAATCCAAGAAATTTTTTTAATATTCCTGAGATATAACAACCTATATTATTTATTTACTCCAACAATAATTGCCAGACTTGCAAATCTGACTTGCGTCTGTAAAGGACATGATTTGTACGTGGAGAAACTTACTTTTAGAATTTTTGCTGAACCGTTTAAATTCAGGCAAAAATATATCATATTGGGAATTCTCACCAAAACTAATATTAACATTTCATATAATTTTTTGAATTTTTAATATTTTTACCGTCAAAACAATGATACTTTTAAGAATAATTATAAAATAAAACATAGATTGCTATAAAAAGTTTTTTCGTCTACCTGATCGAAAAACCCACACAGAGTTACAACATCTTTCTAATTCAAAACAGTTACTAGTGTTAAGAAGTATATAATTAAACCGTTTTTACTTTTTTTTAGTATAAAAAAATGTTGAATTATAGAGTAAAGGCATCAATTTTTGAGGAGGAGCCACTATTCGAATAAACAGTTGATTTCGCTTAACCTTAACCTTTGATATGCTTTTTGTTCAATGAAGGTCATTTAATAAGTCTTCATTGTGTCTTTGAAACATAAAAACTAAATATACATGCAAAAATTGTCGATATATGAAGAAATTCGTATTCGAAATTGACAATAAGTTTCTCCTTTATGAATTTCTTCGAATCTTCCAGAATATAATTGAAGAAGATAAATCTTTCCTCAATCTGGATTAGAACCAGGATTATCAACTTTATATGAATAGTTAGTTACTGATTGTGCCACCAAGACGTAGTCCAGGTTCGAATCTAGGGTGAGGCAGATTTTTTCTTGCTTTAGAATTATTGTCTGACAGAGCCGAAAAATCTCGAAATTTCCAAAATTTCCAAAATCTCAGTTTCCAAAGGAAATATTAAGTTTCATTAAATTAAGATTAAATTAAATTAATTCATATTAAGATTCATTAAATATCAAGATTTATCGGGATGAAAAAGTTAAAAAATATCTTTAAGGCCATGGATCATTAGATCATGCGATGATAAGATCCAACGTTACCAATAAGGCAAGAGGCTGTTCACTCTTGAATTTATCAATTTTAACGTTTGAAATCTTTTACATGTGATGCAAGATAGTATAAAATAAAATAAAACAACCTAAGAGAATAACATAGAAGCGCGTTTAAGCTAAAGTGCTTTACAGCGATTCGAGAGATTTCAAATAAGTAGGAACTCGAGAAAGTAACGAAGAATAAGCGAGAATAAGCAGCAATAAGGAGCGAGTCCTTGTGAATCCCTAACGCCGCATAAAATAAGGCCCGAAATCTTACGCATCTCACGCGACTGCGCGAGCCGTTGCTGCGCGGACGTAAACGATATACTAGTATTAGAAGTCAGCTGAGTCAACGTCTCTATTTCGCCAACGAAAAACCAAAACGGTCGGGGTCAACTATTTGACGTGGGGGATTTTTGTGAATTAAAAAAAAAAAGTATTGCATCGAATGTTTTAAAATTTTGCAGATATACAGGGTGGGCCATATAAAATTTTAAATTTACAAAGTCAATAAAAAAAAACGGCTTGATATTTTTCAAAGGTCTAACATTTATTTGAAAGGTTGTTTTATGAAATTTATTTGTGGAAAACAATTTCGGAGAAATGACCACCACGGCTGAGTTTACAGTAGCTTATCCGATCCACCCAATTTTGGAGTACTTTCTCGATGGTTTCAGGCCTTATGGTAGCAACAGCAGCTTGAATCTCGTACTTTAGATCTTGAAATGTTTCTGGATGGTTGGCGTAACATTTATCTTTAACAGCTCCCCACAGAAAATAATCCAACGGAGTTAAATCGCAGCTTCTGGGATGCCAATTCACATCACCTCTTTTGCTGGTTATGCTATTTTCGAAGATAGGGCGTAAAAGATTGAGTGTAGCGTTTGCTGTATAGCACGTAGCGCCGTCCTGCTGGAACCAAATGTTGTCCAAGTCTTCCTCTTCAATTTGCTTGAAGAAAAATTTGGATAACATTGCGCGATATCGCTCACCATTGATGGTTACGGCGGTTCCTTCTTCATTTTCGAAGAAAAATGGGACGATGATTCCACCAGACCAAAATCCGCACCATACAGTGACTCGTGCTGGGTGCATTGGCTTCTCGACGATTACGTGCGAGTTTTCTGTGCCCCAAATGCAACAGTTCTGCTTGTTAACGTAACCACCGAGGTGGAAATGAGCCTCGTCCGAAAAGATGATTTTTCGGTAAAATTGACCATCCTCGGTCAAACGATCTTCCGCCCAATCTGCGAACTGTAGACGGCTCGGATGGTCGAATAGCGACCCATTTCGTAAATTTTAGACATTTTACTGAATATCTGTCACTTTCCGAATGGTATTTGACGTTTCCAATGTCGAAATACAGATAGTTCAAATTTAAAACGCTAGATGGCCCACCCTGTATTTGTGCATAAATAATGAATACAAAGTAATGTTTTCAAATGAAAATATTCGATTTTCAGTAAGTTATCCACCATCTGAGTCTTTAAAAAAATAAGTTCTCCCACTGCTGCAGTGATTGTAGCCTTCACAGTGCCTGAAATCAAAAAAACCAAAAATATTATTAAACTAGAATATATTTCCTATACAATGACCCTCGATTGTAAAAAACAATTAAAATGCAATAAAATGGCAGATTTTTGAAAAAAATAAATAAAAATTTGCTCAAAAATCTGATGGTTTTTGGCCTGACAAAATTATATTTTTTATCCAATCATAAAACTGGAAGGTCTTTGTATAAAAAAACAAATACACAATATGCTAAAAAAAGACTATGATGATTTGTTATCAAGTTACAGCTGCAGCAAAATTGAAAAATGTAGTTTTGATAAAAACGCGTTTAAAGATTAGAGTACTCATTTCATTGTTATAAATTTTTAAATATCATACCTAGAGCTAATCTCCTATTCCAGGTCTATGCAATTCACCTTCCTCTTCTTCAAAAAGCGTCTGCTGGGCTGTTGAAAAATCCAAAAAAAAGAATCGAAATTTTCAAAATTTCAAACTAGTTGTGCCCCTTAAATTTTCTAGAACTCGGTTCCGTAATGCCTGTATCCCCAACTCTTAAACAGTTCTATGAACTTTAGTAAACTATTTTTTTCCGTGTATTAATTGGAATTTAAGCATGCTTAATTTTAACGAATTTTCATTTAAATAAATGGCCTTATTACAATTTTATACTTTCACTTCCAAAGTTTGTCATTACATTATTTATTTGATTTTTCAGAAATGATATTTCCATAGCGCCTCCTTTGAAAATCTGATTTGCGGCACCTGTAGAGCGGGTTAAAACTACGATTTTCAACCCTAGGCTTGAAAGTCACTGTTTCAACCCGCTCTACAGGTACCGAAAATCGGATTTTCAAAGGAGACGCTATGAAAAATAGTATACATTACTCGAAACAAAACTAATAACACACTAATAACAAACGGCTTCATTGTTGACAAGTTCCATTCTACAAACCTCTTCTTTCAAAATTTCAGCCAAATCCATTCATTAGTTTACAAGTTACAATGTCTGAAAGCAACCAACCTCCGAATTTTTTGCAAAGATGGAAGTAAGTAAATTTCGTGTGTTGATTAAACATTATTTTTTATGTACCTCCGGCGCGTAAACTCGTTTTTACGCTACAGTTTAGAGTAGCGCAATGTTGTATATTGCGCTACAGAGGAATGTAATGTAAAAATTGAATTGCGCATGCACCTATAACCATACAGCGGAGCGTAATCTTCTTATTCTTCTTCTTCTTCTTCGTACAGCGTTAGCACCCTACTGACAAAGCCTTGTACATTTGAACTGCGTATGCTCTATTACAGCACGCTACTACTACACAAGATCGATAAAATCAAAATGGCCGGTACTAGTCGCGAAATATCAAGTGCAATGGACGATAATTTTGATGAATACTAGATTAGATTCGAGTGTACGCATAAAAACTCGTATACGGACCGAAGTCACATAAAATAGAATATGTGCCAATGCACACAATTCGGGTAATTACGAGACTCGTTTAAAAAACTCGCAGGACTGATCGCGCCTCGGCATCGATCTCCTGCAAGCATTGTCGCTCGTCGCGTAATAACCCTCATTATGCGCCTAGGCACATAATATACTATTGCATGAAATAACCTTACCAGAAACCAAGGCCGAGCTCGATAAATATTATTCGGACTCTGCTCCGACGTATAGAATGGTTCAGAAGTGGTTTACCGAATTTCGTTGTGGTCGTACGGGCACAGAAACCGTACCAAGTCCAGGTCGTCCAAATGAGATCACTACACCAGAAATAATCAATAAAATCCATGATATTGTTTTGAATGACTCGAAAGTGATAGTGCGTGAGATAGCTGAGATCGTATCCATCTCAAGTGAGCGTGTGGTCAATATTTTGCATACACATTTGTGCATGAGAAAGTTCTGTGCAAGATGGGTGTCGCGATTGCCCACAATCGACCAAAAACGCATTCGTGTGACCACTACGGCGCAAAATTCGGCCTATTTTAATCGCAATCCGAAAGAGTTTCTGCGTCGATTTGTGACGATGGATGAAACATGGATCCACCACTATACTCCGAAATCACGTGAAGAGTCAAAACTGTGGGTTAAACCTGGTGAAAGTGAACCAAAGCGTCCGAAACGCAACAATCGGCTGGGAAAGTTATGGTTAGTGTTTTTTGGGATGCACATGGAGTAATCTTCATCGACTACCTTGAGAAAGGAAGGAAGATTACTGGAACATATTACGCTGCATTATTGGACCAATACTTGACCAAATTTTAAGAAGAAAAAGATTCTTTTTCATAATGAAAATGCACCATCCAACACATTGAATATTGCACAGGTAAAAAAAGCATGAATTGGGTTTTGAATCGCTTCCGCATCCACCGTATTCTCCAGACCTGGCCCCCAGTGACTATTATCTGTTCCCAGACCCCAAGAGATGTCTGTGTGGTAGGCATTTTGAGTCGAAATTTGTTTGTAACATTTTTTCTTTCTTTGAAAGATCATTTTTGCGTATCGGGTATTGTTTTATCACACGCGAAAATTCACAAGAGCGATAACGATGGCATAATATTTTGTTTACGATCGCTATACATGGTATTGTCATATCAACGAAATTGTATAGCTGTCTCACCTATACTCGTACCAGGTGTACAAGTATGAAACCGGTAATGACATCTATGTGTCGCTAGGTAAAACTATACGCTCTGTCAAACCAAATCATTGACGCCATTTCTTCGCATTGAGTTCTGTCAACAATATTCAGTTCATAAACAATCAAGTTTCATACAACTAATTTTATTTCGCTAGTAAAAATGTCGATTTTTGTGCCTTCAAACTACAATTTGCGGACATCATTGATTTTCTGTTACCAATTGAAGAAATCTGCTCTGGAAGCCCATCGAATGCTTGTGGAAGCTTACGGCCAGCATGCTCTAGGCAAAACACAGTGCAACGAGTCGTTCAATAAGTTTAAAAGTGGCGATTTCGATGTGAGAAACGAAGAACGTGGAAAACCACCGAAAAAGTTTGAAGATGCCGAATTGAAAGCATTATTGGATGAAGATGATGGTCAAACGCAACAACAACTTGCAGAACAATTAAATGTGACCCAACAATGCATTTCTCAACGTTTAAAAGCCATGGGATTGATTTTGAAGGTGGGAAGATGGGTGCCGCAGGAATTGACTGAAAGACAATGCACCAGCACATCGAACAAAAAAGACTCGGGAATTGGCAAATTCGTACAGCTGGGAAGCCCTCCCCCATGCGGCTTATTCACCAGACTTGGCTCCATCTGACTACCACTTATTTTCATCAATGGGGCACGCACTTGCTGAACAGCGCTTCGATTCGTACGAAAATGTGAAAAAATGACTCGATGACTGGTTTGACTCAAAAAACGAACAATTTTTTTGGCGAGGCATACACAAATTGCCAGAGAGATGGGAAAAATGTGTGGCTAGCAATGGCCATTACTTTGAAGATTGAATGTATAACCATTTTTATTAAATAAACGTGTATTTTCTCAAAAAAATTACCAGTTTCATACTTGTACACCTGGTATAGTTCTGAGGACCATACCGTAGCATTGGTCTGATAGCAATATTTTCTGGTTCTGAGGACCAAAATATAGTTCTCTTAGCTATACTGTTTTTTTCAGTGCAAAGGGCATTTTTGAAGGTTTGACAAATTGTATTATTTGGAAGGCATAGAAAAGTGGAAAGATCGTTGGACTCGTTATATTGAGCTAAAAGGAGAGTACATTGAGAAATAAAACCGATTTTTGCCAAAAAAATTAATTTTTGTTCATTTTATCACGTCAGTATCAAACACCCTAGTAAACAAATTTTTTCAATAGGGTACCTATCACCTACGAAAACTGAACCACCAAAAAACTTCAGAATCGATAAGAATTGATTTTGATTTTTCAAAAATTTCTTAATAATGTAAACCAGTCTTCTCTTGAGCGCGCGGCAGGTAGATTTTTGTCAATTTTTCTTCTTAAGAATATTTTTCTCCATTTTCGATTCTCTAGATGTTACTTTTCAGGTTAAATTGGACATGCTGAATTTTATTTCAGAAAATCTTCATATCAGTGGTAAATAATTTTAGGCAGATAAAACATAAAATGTGGTTGATATAAAATTTTTTTTCGAAAGGGGATTTGAACACTCGCAGTTGTAAATACAATACAGTACTGGTAGCCACGAATGCGTTTAATCCCATCAACACAGAAGAGTTTGTGTAAGTGAACAGTGTGATTGGTTACTCTCTATCCGTAGACCCCATTTAATGATAACGGTCATTATGACCGGCAGAGGGTTAATAAGTTGGAAGCCATGAAGCCATTACGATTGTAAACGTGTTTTACATCGTAGAGAGGTCAACTGTGGCTAGTTGAAAAGGTATAAGTATCCTCTTGTACCCGGTTTAAAAAATGTCACGAGACATTTACCGAATGAAATCGAAAAAATAAATCAAACACAATTTTTTGGCGAAAATTCGCATCCTCTGAAGAGAACTTTAGTTTTTCTCGAAAATTTCGTTTTACAACCTATTCTTTTTTTTAAACAGAGTGAAATGGGATACTTATATCTTTCTAACTAATCACAGCTGACCTCTCTACCAAACAATTATTCGGAATGGAAAAAAATGTATCTATTATTTTTTTTTCGTATAGAGCGCAGGAACGTGTGGTAGAATTATTCGTACGCAACTAACAAACACCCTGTATATATATAATTATTAATTAATTTAGATGATTTTAACAGCGAAGAAAAATCTTTTCTTGATCACGTGACCTACTTATTCGATGCCCTTAAAATTTTTTCAAAAACTAAATCCTGCCAAGTTATTCTAGGATACTCATCTTTTTGAACACCCTGTATACTTTGAGAAAATGTACCTGGAAAAGAAAGTCGATTTTTTCAAAATCTCAAAGCAGAAAGGTTTCTCAATCCATCAAAACAAAGCGAGCTGGCTATTTCGAATGTAGCCGACCTTGTCAGTCATCGGGGTCGAGGAGGCTGTGAGATTCGCATATGTCGGTAGAGATACCCTCTGATCCGGATATCACATCTTCACTAGCAATCGCTCATGGAAACAGGTATACATATAGTATACCCACGTGTTGCCATCAAGATCATCAGGGGGTCAGAACAGACAAATTGTTGACCTAACAAAGGGTACGACGATTTATGTTCTACACTAGCCTATGGAAAAGTAGTAAAAGGCAAGACTCCCACCCCTTTTCTAACAAGCTCGTGAAATGTGAGATGTAAGGCGAAGATTTAACTACCTATAATGGATTTTCTAGGTGGTCATCGTAATAATAATAATTCTGTGAGTTTGCACAAGAGTCATAGAGAAGGTAGAGGAACACAGGAAAGATACGTGTTCAAAGAGAATAAAAAAAAATGCTGAGGGCAAGAAAAGGAAGGGGGTGAAGAATGCAAGTAGTTGTAATCATAATTTAAATATTCATGTGTGCGTGCAGCGGCACAAGCAGTCGACACGTGTGCACTTAGTTGCCATAGTTTATGAACCCTATGTCCGGAGATCGTTTATAGTTATTGTATTCGTTATTCATTGGTCAAAACAGGTACACGATAACTTATCTGACGTCAATATCTAAAGATAGTACTGACGGTTCATTTCCATCTATTAGATTATTTCAATTTCGTGTAGAAAAAATGTTTGGAAGAGTTAAGCTTGAATTTGGCCTTATCCTAATGAAAATTCCGTCGTCGGAAACTACGTTGGAAATTGAGATATATTAACCGACATCCCTTTCCTATGTAGGATCTGACGTAGTTTTCCACTTTACGATTCATAATATGTTCATAAACTGTATGTACCAGCAAATATTCAAATAATTCGCTGTATCACTAACGAATTCAAAATATATTTTTAAAAATTATCACCTTTTATTTTATACGATAACCAATATTGACCAATATTGCACTAAGTACAAAATTATATTGATTTTATTATATTAATCAGTCATACTAATTTGAAAAAATCTTATCGCTGGATACAATGTCGGAAACGACGCCGGTTTCCCACATAAGATTTGACGTCGGAATTTTCAATAGGGTAGTGTGACCCAATTTAGTTCCCGTTTGAGTTTTAGTCATTTTTCGATGTAATAAAAATTTCTAATGACAAAAGCAAATGAATATTTAAGCTGATGCTTGAAATCTTTCAAAGACTGTATTTTATGCTTTTATATAAAAGATGCAGTCTCGGGTCTGCCTCTGCAATAAGCATGAATAATATCTCGACCCGCAAGTACAAGGTGTTAATGCGATTACTCTGTGAGGGAAAGAAAATTAATTTGTGGTAATCATATAGCCGGTGATTTACGTTCTGTGTTCGCAATGCAATAAAATTGCGTGTCACCAAATTTATTTTCTTGTAATTCAGAATAACGTATGGTAATACTAAGGACATATGAATTCCATTAAGTAAATAAGAACCCGTACTATGAATAACATACTTTTGAAGATATGCAAGCAAGGTTTTCACTTTATAGACATTTTCTAATCTTGTAAAGAGCTGACGAGTCTCGGGAAAAGCTCTGGGTGAACCATCTAAGTTGATAAGTTTCCTGCAAACATTTTTCAACCGTAGAAAAATGATTAGATTCAGAGTAGAACCTATTTATATCAACGTTCACTATACTGTCGAATAAATATTTTTGTCAAACGAGACAAAGGCCGTAGCCAGATAAGCATGGTTGTATTGTCCCAGGTCATATTTCGTTTTTTTTTTTTCATGATTTTCAAAGCAACTTTGTTATTACAAATAACAAACATTAATCAATTACGTATTGATACTTATTACGTATTTTGTTGTTATTGACCTTTTGCCACCTTTCAGTCAGCTTCATAATTCGGCTTTCGTAGAAAGTTTGGTTCTTAGAGGCAAAAAACTGAATCAACTCATTTGTGACAGCCTCATTTGAATCGAATGTTTTTCTATCCAAATGGTTTTGAAGTGAACGGAATAAATAATAATTGGATGGTGCAAGGTCAGGACTATACGGTGAATGAGGCATCACTTCCCAGCCAAACTCCAATACTTTGTTGCGAGTGACCACAGATGTATGTGGTCTGGGAAAATCTTGATGGAAGATGTCGCTTTTACGAGTTGCTAGTTCTGGCGACTTTTCCTTGATTTCTTTGTCCAATTTCATTAGCTGGAGACATTCGAATTGATAGTTTGGTTCCTTGAGAGAAGCTCAAAATAAACAATACCTTTGAAATCCCACCAAACACTCAGCATAACCTTCTTTTGATGAATATCGGCTTTTGGTGTCGATTGTGCCACTGAGAAAAAAGTGCTATTGAATCAAAAGGATTTCTTTCCAAAAGCATGTATATCATGGATTGAAATCAATATGCTATAGAATTAGTAACATATTTATTGGCTCTTGTAGTATATTTTTATGAATTAATAGTATGCATGCTTTTGGAAAGAAATGCTTTTGATTCAATAGCCTTTTTTTCTCAGTGTGCAGGCTCATCTCGCTTGCTCTATGATTCACTTTAAAAATGGATCGGTTTCGTTACGTTTCAGCAGTGAATCGCAAATGGAAATTCGTTTGGTGAGTTGAATTTCGTTCAATTTGTGAGGAACCCAAATATCAAACTTTCAACGCATGTACGAGGTCTGTCCGGAAAGTATCGGGCCTACCTTTATATCTCCGCGCTGGCGTTATTCTTCATCATCGGGTGGGTGGCATCTTCAAAGTAATCCCCACTTGATTGAATAACACGGTTCCAGCGATGTTTCCACTTCTCGAAACAGTCTTGGAATTCACATTAAGGGATGGCCTTGAGTACGCTTGTCGCATTATTTTCAACCGTTGTTTTGCCATCGAATCACTGTCCTTTGAGTGGTTTTTTGAGTTTTAGAAACAGCCAAAAGTCACAGGGGGCTATGTCGGGACTGTACGGAGGTTGTCGGAGCAATGCGATACTGTGTTTACTCAGAAACTGCTGCACAAGATTCGATGAATGCGCTGGCGCATTATCGTGGTGAAGAAGCCAGTCACCGCACACACGCGAGTCATTCCTAAAATCTTGTTCAAAATTTCCCAAGCAGTAGTTTTCGGTATTCTGAGATCATTTTCTAGTTTACGAATAGTTAATCGACGATCACCTTCAATCGCAAGTCGCACCCGCTCAATATTATTCAATGTTTTTGTCGTCGAAGGTCGGACAGAACGAGAATCACTATCAAAAAAAGTTCGGCCTCCTTTGAAACGATTATACCACTCTTTTATTCGTGTTTTGCTCATAGACTCATTCCCAAAGGCCTTCTCCATCATCTGAATAGTTTCCGAACTCGTTTTTCCGAGTTGAAAACAAAATTTGATGCAAATTCGTTGATCTTGTTTTTTAGTCATTTTCAACAATCACAAAATCCGCCGAACTCAAAAATAGCTTTGTAAACAAAGACACGCTACGCATGAACTATACGTCCGGCAGATGTCAGCAAGCAACCGATAGGCTCGTGAGGCTTTACTGTTGACGTTCATGCTCCGCAGAGGTCGCTCGAATACTATGGCGCGGAGATATAAAGGTTGGCCCGATACTTTCCAGACAGACCTCGTATGTGATATGTTAAACTTCTCAGCGATCTCTCGTGTCGTACTACGCCGGTTATTTTCTATCATTGCTTTTATTTTGTGTTCGTCAACTTCAGTTGGGCGTCCAGAGCGTGGTGCATCTCTGAGGTCAAAATCTCCGGAACGAAAACAAGCAAACCAATTCTGACGCTGGCGTTCTGTAAATGATTTTTCACCATAAACATCATACAACTTTTTTCGAGCTTGCACTGCGTTTTTACCTTTTCGGAAGTAATTTATGACTTAATGTTGCCAAAAACGCTCTACTAAATGTTAAAACTTTACTTTACTTGTGTTGACATTGGAACAGTTTTTAAAATTAAACACTTATATCAATTAAATAGACGCAAACGTTTCGGTCACAAATGGGGGCCCTCATCAGTGACAACTAATTTAATTCAATAATGACTGGGAAATTCACATGGGATGCGGCTACAAAACGCTTCTCGAATATATACACACGAACGCGGACAGAACGGAGTTACTCAAAAAGTGAAAAAATTATATTTAGAGGTTGTTACACATTTATTTAAGTTTTTTCTTTCGAACGCAGAAGCGAAAGATAGATGCTAGTAGACACACTCCGTTTCACGTCAGAATTAGAGTGATTTGGAAGATGAGCTGTACCGTTAAAACGCTAGTGTTAAGAAGTTTAGATTGAATGAATCCAAGAGCCATCCGATGTACCTATTCAATCCGTAAATTCATTCTGAATTCAATTCAATTTGAATTAAATCATAGTTCATCCTTACATAGAGCCATATCTCAATGTAAGGCAGAATAGGATAAAAAAAATTATTCAAATTCAAAACCAGCATCAAGGGGAAAAAACGAAGCAGAGCCCATTTGCATATAAGGGCCAAAATTTGCCACAAAAAATTTGTTGTCTTCAATCTTTTTGAAACTCCACTGAGTTGTAGTCCCAGTGGACCTCTTTTGATCCCCCAAAGGAGATAGCTCTAGTACGACTGGTTGTCAACATACAGGGGGTCATATTTTCCACGTTTTAACACGCGCGCCGTTATTCAATCAATCATAACTTCTGCTAAAGTTAGTAAATTTAATTTTTAAATGAGTGTTTTTTAAATGTTTTTTATGAGCTTTCCGATAAAAATAATAATTTTGTGATAAAAAGAATATTGTATGCTCATTATCCCAGTTTAAAAATATTTTAAGTTTGTTTTCAAAATGCGACCCCTTAAATTTCTTTCAAAATTTTTCAAATAAAAAGCTTCATTCTTTCCCTTCAAAATCATCCAAGATAGAAAGTGGAGCGAAAATTGCTATTTGACTTATGAGAGGATTCTTGCACTGGGCTGCTGCGCCGCGAGCCACTGTACAGTGTAAGTAAGCATTTCGTAGGTCTTATTTGTATATTGTGTCTATTTATATTGTTATAATGTTTTATAATGATCACCCAAGCTCCTTCTTCTCGGTATGGTTAAATTAACGTTTAATCACATTTTAAAAATCTTAATAGATTAAAAAGAAGTATCTAAATAATATAAATATAACTAATAAAACGTGACTAACCGTTACAAAGGAGGCATTCAATGAATTCAACTAGCTCAATCCTTATTCAGACCGAATCGTATTGTTTCAAGAAATATTATTTATGAAAACTAAGTTTGCTTTATTGTAACTGTTTGCAATTATCAACGCATCCAATTTACAAAATGATCCATTTCTATATATAATATAATTAATAATAATAATTACAAACCTACCATACACATTATCCGAGAATTGTCAATTCTAAATCTCATAAATCACTCTCTATGGCGAGTTTTTTCTAAACTTATAACACCGAAAAATGAATTCTATTGCCAGAATGGTATCCATTCAGGGGCAAAGACTGAACTTAATATTTTTTATTTGTTTCTAGTGGAGATATTCAAAATAAATAAAGAACACGTGACTCCGGAACTGAAGACGAAAAATTTTTTAGGCGAGTTCACTTGGCAAACTTTGCCCTATAAGAACCTTGAACGAAGGATACAATCTTTCGCTATCTAATCCTTTTTACTTTATGGGTGAAAAAGGAACCAGTAGAATGAGTGAAATGTATAACCTTGAAGAAAATTGACGCTTCTTGTTGATCAGTTAATTTGTTTACTCCGTCAACATGATTACTCTGTCGGCTAAGCAGATGCAGTGTGTATAAGTATTATGAATATGTGGGCATCCGAATGGATGTTTAAACGAAAGAAATCGGTGCGCGGTGTTAAGACGGTGTGCACAAAGTTGGCATGCGTTAAGCAAGTGTGCGTATAAAACGTAGGAGTATATACCTTGGTCTGTGCAATACCTTTCACATAACTAAGAGTAAATGCCAGGCCGCGGTACTTGAGACTGTGAAGCCGTACTGTTAACCCCCCTCTCTTCAACCCCCCTAGCCACCAATGAGACCTATCTCACCTATCGTAAGCGCATCCGTCTAACTTTGGTGGCGTTGTAACTAATGATTGTTCAGACAGCAACAACCGTCTTTTATGTTGAATAGAATCACGAAATGCATCGTCGCTAAACTTTCCGAAAGAGGACAGCATTTTCTTTTTTCAATTGTTTCGAAATGCTTTATTCACAATTTATTTCGCTCTGGGAAAAAACTCATTGTCAATCAAAATGCGCTTGTATATTATATAGAAGTAGGTACAGTGTTGAAAATGTCTGTATCAAATCGAATAATAATATATTTCTTTGGGTTGTTTTTGGATAATTTGAGTTTTGTTTCTTTAATGTTTATTGCAATCTGTAGTTCATGTATATAATTTGGAAAAAATTTGACAATTACTTTTTTCAACAAATGTCCACGTTTCTTGATCCCCTGAATCTGACAAAAAAGATTTTTCCAATCGTGTCTGCCTGTTTATTTATTTTCTTTAATTTCTTAAATAACGTTTCGATGAAAACTATGTCATCCTCTTCAGATTTTACAATTGTATTGTGTTGTAGAATTCTGTAAATTTTTTGTCAACTTTTTTTACAACAAAAAATTACTACTAAAATTACCTCTTTAACCGATGAAAACATTTAAGATAGTTAATCCAGAAAAATCAGACCTCAGGCAAAAATAGATCATTTTGCTCTCATGAATAGTAATATTATTATTGAAGGGTTATTTTGGAAGAGAAAACCCAAGTGCGAATTGCCGAAGGTGATAATACGGCACAATATTGGCCCAATCTCGGCAGCCAAGAGTCGGCTATTGTTATTGGGCCAGTGTTACTGTTTGCATCGGTCAAGTGCTGGGCCGTCGACGGCGGCCTTTTTCGACTGTTTGAATTTACCGACCTTCAGCCGAAACTTGGCCCAGTATCCGCGATATACCTTGCCGATTGTCATTTTTACTATGGCATCCAGTTCTGATAGTAGAAGAGCCAGAGTCGGGCTCATGGACGGCACATTACTGGGCCACGTGTCACTTTTACCACGGCAAACCATTCCGGAAGTGAGAAAACCAGAGTTAGGCACAGCATTGGCCCATTGCTGTGCCGAAAACAAGTACTGGCGGCCAGAATTGGCCGCCAAGTGCATACCGGAGTTATCATTCCAGCAACGGCACGATATTGGCAGCTGATTTTCGGCAAATTTTTGGCGATGCTGGGCCAGTGTTGGGCCGTATCCAGCTTCGCACTTGGGAAGATTAATTTCCATGAAAAAATTGAAACACAGAAAAATAATTTTATTAATAAATTTTATTTTTAATCCAACTTTTTTTCTTATCGCTTCTTACCAAATTTTAAAAATTCATGCGATTTTAATAAATTAAAAAATCACTTCTTCGAGAAAAAGATTCCCTACAACTTGACCATTTCCAATTTTCGAAAATGAATAAATTATTATCAAATTCAGCAATTTGTTTATAAAAACTTTGTTTTGAAAAATGTTTTTTTAATGGTTTCAGCCATTAAAGAATTTATTTTTAAAAATCAGAAACGGTGAATTTGTGGAAATCCTTTCTCTGAAAAAATGATTTATTAGAATCGCATAATTTTTTTAAATTTGGCAAGAAGCGATGAGAAAAAAAGTTGGATCAAAAATAAAATTTATTAGTAAAATTATTTTTCAGTGTTTCAAATTTTTTTCATGTTAAATAATCTTTTCTCTTTCAAAATAGCCCTTCAATAATAATATTGATATTCTTGAAAGCAAAATTCTCTATTTTTGCCTTAAGTCTACTTTTCGTGGATGAAAACTACCTTAAAAGTTAAGGAAATTGTGCTCGATAATCGCCATTTGAGCTTAAGAGAGATAGACCTTAAGGTATTTCCTTCACGAAAATTATACCTCAGGCAAAAATAGATAATTTTGCTTTCAAGAATAGCAATATTATTATTGAAGGGCTAAGTTGAAAGAGAAAAGACTATTTTTCATGGAAAAAATTTGCAACACAAAAAATAATTTTATTAAAAAATTTTATTTTTACCCAAACTTATTTTCTTATCGCTTCGAGAAAAATGTTCAGAAATAATGCGATTCTAACAAATCACGGTTCATTTTTTTAGGAAAAAGATTTTCTACAACTTGACCGTTTCTTATTTTTAAAAATAAATTCTATAATGGCTGAAACCATTAAAAAAACATTTTCCAAAACGAAATTTTTATAAACAAATTGCTGCATTTGGTAATAATTAATTCAATTTCAAAAATAGAAAACTTTCATGTTGTAGAGAATATTTTTCTTGAAAAATGAACCGTGATTTATTAGAATCGCATCATTTTTAAAAATTTGTCTCTAAGCGATAAGAAAGTAAGTTTGGGCAAAAATAAAATTTATTAATAAAATTATTTTTTTGTGTTTCAAATTTTTTCTATGAAAAATAAACTTTTCTCTATCAAATTACCCCTTCAATAATAATATTGCTATTCTTGAGAGCAAAATGATCTATTTTTGCCTGAGGTCTAATTTTCGTGAACGAACTACCTTAACATTTCTCACAAGTTTGTTTGTTCGGCTTGTTCCAAAAGAGCTGAGTTTTCTTCAAAAACAGTACCATGACCAGGTCTCTTTAGACATGCTCAATCGCGCCAATTCTGATTCCACATTCATGGAACGCATCATAACTGGTAACGAGACATGGGTCTACGAGTCTGACACGCAAAGAGGTCAACAGTCATTAGAAAGAAGGACAAAAGACGAGTTGAAACCGATAAAACCATGTCAAAGTCGCTAAAAATTCAAGATAATGCTCATTTTTTTCTTCGATATTCGTGGTTTGGTGCATCACAAAACCGTTCCAGAGGGACAGACGATCAATAAAAAATACTATCTAGCCGTATTGAAGCGTTTGCGTGAGAAAATCCGATAGAAACGGCCAGATTTGTGGAAAAACAATTCGTAGATTTTAGACAACGATAATGCGCCATCGTATAGAGCGACAATTGCCCAGGTGGGAATGTCGGATCCATGCTAGTATTTACAAACGGCTCAATAACGCGCCAGTTGTAAACAAGGAGCAATGCCTGTACTGGACAGTTGGTATCGGGTCGAGGATTGGCGCGGTACTGGCATAGTACAGCCCCCGTTCTGAGACCAAGTGTCGGCTAACAACCGACGTCGGAGTAATGCCAGTACTGAGTCAGTATAGATTTCAGTGCTGGCATGGTACCGATGTCCAGTACCGCGCCAGTACCGATGGACAACTTCCAGCCAAGTTACCTTTCGGAGCCGCGCTAGTGGTAGGCCGTGCTTATGTCAGGACTATGCCAGTTCCGTACCAGTACTGCAAATCGTTCTGCGGTACTGTCGCGGTACCAACCGGGTTATGAATTTCCACTTGAGTGTGACGGAATTTAAGGCCAAAAACACAACAAATACCATCGATCAACCACCGTATTCACTAGATCTTGCCCCGTGTGACTTCTTCCCATTCACGAAACAAAAATTCCCGCTCCGAGGATCCCGTTTTAACTTAATTGAAGCCATTGAACAAAATTCGTGGAAGGAGCTGAAGGTCATACCAGAAAGTACCTATAAAAAGTGTTTCGAAGACTGGAAAAAACGCTGCCATATGTATGTTGCATCAAATAGGGCCTACTCTGAAGGCAAAAAATAAATATTGATGAATAAATGAAAATTGTGCGTTTTATTTAAAAATTCCCGGTAATTTTTCGACTCGATATACCTTCTAAATCTGAATCAGTCACATTTTCACTGATTGAGCCAGTAATTTGTCTTTTCACTGATTCATCAGTGCAGAATTATTTTTCGCGGTCAAATCAATTAATTTTCACTGATTGAATCAATGTAAAAATATTTTTCACTGTTAAATCAGTTAATTTCACTGAAGTAATCAGTGCAATTTGACGGATTTACAGTAATCTCTTTTTAGCTATTTGAACCAGTCAAATTTCACTGACAATCAGTAGATTTTGACTGATTTAGATTTATAGAGTATATAATATAATATGTAAGTCCCTGAGTGATCTCCTATATAAATCACTACATCGAAAATCTATTTTTATAAAAAATTAAAATCTTCCAAGTCAGTGCCTCATTATTTAATTGATATGAGGAAAATCCCTCTGGCAAGGGCAGAGTTTTAAAAATGTCTTATTGCTGACAGTAAACCAATTTATAACACTATAGGTTCACTGACAAGGAACTAGAACCGGTATATCTTCGTCCTAAAGATCATTAAATGTAATCGAAAGTAATAAAGATATTATATATAGGTTATTACTGCTCCCAGAAATATCTTAATATAATATTATCTTTCCAAAGACGTTGTAAACATTTCCGAAGTAAATTATAGACCTTCGGGTCAAGTGACCTCGCTCTTGCTTGTCGGAACGTGTTTCAAATAATTCAATGCAGAAAAAAATGAGGTTAAAAGTAGAAAAGAAAGGAAACTGATTCCGAATGTGATGCCACAATTAATCCACAAATCTAATTAACTTCGTAACGCATAATTCACTGCTTTCAACACATGGTAATTTTGGAAAAAGTCATTACCTTTAAGACAGTAATGATGATTTTTCTTATTATTTGACCCGTGTGGAAAAATTTCATGGCAGTCTATTGTCTGATCTGGCCCAGGTCTGGCAATGTCCAGACCGGCTAGTCTGGATGGTTTGATCTGGCTCAGATCTGGCGCTGGTCAGCATTCCATGACAAAAAAGTTTGTATGTGGCGAACAAATATTTTTTTTACAAGTTTCAAAAAATTCATATGTTAGCAAAAAATTTTTAGAAACATTTATTACGCGACCGGGAACATGTATCTCCTTTTTGCAAAAATTGCTACTACATACTTTTTGATTCCAAAAATTGCTAACCAGCCGCTGGCTTGTGGCTGGCTAGCCGCTGACTAGCGGCTGATTGTACAAAATTGTTACAGTTCTGGCCAGCCCCAGACCAGGCCTTATAGTCAGCGCCAGAACTGGAAACCAGACAGTCTAGTCTGGCGCTGGCCAGCGCCATGAAACTTTTCCACACAGGAAATTAAATCCTCATGATAATTTGTTGCTTACAATTTTCGAATTCCAATGTAAAGCATGTCAACAATAGTAAGGAAATTTAAATTCCAATCTTGAATATTTCACTCAAGTTTTTAACTGATTTAAATATTTATTTACAGTCTTTACATTATAGTAAGGGGAGAAGCCAAGAATGCAAATATATTACATAGTGTGCAGAGGATGAATCGATGATTATATTACACACTTGAAAATACATTACGTATCTATCACCTGTCCGGTCACTGTTAATGAACATGCCATTGAACATTAATCTTAACGCACAATTCAATTAAACAAGTCTTGATTTTATGTTCATTACTTTGGGAAAATAATTACTCAAACCTTTTCTCACACGTAAAGCTTATATTATTTTGTAGAAATAATTGTTTCGCAAGTGGAGAAAATATTCTGCTAGGGAATGTAAATATGTAAATCAAGTATAGATTATTTGGAAAAATGGCAACTCATAAACATCACATTTGAAGCAATAAGCACGGTAGCAAGAAATACTCTCATTAACATGAAATGCCTGCTATTAAATTCAATAATTATTGCTCACTCTATCTCCAAAGACAGAAAGTGATCTGCAGATCGATTATTAAGTAAATTCAGTGGGAATTTTCACTGATAATCGACGGATTTTTAAGTGAATAAGTTTAACTAATGGAGAATAAAGACAGTCTTTAAAAGCGGAATACCTTTAACCGGAGACATATTAATTTATTACTTTGATTACGAGTAATATATGACTTTGCGTGATTAAACATATTTATTATAGTATCGCTCCCTTTGTAAGCAAAAAGGAACTGAGCAACCTCATTTGTTTCATTAGCCTTGTTAAAACAAAACCTGTAAATTATTATCATTGAGTGCAACATGCGTCTTATTGTGGTTTTTACAGTTTCAGAAGTCATAAGTTTTTATGAGAACAATTAGAAATGTTTAATAATTCCAATCCGTCCAAATCCATGTGGCTCACGAAAGTCAATTAGAAAGAATCTAGCATCAATCTGAGGCATAATTTCAATACATCTGAATCTGTTCGTCTCAATCTGCTCGCTGACCCTAAACTCAATTTGAACGTATCCAGGACCAATCAGGGACAGAATTCCAATCCAATTGAATTGGCCATTCAGAGAAAAAATTCAGCAATATTTCGAAGGAACAATTTCAATCCGTCCAAATACGTGCGCCCCACGTTTGTCAGTTTGCGGAAATCTGGCATTAATCCTAGACACATTTACAATTCATCTGAATCCGTACGTCCACTATATATTCAATCCTGATGAATCTGAAGCTAATCCGCGGTATGACACATCTTTAGTCCGTTTCAATCTGTCTGTCCACTCCAAATTCAATCCGAATGAATCTGGTACCAGTCAGGTGTAGAATTTTTATTCATTTGAATCCATGAGTTGACGCCAGATAAAAACACAATTTCAATCCATTTAAATCCTCGCACCCCGCAAAATTCAATTCGAAAGAATCTGGCAACATGCCAAGGCACATTAGTTTCTATCCAGTCCGTCTGAATCTGTGCATTCATTTCAAATTCAATTCGGACTGATCATTAAGTTCAATATGCGTCTTATTGTCGTTTTAACAGTTTTGAAATTTTTTGAAAATCTAGTAACACATTTTCATTGTTATACTTGCACTTCGCGCTCGATTCTTAATTTGTATCCATTAGAACCACACTTGCATTTAAAAATAATATTTTTCATCAATAAACAAAAAATATAAGTCCTATGAAAAAATGGTTAGTAGAAAATTTATAGATCTCTTTGAAATGGGCAATTTTGTTTTTAAACATTTTTTCCGTGTCTCGTATATTTTAGCGGGAAAATTGAATTTTTGGTTATTAGAAAAACATTTTTAATGGATAAAACCATAATCATTGGGCAAAAATTGGTGGGTGAAAAACTCGTCTACTCTTTTTCGGCCTTCTAAAAGTGTGCCAAAGCACAATCCAATCCGATAATTCTTTCGAAAGTTATCGTGCTAATAGACAACGACAACGATAGACACTTTCGTAAAAAGCAATACCTTCTCATATGATGAGAATGTAAAAATTCCAATCCTAATCAAATCTTGAAAGGCAGATAATGACCAAATTATTAGAATATGATACGTTATATTAGGTAGAAGAGTGACTTGAAGCGTAACTAAATTGTGAGTTGAGTGCGTCTTACATTCAAGGACGCAATTGTAGATTACAAAGACAATTGCATATAATTGATATTTCTTTTCTAATGCCATTTTTTATACGTAAAAAGTTCAAAATTGCAAGAAACGGTAGCAAAACATGAATTAAACATATAGTAAAAATAGGTTCTTGGAAACAAATTTTTAATACAACTTCAAGGTTCAAAGTAATTAAGAAAATGTATTTAATAATCTGGTTATCAAAGCTGAAATACATTTTCTTTTCTAAAATCAAGGACGCTTATTTGGTAACTATAATGTAGTTAATAAAGTGTCAACATTACATTTTTTTTCTAAATATCTATTAAAAGTTTTTAAAATAAAAACGCATTTAAAAAATCTGCTTGCTTCGCGGGCACATTCTCATCGCGCGCTTCGCGCTCAGTCATATGTTCTTTGCATGCGTTCAAGTTTATTTCTTGTAATTTGATACTGAAACTCAAGTCAATTTTATAATTAGTAAATGTGAATTAAATTTTCTCAAAGTTACTACATTTTTTTTTTATTTCAAAAGAGAAAGGAAATTCAATTCACTTGAGGCAAAATGAGATACCGAGTTTTCAACCAGACAAACCTATCTTAGTGCGTTTTATTTAATAACACAGTTTCAGCTTGGTATCTGATTTTATATGGAATGCGGTTGCAGGAAATAAAATGCCGGTAAGGTAGGAATCTTTACGTCTTCTAAATCCTAAAGAGTTCTCGGTTCGAGCCTGGAATAAGGTTAATTTTTTTTACGAACGCATTTTGGATCAAAAACTGAACAAAACTCCCATCAATCTAGAGCGCAGATCTTTATCAGAAGCAATGCATTTTTTAAACACCAATTAAGACTATAGATCGACCAGACCACGTGACGTCGGTAATCACAATTACAGTATGTAAGGATATTCGAAAATTTTTAACTAAAATAGATTTTTCATACCATTTTTCTACACTGAGAGACTTTTCGTTAGAAAGAATGATAAAAATTAATGAAAATTTAATATAATATTGTTTTAAAATGAGGAAAGCCGAGGCTTTATTACACTTACTCATATTATGACATCGAAATTCAATAAAGTTATAACAGTCTTCAAAACATTTAGAAGACAAATTAGTACTTTATATACCAAATATTACGAATCTCCATTCGAAAAGTTAAGAGTATGAAAAACTGATATTATGATTATTAAGTTGTCTAAAAATAATTCGAATGAAGTCGAGCAATGAATATTATAACCTGGAAAGCATATTTAAGAAATTTATACGAGGGTCGTTCAATAAATCCTTAGAAAAAGATAGAAAAACAAATTATTTTGTGTACTTTTTTTTTATTCTTCCACATAATCTCCTTTTAACTTTTCCAAGCGTGTCTCCAACTTATTTAAGCCGTCCAAAAAGTAGCATTTCGGAAGATTCTCAAAATAGGCATCTGTTTGGGCGATGGCCTTGTTCGACGTGAACTGTTATCCACTGAGCCATTTTTATCAAGTTTGGAAATGAAAAAAATCACTGGGGGCCAAATCCGACGAATTTTGTAATAATTCGAATTTTAATTGCATAATTATGGCCATCGGAACAGCGCATGTATGCACCCGTACATTGTCTTGATGGAAGAGAATCCTTTTCTTTTTCAAATGAGGACGTTTTTTCTTGATTTCCTCGCTCAGCCGGTGTAGATGATTCCGCGTATATCACAAAAAACCTTGGCCATCACCTTGCCGGCCGATTTCACCACCTTCGTCTTCTTCGGAGCCCGTTCGCCTTCAAAAACCCCCTGTTTTTGACTGCTCCTTTGTCTTTGGAGTGTAGTCGTTTATCAGTTATGTATCGACGCGGAAACGCGCCAGGATTGCGACGGAAAAGCGGCAAAGTAACCTCAGAGTCAACCATACGATTACATTTATTCTCTTCTGAGAGCAAACGCCGCACCCATCTTTCCGAAATTTTTTTCAAACCCAATTTTTTGTGCAAAATTTAAGACACTGTACCTTCACTGTTACACAAAAGTTTGACTTTCCGCCCGAAAGTTGTCTGACTTCAGATGTAACTAAGCAAAACCCATGTCAGAAAAGGGCCAATTTATGCACAGGACTGAGTTTCAGTTGTAACTATCTTCAGCCTCCTGTTGTTCTGTGTTACGATACGCATGTGGCCTCAACTATTGCGCGCACTTTAATTCGTCGATCACTTACAACCATCTCGTGGATTTTGTCAATCATTTCGAGGGTAGTCACTTCCACTGAACCTCCCGAACGATGTTCATCTTTTGTGGATGCACGGCCATGTTTAAACTCATTTACCCAATTGTAAACAGTTGCAAACACAGGAGCAAATGTGCCAAGAACTCCATCCAACTCAGCTTTTACATCTTTCGGTCTTAAGCCTTTTAAATATAAGCGTTTGATCACCGCTCGAAACTCACTTTTTTATATTTTTCTAAAAGCACAAAAGTTTTTGCTTCAATTGACAATAAACATGAAACCATATAATGATGCTTACCAGTGATCCTAGAACGTGAGAGCTGGCGGCCCCCACCATAGACCTCACCAGCTCATGGCTTCTTCCTCACTCGACTACCATAGGTTGGTTGAATAAGAAAGACACAATGAGCTCGAGGCATCTATGGTGGGGGCCGCCAGCTCCCACGTTCTGGGATCACCGATGCTTACTAAAACCAAACCATTTTCGATACCACGAGCGCCATCTCTTGGATTTTCTAAGGACTTATTGAACGATCCTCGTATTATGAATATGAACTTGCTAGAAACCTGATGAAGCGCAGCAAAAATCGAAACATTCGTTCTTGGTTTTTCGTATAATTCGTTTCAGAATGTCGTTCAAGTGCTTCCGTCGTTTTTTGATTGGCTTCGAAGACTCGATCGGCTTCGTAGACGCGATCCAAGTCTGTCTAACTCAGTAGTAGCTTATAAGCGAGATTCCTATCGGAATGTGACAAACGAGAATAGCCGAGAAGCTTTAGGCGTTAGAAATACATTTAGTTATGGAGATATAAGTAAGTTAAAGGATTCGAATCCAAAAGCAATTATGAAATTTTTAATTCAAGCTTGCGATTACAAATAATGTATCATTGTGTAACGTAAATATTTGAACCAAGGCCGGCTCAACCATATAGGCGAAATAGGCAACCGTCTAGGGTGGCAAAGTTGGGGTAAAATTTTCATTTACACAACAAGAAATTAATGGAAAACATATAAAATATCCGTCTCTATTTTAAATTTACCGCAAAAAATGAAAGTGCTGCCTAGTCATCATTTAATGAAATACTATTTATGTTATCCATAGAAGTATCTTCAGATTGAAGGGGCGCCAAATTTTCTTAAGCCGACCCTGATCTGAACGTAAATGAAGTATTATTATAATAATATTTGTGTCCATGTTTTCACTGAAACCTCTCTTCCCTCTTCTTAGCGCCGAACTCCCTCTTTTTTTCATTTGTTTCGCACGCGTTACAAAACTTTAATATAGTGGATTTCGGATCCTCGTAGCTTTTATGACACTTCCTGGAACATATGGGTCATTCCATATTAGATTGAAAGTCGATGTCGCAGATTTCAACGAGATAATTTTTTTTCGGTTCTTTATCAACAATAAATAGACACGTATTTTTTGTTTAGCCAAGAAAATTTTTTTTACAAGTATACGATTTTTCGAATTTTCTAAGAAATTATATTTTCGACATAGCAAGCGCACTTTCAAGCCTGTTTATCTTGAAAACAATTGTTCGCAAGAAAATTTTTCCAAATTACGAAAATTAGGGTTTTGACTCTTCTTTACCGAGATTGTTGCGAAAAAATTGTTTAAATATTTTTTAACATGCAAAAGTAAAGAAATAAACGCAAATTCGTTTTTTCCAAATTTGGCCCCTTTAGAAATTTTTTTTTTTCGTGGATTTAGATTCTTTGAAGTCTGTTATAAAATATGACGATTGAATCAAAATGGCTGGATCATTGATTCGGAAGTTATGGAATTTTGAAGAGCCTCGCGCGCAATCCGGGCGCTTCCACACGCGGCGAGCGTTTACCTTTACTTTTAGGGCTAATAACTTACGCCCGGTAAAACGCTCGCCGCGTGTGGAGGCGCCCGGATTGCGCGCGAGGCTCTTCAAAATTCCATAACTTCCGAATCAATGATTCAGCCATTTTGATTCAATCGTCATATTTTATAACAGACTTCAAAGAATCTAAATCCACGAAAAAAAAAATTTCTAAAGGGGCCAAATTTGGAAAAAAACGATTTTGCGTTCATTTCTTTACTTTTGTATGTTAAAAAATATATAAACAATTTTTTCGCAACAATCTCTGTAAAGAAGAGTCAAAACCTTAATTTTCTTAGAAAATTCTAAAAAACCGTATACTTGCAAAAAAATTTTTTTGGCCAAAAAAAATACGTGTCTATTTATTGTTGATAAAGATCCGAAAAAAAATTATCTCGTTCAAATCTGCGACATCGATTGTCAATGTAATATGGAATGACCCATATATTCCATTTATTCGAACGAAAATATTAACTTTGCCGCTTGAAAAGCACATATTAATTTCTTATACGTAAACCCTGTTTGCCTCATTTTGAAACGATATTATACTAAAACAATTCATTTTTATAATTCACTCTAATGAAAAGTCTTTCACGTGACGTGATCTAGTTGATCCATGGCCTCAAAATGAAATTAGTTTAAATACACCCCTGATCTATAACTACTTACTAAGATACCACGCCCAGCACAGCCGAGACCTTCATCAACCATTTCTCAGATTCCTCAGAACTTGATTCTTGATTTGATCGTGTCAGATATTCACATACCACCACAATGATCTTAACACCATACTTCAATTTAAAGCTAGCGTTTACAATGGCTTTGTTCTAACTTTGTTCTTGCTTCAATGTATTTGATGTAAAAGTGCAATAATTCGTCCTTGAACACTCACATCCTTATCTCTTTAATTCAATACACATTGTTGAACATTTTTCCATTATATTTAGTATAGAAGTATATGATACTAGATTCACTGCAAAAATAACTTAAATATTGCGTAAAATTAAATTATGTCAGTTGTTAATTTTGATACATTAAATTTAATATCTCAGTAAGGGAGATGTACCAGGTACGGGACTGGTTTTGTTTTTCGGCCATATCTTTTGACTGAGTTAACATTTTGAGTTCATATAAGAATCAAATTAAAGCTAATGTATTTGCTCAACTTTTATTCCAAGATATTATATTGATATCATACACAGAAAAAAAATTATAACCATTTTCGTAAAGTGATGTTTTTCGGACCAAAAAATTTTTGGCACCAGGTACGGGACACCTAGAAAAATCCGCTAAAAATGGAAAAATATGAAGTAAAAACACCGTAAATAAATAAAATGTCAATTTTTATTAATTCTGACAGATTTCAGTGGCAAAAAGGAATATAAAAATCAGCCCGCTCGCAAGTTTGAGCGCGCCTAGGGCGCGCGATTCGATCGTCGCGCTTCGCGCTCCGTAAAACTCGATAGTCGCGCTGCGCGCTCCCGTATTTCTTGACCACGCGCATCGCGCTCCCTTCTTTCTTGACCTCGCGCATCGCGCTCGGTCTTGTGCTCTTCGCCTACGTTTAAGTTTATTTAATATATGCAAAACACTCACCTTGTTCTGTTAAATAACTTCGAATAATAGCACTTTGAAAATAATTCGATAAAACTTTTTAAAATGATTTTCACACACGATTTCTTGAGCTAACACAAGGAATGCGACTATTCACATCGGTCTTTTACCAAAAATTAGCTACTGTCATTAGAAATATTTGACACTACTTTAATTGGCCATATTGGTATTTTAACATTGAAAGAATTAGCTGTCCTGCAACTGTTACATCTCCCCTATATTAAATATAATAACCCAGTGTGTTGTTTGAAAAATAATATACAGAGATATTAAATTTCTCATACAAATGTACGTGAAATTTAGTAATATTTCTAACAGTGTACAATAAGGTCGAGAATTACAATTCCTTGTTCTGCAAGAGAAGAAGAAAATGCTCAATTTGCTATTTAAGGATGCATCTTCTCTAAGGTGTGTTAGTTATTATTTTTTATTGCTTATTATTAATTTTGAAATAATGATAAGAATACATTTACTTTCCTCTAATTGGTCCATATGAGTGTTTGCAGTTGACCGTGGAAAGGGACATAGATAGTATTATAAGTGAAAGTCGTCAATCGACCTTGCGACAGAGCAACGTACATATCAGCCGCCCGCGAATATCAACTCAACAAGTAGGCAAAAACATGAATATTTTCCCTCTTAAGGTAGTCCGGTAGCGATCAAATAAGCGACTATAACAACTTTTCAAAAATGTTTCATGCGCGTTGCAAAATTCCGAACATTGTGCGGAAAATTTTTTTTCGTTATAATTTACTATTAATACCTATAACTCTGAGATAATTAATTTGGCATGGGGTCAGATGTTTAAGCAGTTTTCTATGTAATAATCATAGAAATTGGTAAAGGCAAACGTTTCGGCCACAAATGGGGGCCCTCTTCAGTGCCAGCAATTTTAATTTGCATTAAAAATAGTAATTATAACATAAGCAAGCAAAATCCATGCAACTTAATAGTTATTTTGTTTTTTTATAATAAATTTATTTAAAAAATAGAAACAGAATTAGTAACTGTATCACGGGATTGCTTTTACTATAAATACAATACTTTCGAAAAAGTATTGGTAAAGAAACGTTTTTTTACACGTATATCATACATGTTAATTCAAAATAAACAAAAAATTCAATATCATTCTTTTCTATCAAAAAATGTCCTCACTCGCGATCATCTTAACGCCTGTACTATAATATGTTCAAGGGAGTGTTTCTGTACCGATTTGAGTGACTTTTCTGACGAAAAGATTTTTGAATGTGCATACTCTTTGGAGTTGTAACCTGACTCTTCATAAAAGTTTTCTTCTATACAGAAAACTCTCAATATTTCCTAAATCAGTTTTCTCTCTGTCTTGAAACGGAGTGGTAGACTACCAAACGGTCTGTCGACTCCGTGCTCGAAAAAAGAAGAAGAAAATTTTTCCCAAATTCAAATTCTACCAGTTTAAACTCACCCTTAACTTCTCGGTTTCGTGCGTGTGTGTGTTGTGCTGTGCATTCTTCATCGAGGGCTCACGATTGGATTTATATTCTGTCCTTTTTTTGGAAATAATTGTGGTTGTGTGCCTTTGAGGTGGTGCGTTCCGCAATTCACATTTTCCACGAATCTGACAGGAGAGGACTTCTGTGTGAGGACGGTACTGGAAGATCTATTCGCATGATCTAATTCTATTTTTTAAATAAATTTATTATAAAAAACCAAAAAAACAAAATAACTATTAAGTTGCATGGATTTTGCTTGCTTATGTTATAATTACTATTTTTAATGCAAATTAAAATTGTTGGCACTGAAGAGGGCCCCCATTTGTGGCCGAAACGTTTGCCTTTACCAATTTCTATAATTATTACATAGAAAACTGCTTAAACTTCTGACCCCATGCCAAATTAATTATCTCAGAATTATCACTGTGGGCCAATAAAACAATGAACATGTGCGGTAACATGTCACGATATAATACCTATAACGTTTGGGAAAAAAAATGTTTTCCATTAATTTACAATCTTTATTTGACTCACTCGGGATCCAATCGCGGACTCACCCGACGAGATGACAACCATAGTGTTATCGTCAGCTGAGCGGAAATATGGATTCCACTTCCTTTTTATTCTTGTTTTCTGGCGTTTATTTCGAAATAACTTTCCGAGATATACGGTAAGATACGATTTTCAAAGAAAAATTAATATTCTTATGAAATTTTCGAGCGGTTCGATAGTTTTCCGCAACGCCACGACCAGAAAATTTTTCGCAAATTCATGATATTATGAGCCCGCGAAATGACTTTCCATAAGAGCTGATGTCAAAATTACATATTTCGAGACGTGATAATTCAAAATTTAATACGATAAGGACCAAATTGGCAGAGGACTTTTCGATCAATAGGTTTCTAATTTATCGATATATGAAATAAAAAGGGGCACTTAACCACCCCCCTTCCCACTACCAGACTACCTTAAATGTCAATACTAAGTGTAGAATATTACTTGGAAGGATTCCCCAAAGTTTTTCTTTTCTTGGGAATTTTCTTGGGAAAATGATTTCGGTAAAATGATTATTTCTGAAGAAAATTTTCCATAATGTATAAAAAAAAATTTCTTGATACGTCAGAAAACATGGAAATTCCACAAAGAAATCATAAAATTATCGACATTTATGTGTTTACTGCATTCAAAAAAGTTTTGGATTTTTAGAAAAATCTCTACTCTCTAAACCTGATTCAGTGAAATAGTCACTGATTATATCAGTGAAAATATATCAACTGATGAATCAGTGCCCTGCTTTGATTTCACTGAGGAATCAGTGAATGCGCCACGTGAACATAACTTTTGAATTCGCTAATTTAAAACTTTCATGTACACTTTACTGATTTATCGTCCCTTAAAAATAATAATAATTACGTAATTTCATTTTAGTGTTGTTTAACCTAAAATAAACGAGTTCATCGACCGTTAAAATATATTGTTGGTTTTATTACTCCCACCTGAAGCTTTCACTGATTCAATAAGTGAGTTCGATCTATTTCACTGATTTATCAGCCGAATTTTACTGTTTTTCAGTGAAAGACTCATAGCTGTTGCCATCAGTAAATAGTCACTGCGAATCAGTGGCGGTTCACTGATTTAGTTTTTTACCAGTCATTTTTTTTTCTTTCTACCAGTCCGCCAATAAGAGTTTCTCTTTGTGTTATGATTTTCGATTATATATCAAAACGGAAACCAAAAGCGGAAAATCATTCCCTGACCGTAAATTATCTTGAGAATTCCTTGAGTATCAACAACTAGTAAGTATTAAACAAAATTTAAGCAAATCTATGATGCGGAAAAGAATTCAAATTAGTACTAAATGAATATGTAGTATTTTTAGAACCTTTGGGAAATAATTTCCATTCGTAACAAATTGTTAGGAAAAACTGTAAATAAATTTTGTTATTTGTCCATTGTTTAGGAAAAATGGTTATTCCTGGAGAGAATTTTCCACAATGTCCAGAAAATTTTTCTGATAAGTCATTGAAAATGGAAATTTCACAAAGAATTAATAAAAATGATCGACATTTTTTTGTTTATCCAGAACATTTTAGATTTTTTAGAAAAATGTTTAAGAATTTTTTTATAAAAATACCTTAAATAAAACTAATACCTTCTCATTTATGATGAGAATGTAAAAAAATCACATATTGATTTTTGTTTATGCCATTCCACCAATAAGATTCTCTTTTTGTAATATGATTTTCGTATGTATATAAAAACGGAAACCAAAGGCGGAAATTCATTTCCTGAGCATCAATAATCTCAAAAATTCCTTAAGTATCGAGGACTAACAAGTATTTAAAGAAATTCAAGCAAATCTATGATGCGGAAAAGAATTCAAGTTAGTTCGCATTGGAAATGTAGTATTTTTAGTACCTTTGGAAAATAATTTCCATCCGTAATAAACTGTTAGAAAAAACTATAGATGAATGTTGTTGTAATAATGCGATTCAATTTCAAGTAAGTACCTCTGAAATACCCAGACATTCGAAAATCAGTAGGTGTGTCAAGTTTTAGTGCGGCAAACATCACAAGTGCGGTAAATGGATATTCAAATCAGTTTGAATATAACTTTTGATGACACTCGTTTTACCATATAATATACAATTATCAAGATTCACCTGCAATGACTTTGGCACACCTTGTAACGAGAGAACGTAGATGAACGAAATGAGGGAATGAGTGACTGCAATTTATCAATCGGTAATTTATTCTCATAGAATCTCATCAATAGAAATTAAGCTCTGGAAATTCAGATTATACGGGGATTTAAAAAAGCAATCAAGAAAGATTTGGGTAGATAATCGGAAAAAAGTTAGTCAAAGTGTCTATTTTATTAGTTATTTTTATTTTCAGTTTTCCTTTATCGATTTTTTCTTAGTGAAAGTTTGGAAAATGATATTTCGAATAATAGCACATCACTCAATAAATTCGTATGATGACAAATAGATGACACCACTATTGACACTCTATATGATTTTTGGGAAGTACCAACCTTCAAACGATACGTATCAAAATTTCACTACAATCTGACGTGTACTAGGTTGTTCAAAAAGTTTTGAAAGCGGAAATGAAAATACGTTTTTTTTTGGTGAAATCACTTTTATTGCTCAGTATAATCTTCCATAAGATCAATACATTTGGTCCAACGGTCTTCCAACTTGTTTATCCCATCATGGAAGTGACTTTCTGCAAGGCCTGCAAAATACTCCTCTACGACGGCTATTACCTCTTCGTTTGATCAAAAATGCTTCCCACGAAGGAATTTCTTGAGGTGTGGGAACACCCAGAAGCCAGAGGGAGCTAAATCAGGCGAATAAGGTGGATGCTGCAACAATTCGTACTTTAATTCGGTTATTTTAGTGATGGTTTTTTGAGCTGTGTGAGCGGGTGCATTGTCTTGATGAAAAAGGATTTTTTTCTTCTGCAAACCGGGTCTTTTTTCACGAATTTTTGCATCCAATTGATCCAAAAGGTTACAATAATATTCAGAATTTATTGTTTTGTCAGTTTGGAGATAATCCACCAACAAAATCCCTTTTGCATCCCAAAAAACTGATGCTAACACCTTCTTCGCCGATTTCTGGACACGAACTCGCGTCGGTGCCGAAGTGCCTGGTTCACACCACTCCTTAGCCTCTTGTTTTGATTCAGGATCATGATAGAAGACCCAAGTCTCATCCATAGTGATGAATCGACGCAAAAAATCCTTTTTATCCTTTCGAAAACGCTCCAAATGTTGCTCAGAAAGTCGCATTCGAACGTGTTTTTGTTCCATTGTGAGCGAATGCGGCACCCGTTGTGCACAGAGCTTTCTGAAACCCAAAACTTTACGTAAAGTATGACTCACACTGCCTAATGAGATGTCTAGGGCCTCTGCTAAATCTCTCTCGGTCAATCGACGATCTTCCAAAACCATATCCTGTACTTTTGCTATGAATGCTGGTGTTGATGCACTTTTTGGACGTCCTGAGCGTGGATCGTCTTCAACGCTTTTTCGACCACGTCTAAACTCTAAAACCCATCGATGCACAGTTGGAAATGAAGGAGCAGCTTCCTTTAACACTTTCACCATTTTTGTATGAATTTCCGTTGCTGATAAACCTTCCAAAACAAAGAATTTTATCACTGCACGATATTCGGTTTTTTCCATTGTACAAAAATACACTGACACGTCAACTTCAAACTTTGGGTATGTTCATATGAAAGATGAAATCATAAAATGGCGTAGAAATTTTGGTTCTTCTACTGCTCTATAGATATCGCTTTCAAAACTTTTTTAACAACCTAGTAGTTCACAAATTACAGTGGTTTTAGTGACGCTACTTTTGTAATTTTCAAAATAATGAAAAAATCTAAATTTCGTGTGTTGATAAAGCATTACTTTTCAATGGGAACAAATACCGTTCAAGCAAAAAACACCGATGATGCTGAACGCACTGATCATCAAAATTCAGCAGTTGTTCCAGAAAACATAAAAAATGGCCACAAAATGGTTTTGGCCGATCGTAAATTGAAGTTGCGTGAGATAGATGACACTTTATAGAAATCAGAAGGCAGTGTATTCACCATTTTCCATAAACATTTAAGCTTGAGAAAGCTCTGTTCGAAATGGGTTCAACGTTTGCTCACCGTCGATCAAAAACAACAACGCGTCGACGATTCAGAGGGTTATTTGGAGCTGTTTCAGCGCAATAACAAGGATTTATAAGAATGGAGGAAGAGCGGGCCCTGATACTACTCAAAAAGACCCACATTAAGATCCAGTGGGTCTCCTGCAGGGTCCGCAAAAAAACGGAGATAAATCGGTGCTACCGCTGCCTCGGCTTTGGCCATATGGCGGTAAACTGCCGGGGGCGTGATAGAAGCAGGTGTTGCTGGAGGTGCGGCGAGGAGGGACACGCTGCGGAGTCCTGCTCAAGAAAACCACTCATGCAGAAATTTTACTGTGGCCCTGGCCGGGCCCAGGTCGAGAATCCAAAATCAGGGAAGAAACACACGGCCCGACTGGGACCAGATTAGGCTGCTCGGGACATGATCGGGCTATAACTGGGACTTGTCGGGCCAGACTTAGCCCTAATCGGTCTGTGTGTTTTATCACCGGTCTGGGCCATGTCTGACGATTTCTGCACGAGCACGGTGCTACCTCTGCACCGCACGGGAGGAGTTTCCCCGGGATGACCATATTCCGAGGGCAATGCGTTGCACGGCATTCTGAGAGGCGGCTCCAAATAGGAAGCCTTTAAGAGGCTGCGATTAGAGTCCAAGCAGGCAAACTGGAAGACGCCGAGGTACGGCGTATTGCGCCTATAGACAAAGCCCTGAAGTTTAAAGCTAACGCAGTTCCAGGGTCATTGACTGGCGAGGAAAGAGGGGAGTTTTGAGTTTAGTGGATATTGCTTCGGCCGAGTTCCACACAGCGTGTGTAAATGCATTCTCTTTTCTCCTCTGAAAAAAAAAACATGGACCTATCACTATACTCCAGAATCAAATCGACAGTCAGCTGAGTGGACAGAAAAGGGTGAAAACGATTACCTTGAGAATAGCAGAGCCTTAAATAGCGAATATTATATGGCGTTATTGGTGCGTTTGAAGGAAGAAATTGCGAAAAAACGACCCCAAATGAAGAAGAGAAAAGTGCTTTTTCACCAAGACAATGCACCGTGTCACAAGTCGATTGCAATAATGGGAAAATTGCACGAATTGCACTTTGAATTGCTTTCCCATCTATCGTATTCTCCGGATATGACTTCCAGCGACTACTACCTGTTTGCAGACCTAAAAAGAATGCTCCCAGGAAAGAGATTTGGCTCCAATGAAGAAGTAATTGCCGAAACTAAAACGTATTTTGAGACCAAAGATAAATCGTTCTACAAAAAAGGCATCGAAATGTTAGAGTAACATCAGAATGAATGTATTACTCTTGAAGGAGACTATGTTGATTAATGAAGTCGAATTTTGCCTATAAGTTGTTGTTTTATTAGTCATCCTACGAACTTATTAGTGTTATGAGCTATGAAAAGTAACCATCGGATAAACATTATAGATGTTTTATTGTAGAAATCGATAATGAAATTCTAGCAGTTTTTCGATGCTATGATTTCATGAATAAAAAATCTATAATTTTCACCTAAGTCAAATTTTTGATGACTCGTTTCCTTTTTGATAAAATTTTCCACACTTTCACTAAGAAATACTCGATTAAAGAAAATTATGAATGAAAAAATTAAGGTAATAGTTGCTTGAGCTAACATTTTTCTGACTGTCCATCCAACCCTTTCTTGAATTAATTTATTCATATTTTTAAAAATATAAATTTTCTACTATTCATAAAGAAAGGTGCTGCAAATTTAATTGAATTTCAATAAAAATGTAATCGGACGAAGGTTTCAATATTTTTCTTCAAAATTGCAAAAAAATTATTTATTAAAATTTACTCGGATTTGATCAAATTTCAAAACAGAATTCAAATTTATATCACTATCAACCCAAAATCATATCAATATTTAAGTAAAACTATAATTAGAAATTTCAAGCAATTCGAAACAATTCGAATTCTCAAATTACCAATACGACTAAATTTGGACCAAAATAACCAAATTGTTGAAATTTTTTTTAACTGTCATCGACATTTTGACGGGACAAAAGTTGCCAAATTTTTCTTTGAAGGTTTTATTAATCTCTTCTACTTTTCAGTCAAGAGTTCGAGAACAGTTGACGAAATTTTTCTAGTGACAAATAAGACTCGGAATGACATCTATTATAGAATAGAGGTGCTATGGGTTCATGTGTACCTTTGTATGCTGTTGTTTTCTTTGTGTACAGGTGTATTTTACTCTAGGCTGTTGTCTACATCAAATTTTTTTTCCCGTGCTTCATTTTGCATTAAACAAAGTAGTGCAAAAGTAAAAAAAATCACAAAATTGTATTGTAAATATTGTTGGCGGATCATTACTTTACTTGTAGCTCCTTTCATTCATTTTCTAATGCTTATAACAGCGAAGCAATGCGAACAATGGCAACTGTTAAAAAATTACGCCTAGACGCACATAGCATAGCAGTGAAATAATCAATCGCCGCTTGAAGATATCAAGTTTTGAACTGCCAACACCTGTAGAGTTATCATTGGAAATAACTTAATCGCGTGTATCTTTATAACAATAACACACACAGGTCTAAAACTTTAGGACAGCGCGAACATGGTCGATTACTACTTATTCTATGCATCAATTGAAATTTTCGAAATGCGAACGGTTTTCTGCCCTCCTGTAAAATTTCAAACTTGGCGCGTATCAACTTTTGAACTTCCATGCTTCAGTTATCTTACAGAAATCCAATCATGCACTGTAAAAAAAATGATTGAAAATTACGACATTAATCAGTGGACATATAGATAACTCTGATTAATCGAGGTAATATTACCAAAATGGTGTGAAAGTAATTGGAAAGTTGAAAATTACATTCGGAGATGAAAATTCTCGTAACATCATTTTCAGACAGTGTACTTTTACGTTCCCGATGTAAAATTCAACTCTCAGTGTAAAATGGCAGAGGTGTATTTCATTGCGCATGCGCTAGGCTATCACAAGGATTTTAACATTGAAAAATATTTCACAAAGATATCTAAGATTTCATACAAATTTTATATGACGGATAAAAAAAAATCTAAGAAATTACCACAAATCGTGAAAATACATACATAACCTTAAAATTTACAAGCCGCATAATCTCTAATTGTGCGGCCTCGTGACAACCCTATTTCTAAACAAACTTAACAGGGATGTTTTTTACTTACCTTATTTCTTATTTGCATATCACATTACACAGAAGAAACAAATATTTTATATCTTGTGAAGAGGAATGAAAACAGGCGTCAGCCGGCGCGCCTTTTATTTATTGTCGTGCGCCAATATCGCAGCGCCACGATTCACAAAACGTTTAACGATGGAATTACAAATAAATTGTGGTAAAATTCCCGTCATTCTACTATTTTACACTTTCCTTGTAATGTGGATTATATTACATTTAGTGAATTTAAAGAAATCTTGCAAAAGTGCACAATAATATCGGTTACGGTATATTTGAAATTTACCACTAATCGTAGTTATCTTTATGTCCACTGATTAATCATAGTAATTTTACAGTTTTAGAATGAAATTAATACAACTATTGTTAAATTTCACAGTTAATGGCTACAAGTTTACCAAAAACATGTAAAATTAACCCATTAATCATAGTAAAACGTTTACAAACCGACTTGTAATTTCCAACCACTTTTTTTACAGTGTGTGATAAGATTGTTGTATGATCTTGACCAAAACCTCTTTCAAAAAAACTTCAGTTCAGTATTTTATATGAACTCAAAATTTGCTATATTGATTTATTATTATTATTTATATATCAGAATCAATGTCAAATTCAGTTGAATCATCTTGAATGAATTTACTAGAATTGAATACTTTATGGTTCTAATTTATAATTCAACTTAAATAAAAGGAATACTATTAAGTTGACCAATTTTGACATGGCATCACACAGTGTTAGGTATTCAGAATTTTCTGTTCATAATCCACCACAGGTTGCAATTATTAACACTAAACGTACCGAGATTTAACATATATATACCTATTTGTACCGCAATGGGTCAAATGACCTGTGTGGTAAGTACTATAACGTTAAGCTACACGTGTTTATCTGATTTAACATGGTCATGGTACGTTCAGTGTTAACGTATTTGCATGTTTGTTTTTTTGCAAAATGAATAAAGGTTCGATTTTTTTATTAAATGACAAGTATGAAAAAAAAATTTATTGAGTTGATTATGTTTGAAGAACGAAGTTAGAATATCGAAAAAAGCCGAACTCTCTACTTGTTAACTATATTTGTTTAAATAATCATCAATCGTTATCGAATGATTGAGTACAACAATTCTTTGGTGTCATCATCGAATGATCTTAAGGGACTTCCGGAATGTAAGCCCTATTTATTCCACCACAAATAGATAAATGGGATACTTGTCCATAAAATTGTTCATAATAATAACAATTTTTGTTACTTGTCAAAATCCCCTAACGTCATTGGGAAATTAGTCATTCATTCAATTACTTCCGAAGAATAGAGTTTGTGAGTCTAAACATAGCCGAATTGGGTAACTAAAATTGTTTAAACAATTGCAAATTGTTATTATATGTCCAAATATGATGATTGGGTATTATTTCCGAACACTCTAAAGCTAATTTCATGGTAAACCAGTATTTTTTCCATTACCAATTTTTCTTTTTGCGTTTTACTCGAAACTGTGTTTTATGAAACGCTGAAGGTCGTATCTCAAAATCAATTTGTCCGATTCACTTTAAATTTGGACAGCATTATTTATAAAATTCTCTATAGAATTACCGGGAAATTTTTTGGTGTGTTCATCCATTTGTTAATAACAAATGATTAAAGTTGTTTTTTTTGTCGAAAATCAAACTTTTTTTCGTACAACTTGCTATTTTCGTAATTTTTGTAATTCAAAACAAGTATCCGGTCATTTTACAGTTTTATTATTGTACCAAAAGGAAATTATTTTATTTCTTATTTAAAGTCACCCTAGTTTTCAGAATCATTTTCACCGATTGTTCATGCAGCAACGACAGCCTTTTATGTAAACAATATTAACTTGATTCTTTATCAATATTTTCCAATAAGAAAAACCCTCACTTAGAAAAACTATATATTAATTGTGTGTGGAATCCTGACCTCGTCATCCGAATAATCTCCCCAGAATATTTAAAATCGACCTCTTTTTTGGGACCCAAGCTTAGACAGACCCTTTAAAAGACGTAATATATTTTTACCTATACTATATATTAATTACATCTTTTTTTACAGATACTCATGCAGGCCGTTCTGTTCTGGGAGCCTGCAATAACTGCACCAGCCAAACGAAGTAACGACGTTATCGCAGGAACGGAATTCTTATCAGTCTTTATAAACGGAGCCATGGCACCTCGACCCCTTCGACGTCGCGGAAGTCACAGACGTAGTGGCCATCAGATTGATAGCATGAGTTCCGAGTCCAAGCATAACGAAGCCTTTATCTATCGCATATCACGAGCACCACCTGCATCCAAACCTACCGTCATTATCCCCAAGACAGTAACATCCTCCACGCCTCGAGAATCAAGTGTGAGATACTATCCAATTAGCCAAAAAGCCCTCAATCGAAGTCAGAATCAAGCTTCTTTGATAGACGAACTAGGGACAGTTGATGAGATATCATCCAAACTAACCTCTCAAGATGGCAAGCACAGTGAAAACTCGACAATGCTATTTAAAACAAATAAAACCGGAAAGGCTGAGAATCAAACTGTGAATCGGAAAGTGATTGGAGTCAGTGTAACTTCAACAGTGGAAGCTACTCCCTATAAAATTCGAATAGAACACTTTCCTGTTGGCAATTCTATGCGATTGAATACTCGTTCATCAATCACAGATGCAAATACAACTTCCACTAGTTCAACATCTACAACACCATCAAGTACCACTGTCACGACGATAAGTACGAAAGAAAATTCCCTAAGTTCGATTTTCGTTACACCCCCATCAACTAATTTCGTCACAGAAGACATTGGGAACATAGTTTCAGAGTCAAGCAGAAGCGAGTTTTCCGTAGATGAAAGTTCATCACAGATAGTTTGGCAAAAGACAAGTATAATCACACCGAAACCTGAAACAAAGAATGAACCAGGATCCTCGACACCCAGCCATCCCGAGTCTTTCGATTACGATTCTGCGACAAGTGGCAGCGGAATAAAACCCATTTGGCGTGATCGTAATTCCATTAAGTCGGAGTCAGAGTCAAGCAATCAGGATTCTGCGATAAGTGGAACCAGTTTGATACCTGTGCAGATGCACGATTATCAAGTCGATAAGGAAAATTACGATTCTAAAGGAGCTCCCGAACTTGGTGGTTCTCGTGCACACTACCAAGGTCGAAAGGTCAGTAGGCATTACGACGGATCTTTCTACGATGCTTCACAACCGCGACATCACAATGTCCCTATCGATTCTTTCGATAAAACCTCAGCTGCAAGAGTATCATACGGAGAATCCGTGGAAACTAGTCTTAAAGGTTACAGTGAACCAGAAAAAGTTTACCAAGAACCGGCAAAAGTTTATGGGGAACCAGCCAAGATCTATGGTGAACCATCCAAGGTGTATGGAGAGCCATCAAAGGTCTACAGCAAACCAGCTCAAGTATATGGTGAGCCTGAAAAGGTCTATAGTGAGCCAGCCAGGATCTATTCCGAGCCCGCCAAGGTCTATTCTGAGCCAGCTAAAGTCTACAGTGAACCTAGCAAGGTTTACGCTTCGAATGGTCAGCCAGTTGATCATCAAAGGGTTGAACCAGTTGAACAGAACTATGAGGTTGATGAAGCTGTCAGTGTTGGAAGCAATGGTAACGTTCATGGACCTCAACCTGTTACTGATGCCACCAATAATGCTGATTCAGAAGACGGGCGCAAGGTTGGCTACGTGGTTGAAGGTCGTAATTATAGAAAGTATCGAGTTGAAGAGAGAACAGCTGATGGTTTCATCGTCGGTGAATATGGCGTCGTTAGTCATGATGATGGTTCTCTTAGGGGCGTTCGTTATACCGCCGATGGTACCATAAATCCTCGACTTATCTATGACGCTCTGATGAAGTTCCTTGCTCTTTGAATCGATGTTTCATGAGTGCTCAGTTTTAATCAAAATTGTTTATTTCACCCAATCTAAATGTCTTTGCATGGTGACAGGAGTTCTTCTTGTAATCATTGAGTTTATTTGCTCGACTCGACACTCGGATCGTGCAGCTCAAGACAGATCGACCCATTGACATAACCTCAAACTGAATAATGCTTTTTAGAAGGCAGAGAAAATAAAACAAAAATTAATTACAGTGCGTTTTAGAAAAGGCGACAATATATTGTATTTTGTCTACTCTGATGCAAGTTTCAGATTGGAAAAATTTATATCCGTTTTATTCCGCCCCATTCCGAAACCGGTTTTCTAAACCAATACCGACAACGAAAATACAATACGAAATTTAGAAAACTTTTATCCATCTTAAACCGATTTAATTCGAAATCAGCAAACAAAATTTGAAACTGAATTAATCCGAAAGTCAATTTTTTTTCAAAATTCAAAATATCTCAAAAACGGTGAAATATTCGCAACAACTATCAGAATTTTGAGAGTTTTCGAAAGGGGCCATTCAATTTAACCCCTTATCTAATCCTGTCAGAAAAAATTTTCAAAACTGAGAAGAATTTTCAAAAATCAAATTTTTATTCGGAAATTCAAAATATCTCGACCAGATGGAATTCAAATCTATTCGTTTTGTACTCTTTCGGATGACACGGAGATAATCGACTTAAAACGTCAGTTCGGATGGGCTCTTTACAAAATTTTAACCAAAGTTATTTTTTTCAAGAAATATATTGTTGCTACTTTCAAAGTACACTGCAATTAATTTTAATCTCATTTTTTCCTGCTTCGATAAACTGTTATTTAGTTTGTAGTTATGTCAATAGGTCAACTATCCTTAAGCTGAATGACCAAACGACTGATTTTCTTTGCTCCTTCTTGCCAACTCAACTGCCTCATCACTCCTAATTATAAGCTCGACTTTCAAAACTAAGTAATTAGAGTAGAACATTGTTCTACAAAAAAATGGTCTTAAGGGCATATGTTAAATGAGTCACGTGGCTAATAAAATTATATATTTTTCGCTTTGTATTTAAAGCCATCTATCTTTTATCGATTTCTAGTAATTTATTTTTAATGAACCGTGATTTTGTCATTATAAATAGACAAACTTTTCTTAGAGTTTTTATTTAAATAAACAAATTTTAACTCGGTATCTTGCTTTGCATGGACATGCGTTTATAGACCAAGCTGTGGGTAAAGAAGGAATCTATAAATGATAATGACCTTAAGATAATCAATATCTTCCACTGATAATTTTGAAAATGATAAGAGACATGCAGATAATTGGTAGATGGATCGTTGCAGAGTTTTCATAGTTAAATGAAAATTAATTACAATAATACCTATCAAGTTGAGGTACTTAATTATTTTAATTAGACGGACTCAAGGACAATATTTGACTGTTCTTTGTCTTTGTCAGGTCTTGAAGTTTCAGTAAAAAATATTTATTATCTTAAGAATTCAGTCGAGAATACTAAAATACGGTTTTAGTCACGTGATTCGTGTATTAGATGTCCTTAAGGAGACATAAGTCTCTTTTACTCAATTAATTAAGTATCTACGCATCACGGCGTTACGCAACCGCTTAACAAAGTTTAAGCTGCTCAAAATTTGTGACTGCAGACATATATATATATATATATATAGTTGTCAAGTATTTCCAATTAGCTTAAAAGTCTTTTACTCTCTAGTAGTCACTAGCAAGTATTAGTGGAATCCTTCCACATTACAACGAATAGATAAGTTTTCTGCAATTCATTCCCGCCTAATCTTACGGTATATTGTATTATACATTTGCAAGTCATTAGCTACATAATGTGTCAGTAAAACGTAAACCGTTAAACAATGAAATAATCTTGAGGAGGTTCTATTACGGTAGCTGAATAACTTGAAATTATGCATAAAATTAATCACTATATCAATGTAACTAAAAAATATATTATGCAATGTGTTTATTTCATTTTAACATGCAAACAATTTTAAAACAAGGCATACAAAGTTTCGGTATATTTTAATTACTTAACAAGCAAATATTTTCCATGGCCTAAGCCAGGCCCAGGCCTGGAAATCCCAGGTTTGGCTTGTGACCCTGAGCCAGACCTAGACTCAACAAAATAAAAGGATTATTGGAATGGTGTTTTTCAGATTTTTAATATACCAGACCTGGCCCAGACCTGGCCCAGGTTGGGAGTTTTATTTCAAGCCAGGGCCCAGTCAAGAAATTTCTGCACAGTTTAATCACATCTCACGGTTGTTTTTAAAGTAATATATCTTGTGCAGAAATTATGTCATGGCTCAGAACAGGCCTAGGCATGACAGGTTTTGGCTTGGAATGAAATGCCGAGTCAAGCCTGGGCCTTTCATGGTTTATTGCAAAGTCTTATCTTTAGATTTTTTAATCTACTTGACTGGGCATAGGTCTGGTTCAACGATTTATTCCCAGCTAACGCCAGGCTAATCAATTGTTACAAAAAATTTATCCGTATAGAGTCTAATTCTTCTAAAATTTAGTTTAATTGCTCATAATAACGAAAACTGCCAATTGCCTCGAAAATTCGGCCGAAAAGACGAGAGACTCTAGTTTTTACGACCTGATTGAGATTCTCCTTAAGGTGTCATTCTTCTATCTCGGCAAAAAAAAGGTGATTTTCAAGAATTTTTTCTCAACAACTACTTTATATAATTATATAAAATCTTCAATGTTTATTTATGCAGTCTCATAGTTTACAAAAAAAAATTTTTTACACAAAATTATTGTTTAGTTTAGGCAGAGTCGGTACGAGGTGGCGATATCCTCAGTCATCAGCATCATCTGAAACAAATAAAGCAAACATTTTTTATATAAGCATGAAGTCACGAAGCGGACTTTTTTTATTTTACAAAATAAAAAAACGGCGGCAGTTTAAACAAAAATGTTCAAAAACCGACCTTTTTTGCTATTTTTTTGCTAATTTAACTATGATCAAATTAAACATTTTAAATGATTGTAGTTATTACCAGTATATTATTAATGATATTGAATAAAATGGCCTTCCTGGTATTTTTTTAAAAGATAGATTTTTAGAAATTAAAATTTTTCCAAAAAAATGATTTTTATTTCCAATAAGTCAACGTTTCGACTGAAGTTTTAGACCTTATCAAAACTGTAAAAATCATTGAATCGATAGAATGAAAGTGGAGACATCATGTTTAGTACATTTTTTATAGATTGCATATATTAAATCAAAATTGTAAAAATTGCCAAAAGGCAAAACTTGTTATAGCATCTTAAAATATTATTTCATGAAGCGTCTATCTTGACCTATCTATCTTGTAAATATATTATGTTAGAGGTTAGGTATGATGTAAACAGTGTTGTATCAGTTTCATTTTGGAAAAGGATTAATAAAAAATTTTTGAAAAATAACGTTAAGGAGTACACATGATGACTTATCATACTCTTTAACGTACTCCTTAACGTTATTTTTCAAACATTTTTTATTAATCCTTTTCCAAAATGAAACTGATACAACACTGTTTACATCATACCTAACCTCTACCATAACATATTTACAAGATAGATAGATCAAGATAGACACTTAATGAAATAATAGTTTAAGATGCTATAACATGTTATGTCTTTTGGCGATTTTTACAATTTTGATTGAATACGAGTATATTCAATCTACAAAAAATGTACTAAACATCAGGTCTCCAGTTTCATTCTATCGATTCAACAATTTTTAGAGTCTTGATAAGGACTGAAGCTTCAGTCGAAACGTTGACTCATGCATAGGAAATAAAAATAATTTTTATGAAAACATTTTTTTTGAAAAATTTTTATTTAAATAAAAAGATCTTTTAAAAAAATACCAGAAAGGCCATTTTATTCAATATTATTAATAAAAATGTTAAAAACCGCTTCATCACTCCATAGATACCCCCATAGCACAATACCTTCCCTGAACGTTCTATGAACGTTCCCATGGAATGTTCGGAAGTTTCCATCGGAACGTTCAAAGAACGTTCCTAGAACTAAGAAAATGTCCGGGTTTTTTGAACGTTCCAAAACAATGTTCTCTGAATGTTCCTGTGGAACGTTCCAGTAACGTTCAAAAGGAATATTGAGAGAACGTTCCGCAGCAATATTCAGAGAATATTCAAAGAGAACGTTCCTGGAACCTTCCATAGGAACGTTCAGAGAGCATTTGTATCGAACGTTCGTAGAACTTTTCGTGGGAACATTCAGGGAACATTCGCAGAGAACGTTTTGGAACATTCCGCGGAAAAATTTAGGGAACATTTTTTGAGAATGTTCCTGGAATTATTTTCTACGGCATTCAGGAAACTTTCTTTATAGATAATCCTGCATCTTCAAACATACTAATGCAGGGAATGTTTTTTATAAATAATTTTGGGCATTAATTTATAGGTAAAATGAAAAGAATTAATTACAGATGTTAATATTTGGTTTATATATTTTAAAATACTTTAAGTACAAAGAGGAAGATGCTATAACGTTTACTGAAACATGTTTTTAATAAAATATTTAAATAAATTATATTTTTTCATAAAGGTAACATTTGATTATCTATAAAGAAAGTTTCCTGAATGCCGTAGAAAATAATTCCAGGAACATTCTCGAAAAATGTTCCCTAAATGTTCTCGCGGAATGTTCCAAAACGTTCTCTGCGAATGTTCCTTGAATGTTCCCACGAAAAGTTCTACGAACGTTCGATACAAATGCTCTCTGAACGTTCCTATGGAAGGTTCCAGGAACGTTCTCTTTGAATATTCTCTGAATATTGCTGCGGAACGTTCTCTCAATATTCCTTTTGAACGTTACTGAAACGTTTCACAGGAACATTCAGAGAACATTGCTTTGGAACGTTCAAAAAACCCGGACATTTTCTTAGTTCTAGGAACGTTCCTTGAACGTTCCGATGGAAACTTCCGAAAATTCCACGGGAACGTTCATAGAACGTTCAGGGAAGGTATTGTGCTATGGGGGTATTTATGTTTAGAATAATCCTAGAAAATTAGAAAGTAATCGGTTGAAAACTTTTTGAGACATCGTGCGCGCAGAGCGCAAAAACGTTTCGATAAAAACGCGTTTAAAGTTTTCGGAATATAAAAATAGTAAAAAAAATTTACTCACACTTAATCAGCGATTTTTCAAAAGTGAGATAGTAGAATGACCCCTTAAGCTTCTTCAGCTCAAATTTAGTTTTATTGATTGTATGTTAAGAATATATGACTAGAAAATTATATTAATCAAGACACTCGTTATAAATAATCTGTGCTAAATAGCTTTGATTCTAGTTTTAAATGACCATCGAGAAAGTCCTGGTTACTCGTTGAATCATTAAATTCAGTTTGAATTTTGAAATTATTCAATATCTAAATTAATATAAAAGTTTATACACATATTATTTATTTAATTTATCGATCATCCTTGTTTTGTGCCTTTACGTATTTGAAAAGTAAAAGCAAAATGAAAATCGATTATAAATATTTTTTCATGGGATGTGATTATAAACTATTTTCACCAATGAAATGCCAAAATTTTGTCGAATTTCATTATAATGAGCTCCCTTTTAATTTTTTCAGGACGGCTGCCACGAATAAATGCCAAGCAGTTTTCGTTCTTTTATTCGGGAATTTTCCTGATTTTCATTAGAATTGGAATAGAGGGTTTTTTAAGATCTAACCTCAAAATTTTAAAGTTCAAAATGCCAAACACAGTTACGAAGTGATGCGTTCAGTTTTTTATTTCATAAAAGATAATGCACTCTGTGTGAAAGTCTTCAAGATTTGGGTTCAAAATTTTGAGGTTAGATTCAAATTTAACTTCTTTAAAAAACTTTTTAAAAACTGATTTTTGCGCAGACTGCACTATTTTTTATGAAAATAGAGCAAATCATATCATTATTTCAAGATTTTATGCCTCATATTAAATCCACCATTTTCAATTCAGAGGTTAATTTCAATTTTTTTGAAACTTTGACTGCCATTTTAATCCGCCCTAGCGGACCCGGTTGAGAGAACAGTCAGAGAATACTCTGACCGTTCTCTGACCTCGCATTATTGTGGCTAAGAACGATAAAAAAACATTTAAAGCATCGCAATTATGATTCTGCGAACAAATTTGAATTAGCGGGTGTAGGAATAAATACATTAATTTTACAGCCCTTGTAGAGAAAAATAACTGCGAACGATTGAGACCGATTGATCCAATTGACCCCATTTCAAAAACATCATTAAAAATTATTTATTAATCGGATTCAATCAGGCGACACCATTTTGAATCTGATTAATAAATCGGTTTCAATGATGTTTTTGAAATGGGGTCAATCGGATCAATCGGTCCCAATCGAGCCCAATTATTTTCTTCTGCAAGGGAGGTAGATGATGTTTTAATAGTTTTTATCGCTGAATAATAAAATTATTGTATTTATTTCTACACCCTCTATTCCATATTTCGCCACAGAATCATGATTGCAATGTTTTAAATGTTTTTTTATCGTTCTTAGCCATAATAATGCGAGGTCAGAGAACGGTCAGAGTATTCTCTGACCATTCTCTCAACCGGGTCCGCTAGGGCGCACCTGAAAAATCTTAAGGCCATGTATTATTTATCGATTCCAACGTTGCCGACATTCTTTTTCGTACAAATTCATATCCGTGCAAAATGAGATATCATGTTAAAAATTTATGAAATTAAATGAAAGGGTGTAAAGTAAGTCTGTCCATTCATAAATGTTTATAATTAAGGCCATGGATCAACCGGACCACGTGACTTCGGTAATTCTAATCAGAGTCTGTAAAGCTATACACAAATTAATAATTAAAATGGATTTTTTCTACTTTTTTGTTTACGTCTCTTTAGCACAGGAAATTCATTTTAGTTATTATTATTTTACTTTTATTTTATTATTAAATTTATAGACTGTAATTGCAATTACCGAGCTCACGTGGTCTGGTTGATCCATGGCCTTAAGGTTATAGATTAAACGGACTATGTGACGTTTCTAATTGCAATTACAGTATGTGAAGATACTCAAAAACTTATAATTGAAATGGATTTTCTGTGCCAATAAGACATAAACATAAAAACAAGAAAATTCTACTACAGAAAATCCATTTTAGTTATTATTATATATATTTACGTAAGATATTTTTTTTCTAGACAAAATACTTCTAAATTGGGAAATATGATAGAATACGATAAGGAACAACTCTCTGGTTTTTTCTGGTGAACATTTAAAAAAAAGTAGAACTAGAAAATTTATCGAAAATTACAGTGATCTGTACAATTTAAAGAATTTGAAATCTTTCTGTGGAAAAAGAGACGCTTTTGACTGCGCCGGGATTCGAACCCTGGTCTTTCGATTGCCGGTCGACTGTTCTAACCAACTGACCACCTAATTTGAGATCTGTACAATATTTTGTAAAATTTGTATTCAAACAAACGCTACTCATTCTATTTTATCGTATATTCCACATTTCCGGAAAGATATTTTCCCTTTGAAAAAGTTATCTTACACGAACATAAACTATAATTCAGTCACGTGGTCCGATTATTTTAATATCTCATTTCGTATGGACATAAGTTCAAATCCAAAAAATGTCGGCAAAGTTGGAAACTATAAATGGTACATATTTTTACCATGTTCTTGAAAAAATCCTCATTCCTGGCAGATAACCCCGTCCTGTAAAGGTTGATATTATATGTATAGATTTACGATGCCCGGCGTCGAAGAAGTATCTCAATTGATGAGAACCTCATGCTCGTAGTATGATATTACGTATGCAATTGTTGCTTAGTTATAAACAACCTGTTATCCTTAATTCTGCATGTTCCATGTATGCATTGAATTGTTGGTTAACTAGATATAATAAATAAGTATATTGTACTTTTAATTTCTATATTCAACAGCGATTCATTCTTTTTTCATGTTGAAGAAATTCCAAATTTGTACCTTTTTGTAAGGAAAGTAAATTGCAGGAAAGGTTAAACGTCTTTTTAAAATTATGTCCATCGCATGACATACTTAAGCTCATGCGTATATGCCATCCATAATAATTCTAAGGATCAATATCATTATGTAAGAAAGACAATAGTAATAAGTAACTCTTTACTCCTAGGATTATAATGTATAGTGCTGTGCCAATGCCATTCTACGATAGCAATTTTTAAAATAAATTCATTCTCGCAGATATGACTTTCTCTTATTTGTTCCTTTAAATTAACTGTTGTATGAGCAAGCATTCAATTCATCTGCTATAAGTATGTCCTACATACTTCAGGTGTAAAATAACATAAACGGAAATAATTAATAAATGTAGGAATTAATGTTGTTTTCAATCGATTTTTCAACAAACTCAAATTGCGGTCATAAATGGTCACACTGTTTAGAAAAAAATTATTCAAAATAGACATTTGTATATGAAATTTAATATTTCTGTATATTATTTGTGAAAAATACACTGATATATTAAAATTAATATATTGCTCTATTAAATTTAATATACACTCAATTTTATTTTACGCAATTATAAAGTTATTTCTGCAGCGAATCTAGAATGTAAATAATAAAAGAGATTATTTTCATCTTACACAATTTACAAAAAAATTGAGTAATATTGATGATTAAATTGATGAAAAATATTATCAGTCAGTTTGAATGATTTACGAGTAATCAAAGAATCCAGAAAATATTCTGTTTTAAAATTATTTAGTTGAGTTCGAAATTTCTGCCACTGCCTACATTATCGGAGGATCATTAGTCGCGTATCAGTTAGGATACATTGCCGACAGGTGTCCTCGTAGACATTTGTTGCGGTATAAGAGTTTGAAATTGTCTACGAGGACACCTGTCGACAACGCATCCTAACTGATACGCGACTAATGATCCTCCGATAATGTAGGCAGTGGCAAAAATTTCGAACTTAACCGAATAATTTGAAATCATTTTCAGCTGTAAGGTACCCTGGCGAAAGTATCGGATAGGAATTAATTCCGAGCCAATCATAACTATTTCGATTCATTCCGATATCTCTATCCGAGCCAATGCGAATCATTCCGAACCAATCCGAAAAACATTTTATAACTCGTTTGATGAAAAACGGTAAAAAATCGATCTGACCTAATTCGAATTAATCCGAGGCAACAATCCGAATGAATCCGAACCAATCTGAACCAATCCGAGCTTGGATTGATCCAAACCGAATCTTCAATGAAAATTAATTCGAATCATTTCGACCTCGGATCGATTCTGATTGAAAACTTGGTTTCGGATGGGTTTCGGATTCATTCGGATAGTTGCCTCGGATTAAATCGGATTAGATCGGATCGATTTTTTACCGTTTTTCATCAAACGAGTTACAAAACGTTTTTCGGATTTGTTAGGAATGATTCGCATTAGCTAGGATACAGATATCGGAATGAATCGAAATAGTTTTGATTGGTTCGAAATGAACTCCTATCCGATACTTTTGCCAGGACTAAGCATTGAATAAAACACGAGTAATAATATTAATTTTTGGTTCGTATAAGTATACTTGAAAAAAACAATATAAAGCACTGATTTTCTTGTAGAAATATTAAACTGCCAATGTTAACCAAAAGATAAAATTTTTCTTTTGTTAATCTGTATTAGATTTTTATCTTGGTCCGTGATATTGTAATTATTTCGTAATATTTACTTTTTACTGCAAACTACCATTTAAAATATCATTTGATCTTTTGCTGTTAAGAAGATGTTCCGTTACAAGAAAAAACTTATATGGGATATATTTTATTTTGAAAATAGTTTGTTCGGGATGAAAATTAAAATGTGTTTTTAAGAATTCTGTAAATATTGATAAAAGTGAATATCTTGTCGAAAAAAATTCATTAACAGTTTCAGAACATATTTTAATGAAAACAAAATTTAATTTAAGGCCATGAACGCTCGGATTCTAACTTTATCGGTATTTTTTGTCTATAAACTTATGTCTATACAAAATGAGATATCGAGTTCAAACACATTCTCATCATGACACTTGCGCTTCGCGCTCGACTTTCTGAATACATTTCTGTAACTTTCTAATAAATTACATCATTAAAATAATTTATTCTCATCCGAAAATTCCAAAAGGGAAAAACAATTGTAGACTTTGTTTAAAGAAACGATTTTTCATTGCAACGCTTATTTCGTATCTCACATATTTTGGTTAAAAAATGGAATTTTTTATTTTCATTAGTGTTTTAAAAAAAATTATACATAAAATATACATCTTGTAAAAAAATGTCCTAATAAGAATTTGAAAACCTCATTCAGGCAAATAATTTTTCATCTTAACGTTTTTTCGTATCTCACATTTTTTGCTTAAGAAATGTAATTCTTTAATCAAAATTGTATTTTTTAATTTGAAACGAAAAATATTTATTTTATCAGAAACTGTGTTAGACAAAATTTGTAGAACTTATTGAGGTAAACAATTTTTCATTCTTACGTTTTTTATGTATTTCACATATTATAGTTAAAAAATTGAATTTTTGATTTTCAATAGTATTTTTTTAAATTAAAAAGAAAAATAGAAATCTCATATAAGAATGTTGCGTTCCAAATTTGTAGATATTTTTGTAATAAACAATTCTGTACCATAACGTTTTTTCATATCTCGTATATAATTTAACTCGAAAGTGGAATTTAGATATTGACTTTTTTCAAGTTTTATCATACTGTAACTTTTATAATTTTGATTTTTTTCAAAAAAGTTTTTTTTTAAATAACAAAAAACACTCTTATTATCACAATATTAGTCGGATGTGGCTGGTTAACGAACTCGTCCTTTTTTTGGGTCCTCGAAAGGTGAAACAAATTTAATAAAAATTCCGTAAGTGATTTTCACATAAAACCAATACCTTCTCGTATGATGAGAATTTAAAAATATCTATATATGTATATGGTGGGTTCCATGGCAAATCGGACGAGTTCAGGACTCCATGATTTCGATTTACTTGAAATTTTAAGGATTTATAGACTAACATAAATAATGAAGAAACCCAAAATTTGAGATTACTTCATGCATTATTTAAAAAGTTATGGGATAAAAAAAACAAAGAAATGTTTTTGTTCTTTTTCAATTATTTCAAAACTGAAACTAGGAAAAATCCTGAAAAAAATTACACAAACGTATCATTAGATGGCCGATGTAGTAGTATTTTTTGGAAAGATTTTTACTTCAAAATTAACAATAAAAGAAATGTTTTTCTGAAACAAATTGATTTTTTGAAAAAACGCCATCTTTGAAAAATCTGAAAAAATCCATAGTGATAGTCCCGAGTATTATACAAATTTTAAGTATTTAATTAAGGTGCGCACTCGAAAATTGCGCAAAATATGAATTTTTTTGTAAAGTGATGCGCGTGGAATCACGATCTTCCATCGACGGCGTCGAGCGCGACTTCCACTAATCCCGTGCAGAAATAGCCCGATTTGTCCCTATTTGAACGTGGGCACTGGCCGGGTATTAACTAGAATACCTGGACCAGAAAAAATCAACCAGGCGTTGACCGGGCTGTGACTAGAGAATCTGCATCAGTATCTACCCACGAAACGCTGACCGGGCACTAATATGCAAGTCCCACTTTTGCTGACTCGAAAAATTGGTTAGATCTAGACATGCCCCTGTCTGATATTTTAGTCAGGCACTAATCGAATACTAACCTCTATAGTATTTAAATTTTTAAATAACTTAATAAATTTATTAAATTTACGTTGGATCATATTATTTATGAAAGAAATAAGTTTTATTGAATATATTTAATTATAAGAGAATATAATTAATATTAATTATTACTTATTATAAACAATGCATACATTTTTTATGAAACAAAAATATGTCAATGAGACATTGTGAGAAAACGTCATATAATAAGAATGTAACGATATTAAACACATTTACACAGATAATTACGTGAAATACCGATGCAATGTAAGAAAAAGAGTTTTATAGTTGCCGGTAGTCTACTACGATCGGAACTAAAAGCGTGTTGTACTGAGATTATAATATTTTCAAAATCTTCATACAATAAATTTTACGGATGTGAACGAAGTTAAAGCCCATTTGTCAGATTTTCTAATTATTTCCGTAAATTTTATATTATACAATATAAATTTTATTGAAAAGTATGTTGGGTAGAACAAGTTACCATAAAAAAGAAAAATGGCAGATGATGTCAGATAATTATTTCAAACTTTAGTTTTATTGTGAAAAAAATGTACATGGCAATGTTAATAATTATTTCCCTATTACTGTTTTTTAAAATAATTTATTTTGCCTGGCATGTTACTTTCCAGTCAAATTATTATTTACAATTATTATAAATATAAAATAGGCCCTCAATTCCGCTCATAAACTGGGAATAATTAATTAAAACTGTTTAAAATCATTAACTGGGTACCTGGAGGGATTTAGCAGGGGCCTATGTTTTTGGTTGGGCGGTAACCAGACGATCTCGCTAGAATTTGACTTGATGGCTCCAGCCAGGGCCCAATATTTTAAGCGTTACGCAGTTAGTCGGGTCCTGCCTATTTTCCCCGGTCAGTGCCCGACTTGAGATAGGGCAATCCAGCCTGGCCCCGGTGAAAACCCAACATTCAATTCCACACGGGATACTGTATTACTTTTCAAAAAATCAATTTGTTTCAGAAAAACATTTTTTTTATTGTTAATTTTAAAGTAACAATTTTTCCAAAAAATACTGCTACATCGGCCATCTAATGATACGTTTGTGTAATTTTTTTCAGAATTTTTCCTAGTTTCAGTTTTGAAATAATTGAAAAAGAACAAAAACATTTTTTTGTTTTGTTTATCCCATAACTTTTTAAATAATGCATGAAATAATCTCAAATTTTGGGATTCTTCATTATTTATGTTAGTCTATCAATCCTTAAAATTTCAAGTAAATCGGAAACATGGAGTCCTAAACCCGTCCGATTTCCCATGGAACACACCATATATAAAATATATGATGTTCACATAAAGCTTCAAGCTCTACTTTAAAGTACATTGGGTTGCCTACAAAGAGGCGCATGGATTACAGTAGCGTGCCATGTAAAATTTATTTTATGTTATTTCCTGATACTATCTTGATATTCATGTTGTGTTTAAAACGTAAAAATGTTTTCAAAAAGGAAAATTATATACAAGTCTCGAGGATAGAGCCTTTAAAAAAGTTCAGCAAGTATCCGATCAACTACTTTTATACATTGTGGTTTAATTGTACATTGCGGTTCTGGTTTCGAGGGGCAGAAGGCTAACTGTGCAAGCATGTTTTATGCTTTATAAAAGACATAAATAAATAAACAAGCTTCTGGCAAGAAAGTATCTCGACAGGCAAGTCGTTGACGCTGATCCCGAAGTCAAGATCACTTCTCGGTTCAAACTGGCGCCAGACGAAAGTCCGAAAGCAACGAACTGTCTTTGTGTATGACTAGTTTTAAGTCCGTTCAGTATCAGGGCAGTGAACGACCTTGGTCCTGGGTGTAAAGTGTGGTCTGCGATCTTACGCCCATTCAGGTTTTATGGCTAATTATAAAATATAAAAAAATGTAAAATATACATTTTTATATATCATGCAATGCAAAAAACTTGAAATATTATTTCATATTGATATTTTAAATTTATTATTTCACGCAGTAGGTAACAAATATATTCATATCTTACCTTCACTGAAAAATGCCATATAGGGATCTTATTAAAACATAAAAATAAATATATCAAATTAATAACCCTGGAAAAATTTTTAGAAAGGAATTCAATCCGAAAAAATCCGAGGCATTCCGAAATCTGTTTCTAAACCAATCTGAAGAATGTTTTGAATCTCGTTTAATGAAAATCGATTAAAAATCAATCCAACTTGATACGATTCATTTCTTTTCAATCCGTGGAATCAATCCGAATGAATCCGAACAAAGTTTTCAATCCGGGTAATCTGAATCAATCCGGTTAAATCCGAGGGCAAAATGATTTGAATTGAAAAGTCGGTTTGGATCAATCCGATTTCGGATTGTTTCGGATTTAAAACTTGGTTTGGATTGATTCCCCAGATTGAAGCGGGATGAATTGGATCAAGTCGGATTGACTTCATTCAGATTGCATTCCATTGCGAAAGTTTCGTCAGAACATTGAGTCAAGGAAATATTTTTTTTCCTTGCTAAAAGTTCCAAATTTTGTTTCATTCCGCACTATTTCGTCCTATTTTGCACCAATCCGTTAAAAGATTCTAAATTTAGTTCAATGCGAATCAGCTGAGAATCGACCTCACCTAATCCAAAACTTCCAATCCAAATTATTCCAAAGCAAGTTTTTAATTCGAGTCAAGCCAAATGAATTCGACTTTGGAAAGATTTGAATTGATTTGAATTGAACATTTTGTTTGAATCAATTCGAGCTCGGATTGATTGAAATTTGAAGCTTGGTTGGAATTCATTCAGTTTATTGTCTCGAATTAAGGAGGAATGAATCGGATCAAGTCGGATTGACTTCTGACCGTTTTGCATCAGACGAGTTACAAAAAAATTTTTAGATTAGTTCGTAAACAGATTGCGGAATGACTGATTCGTTCAGAATGCATTCCTTTGCGAAAGTTTCGCCAGAACATTGAGTCAAGGAAATATTGTTTTTCCTTGCTAAAAGTTTCAAATTTGGTTTCATTTCGCACTATTTCGTCCTATTCCGCACCAAATCGTATAAAGGTTCTAAATTCCGTTTAATGCAAATCAGCTGAGAATCGATCTCACCTAATCCAAGTTTTCAATTCAAGTCAAGCCAAATGAATCCGACGCCGGAATGATTCGGATTAAAGAGGAATAAATCGGATCAAGTCGATTTAACTTCTGACCGTTTTTCATCAAACGAAATACAAAACGTTTCTCTGACCGGTTTAGAATGATTCCAAATAGTGGGAAAAGCTTTCCGAATGACTCGGAATAGTTCTGCTTCCTTCGGATTGAATTCCAATTCAAAACTTTCGCCTAAAGCATTTTACGAACTTCTTACGAGGGATTTTTATATTTTAATAAATATCACTGATGAGGGCTCTGATCTGAGCCAAAGCGTCTGATTGAATCGACTTAATCATTTTTGGATCCTAAAGCCAATTTCTCCCAACGACGAACCATTTTATTTAAATTATGGGTCAATACAACCTATACTACTTTTAATTATTTTGATATATTCAATTATATAAAATATTGATAAAACAGTTTTATTATCTATAACTTTTGTTCATTCTGAGATGTTTAGAATTGATAAATTGAATATTTGGAAAATCGCCATTTGTGGCATTAAATGTCACATTCAAAAATAAAGTTCATCATTCTTAAAATGGTCAGAAAAATAATAATTGAAGATATTTTCTCAAAGTATGTGCATGTGCCATTATTACCATCATAACGTAACATATTTGAGAACATGCCTATTGTTTGGTTGAGCAAAAAATTAAAAAAATAATTGTTAAAACCGTCAGTGATGTGGAACATGGGAAGGATAAAATCGGTAAGACAGGATAATACTTTACCAGTGTTCGGTCGGATTACCGATTGAGAAAATCGTATGCAGAAATCGGGACTGTGCTTTAGTGTAAACAAGGACACGCGGCGCCACTCGATATTGCTCAGAATGGCTCTCTTGTCTTATTGTGCAAATAATTGAAATACTAATCCCCATGCTTCTTCAGAATGACAGTCACGATAATCGAATCAGACAATGGAGCGTTTAGAAGTGGCCGACGTGCCATATAGTAGTTGAGAATGCGCATTAACAGGGGTGCGACCCCGGAATTGATGCACCGCAACAGTAAAAAGCAAACTCTCAGTTAGCACTGCCCGAAGGGGTACACGTGACTTTGCATTTTCGTTCATATTTTTCCTCAACTACATAACAGCCAAAATTAAATGTAAAACAGTACTAAAATCTATAAATTGATATTATTTTTGTACTCTCCAAAACCAAGTCAGTCGAAATTTAATTGAATTAAAATCAGTGACCCACTTTTGGCTATGCAAACAGTCATTTTGCACTAATTTCAATTCAGTCCGATTTTGACTGATTCAGATGTATAGACTACTTCATACACTAGAATCAGATAGATTTCACTGATGAAATAACTAAAAATTATCTATTTCTCCATCTCCCTAATATTTTCAGTTAAGATTTCACTAATGATCAACTTGGGTAACAATTACAGTTTTTCAGTGAAATAGCTATGACTATAAGTCAAATTTATTCGCCAATTACATAAGAGGCAAAAATTAAAAGTAAAATGGTATTAAAATCTATAAATTGATATTATTTTTGTACTCTCCGTCACCGCGTTAGTCTAAATTTAACTGGATTGATATTAATGACCCACTTTTTGACAACGCAAATAGTTATTTTCACTAATTACAATTCATTTAAATTTTGACTGATTTAAATTTAAAGACGACTTTATGAATTTGAATCAGTGAGATTTTACTAATGAAATAGCTGGAAATGGATTATTCTTTCATTAAGATAAAATTTTACTGACAATCAGATGTATTTCACTAAAAAACAGTGGAACTGCCACTAAAGTTGATGAATAATATGTGTTTTACCGATCGAGTTTTAGTAATCAACTTTGGTAATAATTGTGGTTTCTCAGTGAAATACACAGCATAACCTTCGCAGCGTGAATATTCAGCCGAGCCGATGACGTACACGGAAAAAATTTGTCGCTTAAAAAGTCATCGACTTTGTGTAATACTCGTGGATAGGTTAGAAAGTCGACTAAATATTATGAACATCCTTATTACATTTAACACTGTACATTACAGAAACGCAATTTTTTATAAACACTTTGCAGCACCGAGAATTGAACGCTCGCACGCCTGCACGCATCCTAACCCAATTCTTATCGCACGCCTTAACCCGCATAGCCGATACATGTCGTGGAGACTTGGGTCAAATATTTGGATCACATTCAGAGTTTGAAAGCAAAACTGAAATAATAGATAAATTTCAAATTTGACATAATACACTTTATTCTGAAAAATGTGCAATTAACAAAATTTTAAAAATGCCTTACATTTTCAAAAAGTTTCAACTTAAACAATTCTCTTTATATTTCAATACTCGACAAAACTTTGTTAATGTGAAAAAATAACTATAATAGTAATATTAATAGTATAGTAATAGTATAGTAATAGTAATAGTAATATAGTAATATTTTAAATTTTTTTTAATTTTTAGGAAGGGAGAAATCCAGGTTCTCTCACATAGTGGCCTTTCTAAGGCTTCCTATTCGAAACTGCCTCCCGAAAGACTGCACAGCGCATAATCCCGGGTATATGGTCATTCCGGAGCTTTTCCTCCTTTGCAGCACTGAGAAAGCACCTCGGCTTCCCAGTGCAGGAACCCGCGAGATGCCCCTCAGCGCATCTCCAGCAGCACCTGCTGCGGTCTGGCCCTCGACAGTCCTCCGCTATGTGGCCAAAACCAAGGCAGCGGAAGCACCGGTTCACCTCCTTTTTCCTGCGGACTCTGCAGGAGACCCACCCGATCTTGATGTGGGTCCCCTTGAGCAGCTTCAGCGCCCTTGCCTCCTCCAGAAGCACATACGCCTTCCGGTTCCGGTCCTTGGTCAAAGTAGCTCCTGACGGCATCCTCGACATCTTCGGCTCCAATGGTTGGTTCCAGGTCGGCGATCTCGACCTCGATCCTGGGGATGAGATGGCGGACCGTCCCCCTGGCTTCAACTGCCTCTTTGAAGGCAGTGTCCAGCCTCCCTCTGCTTTTTGTGGAACATTTCAGTTCCACCAGCAAGTCCTTGGAGCGTGTCTCCCTGATTCCTTGGACTGTTGCGCCCAGTTCGTCAGGGTTGACGCGCTTTTTGAGCTCGCACAGAATTGAGGCGTAGCTCATCCCCTCTGCCAGTTTGATGAGCACCGCTTCTGGGCGCGCACGGCGAGGTTTCTCCGACGTTTTGGAAGGCTTCTTCCCTTTCGTTTTCCGGAGGTCCTTCTTCTTGGGAACCTCGACCCTCTCTTCTTCTTTATTGGAGGCTTTAGGCCTCTTCTCCGCTAGTTTTTTCGCCTTAGACACCTTCGAGCTCGCAGTCGGCTCTCTAACCCGCTTGCGCGTGTCCGGCGTGGACCTCGCAGCTGGCTGCGGAAGGGTTTGGCTCCCCTTGTCCGCAACTTCTTTGCTTTTAGGCAGTCTTGCCTCCTTTATCTTTTGCACCAGCAAGCCTCTCATCAGGTACTCGAAGGAGTCGAGGTAGCAGACGGTATCCTCTATATCATACCGCAGCGCCCCGAGCTCCTTCTTCACCTCCTGTATGCCATCCCTGATAGGGAGGTGCATATTCTTTTTTATTCTAGAGAAGTTCTTCAGCGCCGATTCCACCTTCTTGAGGATCTCCAATTGCTTCTCGTTCCGCTCGTGAAGCCAGTCCCGGTACTGCCATACCTGGGACTTATCCGTCGCGAACGGATCCGACGTCTTCTCCGTTACATCCAATTCCCCTCCGAAAATCTCCTCACTCATTGTTTTATTTATATTTGACAGCTCCATATTTAATCCCACGAGTAGCTAGGGAAGTATTCGGTCCGCCCCTGCAGAGCCCCGCATGCAGGGTTAAGGCCTCAATACTCTAGGAGGTGGCCTGGTATCCTAGAGACACCGTGTGAGACACCACTCCCTGGTGCCATGCAGCCCTCAGCACGGTAGTTAATACCTTGGCTTGGGGGTTATTCCTTCAGGACCACTGACCACTTTTATAATAATAAATACGCAGACGTTCGTGAACATTAAAATCACCATCTTTGAAGCAACGGAACTAATCACGGCACGTTGTTTCACTGAGCAGAATCTCCGTAATCAGACATTTTCACAGAACCAAAAGCATATGACGCCAAAACAAAATCACTAATGTGTCAAAACGGTTTGTTTTCCATATGTCTAAGCTTGGTTCATGACGTTTTGGATAGGTCAAAATCGACCAGCACATACTGCTAGAGCCATCTATTCACAAACAGCGAGGACTTAGTTGCGCACCTAATAAAAATGGAAAAAATTCGTAGACTGGTTTTAAGCAAACGATTTTTTATTTTAATGCTTATTTTGTCTCACACATTTTGATTACAAAATGGAATTTTTGATTTTCAATAGTGTTTTTTTAAAACCAAAACATAAAATATACATCTTGTCAAAAAATGTCCTACTGAGAATTTGTAGACCTCATTCAGGCAAATAATTTTCCATCACAACGTTTTTTTCGTGTATGCGTTATATATTTTGTTTAAATTTTAAATTTTGTTCGTATTTTTTAAATTGAAATGAAAAATATATACGTTTTATCAGGAAATATGTCAGACAAAATTTGTAGATCTTATTGAAACAAACAATTTTGCAAATTTACGTTTTTTTTCCTATTTCACACATTATTGTTAAAAAATTGAATTTTGAATTTTCAATAGTATTTTTTTAAATTAAAAAGAAAAATATACATCTTATGAAAAAATGTTGTGGTTCAAACTTGTAGATCTTTACGTAATAAACAATTTTATATCATAACTTTTTTTTGTATCTCGTATAATTTAAGTGGAAAATGGAATTTAGATATTGACTTTTTTCAAGTTTTAAGATACTGATACTTTCCTAATTTTGGTTTGTTTGAAATATGTTATCGAAATAATTAGTAGAGATTTATGCACACTATCAGAAACCAGTATTGCAATTTTTTATTTTTCCATAAAGCTTTTTCAAAAACACAAAAAATGTTCCTATTTTCACAATTTTGGTCGGATGTGGCTGGTTAACGAACTCGTTCTTACTTTTTCGACCTCTATTAAGTATGACAAAGTTCAATCTAATCTGATAATTCTATGGAATAATCATTTACCGTTTTTTCTGACTCAGGGTGTCTCAAAACGTAAAGATATGATGAAAATTCCGAAAGTGATTTTTCACATAAAACCTATACCTTCTCATGTGATGAGAATGTAAAAACTTACATTCTTGAAAGTCAAACTGCAAAAGTCATTGTCTATTAATTTATAAAACAGTTTTATATATTGGAATACACTCTCTAAATCTGAATCAGTCAAAATCTGCTGATTATCAGTAAAATTTGACTCATTTAAATAGCTAAAAAGAGGTTACTGTAAATCAGTCAAATTTCACTGATTACTTCAGCGAAAATTAACTGATTCACCAGTGGAAAATATTTTCACTGATTCGGACGGTGAAAATTAACTGATTCAACAGTTAAACTTAACTGGTTTAAAAGTGAAAATATTTTCTAACTGGTGAATCATTGAAAAGGCAAATCACAGATTCAATCAGTGAAAATTTGACTGATTCGCATTTAGAGAGCAGGGATTGATTTGAAAAATCTTTTGATTAAAAAGAAAATTTGACAACCCAGGCGGAAAAGTCGGACTTATGCCGGATCTTACGAACGGCATTGTACGGACCCAGTTGTAAATAAGGAGCAATGCCAGTACTGATCATTAGTACCGCGCCGAGCGTTGGCGCGGTACTGGTATAGTACTGCCCCAGTATGGAGTCAAATGCTGGCTAGAAGCCGACTTAGGGATTTATGCCGAGCGTTGGCGCGGTACTGGTTCAGTACTGCCCCAGTATGGAGTCCAAATGCTGGCTAGAAGCCGAGTTAGGGATTTATGCCGAGCGTTGGCGCGGTACTGGTTCAGTACTGCCCAATATGGAGTCCAAATGCTGGCTAGAAGCCGAGTTAGGGATTTATGCCGAGCGTTGGCGCGGTACTGGTTCAGTACTGTCCTAGTATGGAGTCCAAATGCTGGCTAGAAGCCGACTTATGGATTTATGCCGAGCGTTGACGCGGTAATGGTTTAGTATTGCCCCAGTACAGATATAGATAAATTAATTTATCTCACAATAATTAATAGTTTAATATATTTGACTAATTAATTATAGTAATTTTATTTTTACTAATGTTTCTGTAACGTTTTCTACTAACAATTACTTAAATTTAACTAACAATTAGTCAGTTTTTACTAATTCGGATTGAAAGAGTGTAATTTAAGAATTAAATTGATTTATTAAAAAAATATTGAAAATATACAAAGTTCATTTTGAGCTGCTTCTGCGTTTTAAAACCAATGTCTTTGAAAGGTTCCTTAGTGCCTGATATTTAACCGCTGAAAGTTTCGATTTGATATTATTATTCTGATTTAAGTAAACGAGTGTATGGGTACTTTTTTCTATGATTCCTGAAGGAAATTTTTCTGCATTCAGTGAAAGGAAAATTAATCAAACCAGCTCTCGCTCTCATATTTTATCTCACGGATTTTGCAGTGAACGCTAATGGAATATAATTTGTCACTTTTTAGAGATAGGAGAATTTTCAAAGAGCAAACTTGTATGAAGATATAAAATGGTAGAAAGAAATAGTCACAACCGATTTATCCTTGTCAAGGATACGTCCAACGATATTATGTTATCGTGACATATATATAGACGTATGCTGAGAAAAATTCAAAATGCTTTTTCACTTATATGTTAAAAAGAGAACTATTATAAATAAATTAGATACTATCTTCATTAACTTTTCCTTACTTTTAAAATTTAAGTTAGTACATTTTTTCACTAATTCAATTCAATGATTTTTTATTAATTTATTTTTGAGTCAAATTTACTGGGATATCAGTAAAAAATTACCGATCATGATAATATATAAATAAAAAAAGGTTTTAAATATATTTCTTTGCAGTTTATATTTTTTTAATGTCATAGGATTTCTAAAAACTCATTTAATGAAAGGATTTTTGTTTGTCCTCCTTCGACTCTTTTCATTAGATTTTGCGCTCAGCTTCGGAGAAAGTTGATTTGCATTGTTGCAGTGTTTATATTCAAATTTGAAATCAGAATTAAAATAATTAATATTTCCTTGTCTTTTACATCGTATTAAAGCCTTTATTGTTTTAATTAAGTTCACGTACAGAATTCACATAATGCACTCTTTTAGTTCAAAAATGTCCGATTTTTAATAATTTTTCTTAACATTAAAGTGCATTAAATTCTGAAGAGCTTCGTGGTCTGAACTTTTGTCTCCTCTATTTTTGTATTAATAATTTTTTTACGCAAAGTATGGAAAAACTGAAATTTTTTACATAATATCTTTAATAATATTTGGTAAAATGTAACAATCTGAATGTTTATAAACAATTAAGGTAAACCAATTTCAAATTTCGTCTGTTTCACATAGCAGTCATTCGTCCAATAGTTTAAAACATTTTAGTGCAACAAAATTTTTTTTCTACTCGAAAGGGCCAAAATTTTGAATCTGTTTATTTAATTTGTCTATAAAAATTTTAATTGTTACATTTTACAAAATATTATTGAAGATTTTTCATTCTAAAGTATACCTGATGAAGTCGTTCTGTCGATTGAAGGAAATTATAATTTTAAAAAACCTCAAATTTAAATAGTTTGCCACAAGAATTATTTATAAAATTAGTTGTTATTACCTTTTTAATTATTTCTTTTATTAGATCTCATTCCTACATTAAAGAAAGCACTTATATCAAAAGGAAATTTTTCTCTACCGATAATAAGACTATTTGCCAATTTATTCATCAAATTTGTTTATAACAACTAAAAGGAATAATAAACAAGTATGCTGTGAGTTGTCATTCATTTAAGACAATATAATTTTTACCTAATAAGTTATTAAAGCGTAAAAAATTTCAGTTTTTCCATACTTGGAGTAAAAAATTATTAATACAAAAATAGATGGTTGTGGGTAATAAAGACAAAAGAGGATGAAAAAAAGTAAAAAAACAGAAGGGATTTTGGAAGGTTGCCTTCTTTTTTCTTTCCTCCTTTTTTGTTGGTTTTTCATAATCGTTTATTTTAAGAAATTTTGTTGGTCCAAATGTGATCGTTTTTTAATATTTTGAGGGTTCGAACAGTTTCGAATTTTTGAAATTTAGAATTATATTTTTTTCATTTCTCATTATTTTGGCATAGGGTCAGATTCTTTTTATTTTCTTCGATTGAAATTTTCACTATTAGATATAAAAAAACTCAAAAAGAAGGCAAGGCAAACGTTTCGGTCCCATATGGGGGCCCTCTTCAGTGCCATAAATTCAAAGAATAATTCAAAATTTTTGTAAAACGTAGATAATTAAAATAATTATTATCATAAAATTGAAAAACTTATCTCATAGTTCTGTAATATTTATTTTGGCTTGGGGTCAGCTTAGTTTCTAATTATTTATGTCATCGAGGACATAAACATTAGGAAGGCAAACGTTTCGGCCACAGATGGGGGCCCTCTTCAGTGCCAATTAGCTTAATTGTAACATTTAAAAATTTATTAACAAATACATGCAATTAAGAAATATATGGTATTTTTTGTTTTTTTGTTTTTTTCTTTTTGCTTATTAATTAAAAATAGAGTAAACATGCAGAAAAACTTATGAGTAAGTGAGTTTCTAGGTGTGAAGAACCAGGCCGTTCCAAAAACTCTAGAAACTCACTTACTCATAAGTTTTTCTGCATGTTTACTCTATTTTTAATTAATAAGCAACAAGAAAAAAACAAAAAAACAAAAAATACCATATATTTCTTAATTGCATGTATTTGTTAATAAATTTTTAAAGGTTACAATTAAGCTAATTGGCACTGAAGAGGGCCCCCATCTGTGGCCGAAACGTTTGCCTTCCTAATGTTTATGTCCTCGATGACATAAATAATTAGAAACTAAGCTGACCCCAAGCCAAAATAAATATTACAGAATTATAACTGTGGGTCAATGTAACAAGGAACATGTACGGAAACATGTCACGATATAACTTATCTCATAGCTTGCAATTCAAAATGAAGTAGTCCAGTATGCAGCATCACGAATTGAAAAAATGTTTAGAGTTCACTGTGAATAAAAAACCGGATAACCAATAAACCTGAAAACATAAAAAAAATTTTGCACACGAACCGACCACAATTTGAAAAAAAATTTATTTATTTTTTTTTTTTTTATTAAAGAACGATGCCGAATTGGTAATCGAGGGCAGAACGCGAACAAGGTTTAGATTTTTTAAAAACTTTGCGTAAAGACTTTGTTACCGCCGGAGTCTCTTATAGAATGATCTGAACTGTTTTCAAAACCGACTCGAGACATATGGCTTTGCTGACCGAAAATTTTTTTATATAAGCAATCCTGAGTGGTTCTTTTCCTCCTTGAAGAAGACTATGCAAATTCAATACTGAATGGATTTTCCGTGAAGCTGAAATATAAAAAAAAAAACGTTTCTTGAAAAATACACGCCTTCGTCCACTCGTGAAAATCAACATAAACGTCTCGAATTTCTTAACTAGGTATAGGACAATAGTCTTCTTCAAGGAGGAAAAGAACCACTCAGGATTGCTTATATAAAAAAATTTTCGGTCAGCAAAGCCACATGTCTCGAGTCGGTTTTGAAAACAGTTCAGATCATTCTATAAGAGACTCCGGCGGTAACAAAGTCTTTACGCAAAGTTTTCGCGCTCCGTAATACTCGAACGTCGCGCTTCGCGCTCCGTTCTTTCTGGACTTCGCGCGCCGCGCTCGGTCTTGTGCTCTTCGCATACGTTTAAGTTTATTTCTTATAATTTAATACTGAAGCTCAAACCAACTTAATCATATTAAAGATGATGTAAATTAGTCATTTTCTCAAATTCACTAAGTTTCTTTTTCAGATTAAGTGAAACAGGAAATTCAATTTACTTAAGGCTCTATCGGCCTTAAGGAATACATTCTCATCATGACACTCGCGCTTCGCGCTCGATTTTCTGTATGCATTTTTGTAACTTTTTAATAAATTACATGATTATTGATAAATTTATTTTCTTCCAAATCTTTTAAAAAGGAAAAACAATCGTAGACTTTATTTAAGGAAATGATTTTGCAGAACAACGCTTATTTCGTATCACATATTTTGGTGAAAAAAATCGAATTTATTTAATATTAAAAATCAAAACATAAAATATACATCCTGTCGAGAAATTTATCGATAAGAATGTGTAGACCTTATTTAGCCAAACAATTTTCATCTCAAAGTTTTTTTTGAATCTCACATATTTTGTCTAAAAAATGAAATTTTTGAATTTTAATCGTATTTTTTGGAATTGAAACGAAAAATATATGTTTTATCAGAAACTGTGTAAGACGAAACTTGTAGATCTTTTTGAAACTAACAACTTTGTATTCTTACGTTTTTTTGGTATTTCCAATATTATTGTAAAAAAATTGAATTTTTGATTTTCAATAGTTTTTTTTTTAATTAAAAAGAAAAATATGCATCTTATGAAAAAATGTTACAATTCAAATTTGTAGGACTTTATTTATTCAATAATATTGTATCATAACGTTTTTTGTATCTCGTATAATTTAACTGGAAAATGGTATTTTGATATTGACTTTTTTCGAATTTGAATATGCTGTGATATTTCTAATTTTGATTTAATCAAAAAATGTTATCAGGATAATTTTTAGACATTTATGAGCACTATCTAAAACCAGTATTGAAATTTTTGATTTTTTCAAAAAATTATTTTCAAAAACACAAAAGTGGTGCTCAACCCCTCAATTTTGATTGGATGTGGCTGGTTAACGAACTTGTCCTTACTTTTTCGGCTCCGATAAAGTGTACCAAAGCTCAATTCAATCTGATAATTCTATCGAGAGTTATGCCGCACACGACCTACAGACAGACAGACAGACAGACACTTTCGTAAAAACCATTTTTTCTGACTCAGGGGGTCTCAAAACGTAAAGATTTGATGAAAATTTCGAAAGTCATTTTTCACATAAAACCAATACCTTCTCATCCATGATGAGAATGTAAAAAAAAAAAAATTTTTTTTTCAAATTGTGGTCGGTTCGTGTGCAAACATTTTTTTATGTTTTCCGGTTTTTTGGTTATCCGGTTTTTATTCATATTGAACGTCAATTTTGCAATTCGTGATGCTGCATATTGGTATACTTCATTTTGAATTGCAAGCTATGAGATAAGTTTTTCAATTTTATGATAATTCTTATTTTAATTATCTACGTTTTACAAAAATTTTTGAATTATTCTTTGAATTTATGGCACTGAAGAGGGCCCCCATATGTGGCCGAAACGTTTGCCTTGCTTTCTTTTTGAGTTTTTTTATATCGAATAGTGAAAATTTCAATCGAAGAAAATAAAAAGAATCTGACCCTATGCCAAAATAATGAGAAATGAAAAAAATTCTATGAATTTTGGGTCAATATAATAGCAGACATGTTATCAAACATGTCACTTTAAAATTTAGAATTATATTTTTGTTTGGACGTTAAGATGAATTTGATTTTGTAGTGATACGGGTCGGAATTTAGTTTTGAACAGCTTGAGGTATTTGTGATATAAATATTTGTCTAGATTATTTTTTGTATTCAAATGTGTGGGAAGGAAAAGATCGACCAGCTCTTAACGGAGGGAATCGAGTAGGATAAAGTTATAAGGGTGAATTTTGAGGACGAAATTTAGTAATAGAGGGTTTGCCATAATAGGCGTGAAGAGATGTTCGCTTTAACATGATTGGACACACGTAGATCGTGCATACACATTCTTCTCTTCAAAGTGGTCCTTTAAAGTTAGAACTTGAAAAACAAAGCACTTTGAACAATACCTGTATGTCAACCCGCATACTTTTGCCTTTCACATTTTATATGGGAAAATGATTCAAGAAGAAGAAAAAAATTATATCCTGTTTCATTACAGGAAATGTTTCATGTACAACGTAAATTTTTTTTCAAAATATACATCAATCAAAAGCATTTCTTGTGAAAATTATAAATTCAATGAAGTTTTGGGTAAAGTATTGGCAAAATCAATACTTTTTCCATAATTCCATATTTTCCATTTTAAATCAATAAAGATGAATCTTTATATTGAAAATGGTAATAGATTGAAAGGTATTTTTATTGTGAAAGGTATTGGAACTTTAAAATACTTTCTCTTACATACCCCTATACGAAAAAAAATATTAAATTTAAAAGTGTTACCTTTGTAAAAAAAAGGTATTGGAAAGTATTGCCTTCAATACTTTTCCCACATTTAATCCAATACTTGTTTATGGAGAGGAAAACTGTCAATAGATAAATAGGAATTCTTGTAAAAAGTGTTATCTACATAGAAATTCGTATTATACTGCCTACAAATTTCCAATGTTTTTCACAATACCTTATCAAACACTTCGACTAATAATCTTCTAATACTTTTTCCAATAATTGCCACATCATAAAAGTAATGAATAATAATAAGGAACGACCTTAAATTTAAGTCAAAGTCATCTCTTAGGCGTAACAAATTCAAGAATTTTATTTCTGTGTAGTATTTTTTTGATATTAGAAGTATCTTTCAACAAATAAAGGTTAACCCTTATGAAATAAGTATTAAATTAGAAAGTGTTAGTATTGGAAAAATATACTTAGTTAAATATTTGACATATAATTAGTTTGCCAGTATTTACCATGCTTTCTGCTATACTTCATCCAATACTTTCCCAGAATTTTATCAAATAATTTATTGCATATTTCCTTTACATTCAAATTACTAATAAACAAAAGATACAACTCCTATTAAAAAATACTAGACACTAAAGTTGTAGATCTTTTTAAAATAAATAATTTTTTCCATTTCTCCTATATTTTGTCAGAAAATTTATAGATGTTTTTGGAACGAATAGTTTTGCATTTCAACATTTTTTTCGTATCTCACATAGATTTTGTGCAAAATGGAATTTTTCATTTTTAAACACATTTTTTACGATCAGCATTTTTTTCGTATTCCGCGTAGTGCGTTTTGCTTAGAAAGAGAGTTTTTTAATTTTTAATAATTTTTTTCATTAATAAACAAAAGATACAACTCCTATAAAAAAAATGGTTGACGCCAAATTTGTAGATATTTTTAAAATAAACAATTTTGTTTCTTAGAATTTTTGCCCAATATCCATTACCTTTTCATATGATGAGAATGTAAGAAAGTTCTGGATTGGGAAATACAAGGTGCTTTCCAAAATAAACGAGACTGAGCTAAAATAGAAACGACAGGAGCTTTGTTCTGATAAATTCGAGTTTATTTATTCAAAATAGTCCCCTCCGGCCTTGATACTGTTTTGCGCGATCCAAAAGCTTTTCAAAAGAAAAAACTTTTTCCTTTCATGGCCAAATGCAATTTTCTGAATAGGTAGAAGTCACAGGGAGCCATATCAGGCGAATATGGTGAGTGGTTGACGGATAAAATGTGATTTTTGGTAAAAAAATCAGTGATAAGCGTTGAACGATGGGCCGGCGCATTATCGTGCAAAAGGCGCCAACTGCCATTTTCACTGTATTGCAGCCTCACACGGCGAATTTTCGTTCAAAATGCGATGAATTGAATCTTTTGACATGTTTAATTCCATTGCCATGTGTCGCAAAGAAGATTTTGGCTCATTTTTTATAAATTCACGTACAATTTCAATATTACTTGGTGTAATCACGAAACTTTCCTGACCGGGATGTTCGTCGTCCTTGATGTCTTCACGACCTTCTTTGAATCGTTTAAACCACTCATGGACTCTGGCACGGAATAAACAATTGTCACCATACACTTGTTTCATTAATTCAAACCTTTCAGTAAAAGTTTTACCAAGTTTCAAACAAAACTTAATATTTGCTCTTTGTCCGAAGTTCATTTTTCGACTGATGCTATAAACACACTGTCCCTTATAAAGCAATAACTCGGCTTCTAATTGTCCGTTGGTCATGAAATTTTGACAGAACGTCAGTGAAGGATGTACCTTTCCAACTCCTACTCCCATCAGAAGATAGCACCACTATAAATAGCTATTTTGAAAAAGTCTCGTTTATTTTGGAACGCACCTTGTATTAGTATTGGAGAAGGTATTGACAGTTCCAATACCTGGTGCGAAATAAGTATCGGAACAGCCAATATTTTTCAAATAATTCCTCCAATACCTTATCGAATACTTAACCCAATACTTTTTTTCATATGGGATTCCATTAAATATCCACATAATGACTCTTTCGAGAAGTAAGTCAGGGACATCAACTGTCCAGACTCCAGAGGATAACACGCATGCGAGGGTGATGTCTGGAGGGCGTAGTTATAGAAGGCGTGGTATTTGGACAACCCCTCATCTTCTAGTACTGGCATCTGGAATTTTGGGTGCGCTAGTGTCGCAAACTAGCAACACCAAGTTGAATGTATTAAATGAATTTTAATTTGTACATAAAAATGACTGAGCATATTTTGGCACGTAACGTACGGACAACGATGAGACATGCATTTTGCAACCCCCGTATTCTCATAAGAAATATGTTTTACTGTTAAATCAATTAATTTTCACTGGTTGAATCAGTGGAAAGAAATTTTTCACTGTTAAACCAGTTGATTTTCACTAAATCAATCAATGCAATTTAACTGATTCGCAGTAAACTCTTTTTAGCTATTTGAATCAGTCAAATTTCACTGATAATCAGTAGATTTTGACTGAATCAGATTTAGAGAGGAAACTACTTATTGAGTCTGATTAAATCGGATTGATTTTTAACCGTTTTACAGCAAAGGGGATTCACAAAGTTTTTCTGATTGGCTCAGAATAAATCCGAATGGTTCGAAAACTTATTTCAGAATGGTTCAGAATAACTCCGACTCGCTCGGATTGAATTCAATTTCGATTCTTTCGCCAGGGTAAAACAGTTTTAATAGAAAACGTATTTTTTCGATGCATACGATGAAAATTCTTTCTAAAATAGTTTGTTTTCGATAAATATTCATTTTTAACATTATTCATTTGTTATTCCAAACTCCATAAAAAAATGGTAAAATCACTTCTTTGTGAAAATTAAAATTTGTTATAAACATTCGACTTTCTTGCATCAGTTCCCACTTTGACCGCATTGAAATTATAGATGGCGTCTCGTAGCTCAGCGTTTCCCAATAGTTTCCTTCACATATCTGCAAAGAGATCTCAGGCAACCGGATTAATGCGGATAGGATCGATCGGATTGAGAAATTGGTTAGGATTGGTTCGTATTCATTCGGATTGATGCTTCGGATTAAGCTGGATTGATTTTTGACCGTTTATCATCAAATGAGATACTAAACGTTTTTTGGATTGGTTCGGAATGACTCGAAATGGTTCGGAAACAGATCGTGGAATGCCTCGGAATAGCTCGGATTCACTTGGATTAAATTCCAATCCGAAACTTTCGACAGGGAAATCTACACTAATAAAATGTTTGTATTAAATTTAATATGAAAGTGTATAAAGTCATTTGGATATACGATTTATAAAAAATATACGCAATTGTGTATTTTAATATGCATCAAAGGGTCGATAAAACAAAAAAATTATTTGAATCAGTCTGATTTCACTGATAATGAGTATATTTTGACTTATTAAGATTTAGAGAGTACCTATTATTGTGAATTGCGTGATTTTTTTCATGTATCATCGATATAACAAATTGTCGATTTTCGAAAATAAATTCATAAAAAAAGAAATAAGATTTTATATTGTTAGCACATTAAAATATACATTAACCCAGGTGAAAAATTCGGAGGCCAGACAGTATTTACAAGTAGCGCAGTACGTACTGTGCCAGTTGTAACCGAGGAGTAATAGAAGTAATACTTGTCAATACTATGCCAAACATTGGTACAGTACTGGCGCCGTACTGGCGCGGTCTTCTTTGGCAGTACTGGTGAAACTCTGAAGTAGAGGTATCATTGACAGTTGAACTCTACTGGTTTACTACGGGCGCAGTACTGATTAATATTACCAGTTCCGGCTGATAGTACTGGAGCAGTATTGCTTTGAAGTAACAGCCCAGTATTGACTGCCAACTTCCAGACGAGTTATCATTAGGGGTATAGCCAGTACTGCACCAGTACCAGAAATCCGACAGCGGTACTGGCATAGTACAGCGCCAGTAGTAAATTTCCACCTGGGAAGAGATACTGAGAAAAAAATAAAACATAAAATTATCTATTTTCTCAGTGTATTCTATTCTCACATGTGAGGATTCACCGTCTAAGTCCGTTTTTATACGTTTCTGCAGTTTTTGCCCCGTTTGAGGTCCGTCAGCCCTACATAATTTTATGTTTTCTTTTTTTCTAAGTAGCTCTTAATGTTTTACCTTGAAATATAACATTAGCAATAACACTTTTTTCATTTTATATGAAAATTTACCGTGTAAATCCGTTTATATACGTGTGTCTGCAGTTTTTGCCCCGTTTGAGGTCCATCCACCATACATAATTTTATGTTCAATTTTTTTCTTAGTAGCTTTTAATGTGCTACATTGGAATATAAAATGAGCTATAACACTTTTTTCATTTTATATGAAAATTTACCGTGTAAATCCGTTTATATACGTGTGTCTGCAGTTTTTGCCCCGTTTGAGGTCCTTCCACCATACATAATTTTATGTTTTCTTTTTTTCTTAGTAGCTCTTAATGTCTTACATTGGAATATAACATTAGCAATAACACTTTTTTCATTTTATATGAAAATTTACCGTCTAAATCCGATTTTAACATGTGTCTGCAGTTTTTGCCCCGTTTGAGGTCCGTCAGCCCTACATAATTTTATGTTTTCTTTTTTTCTAAGTAGCTCTTAATGTTTTACCTTGAAATATAACATTAGCAATAACACTTTTTTCATTTTATATGAAAATTTACAGTCTAAATCCGTTTATATACGTGTGTCTGCAGTTTTTGACCCGTTTGAGGACCATCCACCATACATAATTTTATGTTTAATTTTTTTCTGAGTAGCTCTTAATGTTTTACCTTGAAATATAACATTAGCAATAACACTTTTTTCATTTTATATGAAAATTTACCGTCTAAATCCGATTTTAACATGTGTCTGCAGTTTTTGCCCCGTTTGAGGTCCTTCCACCATACATAATTCTATGTTTTCTTTTTTTCTGAGTAGCTCTTAATGTATTACATTGGAATATAACATTAGCAATAACACTTTTTTCATTTTATATGAAAATTTACAGTCTAAATCCGTTTATATACGTGTGTCTGCAGTTTTTGACCCGTTTGAGGACCATCCACCATACATAATTTTATGTTTAATTTTTTTCTGAGTAGCTCTTAATGTGTTGCATCGGAATACAACATTAGCTATAACACTTTTTTCATTTTATATGAAAATTTACCGTGTAAATCCGTTTATATACGTGTGTCTGCAGTTTTTGCCCCGTTTGAGGTCCATCCACCATACATAATTTTATGTTCAATTTTTTTCTTAGTAGCTCCTAATGTGTTGCATCGGAATATAAACTGAGCTATAACACTTTTTTCATTTTATATGAAAATTTTCCGTCTAAATCCGTTTTTAACATGTGTCTGCAGTTTTTGCCCCGTTTGTGGTCCTTCCGCCATACATAATTTTATGTTTTCTTTTTTTCTAAGTAGCTCTTAATGTTTTACCTTGAAATATAACATTAGCAATAACACTTTTTTCATTTTATATGAAAATTTACCGTCTAAATCCGTTTTTATACGTGTCTGTGAAGAGCTTTTGCCCCGTTTAAGGTCCATCCACCATACATAATTTTATGTTTTCTTTTTTTCTGAGTAGCTTTTAATATGTTTTTCAATTTTGATCTTTATCAAGTTGTAATTTCCATAATTTTTTAAAGTCATATATTTCAACGTGGAGATTTTTCGACATTTTGGTACATCGAGGAATAAATTAATTAAATAAATATTTAACAGGCTTGTAAAAGTTCTTACTGAACTTTTATGATTTTTTCATAATTTTGTAATCTATGAAGTGTATAACTGGATTAAGACCATTCTCTTATCTGCCCCTCCCACAAAGACAATGTTAAGCTTCTGAAGTTATAATCCTTGTATAATTTCACGGGAATTTTATATATAGCGATTAATCCTTTTAAATTTCAGTTTTGGTCTCTATCCACTTGTTGTTCTCATATCTTTATTACACTTTTGATTTTATCTTAGAGATAATGCTCTGTATTGATGACAATTTCACAATTCTGGAAACAAAGATTTTATTGTCGAATTTCCAGCTACTATGTGTTCAATGAATAATTTGTCGGATGTAAATATATATGTAGAGGAGAAGCAGGCACAATTTATTTACTTCCAAATGGTTTTATTTGACAAACATGTGAATAAATATCTTACTATGGTTAAGAAATTTTGAAAAAATCAAAAGTGAGTCACTAATTCTAATTTTCACGGATCTAATTCAATTCAGATATAGATGATAACTTCTCCAAAATGTAAAATAAAAAATTTCTAAACTCAATTTGAAGACTTTCCTATTCAATTTTTCATTAAATTTAATTTTTTTTAATTTTTCATCAATTAAAAAAATTGTTATCAAAATTAAAAAATTTTTATTCAAATTACCAAAAATAGAAAAATTGTGTATCGAATTGTCTGAAACTCTGTTAAATCCTCATTTGCCTTGATAATAAAGATATGGAAACTTGAAATTTTATAAAAGACTTATTTTTTTGTAATAATTTTAGACGCTCTCCCTGACTTTGTATTGATAATTTTTTAAATTATTTTTATTAAATGATTTCTACTTTCAAAGCCCCAAACAGCGATTTGAATAATTACAAATACATTATAAAAAGAACGTCCGAAATTGGAATACTGAAGGACGTTCTTTTGTAAGTCCATTTCGACGTGAAAAAGTACCTCCTTTCTGACTGCCTTTAATACACTAATCATTTTTATTAATTTTTACTTTTCAAATCTATTTAGTTGTTTATTAAGGGGGACTTCCACCTTGTGGCTCTGTTTTCGGGCCAAAATTTTACATTCTTTTTCTACAGAATGGCATAAGATACCAAAATGATTTTTATTTGCATGTTGCTTGTTTATTCCTCAAGATCAAAAATATATTTACATGAAAAGTTCGAAGAAACAATTTTGCGGTATAGTCGTCCTCGAACGTGACCTTGTCGAAAAGTTGGAGCCAAAATGTGACCATGATTTTAGTCCCGGGTCGACTGAAACAAAAAAACGCAACACAGTTTTAATCAGTAGCGTGTTGGATTTCATTCGGGATTTACGTTTTCCAACATTTTGAAATGAAGCAAAATGGCACCTATTTATAAAAAAAATGAATTTTTTGGCCTTTTTTGGATAGTTGATTTAGTTATAAAAGTGCGAAAAATGAAAATAAAATAAATCTAGCGTCCCGAACGGAAGAGGCATGTTCAATGAATATTCTGTCCATAAATCAGCTGGATTCACCAAATATTGTTTTTGTAATCGTATATTGCAAATTTTTGTGGCATGTTTACCACATTTAACAATGTTTTTATGATTTATACTTAGAAAATAAAATTTTTTAAAAATGATTGGTGTAAAAAAATACGTCAGAAAGGACGTACTTCTTCACGTCAAAATGGACGTACAAAAAGACAAAAAGATTTTTAACGTAAAAAATTACGACCTTTATGACGTATTCTTTACGTCCTGTTTGACGTGAAAAAGTACGTATTTCTAGACGTAACATTTTTACATTCTCATCATGGATGAGAAGGTATTGGTTTTATGTAAAAAATGACTTTCGAAAATTTCATCAAATCTTTACGTTTTGAGACCCCTTGAGTCAGAAAAAACGGTTTTTACGAAAGTATCTGTCTGCTCTCTAAACCTGAATCAGTGAAATAATCACTGATTCAATCAGTGAAAATATATCAACTGATGAATCAGTGCCCTGCTTTGATTTCACTGATGAATCAGTGAACATAACTTTTGAATACGCGAATTCAAAAAAGAGGTTAGATTTTCGATGCGCGCTATAACATAATCGTAAATGTGCTTTGGTGATTGCAAGTGCTCTTTGCAATCACATATAATTATCAAGACAATCAAAAGTATCCAACGAATACTTGCCGGATATAGTTTATGTACAGTAATTATTTCTGATGATCAAATTGATAAGTCATTATAACCTTACATTTTTTCATCGATTCGATCGATTTTTTCTTTTCTTTCAATGATTTAAATGTTAAAATCACAAAGTAAATGGATCTTAATTGATAATTTTTGGTCGAATAATAATATAATCAGAGTAAATATATGTCGTGAGAAATTTCGATATAATATATATTCCATTTTCATTAATTCTGTTTCATCGCTACACAACAATACTAATAATTTCAAAAATATATCCACGGAACCATCTACTCCAAATGCAGAATAATAATTACAATGTATAATAATAATTGCGTAATTTCTTTTTAGTGTTGTTTAACCTTAAATAAACGTGTTCATCGATCGTTAAAATATATAGCTGGTTTTATTATTCCCACCTGAAGATTTCACTGATTTAATAAGTGAGTTCAATCTATTTCACTGATTCATCAGTCGAATTACACTGATTCTCAGTGAAAGACTTATAGCTGTTGTCATCAGTGAATAGTCACTGCGAATCAGTAACCGTTCACTGATTCAAGTTTAGAGAGTGTCTGTCTGTAGTAGGTCGTGTGCGGCATAATTCTCGATAGAATTATCAGATTGAATTGAGCTTTGGCACACTTTATCGGAGCCGAAAAAGTAAGGACAAAATCGTTAACCAGCCACATCCAATCAAAATTGAGGGATTGAGCACTACTTTTGTGTTTTTGAAAATAACTTTTTGAAAGAATCAAAAATTCCAATACTGGTTTTTGATAGTGCTCATAAATCTCTACGAATTATCCTAATAACATTTTTTGATTAAGTCAAAATTAGAAATGTCACAGCATATTAAAACTTGAAAAAAGTCAATATCAAAATTCCATTTTCCAGTTGAATTATACGAGATACGAAAAAACGTTATGATACAATATTATTTTCTACATAAAGATCTACAAATTTGAATTGTAACATGTTTTCATAAGATGCATATTTTTCTTTTTAATTAAAAAAAAAACTATTGAAAATCCAAAATTCAATTTTTTAACAATAATATGTGAAATACGAAAAAAACGTAAGGATACAAAGTTGTTGGTTTCAAAAATATCTACAAATTTTGTCTGATGCAGTTTCTGATAAAACATATATTTTTCGTTACAATTCCAAAAAATACGATTAAAATTCAAAAATTCAATTTTTTAGACAAAATATGTGAGATACAAAAAAAAACGTTTATATGGAAAATTGTTTGCCTAAATGAGGTTTACAAATTCTCATGAATACATTTCGGGACAGGATGTATATTTTATGTTTTGATTTTTAATATTAAAAAAATTCGATTTTTTTCACCAAAATATGTGAGATACGAAATAAGCGTTGTTCTGCAAAATCGTTTCCTTAAATAAAGTCTACGATTGTTTTTTCTTTTTGAGAGATTTGGAAGAAAATAAATTATGCTAAACATGTAATTTATTAAAAAGTTACTGAAATGTATACAGAAAATCGAGCGCGAAGCGCGAGCGTCATGATGAGAATGTGTACCTTAAGGCCGATAGAGCCTTAAGTAAATTGAATTTCCTGTTTCACTTAAACTGAAAAAGAAATTTAGTGAATTTGAGAAAATGAGTAATTTACATCATCTGTAATATTATTATAAAATTGGTTTGAGCTTCAGTATCAAATTATAAGATATAAACTTAAATGTATGCGAAGAGCACAAGACCGAGCGCGAAGCGCGAGGTCCAGAAAGAACGGAGCGCGAAGCGCGACGATCGAATCGCGCGCCCCAGGCGCGCTCAAACTGGCGAGCGATGAGAATGTGCCCGCGAAGCGGTCAGATTTTTTAACTTGGAATAGTGCAACAAAATACTAAATATCCTCCAATTTTGTTGAAACAAAATGCTTTTTTATTTCTTCTCAACTCTAATTGAAAAGACATGTGACATTTTTAATTATAATTTGTTCAACCAGAAATAAAATTGATAAATTGGGTAGTTTGTTCAAACGTACAGAAATATATTTAAATATGATAGAAGAATAAATCCACATAGTTTGAGTTTTGATTCGGAAATGAACAGCAAAAGGAGTTTCATTTGTGTCCCACCATCAGAATGGGCGGAATGGGGCGAGAAGTGAGCTGGGCATAAATCGCAGGACGATAATGGAATTCTCAACGGGGGTTCTATTGACGCGACTGTGAAATGTCGTAGTTGGGAGTAAATAGAACGCCACTCTGATCGCTGTTGTCATCATCGCCATAGTCGCTGCTCTCGAAAAAATGGCGTGATGCTGGATACATTTTGCCCTTACATGTGTCACGAGAAAACGATTAGATTAGCGATGGCGTCTATAAGAACGATGGTCCTCGTGTGAACTCTCCCATAGAAAAAACACATGTTACCTATTCTACTTCAGAGGTTGCAATGTTCTTTTTGTATATCAATCAGATAAAAACAAGAAAGATTAAGAATTGTTTTTTACCCCTTTTTCTCCCAGAAAACGAGATTTTTCTCTTTGAAGTTATCTTTTACTTTTTTTATTGGTTCTCAGTGAAAAAAGACCCTGGCGAAAATTTTAGATTGGAATTCAATCCAAACGAATCCGAGTCATTCCGAAACCTGTTTCTGAATCAATCCATGAAACGTTTTGTATCACGTTTGATGAAAAACGGTCAAAAATCAATTCGACTTGATCCAATTCATTCCGCTTTAATCTGAGGAATCAATCCGAATGAATCCAAAAAAAGTTTTTAATCTGAATCAATCCAGTAAAAACGAGGTCGCAATGATTTAAATTGTAAATTGGGTTTAGATTAATCCGAGTTCGGATTGCAAACATGGTTCTGATTGATTTCTCGGATTGAATCAGAATTAATCGGATCAAGTCGGATTGAGTTTTGACCGTTTTTCATTAAAGGAGATGCAAAAAATGTTTAGGATTGGTTCGGGAACAGATTCCGGAATGGCTTGGATGGGCTGGGATTGAATTCCTTTTCGAAACTTTTGTCAGGGCACTAAATCAAGAAAATATTGTTCCAAATTAATCCGAAACAAGTTTTCAACCAGCCACATCCAATCAAAATTGAGGGATTGAGCACTACTTTTGTGTTTTTGAAAATAACTTTTTGAAAAAATCAAAAATTTCAATACTGCTTTTTGATAGTGCTCATAATTCTCTACTCTCTAAACCTGAATCAGTGAACGGCCACTGATTCGCTGCTGATCGGCTGCTGATGGCAGCAGTTATAAGTCTTTCACTGAGAATCAGTGAAATTCAACTGATGAATCAGTGAAATAGATTTAATTCACTTATTGAATCAGTGAAATGTTCAGGTGGGAATAATAAAACCATCAACATATTTTAACGATCGATAAACTCGTTTATTTTAAGTTAAACAACTTAAAAAGAAATTACGTAATTATTATTATATATTGTAATTATTATTGTGTATAATTATATTTTGTAACGTCTAGATGAAACTTTTGAATTCGCGAATTCAAAAGTTATGTTCACGTGGCGCGTTCACTGATTCCTCAGTGAAATCAAACCAGAGCACTGATTCATCAGTTGATATATTTTCACTGATATAATCAGTGACTATTTCACTGATTCAGGTTTAGAAGGTACAAATTATCCTGATAACATTTTTTGATTAAATCAAAATTAGAAATGTTAGAGCATATTAAAACTTGAAAAAAGTCAATATCAAAATTCCATTTTCCAGTTAAATTATACGAGATACGAAAAAATGTTATGATATAATATTATTTTCTACATAAAGACATACAAATTTGAATTGTAACATTTTTTCATAAGATGCATATTTTTCTTTTTCATTTAATAAAAACTATTGAAAATCCAAAATTCAATTTTTTAACAATAATATGTGAAATACGAAAAAAACGTAAGAATACAAAGTTGTTCGTTTCAAAAAGATCTACAAGTTTTGTCTCACCCAGTTTCTAAAAAAACATATTTTTTTCATTTCAATTTCAAAAAATACGATTAAAATCCAAAAATTCAATTTTTTAGACAAAACATGGGAGATACAAAAAAAACGTTTAGATGGAAAATTGTTTGTCTAAATGAGCTCTACAAATTCTCATCAAGACATTTCGGGACAGGATGCATATTTTATGTTTTGATTTTTAATATTAAACAAATTTGATTTTTTTCACCATAGATGTGAGATACGAAATAAGCATTGTTCTGCAAAATCGTTTCCTTAAATAAAGTCTACGATTGTTTTTCCTTTTTGAGATATTTGGAAGAAATTAAATAAATTATTTTAATCATGTAATTTATTAAAAAGTTACTGAAATGTAGACAGAAAATCGAGCGCGAAGTATAAGTTTTTTATCCATACCGCGACCGTTTTTAGCTCAATCGCTCTCGAATGAACTTCTATACCATCATTAGTACTTAGATTTCATAATGCTTCGATTGAAAATTTGAAAATTTGTTAATAAATTATTTATAAACAATCATAGACGGAAAATTTTCAATATTATCGAATAAATTCGGCCTTCGACAGAGTTTTTATGATAATCTTATGAAAATTTGTATAAAAAGGTTTTCGAAGGCGCTGATCACGAATCCGGTATCATAATTTGAAAAATCAAAATGGCGGATTCAATATGGCGGCTATTTTAGGTTAGAATTGCGGTTTTCTGAGTAATTCACTTGGAAAAAGGTATAAGGGGATTTACGGGCTTGCTCATCACGAATATGAATTCAGAATTTCGATATTCAAAATGGCGGACCCAATATTAAATGTATGCGAAGAGCACTAGACCGAGCGCGAAGCGCGACGATCAAATCGCGCTTTAGGCGCGCTCAAACTTGCGAGCGAAGCGAGCTGCGCGCGCGGAGTGCGCGACGAGAATGTGCCCGCTAAGCGGGCAGATTTTTTACTTTTTTTTTCATGTCTTCAGGCATTGCTAAATATTTTCAAAAAATTTCTATTCAATTTTTGATAGACTTAAAAAAACATCTAAATGCTTGATTTCCTTCCCAAAAAAATCTGATATACACTTTTTACAAAAGAGGGTCCATTAATTAAGGCTTTACAAATGGTGGGGGGTCTTACAAATCCTAAAATGAGGGGGGCTAGAGTGTCTCACATCACTTTCCATTCCAAAATGATGAAAATATCTAATTAAAAACTCAGTTTGATTTAATTCGGATTGATTTTCAAGCGACTCAGTAACGTTTTTTATATAAATTAAATCAAAGCGAGAAACATTATTAATAAATGGCTCTAGATCCCTTCATCTGTCAGAAAATAAAAATTATGATTTTTTACTTTCTTTTTCACATTTTAGCTATTAGTAGCTAGTTTTGAAATTCTTCTTCTGATTTCAAATTCAATCTCTGATCAATTTACAAAATAATATAGACTTTTCATTGGGAAAAGTCTATTAAAGCCATGGACCAATCGTACCACGTGACTAAATTACACATTTATTCGTTCATGTAAGATAACTTTTTAATTTTTTTTTTTTTCTGAAAATTTGGGAAACTTAACAAAAAACAACAAAGCACGTCTGTTAACTTCTTTCTAGTAAGAATTTTGAAAAAATTCGAAAACCGATTCCGAACTCTCTTTACCCCCAGAAAATAAATAAACTCAGAAAAGTAATTGAAATAAAATCTATTCAAAAACTAAATTTGATTTTTTTCAAGTTGGGAAACTCGGATTGATTCTTGAGGTAGAGAAAAAGAGGAGGAAATGTTCAGTGTCCCTTGCATAATTTTCCCATTCTAAAATTATATAACAGATCTAATTAAAAATTAAGTTCGATTTCAATCGGATTTCTTCGGATTAGAAATCAGATTGAGTCAAATTAGCGTATCTCTCCATATGCTTTTACCCACCCAACGCGTTCAAGATGCAAACTTTGAAGTTTTTTTTATCTCTAAAATATACATTTTTAAGATTTTCAGGGGTGCTAAAAAATGTTGATGCGATTTTTGAGGTGAATACAATTTTTGAAGAGATCGTCAATTCGGAACTATGAGAAATATCATTTTAAAGCTTGTTTCCAGTTCTTTAAAATCCATTTTGAAAAATTCCTATCTGATCTTTTTATCCGAAGTTATTGAATGTTTCATCTGAAAAACACGTTTTTCTTCAAACTTCAATATCCCGTAAAATATGAGGTTTTTGAAAAAATTTCTAAATACAAAAAATGTTTGTTTTCCTATGGAAAATCGAAAAATATATATTTTTATAGAATTAAGCTAGTAACAGAGAACAATGATATTAGATGTCTATATAATTGAAATTATGTTTCGAAAATTCAATTTTATTTATACAGCAATTACAAGAAAAATATGAAAACAAAATTTTTTCGTTCTTATCATTTTATCTAAACCCTCATATTTTATGAGATGTTGCAGTTTGAAAAAAACATGTTTTTGAACATACATTCTTATGGGAAAATGTGATTTTGTCGTATATATTTGCATATTTTTATGGATCTAATGATGAAGTTTATACCCAATTATTTATACTATTAAAAGAATATCTGAGGATTATTTTTTGACTTTCAGATTATGGCTTGGTTGCTGCTAAACACATGAAAAAATGCAATTTATTATAAACCTATAATTATAATTATAACCTATAATTATATTATAATTATATAACCTACTCTCTAAATCTGAATCAGTCAAATTTTCACTGACTGAATCAGTGGTTTGCCTTTCCACTGATTCATCAGTGAAAAAAATATTTTTCACTGTCAAATCAGTCAATTTTCACTGAAATAATCAGTGAAATTTGACTGATTTACAGTAACCTCTTTTTGGCTATTTGAATCTGTCAAATTTCACTGATAATCAGTATATTTTGACTGATTCAAATTTAGAGAGTACGCTGCTTCATTTTTGAACAAAGCTCATATGATTTGAGAAACAAAAATGAACATCTGTAATAAATAAGGTATAAAAAATGAGGATAATGTTTCGAAGAGGTGAATCCTCCGATTTCTTTGAAACTGTGTATACTTACGTTTTTTGGCGCACTAATTACAAATATAATAGTAAAAATTGCCAACTAGCCGATTGTCATGGTAAAAACGTAAAAACCCCATGAAAATCATGGTTTTTGGCGTTTATCTCAGCCAATATGCAAAATTTTCCAGAAATAACTTGTAGATTTCTTCTAAATACATATTTATGACATAAAACATTGCCGCGCATTGGACGGTTTTTCAAACACAATGGGGAAAACCTAGCGCTCCTACTACTCTTACCTTTGTTACAATAAATCTGACGCTTATTGCATTGAAATGTGTTATACTCCATCAAATGTATCACTAATTTTTTCCGAAACTATCAATCGTAGAAAAAAGTTCACATAACAAAAAATGTGTATCTAATCGGCAATTTTCACTATTATGTTCCTAATCAGCGTGTGGAGATACGTAAATCTAGGGTGTTCGAAAGAAATCGGAGAATCCACCTATTCGGAACTGCACCCAAAAATAAAATGAACAATTATTGCTCCAGAATTGCCAGAAAAGGGTACAAATTGTGTATATTCTATACACCGTTCGAAAGAGGTTTAAAAACATTTAAAAATCACCCCTGAAAATCTAAAAATAGTACATTACGTGCCTAGGCACACAATGAGGGTTATTGCGTGACGAGCGACAATGCTCGCAGGAGATCGAAGCCAAGGCGTAGCCGAGACAAAGCCGAGACGAAGCCGAGGCGCGATCAGTCCTGCGAGCATTTTAAGCGAGCATGGAGACTAGATATAAGGAGACCAATCTCCATATATCCATTCCCGAAATGAAGTTCTGCCAAGTACATAGTTACAAAACTTCCCGATGAGGGCATGTGTGTTCCCTGGCTGCAAAATGGCGACTTATAATACACGATGCTTATAGACCGTGGATGCCGCCATTTTGCACCCAGGGAACACACGTGCCCTCATCGGGAAGTTTCCTAACTAAGTACTTGGCAGAACTTCATTTCGTGTTTTGTAAAGTACGACCATAAGAGATTGGTCTCCTTATATCTAGTCTCCATGTAAGCGAGTCTCGTAATTTCCCGAATTGTGTGCATTGGCACGTATTCTATTTTATGTGACTTTGTTGCGGATACGAGTTTTTATGCGTACACTCGAATCTAATCTAATATTTTGGTTGTTTGCGGCGTTAGTCATTACACTTGATATGTCACGACTAGTCCCGGCCATTTTGATTTTATCGATCTTGTGTAGTAGCAGCCGTATGCATCAGAAAAGAAAATGGCGCCCCGTTAGTGTCCTAAGTTAGTTTGCCGAACCGTCACACGCGGCGCTAACTGTACCATCACTCCCTGAAAATGCACAGTAACATACGAAGAATTAAATAAAAAAAATTTTTAAATATATTATTTAATGCCATAAACAAATAAAAGAATTCAGACTCTAAATAATAATATTATTTGAATATTTTAAATTAAATTTTCCCTTTTTTATTCATATTTATCTCGTACAAAAACTATTTTGAAACATTCAGCTGATATTAGAATTTAAATATTAATATCTCTTTTATTCCTTTTTGGCATTGAATAATAACTTTTTTTAAATTTTTATATTTAATTGTCTACATATCACTGCATTTATATTATTTTTTTGAGGTAAAATTAAGTTGAAAAATGGAAAAAAAAATGAAAAATTCTGAACAAGGAACGAAGTTGATGAGAGTTGTAATTAGTTGGAAATCATTATGAATAATTAAAGAAAATAGAATATGAAATAAGATGAATATAATCTTTTTTTTTAAATAGTTAACTAACATTAATAAAAACAGTATAATAAGAATAATTAGATTTATGTGCCTCAGCCGCGGAAACTCGTTTTTCCGTTACAGCTGAGAGTAAAGGAATGTTGTATATTCCGTTACAGAGGAATACAATGTAGAAATTGAACTGCGCATGCGCATATAGTCTTGCAGTGGAACGCAATCTTTTTCTTATTCTTCTTCTTCTCACTTCTTCTTCGTACAGCGTTAGCACCTTACTGGCAAAGCCTTGTACACCTGAACTGCGCATGCGTCTATTAGAATCCATTACTACAGTAATACATACGAAGAATTTAATAGAAAAAATTTTTAAATATATTATTCAATGCCATAAACAAATAAAAGAGATCAGACTTTAAATAATAATATTATTTGAATATTTTAAATTAAATTTCCCCTTTTTTATTCATATTTATCTCGTACAAAAACGATTTTGAAACATTCAGCTGATATTAGAATTTAAATATTAATATCTCTTTTATTCCTTTTTGGCATTGAATAATAACTTTTTTTAAATTTTTATATTTAATTTATTTGATCTATTACTAAAATTATGAGCTTTAAGGGCATGTGATACTTGAGAAGAGTAGCAAGTTTATATGAATAATTTGGTCCAGTTTCTACTTGTTGTGTCCAAAGTACATAAAATGTTGTTTCCAAAATTTCGTGAATGTTAGACAGGATGAAAACGGACGTAGATAGACTACTTTTGGATTTGAAAATGATAAACAAATATATATTTTAGGAGCAGTAAAAAATTTTAAAAATTCTATCTTGAACTTTTGTACCGCAAGTGTATTGAAGCTAGAAAGATTATTTAAAAATGTTATTTTTAAATGAATATTAGACTTAAAAAAAAATTAAAAAGGCCTGTTTTATTTGCAGTCGTCACATATATTAGCAGCTGATAAAGTCAAGGCGACGTTTTCTCTGGTCAGTTCACACCTGGTCGAATCTATCGGCAAAAATCTTTCGGGAAAATCAGCACCATAAAGCAATTTATGCAATTCAGGGTCAACTTAATGATCGATTAAAGGTTTAATAAGCCTTCTACCTGTTTAGTGGGAGGATTAAAATCTGGTAAGAAAGTATATAACCTCTTGCATAGATATAAACATGGTTATAGAACACAGGTTTTGTTGGGACCCCAAGGATTCTATAATCAGTATAATCCCTCCATGTGATCAGGAAGCAAAAAGCGGAAATACGTAACGAGTGTAAAAATAGACAAAGACTAAGTATATTTATGACCTGCAGAGGTGGACAAGAAACAGCATGTGAATGCAAAAGCAACTGTCGACTCTAACACAAAGGCGATTAACCCCAACAGAATCATTATGAGTGGCATAGACGACACCTTACCTTTTCAAAACCTCGCCATTCTGGCGGCCGACTCGGTATTCCCCAATACCTAGACTCTTTACCCTCCCTAGATTTTTTGTATATTCACAAATTGTACCTCGGCTTATCTTTATGGCGTTCTTTTCTTCTAAAACTCAATTCAAATAGAACTGCATCTGCAACTGGAGAAATAACTTGTTAAGTGATACTTTTCAAATAATACAGTGATCTGTTCAACTTAGAAGAGAAATAAAGTCAAGAAATGATGAGAAATGAACATTTTCATTCTTCAATATAAAGAATTTTTAAATTAATTTTTTTTTATTTTCATTCTTAAATTTTATCCTCCCGTCTTACCCCGGTGGCTCATTTTCCCCCTACCTATCCGCAGATTTATTGCGATTCAACTCAACCAAACTTTAAAGAAGATGAAAATTTCTTTCTCATTAATGTCGATAAATTTTAGTAAAAGCATCATTCGAAAATCTTAAGGTAGATCATCCACGAAAATTAGACCTCAGGCAAAAATAGATAATTTCGCTTTCAAGAATAGCAATATTATTATTGGTACTCTCTAAATCTGAATCAGTCAAATTTTCACTGATTGAATAAGTGATTTGCCTTTTCAATGATTCATCAGTGAAAAAATATTTTTCACTATTAAATCAGTCCATTTTCACTGATTCATCAGTGAAAAAGATATTTTTCACTGTCAAATCAGTCAATTTTCACTGAAATAATCAGTGAAATTTGACTGATTTACAGTAACCTCTTTTTAGCTATTTGAATCAGTCAAATTTCACTGATAATCAGTAGATTTTGACTGATTCAAACTTAGAGAGTATTCTGTTCTCCCATATATTGCTGGTTTCATTATTCCCACCTGCAGATTTCACTGATTCAATAAGTGAGTTCAATATATTTTACTGATTCATCAGTCGAATTTCACTGATTCTCTGTGAAAGACTTATAGCTGCTGCCATCACTGAATAGTCACTATGAATCAGTGACCTTCACTGAATCAGGTTTAAAGAGTAGGCTAATTTGAATGAGAAGAGATTATTTTCCATGAAGAAAATTGGAAATGCTGAAAAATAATGCATTTAACAAATTTTATTTTTACCCGAACTTTTTTTCTTATTGCTTCATATCAAATTTTTAAAAATGATTTGATTCTAGTAAATCACTGATCATTTTTTCAGGAAAAAGAATCTTCACAACTTTACGATTCCCAATTTTTGGAAATAAATTCTTTAATTGATGAAACCATTAAAAATCAATTTTCCAAAACAAAATTCTTATAAACAAATTGCTGAACTTGGTAATAATTTATTCATTTTAGAAAATTGGGAACGATAAAGTTGTGGATTCTTTTCCCTGAAAAAATGATCCGTGATTTATTAGAATCACACCAGTTTTTGAAATTTGGTATGAAGCAATATGAAAAAAAGTTCGGGTAAAAATAACATTTGTTAAATGCATTATTTTTCTGTATTTCAAATTTTTTTTTGGAAAATAATCTTTTTTCATTCAAATTAGCCCATTAAAAATTAAAATCGATGTAGATAGACTACATTTGGTTTCAAAAATGAAAAAAACATTCATTTTCTCAAAATATTTTGGGATTTTTTTCCATTATCGAAACCAAAAGTAGTCCACCTACATCGGTTATTATGTTCTCGACCATTTCCCAAATTTTGAGAACAGAATTTTATGTATTCTAAAATAAAATGAAAAAAAATTAATTTCACAAAATATTTTTGGAATTTTTTTCTATTATTAAAACCAAAAATGGTCTATCTACATCGGTTTTTATGTTCTCAACCATTTCCCAAATTTTGAAAACAGAATTTTATGTATTTTTGACACAAACGTGTAGAAACTGAACCGAAATGTTCACATGGAGTTACTACTTTTCTCAAGTATCACATTCCCTTGAGGGATAACTTGTCTGGAATTTCCTAAAATTGAAGTTTCTGCTAAAAATTATGATTAGTGCCAATATTAAAGGCCAACTGCATGAGGCAGGCATCACAAACTAGGTGCAAATTAAAAATTTGTAAAGTTTAAGACAGAAAAATGGTAAAAAACCTTTCAATGTGTTTTTTTAATTCACTTTTTTCATATTGGCTTGAAAAATAAATTTCACAATTTTTATCCAATTCGCTTGAAATTCGAACCTTAGCTTCGTAGATACATTTTAATGAGAAAAATCTAGAGATTTTACATTTATAAGAATTTTTATTTATATCAATACAATAAAAATAAAATTATGTAAATGCATCTGCAATTGGAAAAATAACTCTTTATATGATACCTTTCAATTAATACAGTGATCCATGCAAGTTATAGGAAAAATAAAGTCAAGAAATGATGAAAAATGAACATTTTCATTATTCAATATAAAAGATTTTGAAATTAATTTTTTATGTTTTATTTTCATTCTTAAATTTATTGTCCCGTCTTACCACGATGTCCCATTTAATCCCATTCTCCCCGACCTATCCGCAGATCTACTGCGACTTAATTCAACCAAACTTTGAAGAAGAGGAACATTTTGTTCTCATTAATGACGAATAAATTTTAGTAAAAAAAGCATCATTCGAAAATCTTAAGGGGTAACTTGTCTAGAATTATCAAAAATTGAAGTTTCTGCCAAAAATTATGACTGGGGCCAATATGAAAAGTCAATTGTATAATGCAGACATCATAGACTAGATGCAAATTAAAAATTTCTAAAGCTAAAGACAGAAAAATGGTAAAAAAAAACGATCAATGTGTTTTTCGAATTCACTTTATTCATATTAGCTTGAAAGATAAATTTTACAGTTTCTATCCGATTCGCTTGAAATTTGAACGTTAGCTTTATTTCCAGAGAAAAATCTAGGGACATGAAGGATTTTGAAATTAATATTTTCCGTTTCACTTTCATTCTTAAATTTTACCATCCCCTCTTACCCCGGTGTCTCATTTAACACCATTCTCCCCTTTTTATCGGCAGATTTATTGCGATTCAATTCAAACAAACTTTAAAGAAGAGTTGAACATTTTTTTCTGATTGATAAATGTATCATTTTTAGTAAAAGCATCATTCGAAAATTTTAAGTGGTAACATGTCTAGAATTTTCGAAACATCGAGTTTTTTCTTTAAAATTATTATTATTATTTGGAAAGATCATTTTTGAAACCATTAGGAAATCCTTTAAGGTAGTTGATCAACGAAAATTAGACCTCAGGCAAAAATAGATAATTTTGCTTTCAAGAATAGCAATATTATTATTGAAGGGCTATTTTGAAAGAGAAAAGATTAATTTCCATGAAAAAAATTTGAAAGACAAAAAACTAATTTTATTAATAAATTTTATTTTTGCCCCAACTTTTTTTCTTATCGCTTCTTACCAAATTTTTAAAAATTATGCGATTTTAATAAATTACAAATCACTTTTTCAAGAAAAAGATTCCCTACAACTTAACCATTTCCAATTTTTGAATATGAATAAATTATTATCAAATTATGCAATTTTTTTATAAAAATTTCGTTTTCGAAAATGCTTTTTTAATGGCTTCAGCCATTAAAGAATTTATTTTTAAAAATCAGAAACGGTGAAGTTGTAGGAAATCTTTTCTCTGAAAAAGTGATTTATGATATATTAAAATCGCATAATTTTTTAAAATTTGGTAAGAAGCGATAAGAAAAAAAGTTGGGTCACAAATAAAATTTATTAATAAAATTATTTTTCTGTCTTTCAAATTTTTTTCTTGTAAAATAATCTTATCTCTTTCAAAATAGCCCTTCAATAATAATATTGCTATTCTTGAAAGCAAAATTATCTATTTTTGCCTGAGGTCTAATTTTCGTGGATGAAAACTACCTTAATATCAAAAAGAATTTAATTACACTAACCTACTCGAAAAAAATAGTTCAGTAAAGTTTATAGAACTGTTCAGGAGTTGTGGATACAGGCATTTACGGAACAGAGTTCCGAAAAATTTACAGAACTTTTCGGAAATTTGTTCCGTAAATGCCAGTATTCCCAACTTTAGAACAGTTTTATAAACTTAACTGAACTATTTTTTTTTGTGTGAACGAATTTTTTTGGTGTCAGAATAGGCAAGACTGGGATGTAATGGGACACTGGGGTAAGGCAAGACAGTAAATTCTCAAGTAAAATACGTAGTTTTCAAATTGTTTTTTGCACATGTATGCTTCCTAAATCCGAAACCGTGAAAAACCACTGTTTCGAATGCTATAAGTCTTCCACATAGAATCAGTGAAATGTAACTCATATCACTAGGGAAATTCACTGGTTGACCAGCGAATTTCACTCTTGACTAATATATGTCGCTGATTAACCAGTAAGTTTTCCTGGTGGAATCAGGTGAATTCCACTGATTTCTATGTGGTAGACTTATAACATTCGAAACACATCGAAGCCATATGGTATATTGATATCATACACAGAAAAAAAATTATGACCATTTTCGTAAAGTGATGTTTTTTGGACCAAAAAATTTTTGGCACCAGGTACGGGACACCTAGAAAAATCCGCTAAAAATGGGAAAATATGAAGTAAAAACACCGTAAATAAAGAAAATGTCAATTTTTATTAATTCTGAAAGATTTCAGTGGCAAAAAGGAATATAAAACATGGTGTTTTTTCATTATTTCATTCTAATTGTCAAATGGACAAAACTAAATCAAAATATCAATTTAATTGTTTAAAAACACTTTAGTTCGATAAAAATGTCGATACATGACAGCAAATATGCCAAAAATACATTTTATGTAAAAAAATCCAAGTGTTCCATACCTCGTGACACAAGCTGTCCCGCACCCGAAACATGACGCCATTTTTAGATGACGCCATAAATGTATAAAATGTTCGCAAATTGGCTCAATGCACCATTTCATCATAAAATAGATGGAAAATACTATATTTATATGCAAAAGACTCACCTTGTGCTGTTGAATAACTTGGAATAAGAGCACTTTGAAAATAATTTGATAAAACTTTTTTAATTGATTTTCACACACGATGTCTTGAGCTAACACAAGGGATGCGACTATTCACATCGGTGTTTTACAAAAAATTGGCTACTGTCATTAGAAACATTTGAACCTACTTTAATTGGCCATATTGGTATTTTAACATTGAAAAAATCAGCTGTCCCGCAACTGGTACTGCCACGCAACTGGTACTGTCCCGCATCTGGTACTGTCCCGCAACTGGTACATCTCCCCTATTATAATTATGATTGTTGATATATATATAATATAATTAATAATTCAAACTCAACTAATTAATTTGAAAATCATCAATATTTAGTATACATTTTTATTATAACTACGTATGCAATTTAATGAAACTAAAGTTTGAAATGTACATTAAAAAATTGCATTATTATCAGAAAGTATCAATTTAATTTAAAAAACTTAAGTTATATAAACTAGTGGATACGGTTAACTCAACTCTTGATTAAAGCATAGAGTATAATTAAAGGAATGCTTTACTATTTTGGTGATTTAATAAAAAGCTGGTTTTTTATAATTATACTACGAGTAGTAATATATACATTTAGAAACTTTTAATGCACGCTTTTAAACTTCACACTACACTTCTGAATTTTACTCAACTGTGATTTATTTTTAAACATTTAATATATCACAAATAACTACAGTTATACTAAATAACTTCTAACTTGTCCTTATTAATTTACGTGAGAGTTTAGCGTCCCGTCTTACCGTGGTGTCTCATTCCACCCCTCTAGAGAAAAAAAATCTAGGATTACTAGTGACATTCTAGTGAAATTCGCTCAAGAAACTACACTTAGAAAGAAATTTTGTTGAATCAACAAAAGTTCAGTTGGTTCAAGCATAATACTTTGTTGTTATACGGACAACAAAGTGTTTAGTTCACCGAAAAAATAATTTCGTTAATCTAACTAAATTATTTTATTGACTCGACAAAAGTTTTTGGTTGGTAAAACTTCGTTTACTTAACAAAAAATGTTCTTGATCCAATTAAATATTTTAGTTATTTTAAATAAATTTTAAGTATCTATTAGATTCAACCAAAAAATTTAATTAAGGTAATTCGTTCACGAAAAATAGACCTCAGGCAAAAATAGATAATTTTGCTTTCAAGAATAGCAATATTATTATTGAAGGGCTGATTTGAAAGAGAAAAGATTATTTTTCATGAAAAAAATATGAAACGCAAAAAAATAATTTTATTAATAAATTTTATTTTTGCCCAAACTCATTTTCTTATCGCTTCGAGCCAAATTTTAAAAAATGATGCGATTCTTATAAATCACGGTTCATTTTTTTAGGAAAAAAATTCTCTACAATATGACCGTTTCCTATTTTTGAAATTTAATTAATTATTATCAAATACAGGAATTTGTTTATAAAAATTTTGTTTTGAAAAATTGTTTTTTTATCATTTCAGCCATCAAAGAATTCATTTTCAAAAATTGAAAACGGTCAAGTTGTAGAGAATCTTTTTCCTAAAGAAATGAACCGTTATTCATTAGAATCGCATAATTTTTAAAAATTTGGCTTGAAGCGATAAGAAAATAAGTTTGGGCAAAAATAAAATTTATTAATAAAATTATTTTTTTGCGTTTCATATTTTTGTCATGAAAAATAATCTTTTCTCTTTCAAATCAACCCTTCAATAATAATATTGCTGTTCTTGAAAGCAAAATTATCAATTTTTGCCCGAGGTCTATTTTTCGTGAACGAACTACCTTAAGACAATCAATTACTTTGTAAATTCAACAAAACATTTTTCTCTAACGAACAAAATTTTTTTTCTGAGTAGTAAAATTAAGTTAACTTGTTAATCTTACCTGTTTTTTTTCGGTGTCCAGTACAATTATTTTATGTTTACAGATTTCCTTTTTATTAGATAAATAATACATAACTATTCAAAAACAAACGCGATTTACAAGTAGAAGTTTAGCTAGTAAAATATTTCTGGTCTGAAAAATGTACTTGCAAGTACTTGATCATTTAATATTTTCTTTTTTCAGGATAATCATTACGATCATTGCTGGTGTAAAGAGTCATTTGTGTAAAAGAATGATTCCAATGAAAAAAAAGGGACGAAGCAAAGAAAGGAAGGAAAGATAAAGGAATGGTAAGGAAGATTACGGGAGGCAAATGAATATCGCCAGAAAGCACAATCTGATAAAGCATCTTCCAAGTAAAAAATTGACTTTTCCTTTCAAAATTGATCCTAAGTTCGCATTATCAAGAATCTCTTCGACTTGCAAAAGAAAAAGCTGATTCAAGTTTAGATATAATAAAGACTTGTTCAGAAACTGTATACACAAAAGAAAGTCCAGTTAAAACAACCGGAACTTCGGTTAGGCCATATTTAACATTATTTTTTGGTTATTTCGAACAGATTTTCTAGTAATTCATAAAAATCTCGTAAAAATAACCTGAATTTCTGGTTATTTTATCCAGAAAATAATGTTAAATATGGCCTAACCGGAATTACGTAAGGATTTAGGTGGGGGGGGGGGGGGCAAAAAAATATTACGCCCATGTTGAAGATGCATGCAGGATATGAGGGATCCAAAATTTTCAAAAAAACGTTTTACGTAATTTGTGCATGGCCTCTAAATTTTGATATTTTTTAGATTTAAGTTCTTTACCTTTAAAGGACTTTTATAGCTTTTAACGGTATGAGACTTAAAAATTTGGTTTCGTTAATCATGGAAAAATAAAACAATAGAGAAAGGAAACAATAAAAAGCGTAAATTTTTTTTTTTTGTAGAGAAAATTTAGGTAAGAAAAATAACACTCAAGAGCAATTTACTTTAAAGTCTTGAGAGCTTAAGCTGCACTGATTTATTGATGCGGACAGGTTCATAGCAAAATTTTATGATAGGTAATAAAGTAGTCGCACCTGAGCTTATAATATAATCGCCATTTGCCTCATAAAGCTGGGATAAAAGGAAAACAATATTGTACGTCTAAGATCTTTAAGTGGAGATTATTTTTGGGACTTTCCGCTTCTCAGATATTATAAAATGACGTTCTAGCATCATTAAATTTTTACAAACTATGAACTAAGATAACAGAAACCTATTCAAAGGTTGATCCATTTACAAATATCAATAGGAGGGATTCTTAATTTCGACATTTAAATTTCAGTGTAATTAACCACCTTTTGTATAATTAAATCACTTATTTTTTATTAATTCTTGTCAATTTGAGAACGCAATTACAAATTTCAGGAAAAATGACAATTTCAAATTTTCTTTGTTTGTGTCAAGGAATAATTTTCTTTCTGGGAAATAAAATTTTAACAAATTGTTTGGAAAAATCTTTTTAGAAAACATTAACTTTTACTATTCAAAACATCTTCTTTGAAATGAGACAATTGTTAATTGTAAATTAATCTTGAATATATTTATATTATATACACATTATATAATGCTTTCAATAAAACTTTTCACTCCTCTCGTTTTCGGTTGTTTTGTAATATAAAATAAATATAAATATTTAAAGAATTTAAAAATATTTCTGTGGAAAAAAAGACGGTTTCGACTGCGCTCGGATTGGAGCCCAGGTCTTTCGATTTCATTCTGGAATTTAAAATTTATATGATAAATAATAAATATTGATAATTCTTTTAAATGTCTTGTTTGTCATATTGCGTCAGCCATTTTATATTTCACAACAATATTATACATAAAAACTAATAATGTATCGGTAAATAAAACATTTTTTATATTTTTTGCTATATTTTATCAGCCATTTCGAATGTAAAAATTCTGATGATTCCTTCCCCGTTATCAGAGATCTCTCAAACTAATTTTCACCCCAAGTTGAAAATTTTCTGTAATTTATTTCTCATCATACGGTATTTTTTACATTTGATTTAACTCCAGAAACAAAGTCCACAAATAAATACAAATTTGTCTGATTGTTTTTTCGAAATAATGCTATGTCGAGACTGGGATGAGAAAAAATCATAGCATTTCAACACCTATATGAATTAAAAAAGTAGATTTTAACGCCAAAATATTGAGTTGTTTTTCAAATTTTACAGTAGGTGAACAAATTTTTATTATTATTATTATTTTAAGAAGATATTTTTAAAAATTTCAAACTCAACTAATTAATTATGAAAAATGTAAAAATTGAAAACTTTTCTTAAATTATGAAAATGTTTTGAAAGACTTGGTTTTTTTCGATGTTTTTTTACTCATTTGAAAGGTGAATTTACATAAAATGTAAAAAAACATGCCAAAAAAATTATACTAATTTTTCCCTAGATTCTGAAACGGCTTAAACTGAAGGGGGCATACTCAGTTAGAAATTTTATATATTAAAGCAGAACATCTTGAAAATGTTGTCTCAAAATTTCAAGATAATTGAAGCAAAATTAAAAGAGCTAGAGCGTTTTGAAGCCCCGCCCATCCGACCCTCCGAGAGATGCTCGATAAAACTACATTTTCGAAGTCGGTGGACACGATTTCTCAAAAACTAATGCACTTATCCGTTTGAAATTTTCCAGGATTATTTTATACATATTATAACTTGTTCGTGAACGAAGGATTTAAAAAAAAATTATAACTCGTTTAGAAAAATAAAATGCTCGATTTTTTGGAACAAAAATCGTGATTTTCACTTAAAAAGTTCTCCAAAAATTCAAAATTCAATTTTCTTCAAAATCCTTCGTTTAAGTACTAGACAAAGTCATCTATCAACGGAATCTTTTTGCTTTTTCGATGATCCTGTCTCGAGATATCATGTCCACGAGATAGACACTTTTTTCTCAAGAACCTTTGTAAAAAATACACTACTATAATAATTATCTTCTTTTTTTAATGAAAAAATACCTACATGTTCTTCAAATGTTAGTTAATGACATGCAGAGGTTTTTTTAATCAATATATTAATTCATTTTTTTATAACAAATTTGAGAAAAATCCTATTTTTTTGCCTCCCTGACTGAGCATGCCCTCTTAAAACAAAAAATGCGTAAGGATTCAAACTTGTAAATCTATTCATGAAAAATAGTACAAATAATTATATTTAATTTTTTATGAAAATTTAGTTCATTCTTACAGGTTATCACTCTTATGTATTTTTAAAATCAGTATAATTTTTTGGCACCGTTTTTTACATTCCACGTAAATTGACCTTTAAAATGATTCGAAGAAGATCGAAAAACATCAATTATTTCAAAAGTTATTCATAATATAAGAAAAGTTTGAAATTTGGACATTTTTCACAATATCTTACTCAAAATTATTAACAAAAACAGTTCATCTTGAGGTTGTTTTATGCATAATTTTGAAGTCTTTCGTGTTATTTTTAGGGAAAAGTTTTAATATGTGTATTGTCAATAATAGGAGATTTTATAAGATCAACAAAAACAATGTGAGTATCATAATTTGACCACCCACTGTAAAACGAATTAATAACAAAAATCTCGAATTAACAAGCTTTGTAATTATTAAATAATTCTAAAGTAATTATCTATTCATATGTTTTGAGGTACATTTCAAAGTGACTAAATATTCCAGAGAGTTGATCCTAATACAGTTTTCATGAAACTCGGTAAAAAGGTGTTTTTGTGTAGCTAATTCCGAAATTTAAAATTCCAAACCAGCTAATCCAACATCAAGAGTAAAAGTTTTGAAGTTTTTATCAAATTATTTAATTTTTGTAAAAGCCGCTACTAAGGGATTTTCTGCTTTACTAAATCTGAATTTGGAAACAAAATTTCAGGATTCAAAATGACACATCCAACATAGCGAATGGAATTTTTGAAAACTTTATCGTTATTTAATTTTCATAGATTTTTGAAAAATGTTTTGACGGAGTTAGTTAAGGTAGTTGATCCAGAAAAATTAGACCTCAAGCAAAAATAGATAATTTTGCTTTCAAGAATAGCAATATTATTATTGAAGGGCTATTTTGGAAGAGAAAAGATTAATTTCCGTGAAAAAATTTGAAATACAGAAAAATAATTTTATTAATCAATTTTATTTTTGACCCAACTTTTTTCATATCGCTTCCTATCAAATTTTAAAAAATTATGCGATTTTAATAAATTACGAATCACTTTTTCAAGAAAAAGATTCCCTACAAGTTGACCATTTACAATTTTCGAAAATCAATAAATTATTATCAAATTCAGCAATTTGTTTATAAAAATTTCGGTTTGGAAAATGTTTTTTTAATGGTTTCAGCTATTAAAGAATTTATTTTTAAAAATCAGAAACGGTGAAGTTATGGGGAATCTTTTCTCTGGAAAAATTATTCATGATTTATTAGAATCGCATAATTTTTGAAAATTTGGTAAGAAGCGATAAGAAAAAAAGTTGGGTCAAAGATAAAATTTATTAACAAAATTATTTTTCTGGGTTTCAAATTTTTTTCTTGTAAAATAATCTTTTCTCTTTCAAAATAGCTCTTCAGTAATAATATTGCTATTCTTGAAAGCAAAATTATCTATTTTTGCCTGAAGTCTAATTTTCGTGGATAAAAACTACCTTAAGGAGTTAAGAGTAACTCTCCTTTTCGAAAACTCCCATAATTTTGTTAACTTCTGCCTGTGTTTCACTGTTTTGTTATTAAATAATCTGGTTTTCGAAATGATTTTTAATCTTAGAAATTGTCTCTGGCAGGATTAGGTATAGGATTAAAAAGAACTCCTTTTTTCAAAAAACCCTCAAAATTATGTATGTTTTTGCGTATCTTTCACCCTTTTTGAGATGTTTTAAGTTTTTGAACAAATATTTCACTTTCGGTTTGAAGTTTTTTCTGCTGACTTCGAAATGAATCAGATTAAGATGGATAGACATTTTCTGAATTTTGGATTGAGTTTTTTTTGTTCAGAAGATTGGTTTGGAAACAGATTAAGGAATTAAGTGTTTTGAATATTTTAAATAATTTTAAAATGTTTTAAATAAAACATAAAAAACCAAACTTCGTATATTATTGTTTGAAATTCAAAACCCAAAAAATTTTAGGACTTATTTTCATGAAAATTTACCACTTTATTACTCTTCTGAAAATTGCTTTTCCTATTGATGAATTTTCAGCTTCGAATTTCGAAGTTCAAAACTCAAAATTGTATTCAATTATTCGGAAAATTCTGCAGTTCTGAGTTTTATGAAAATATGATATTTTAATGAATGTTACAAATACTTGAATCACCATATTGTGTTTGCCATTTTGAATTTTGAAACTTTCACCTCGATTTCGTATAACAAGGTTATTAAAAATTCGAAGTAATTTTAAAAATTTTCTAATGCCGCAAAATAACAAAATTTGAAACTGCTAAACGACTTTATTTGTACCTATTTAACGCAGAATTGATGTATTCTCTTCACAATTCGGAAGTAAATTTGATTCGTGTGTTTTATCAAAAAAATGATAAATTATATAACCAATAAAAATATATTTTATAATTGGTGAAAGTAGAAAGAATTTTAAATTATTCACACTTGATTTTCGAACAAAACAACCGAAAATCAGAGGAATGAAAAATAATATTGAAAGCATCAATGGACGTGTAGCAGTATATGTGTATAAAAAGCACTTTCCGGAAATGCTTTGTTCGAGAAAAGACGAGAGGTATTGAATAACTCGTATTTCAAACTAAAGAAGCACTTGGTCAAAAGGCGAATCACTCGCTGAAGATGAGAACGAAAGAAAGGTGCTTTATTGGAACTGCCTAACGGAGTCTAAAGATTTAAATCTATACGTGTGAATAAGTATATCCCTATACAAGTATATAGCAATGCAAGATGATAACCTTGAAAGTTCTACACAAAAACAGGCAAGACGTAAATTCTGAAAAATACTTCAGTTTCGTTTATGGTTACTGATCAATTGGACCACGTGACTAAATTATACATTAGGGGGGTCTTCTGTAGTAACATTTTCAAAAAATCGATTTTTTTTTTTGATTTGTCAACAGCTTATGTTATTATAAATAAAATTGCAGAAAATACGCCCGGGCATTGCCGTTTAATTTTAAGTGCCATTTTCCAGGATCAAAAGTGAACGTAAAACTTTAAACGCGTTTTTCTCGAAACTACGTTTTTCAAACTGTTTCACACAATTTTTAACGACTGATCGGACGAATTTGGGTCCGCATTTTTAAAAATATGTGGCATTGGTGTCGATATTGTTTGGCTATCATTTGGCTCCCTATTGTTTATAAAAAATGTTTTATGAATTTTTTAAGATCGAAAAAAAGGCGAAATTTTTTTTTTTATCTACAAAATGAAATGAAAAAGCCATCTTTCATAAACTTCTAAGGAAATTTAATCACTTAATATGTTTGACCCATTGTCTTAAATAAAGCATGACAAAAGCTTTCTATTATATTATATTATACATTTTAGAAATTCCTACTTATTTAAGTTTGAACTTTCTTACGCCTCTTTTCGCAAAAGGATTAGACAAGACAATAAAAAATCTCTTTATTCAAACATGTATTCTAAGGCTATTTGTATTTTCTCATTTCTTTTGGTAATCTCAGGTAGAAATCACCATCACCTGTCTAAATGAAATATTGCTCCGCTGGAGATCACAGTCAGAACGTCTAGCTTAGAAAATCTTGGAACGTTCATTAAGGTAGTTGTCGCGCCAAAAATCAGTCTCTTAGAAAAGAAGTTTTTCCTAAAAAAATGATTTATGATTTATCAGAATCGCACCATTTTTGAAAATTTGGTATGGAGCCATAATAAGGAAATATCCTATTACAAAAAACATTATTAAAATATTATTTTTCATAATTTAAAAATTTTTTTTATTAAAAAGAGTGTCTTTCCTTACATATGACACGGCTGATGATATAATTACCAGTCTTGAAATCATAGAAAAACTTCTTTTTCCAGAGACTGATTTTTGGCGCAACAACTACCTTAAGATGGCTTCGGCGTTTATAGAAAAAATCACTGATGGCTCTGAAACTTAAAAATTATCTAAATAAAATATGCTAGGTTTATATGCTAGACTTAAATACTATGGTTGATGATGTAATTTCCGAAAAAATCGCTACCGAAAAAGTGTCAAATTAACACGTAGTCTTATGGAACTCCTCATCAAAATCGGCGAAACTCCCGAACAAAATCACCAGTACCCATAAATCAAATCTATATTAATACTTTCGATTTAGAGGAATCTATTAGTTTCATAAAAACAAGGGTTTCACGACTTCAATCAAGAGAAAATTGCGAGAAAAATACAGAACATAAAAATCGCCTCGAGATGAAATTAATAAATTTTAACTATCGCTTTTTTCTAGCGACACTTCCGCGATTTCTTACTATTGGGCTGAAGTTTGTGGCGTCTCGTGTGACGAATTATTATTTTCGTCGTATGATCTCCAAAAAGATAAAAAATATGCAGAATAGTGATTTTTGACAAAAACAACATTTTTTATAAAAACAACATTTTTTATGTTTGACATAAACAAACAAAAACAGACATATGTATGGACTTTAGTTTTTAATTATAGTCACATAGTGCTACAATAAAAAAATATAAATTAAAAACTGAGATTTCATAACTTTTTATTACGTACATTGAAAGTGTATAAAAAGAGCTTTCATTTAAAAAAAAAAGTTCAAGATTCATTAACCCTTAGCTGCCACACTGGGGTCTTTCGTGGAAAGGCCTCAAACTTTTGGAAATTCTCCCGCTTAATGCCCGAAAATCGAGTTTGTGTTGCTATTTTGTTTTGAAATGATATTTATAAAATATCTGATAATTTTTGTTTAATGAAGTCTCTTTTGTTCATAAATAAACTATTTTTATTAATATATGTTAAAAAATAATGTTCATGTCCTGAAAATGCAGTTTCGAAAAACGACTAAAAATCTCACTTTCGTTTCGCAAAATAAATACCATTTTTCAAGCAGACACTATTCTACTATTTTTTTTATTTAAAGTACTATATTTAACAATATGCAATTAAAATTTTAGCTTCCAATTCTGAAAATTGATAAAGTTATGAATTTTTAACTAAAAAAAAGTAATTTTTCGGTGTTTTTTGCAAATTATATTTTTTTAAGCGTGTTAAATAATAAAAATTTTGCAAGCCACATAAATCACCTTACGAATTAATTGTTAAAGACCAACTATGCATTTTTTTATCTTAAAAAACTAATTAATTTGCTCAAAATTCATGATTATGTGGTTGGGGTCGTTCGGCCGAAAAAACGTGCTTTTTTTAGAAACCTTTTTTGGGGAACGTCTTTAAGATAAACACTTGAATTTTTTTTTCAGTTGTAGGTACAAGTTTATTGTACAAGTACAAAAAGTTTTCAGGAGAAATATGCAAAGGGGGAGGGGGGCATTGAGCAATGGCGGCGCGCCAAACGAATTTTTCCCAGTCTCGGAAGTCCTGCCGCTGTTTCAGATGACCTGAAACACAAAAATGAAATATATTCTTACTTTGTATACTTTTGTCTTTGGCCGGTACTAGGATTTCGAAAAAAAATGAAAAAATGATGCGATTTTTAATGAAAAACTCGATTTTTGCCCACTTTTTTAGATACAAATTGTTATGTAATATGAAAAATTGTTAATGTTTTTTGAAGATTCTAGTACGAGCCATAGCTAAGCCCTTGATACACGACTGTTAAAAATTTCGTGGCCATTGCTCAACTCGTCTGGCTTAAATCACTTCCACAAGGCCAAAAAATATAGTTTTGAGAAAAACGCGTTCAAAGTTTTTCTTCAGTATAAAGTGAAAAAAAAACTTTTCGTAAAGTAATGATTTTTTTGCATACCTCGCAACGAGAGGAATTCATTCCCACTGCTGAAAATTCAATAATGTTGCTAGTTGAGCAGTGAAATACGTGTAATTTATTAATTGAAATTCGTTGCAGTTTTATTCGATGTTTCGATGTGAAAAAATAAAAAAGGATTTGACAAGCAAGATAATTTATTTTTTACACGTATATTTACATTTCTAATCGTATCGTAAATTAAATCTAAAGATTTTATTAATGATACACACAATTTTATCGTTGCATACAATGCTCAATGTTTTAGAAAAATACATATCTCAACAATCATATATTTTACAAGCGTATAATTTTTATTAATTAATAATATATTTAATATAATTTTATGTATACAGAGATTTTATCACGCCTACAAATCCTTTCGTTAATGACTGTTTATAATGACAAGTTTTATAAATTAATTTAGATCTTTTCGGCGGGCTTTCATTGTCAGAATTTCTTAAACAATTGAACAACAATTTCATGGCACTGTATTTCCATTGTTTCTTAATAAATCTTGAACTTTTTTTAAAAATGAAAGCTCTTTTCATAGACTTTTAATGTACGCAATAGAAAGTTATGAAAATTAAGTGGAACACTTGGGAAATGAAATGAATTGAGAATATTGCAATACCTTCAACCCATTCATTGATATCTTTAGATGTTGTCTTCTTATTTGATAATATTCCTCTGGATTTAGCTTTGGACTGTATAGAAGAAAAATTAAATCTACAAAAAAATCTAACAAAAATATCAAACAATGAAATTTTGATTGCTGTTCGTACAGTGTTTAATAACACAGTTTTTTCATTTAATAATAAATTTATAAACAGACGTCAGGATCTCCAATGGGTTCTTCTCTTTCTCCTTTAGTGTCAGACTTGATTATGGAGGACGTAGAAAAAAGAACATTATCAACATTATCATTTAAACCGATTCTCTATAAACGTTATGTAGATGACATATTTACAATTTTCCCTACAGATAAAATTACAGAGTTGTTAAATGTTTTTAATAGTATTGAACAATCTATTCAATTTACATTAGAAATATAAAAAAATAGTACTTTGGACTTTTTAGAGTTAGAGATTAAAAGAACAAATAGCGGTAATTTAATCATAAACTGGTTTAAAAAACCTACTTGGTCTGGTTGTTATTTGAATTATGAATCTCATCATTTGTTCTGTCAGAAAATTGGTTTAATTAAAGATTTAGTAGACAGATGTATAAAACTTATTGACATTAAATATAGAAAGGAAAACCTAGACCAAATAAAAATATCTAGATAAGATATAAAATTAATTAGTTGAGTTTGAAATTTTTGTCACTGCCTACATTATCGGAGGATCACTAGTCGCGTATCAGATAGGATACGTTGTCGACAGGTGTCCTCGTAGACAATTTCAAACTCTTATATCGCAAATAATGCAAATAAATTCAATATTTAAAGAATTTGAAAATCTTTCTGTGGAAAAAATGACGCTTTCGACTGCGCTGGGATTCGAGCCCAGGTCTTTCGATATACGCGACTAGTGATCCTCCGATAATGTAGGCAGTGACAAAAATTTCAAACTCAACTAATTAATTTGAAATCATTTACAGCCGCAAGGCTGAGCCACTAGGCGATATAAGGAGATCTTCCTGTGGAGAAAGAGATGTCGGACGCCTGTGTAGCTCAGTGGTTAGAGCAGTCGACCGGCAATCGAAAGACCTGGGCTCGAATCCCAGCGCAGTCGAAAGCGTCATTTTTTCCACAGAAAGATTTTCAAATTCTTTAAATATAAGATATAAAATTTGTCTAACGTTGTATACCTTATAAAATGCAAATAATGTAATAAGATATCTATATTGGTGAAACTGGTAGGAGATTAAAAAATAGAATATATGAGCATAAAAAGGATTGTAGAATTACAAATTTAAACACAGGATTGTCACAACACTCATGGGAGTTTAACCACCTTTTTGATTTCAATAATGTAAAAATTTTAGCTCGAGAAAATAATATTCATAAAAGGAGAATCATTGAATCAATTCATATCAATAAAAATATTGAAAATTCAGTAAATTTGAAGACTGAAATTATGAACATTAATCAAATTTACCAATGCATCATACGTTGAGTTTAAATTAAGAATATTCGTGTTTCCTAATATTTTCAAATTTAACGCGCTTTTCATCATAAATTTAACATGAATTATTTTAATATTGCCCTTTGAATTACATTGTGAGACCTCTAAACAGTTTGTATCATACCGTCTGTCTGTACACGTCGTATTTATAATTAATTATTTAATTAAAAAAAATTATTTAATTATTTTTGTAAGCTATTAAAAACAAAATAAGACAGAATCATTGTGCTTTTATGTTGAAAATAAGTTTAATGTTATGTATTTAGATGACTGGTTGCATTTCTTGATAAAGACCCACAGTGAGGTCGAAACGTAGGAGAAGTTTTATAATGGAGAAGTTTTTTTAATAAAATATGTATATTTTGTTTAAATTGGACCGTAAGACCGATAACATAGGTCTGCATGGTTTTGTTCTGGAATAGCTGATCATTTCCAAAGTAATTTTTGGCTTAGAAACCGAATTCGGGGTCAGAATTGCTCCATCACGTCAGGTTTTTGAGTAATCCTAACCTAAAAGTGCAAAAAGCACGGTATTTCGCTTTATTTGAGCACCTATAACTTCGCGAATTTTTATTTTTCAAATCTGAAAAAACCTCCAAAAAGAGCCACTTTTCAACTTTCCATTTCACTAATTATATGTATGATTTGAACTTTTATAACCAGAGATATAGCCAATTGAAAAAAAAAATTGTACGTTTCGCAATGAGCGACATATGAAGGAACAAACTTATAGGACGTCAAGTTTATTTTTTTATTCTTGTTTCTGCTGAACGAAGCATTACATGGACGACATATCATTAACGGCAGGTGAGACTCTACTGTTCAGCAGAAACAAGAATAAAAAAACAAACTTGACGTCCTATAAGTTTGTCCCTTCATATGTCGCTCTTTGCGAAACCTACAATTTTTTTTTTCAATTGGCTATATCTCTGGTTATAAAAGTTCAAATCATGCATATAATTAGTGGAGTAGAAAGCTGAAAAGTGGCTCTTTTTGGAGGTTTTTTCAGATTTGAAAAATAATAAAAATTCGCGAAGTTATAGGTGCTCAAATAAAGCGAAAAACCGTGTTTTCCGCACTTTTAGGTTAGGCTTACTCAAAAACTTGACGTGCTGGAGCAGTTCTGAGGCCGCATTTGGATTTTATGGGAAAAACTATTTTGGAAATGACTCCTATCTTTTCTAGAACAAATTCAACATTTTTTTTTGCAAACCTGTGTAATTAACTCCTATTTATTTGTACTATAACGGTCGAAGAAAGGAAGGGCAGTTTATCACTGTTTATGATTTATAGATAATAAGATATTTTGATTTATAGTTCTAATTTATAATATGGTTCTATTTCTAATCATCATTCTCGAGAATAGTAATGATAAGAATCTTGAGCTAACACGTGGAAATATTACCTTCAATGACGTTTCTTGAGGTATATATTTCGATTTTCACAGAATTGGTGACTTAAATACTTTATTTATACCTACAATACATGAAACTAGTTTTAAATTGATAACTATCAAGAAAACAGTGATTCGCTACAGAATAATAATAATAATAATGAAAAACATCATTGTTGTATACTTGTGTTACTTTGCAGTAATTGGTGGTGCTATAGGTGAGGTGCAAACAATTATGCTGCAAACATATTAAATGATTCTTAAGTATAACATAATTCCGTTCTTTATGCCACGTGGAAGTATATAAAAAATCCCTGTTAGAAATGTTTACAATTTTAGTATAATAAATTTTTAATTTATATTTTTTTTAATGTAGCACTATGTGACTGGAATCAAAAACCGAAGTTCCTATATTTGTCTCTTTACTATTTTTTCTCGGACTGATGGCATCAAGTATACACCACTCCGTGCATTAGTGTACGGTGTGCTCATGTGAATAGTGTACTTGTGTGTGTGTGTGTATACAGACGTACGCCATGCTCGAATGCAATAGTGTATTGTTGGCGCAAAAAGTAACTTAGTGTACATATGGGACAAAATCCGTCAAATGTACCCGCCTAAAAACTTTTTGTCTCCGATTTCCTTGAAAGTCCGCAAAATTATTTTCCTAGTGAATTTTCAACCTTTTACCGCGCACGCTGATACTCAATTAACCATAACTTCTACAAAAGTTATCCAAATTATTTTTTTTATTTAGGTCTTGGAAACGTTTTTTCATCAGCTTTACGCTGAAAGCAATGGTTTTAGATAAAAAATTATTTGATATGTTTAAAATTAAAAAATGAAGTTCAAATAATTTTTTTTATCTAAAACCATTGCTTTCAGAATAAAGCTGATGAAAAAATGTTTCCAAGACCTGCATAAAAAATTAATTTGGATAACTTTTGTAGAAGTTATGGTTAATTGAGTATCATCGTGCGCGGTAAAAGGTTGAAATTTCGAGCTCCTGTATACTGACAACCCGTCGTACTAGGGACGTTCTCTTGGGGGAATTAAAATAGGTTCACTAGGATAATAATTTCGCGGATTTTCAAGAAAATCGGAGACAAAAAGTTTTTAGGCGGGTACACTTGACGAATTTAGCCCCCTCTATGTACATAAAAATGTTGTAAAGTTAAATTTGCCTATCTTATAGAATAAACTTTATGAAGTCCACCAATTTTATAAACTTAATAAAATTAATGTATTTTACAAAGTGAATTTAATAATTATGCCTATGTTATAAAGTGCACTTCATAAAGTCTACCTATTTGAGGGAGTGAACTTAAAAATTTTTTTATAAATTTTTGCTATTATTTTATAAAACGCTACTCTTTTCGAAAATACAAAACTTCATAAAATAAATGACTTTTCATAAAGTCAACTTTAAATATTTTTATAGAGTCCGGTCTTTTTATGAAATGCAATTTTTTATAAAAAACGAATGCTCATGAAAGTACTGACTTTTCATAAAGTCAACAATACAAAAATTTTATAAAGTTTGGCCTTTTAATAAAAAAAAGTTCTTCATAAGAACAGAAAACTTTATAAAATTTTCATAAGGTTTACTATTGTATATACAAAATTGGTACATTTAGCCAGTTTTCGTAAAATTACATTATTAATACTCATAATGTATACATTTTTTTATAATGTTGACTTTATAAAAAATATTTACTTTTATTAAGTCTTTCTTACAAAAAAACTAGATACAAACTTTACAAGTATTCTGAACAATTCATATAAAGTCAATTTATGAAAACTTTATAAAAATACTAATTTTCGATAAAGTCAACTACAATATATAAAACTTTCATAAACATTTTATAAAGTTGACTTCATAAAAAATCACTAATTTGACAGAAATACGAAACTCAACTAATTAATTTGAAATCATTTAAATCATTCCTGTGGAGAAGGAGATGTCGGATGCCTGCGTAGCTCAGTGGTTAGAGCAGTCCACCAGCAATCGAAAGACCCGGGATCGAATCCCAGCGCAGTCGAAAGCGTCTTTTTTCCACAGAAATATTTTCAAATTCTTTAAATATAAAATTTTAATTTTGAAAAAGTGATTTTATAAAGTTTTTAATTACTAAGGACTATCTGCATATTTACGGCATGGTTGATGTTTTTGAATAATTTTTATTTTTTTTAATGGAACATCATGAAAAATTAAACAATGCGCTTCACATTATTATCCGAAAAACACATCGGTTACGATTTTAATTGATTTTAAGCTTGATTTTCGAGTTTTCCAAGACAAAACACTTAAAGACGTTTTGAAACGTATTGTGTTTTTTTCCGGTTTTCCAATTTGATAATACAATTTTGCTAATTGATCTTTCCATTTAGTTATTAAATAAAGTCATTTGGTACAAATTATTATTGAGTCTGCGAAAAAGTATTAATATTCGAATAACAATTAAATAACATTATCAGCATCATAATTCAATTATATTTGATTCATATTATTTAGATCTGTCAAATGGAATGTCATTTTTTAATCATTTTTTCGAATTTTTTATTTAAATGAAAAAAAAGTTCGCGCATTTCGGTATCCCCTCTTTTGCCTACTAGGCCACGCGCTCCGTCGGTAATGGAATCCGAAGCCTCAATTGAGAGGCCAGGTGCAATAAGGGGCTTAGCGCTCGGATCTCCTCAAACGTGACGTCTCGGTTACCGATTTTCCAAAGTCAAGAAAATTAAATAAAAAAAATACCATCATATTTAGCATTATTTATTTTCTTGACTTCGGAAAATCGGTAACCGAGACGTCACGTTTGAGGAGATTCGAGCGCTAAGCCCCTTATTGCATCCGGCCCCTCAATTGCGGTTAGCGCAGTAATCATTACGGTTTCAGTGGTAACTATTCAGGTTTACTTTTCTCCGTGTAGCCACCAAGACCAGGTATTCAGAATATGGCTGCCATGGCTACAAATCATGTTGCAGTAGCAATGTGTCAAGTGGAAACAACAAGTCTCCATCAGTCCAGTCACTCCTTTTTCCCAACTATATTTTTTCTAGTCACTATGGCCAGGTGCTATTTTTCTCTGTGTACATGAAGATAATTATTAGAACTATTATTTGAAACTTTTTTATGAATCGCCAATAATATTTTCGCGACTATCGACAAAATTTAAGCTAAAATCACTAAGGCCTTATTATTAAATACACACGACAAAAAATATGATATTATTTTTGCACAGCATTCAATTCCAAGTCATCAATGCAGGGGAAAATAATCCATAAAGTAGAAAATTATTCTGACCCATTGCGTCCTGAATACGAAACTATAGTAAAATACAAAGAATTCCTCTATTCAATAAGTGAACTTCCCGAATCAGGCGGGCCAATACATTTCTGCACTGGAGTTGGTTTAAGTAGCAATAGTATTTTAACAGCAGCTCATTGTATGCAGAAGTATGAAAAAACGAACAATTATACTAAGCTTCGTGTGTCAAATGAAAATACGAATCGTGAAGTCCTTACATCAGATAGCCATGCCGATTATGAGAGTGGATTTAGTGACTTTACCGATATTTGTATCGTAACTGTAATTATTCAAGCAAATTTTTCACGGTGTCATCGCAAAAAAATCAATAAATATAACCGCATGTTTTCAAAAATCATTATTTTCAATTCTGAATAGAAGAAAAGTTCTGTTCAGTGTTGAAAGGTTTTTTATTCATCTGAAAAAATTTGATATAAGCATTTATGTTCTTTTGCGGTGCTACACTTCGATATCAAGTTTGACTATCTACAAATTAATCATATTGCATTTTTTTAAGCTTAAGCAACTCTTCTTTGAATCTGTCATCACACTACCAACAAGAGATTGTGTAATTGAGCCTCAGAAAAATGCTCTACTCCTCGGATGGACTTCACCTGATCATAGAAAACGGACGGTTCGTAATTTTAATGCAAGTCCATTTTTCATTACAATTACAGCAAAAAATGACCAAAGATGACCAAGACAATAGTATATTACGTGCCTAGGATATGTTTACATTTCATTCCTCTGTAGCGCAATGTACTACATTGCGCTACTGTTAACTGTAGCGAAAAAACGAGTTTGCACGCCGGTGGCACATAATAGTATATTATGTGCCTAGGAACACAATGAGGGTGATTGCGTGACGAGCGACATTGTTCGCAGGAGATCGAAGCCAAGGCGTAGTCGAGGCGTAGGTGAGGCATAGTCGAGACAAAGCCGAGACGAATCCGAGGCGCGATCAGTCCTGCGAGCATTGTCGCGAGTCTCGCAATGTCCCGAATTGTGTGCATTGGCACATATTCTATTTTATGTGACTGTGGTGCGGATACGAGTTTTTATGCGTACATTGGAATCTAATCTAGTACTTATTGTAGTTGTTTGCTGCGCTAGTTGTACGAAACGGGCGCAAATTGGCGACTAGTCCCGGCCATTTTGATTTTATCGGTCTTGTGTAGTAGTCAGTGCTAACGCTGTACGAAGAAGAAGTGAGAAGAAGAAGAATAAGAAATAGATTGCGTTCCGCTGTAAGGCTATAATGCACATGCGCAGTTCAATTTCTACATTGTATTCCTCTGTAACGGAATATACAACATTGCTTTACTCTCAGCTGTAGCGGAAAAACGAGTTTCCGCGGCTGAGGCACATACAAATTTTTATTTGCTTTTCGTGTGGAATATGAATCCATCAAAAATGGAGAATATCATCATTTCTAAATCCACTTGAGCCTGATTGAGTCTAATGCATGGGAAGGCGTATTTTTATTATTTTCACTCACATGCTCAATAAATTGTCTGGAAAACATGCAGCTTAAGGACATGTGATACTTAGGAAATTACAATTTTTAACTGATTTTAGGTTTCTACGTGTTTGTGTCCAAAATACATAAAATTTGTTTTCAAAATTTGAGAAACGGTGAAAATAATTAAAACGGACGTAGATAGACTACTTTTGGTTTAAAAAATGGAAAAAATGTTTAATTCAACAAAATATATCGGAAATTTTATTGGGTACTTGAATTAATTTCTTGGGATTTCTAAGAGATGGCACAACAAGTATGTTTTGACCAAGGATCCTCTAGGGAAGAATGCGCTGAACCCCGTGCCTAATACGGATTGGTCGAGCGGAGTTTGTTAGAGAATTCCGGTTAAGTCTTAAGCGGTTATGTTTTTGTTTTGTAATTTATAACGAATGTGAGTATATTGGTTTAATAAGTATCTAATTATGATAAATGCATTATAACTGATACATTGTGATACATGTTATATACGGAAAAGTGTATTCGCTCCTAAAACTAACCTCAAAACGTGCACCTTTTGTTGTTTTTTGGACGATCAAGAATGCGTATGACGTCACTTCCGATCCAATTCAGTTTTGACATCGGAACAAATTGGAACCAATTTCAAACCAAAGCACCATCTTTGAGCTTTTTTTGCCAGTATTTGTCATTCCGTTTGAGTGTGGGATACATATTATTTTTGAACTTCGATTATGCCGAAATTCGAGCCGACAAAGCGTAATTTGCGGAAAGCTATGATTTTCTGCTTTCATTTAAAGGAATCAGCAGCATAATGTCATCGTTTGCTTAGAGAGGCATACGGTAAACATACTCCATCAGTTTAGACTGTTGAAAATTGGTTTCGACGATTCAAAAGTGGAGATTTCGACCATCCATTTATCCATGGATCTAAGGTAATGCTGTGCATATGATGGGACCAACAGGGTGTAATTTATTATGAATTGCTAACACCTGGAGAAACCATTACAGGTTTGATGTCTCATGCTCTAGCCGAGAAGCGTTTCCAGTCTTTTGAGAACATCAAAAAATGGGTCGATTCGTGGATAGCCTCAAAAAATGAAGAGTTTTTTCGCAACGGGATTCGTAAATTACCAAAAAAGTAGCGAAATGTTATAGCTAGCGATGGCCGATACTTTCAATAACATGTTTCTCCATTTTGGTTCAAAATAAACGCTCTTTTGAACAAAAATAACAAAAAAATTAATTCAAGCACCCAATATTTTCATAGTCGAAACCAAAACTAGTCTATCTACGTCCGTTTCTATCTTCTCTGCCATTTTCGAAATATTAAAAACAAATATTTATGTTTTTTGGATGTAAACATGCAGAAGCTGAACACAGTTTGTTACATAAACTTACTTGTTTTTTCAAGTATCACATTGTCTTAAACCTTGATGCATTTTTATGTGGCAAAATTTTGGCTAGGAACTGCCGGAACATTACTGCTAAAGGTGCACACATACCAGGTCTAGAAGTATGAAACTGGAATTTTATTGCAAAAGTTATACGTCTGTTGCATAAAAATGATCAAAAATATTTTATTCAAAGTAATCTCTATTGCTATTTACACATTTTCTCACCTCTCCGGAAGGTGATGAATGGCACGCCAATAAAACTGTTCGTCTTTTAAATCAAACCAACTATCCAGCCATTCTTGTACATTTTCGTACGAAGTGAAGCGTTGTTCAGCGAGAGCGTGGCCCAGTGATGCGAACAGATGGTAATCCGACAGAGCCAAGTCTGGAGAATAGGCGGCATGCGCCAGTATTTCCCAACTGAACATCTCAATCGTTTCCTTGACCCGTTTCGCTGTGTGTGATGGGGCATTATCGTGAAGAAAAATGACTTTGTGTTGCCTTCTTCGATAATCCGGTCGTTTTTCTTGTAATGCTCGATTTAAATCGATCATTTGATATTGGTAGCGATTCGTGTTGACAGTTTTACCAGGTTTTAGTATCTCATAATAGATAACACCCTTCTGATCCCACTCTTCGAACTTTTTCAGTGGTTTTCCACGATCTTCGTTTCTCACATGAAAATTACCACTTTTGAATTTTTTAAACCACTCGAAACACTGTGTTTTGTCAAGAGCATGTTCACCGTAAGCTTCGACAAGCATTCGATGCGATCCTGCAGCAGTTTTCTTCAAGTGATAACAAAAAAGCAGTGCTGTCCGTAAATCGTAGTTCGTAGGCACAAAACTCGACATGTTGATGCTTGTAGTAAATACACTGGTATATCGAACTTGGGTTGTTGTCTACTGAAAATCTTTCTAAGCTGCTAGAGGGAGAAGATGGCGCTGCAGAAGCGGTCGTACGGTCCCTAAACTGATGGCAAGCACCATCTATAGGGAAATTCCGGTTTCATACTTCTAGACCTGGTATGCATAGTAATTAACGGGATGCATGTTTTACGGGAGTAAAAATAATAATATAACAATAATAAACATGTTATTAAAGCCAAGTTGTACGAGTAACTTTACTAGAAATTCCAGCGCAAAAGCCAACGCTGGAACCTAAGTTGGACACACTGAAAAGAATTAGAATTTGGAAGAGCTGCCCTCACCTCATCAAGTGCGCATTAATTAAGGAGAATGTGATGTCAAACAAATGCACTCATTACCAAGTACCAGCTCCAACTCGTGACCCAATACAGGCGCATTACATAAAATTTAGTTAGCTTAGAGTCATGTTGTGTACTCCAGCTAGCAAACTCATGTTTAAATTTCAGTCTATTATATTACTTATATATAATCAAATTAAAATTTCTTTTACAGTTTATGAATGTTAACCTACTTTCTGAAGATGGATGCACTAGATTTTTGAACGAAAATAATGTAATGGTACCGAGACAATTCAAGAGTTACTTACTCTGTGTAATACCGTCTACGGGTAAACTGGACGTTGACAAGGTATATACTTTTATTCTAATTTAGCAACTGAAATATTTTTTTGAAATTATCTTTCAATTCTTTTATTTTAGGCAGATATTGGAAGTCCCCTTTTTCTGAACAACGTGGTTGTAGGAATATTGAGTGGAAAATCTTTGAACTATTTTAAGGGTGTTCATATTTTAATAAATGTTTCGAAACACATGAAAATGATCAAAGAAGAAATGTCTTACTCAGTGAAAACAACTTTTCGTTTCTTAAGAGGCCAACCATTACTCCCAAGAAGAAAGAGATCAGAAAAAAAGTACCCTAAAAATTTATATTAGCTGTCAGCAAACTTCTGGTCACCTTGGATGGTTGCAGATCAATAAGATCAATTAAGCTACCTAAGATTTTGAAACGCTGGTTTAGCTTATTAATTATTAAGTACAAAATTTTATATCAATAATCAGAAAACTTCTGGTCACTTTTGATGGTTTGCAGATCAATTAAGCTCCATAAGATTTTGATATGCTAGTTTAGCTTATAAATGATTGAGTGTGAGATCTTAAAAAATAATCTGAAAAATTGATACTGAGATAAACTATTGTAACGAAATATTATATATTATTGTAAGCAATTTGCGTTTCTCTCAAGATTGAGGAAGTTAATGGTATATTGTGTGCCTAGGCGCATAATGAGGGTGTTTACGCGACGAGCGAAAAGGCTCGCAAGAGATCGAAGCCAAGGCATAGTCAAGGCTTAGGTGAGACGAAGCCGAGACAAAGCCGAGGCGCGATCAGTCCTGCAAGTATTTTAAGCGAGTCTCGTAATTACCCGAATTGTGTGTATTGGCACATTTTCTATGTTATGTGACTTCGGCGCATATACGAGTTTTTAAGCGTACACTCGAATCCAATCTGAAAAGGTCGAAATTGCCGTGATTATCGCCCATCTCACTTGACATTTCGTAAATACTTCCAGCCATTTTGATTTTCTCGATCTTGTTGAGTAGTAGCGTATTGTAATAGACGCATGCGCAGTTCAAATGTACAAGGCTTTGTCAGTAGGGTGCTAACGCTGTACGAAGAAGAAGAAGAATAAGAAGAAGATTCTGCTCCGCTGTAAGACTATATGCGCATGCGCAGTTCAATTTTTACATTACATTCCTCTGTATCGTAATTCACAACATTACGCTACTCTCAACTGTAGCGTAAAAACGAGTTTACGCGCTGGAAGCACATAAAGTAGTATATGTGCCTATGCACACAATTCGGGTAATTACGAGACTCGCTTAAAATGCTCGCAGGACTGATCTCGTCTCGGCTTTAATTCGGCTTCACCTTGGCTTCGATCTCCTGCGAGCATTGTCGCTCGTCCGGTAATAACCCTCATTATGCGTCTAGGCACATAATATACTAATACAATATAAATATCATATGGTGCAGAGGGTTTATTTTTATTTTAAATTTCATTATTATTATAATTTCCTGCATTGATATATTTTGTCATTCAAGATTGCTTAACTTTTTACAATTTTAGTGGCATATAGTGGTATATCGTATATAATATATTCTACTATTTGGAATATTATTTATACGTATATATGTATGGAAGTTTTATCGAAAAGGGTCTTTTTTCGATTATCACTCGCTCTTAGCTATACATTAATATAAAATATGTCGTGCTAAAGTCAAGTTCAGTAATTTGAAGATTTTAAAAGTGTCTTGCTTGTCGCCGCTTATAAATAAATATTTTATACAAATTCATATCTTTCCTGGAGTAAATTCATATAAATGTAGATAACCCAGGCAGAAATTAACATTTGGACCAACATTGATCCAACGCTAGATACATACACACTTAATCTTTTTTGAACCCTAATGCCAGTTTTTTTCCAATAACGTACCATTTTATTAAATTAGCATATATTCCCTTAATCAATAAAGAAACAATTTACTGTACTCGTCACTAATTACCTAGATGTAGATGTGATGATGAATAAACGTATACACTGAGGAAAAAGATTCTTAGATCCAAAGAAATGTATTTAATTGATTCCATTTCTTTGTATCAAACAATTCATTACCCAATTCAATTAAATATTTTTTAGAAGCATGAAACGCGTGCTTTGATTCAAAGAAATAATTTATTTGAGAGGCATTTCTTCAATACAAAGAGATATTTCTTTGTTTGTGAATGTGAGCGAATTAACTCAACCGAATTATGTCTTTGAAACTAAGTACCTAGTTTATATGAATCTTGTTTTCGCACTCAAAGAAATATTCATTTGGTTCAATAAGTCCCATTTTTTTAATTAAACAAGACGCATTTGAATCAAATAATTTATCCATGAATGAATCAAGCTTTAGGTTTAGTTGAATCAAGGAAATATTAATTTAATTGAGGCAATCATTAATTAATTTAGGAAGATATTTATTCGTTTTAAACAGTTGATCTTTAAATTTGGAGTCCAAATTCGGGAGGAGAAATATAAACGATTCGGGATGTGGTTTTATCTAATTTAATGAAATTTATACCATATCGATTTTCCCTTCACAAGATTTTTTTTACTCAACAATGTTTACATGGGTGATTGAAAAGAGGGAAATCGACTTGTTCTAAGAATTGTACCCTCAATTTAATCTCTATTCGCACAAACCAGACCCTCGATTATAATTTTATTTTTAGTGGTACATTTGAAACCCAGGAAATATCGCTCTACTCTAAAAATTTGCCTCTAAATCTCCTATCTCTTAATCTTAATCTAGTTTAAACATTTATTGTGATTTTCTCTTCAGTGACTCAATATAATGTAAATTTGGTATGAGTAAGCTTACATAAAATCGGTTCGCTTTGTGTACGCAAAGGGTCACAATCGTGGAAATCTTGAGCGCAGAACTCGACATACGAGGAGAAACCTCTCAATCTGTTCCGCGGACCTCAAGAGTGAAACCAGTTAGAACTCAGCGGGGAGCAGAAAACTCCCAACCTGCCCTAAAAGGACTCAGCAGTGTTCGCAGAACGTGGACGTAAACGGCCCCCACCATGGACCCTACCAGCTCATGGCTTCTTCCTCGCTCCACTGCCATAGGTTGGTTGAATGAGGAAGACACAATGAGCTCGTAGCATCTATGGTGGGGGCCGTTTACGTCCACGTTCTGCGAACACTGGGACTCAGGTGATAAGTTAGAACTCGTCTGAAAGCAGAAAACTTCCAGCCTGTTCTAAAATGCCACTTAGGCTGCTTACGGCTCGCTTGCGAGCCGCCAGAATATAATTTCCACGGCTGCATCCCACTTTTATAGCATTTCGCGGCTTCTCCCCACCGTGGATTCCGTGCCGCGCGTGGGGGGATTCGACTCGTGGGTGGGGGGCGCGCGCTTGCGCCATACGTTCGCGCCTGTGCTTAGGCTGCTTTGCTCTTGTGACATGGACGGTGGCGAGTTGGTTGCCATTCTATAGGGGCCTCGCATAACCCAGAGGTTACAATACATTCTTTCAAATGTGGAACATATTTCATAAAGTTGAAGATTTATCAGTCTCTTCTAAGGAAATATTCGTTTTGATTCACAATATCAAATATATCATTTAAAACTTAATTCATTTATAAATACTTCTTTATTTTTCACTTAGGTTTTTTAAATTCAATTGATTTTACAAATATTTAAACAGCAAAAGTCTTGATAAGTTCATAACATAAAAGATAAAAAATCTACACAGGATTTAGATTTTACATACATTTTGTAGGTACAATAATAATTTGGAATTCATAATTGTAAAATCCATATTTTGAACATATACAGCACAGAAAATAAAATAACCTTCTTTTAAATGTTTTTAGACAAGATTCTTTTTTTATATTAATGCAATTTTTGAATATATATTTTAAAATTTAGTTTCATTGAACTTCAGTGAACTCTAAATATTTTTTAAAATTCGTGATGATGCATACTGGACTACTTCATTTTGAATTGCAAGCTATGAGATAAGTTTTTAAATTCTATGATAATCCTTATTTTAATTATCTCCTATATTCTAATGTTTTACAGAAATTTTGAATTAATCTTTAAATTTATGGCACTGAAGAGGGCCCCCATATGTGGCCGAAACGTTTGCCTTGCTTTCTTTTTGAGTATTTTTATATCTAATAGTGATTCTTTTAATCGAAGAAAATAAAAAGAATCTGACCCTATGCCAAAATAACTAGAAATGAACGAAAAATTCTATGAATTTTGGGTCAATATAATAGCAGACATGTTATCAAACATGTCACTTTAAAATTCATACGTATAGTTATAATAAAAATGTATACTAAATATTAATTAATAATTATATTATAAATTTATCAATAATTATAATTATAATAATTAATTAATTGTATTAATTTAGAAAAATAATTTATGAATAATGTATAAAAAGAGTTGATTTATTTTTAATTAAGGGAGGCTCAAAAGCTCTAGTCACGACATTTGCTCTCACAAGCTCTGAATAACTCTTGCAGTCACTATATATAAGAAAGTTCCAAGTTCTATGTCTCAGGATTGTAAACGAGCGTGTGCGTGATTCGTCGAAAGCGTATCGTCCTATATATAAGTTTTAGTTATTAGGTTTATATTACAAGGAATCATATATTGGAATGAAAAACAAATTTACTTGAACCAATGAAAATTTTTTTTTAATTAATCCATTGTTTCTTTGAACATGCATCCCATCATTTTACATCAAACAATTTACTTCTCTTATCAAATAAATATTTATTAAATCCAATGAATATTTAATAGTACTAGAAAAACATTTTTTTGCTTTAATTATTCATTTTTTTAAGACAAAAATATTTCTTCAATCTAAAAAAATATTTATTCGCCAGCATCCAGCTCAACCATTTATTTGAATCAAAGAAATATTCTTTTATTCAAATATTCTTTTTTCTCAGTGTATAAAAATGAGATTTTCTTACCGTAAGCTCGGAATAAATTTTACCTATAAGAAAGCCTCAAGTTCACTCAATATCTTATCACATTCTCGTCCCAAAAGCTTCTTATAAGAAACACGTATCATATTAAAACGCCACACGAGCATATTCTGCTCAGGAACACAGTTCTGGAAGATCATAAAACGGGCATTCCGTATTACATCTGTTTCAATTCTAAAATGAGGTTATAGTGACCATTTACAGTGCCGTAAGAAATCTGTAACATAGTTCGTATATTACACCAGGTCTAAAAGTATAAAACCGGAATTTCCCTATAGATGGTGCTTGCCATCAGTTTAGGGACCGTACGACCGCTTCTGCAGCGCCATCTTCTCCCTCTAGCAGCTGAGAAAGATTTTCAGTAGACAAAAACCCAAATTCGATATACCAGTGTATTTACTACAAGCATCAACATGTCGAGTTTTGTGCCTACGAACTACGATTTGCGGACAGCACTGGTTGAGAAACGAAGAAGATCGTGGAAAACCACCGAAAAAGTTCGAAGACTGGGATCAGAAGGGTGTTATCTATTATGAGCTGCTAAAACCTGGTGAAACTGTCAACACGAATCGCTACCAACAGCAAATGATCGTTTAAATCGAGCATTACATGGAAAACGACCGAATTGTCGAAGAAGGCAACACAAAGTCATTTTGCTTCACGATAATGCCCCATCACACACAACGAAACGGGTCAATCAAAGCCAAAGAAGAGAAAATTGTTTTTTTTTCAAGAATAAGAAACCTGTACGGCAATCACACATCCAAATAACTGAAGGAGTTTTCCAACATTAAAACGCAGTTAGCAATCTGAGCCGAAACGTCTGATTAAATCGACTTGATCTTATTTGGGCCCTAAAGGCAGTTTTTTTTCAACAACGTACAATTTTTTTAAATTAACATATATTCGCTAAACCAAAAAAGAAATAATGTACTGTACTCGTCACTAATTACCTAGATGTAGATGTGATGATGAATAAACCTATATAAAAATGAGATTTTCTTACCGTAAGCTCGGAATAAATTTTACCTATAAGAAAGCCTCTGATTAACTCAATATCTTATCACTTTCTCATCCCGAAAGCTTCTTATAAGAAACACGTATCATACTAAAACGCGACACGATCATATTCTGCTCAAGAACATAGTTATAGAAGTTCATAACACGAGCATTCTGTACAAAATCTGTATCAATTCTAGAATAAGGTTATAGTGACCATTTACAGTGCCATAAGAAATCTGTAACATTGTTCCTATATTATGTTATGTATGTTATATTTTTTCTCTATGTCAGGAAACAATTAGAACGAAGTTTCAGAACACTGGTGTAACGACCTTATAGCACAATTCTAGAGCAAGGTAAGTACAACTGATCTGGAACATCTGTAACACGTTTGTTACAGAACAGTTATAGACCATGTTTACTGGGAGTATTGACACAATAAGAAAGAATAGTTTCTAGTGCTAAGTACCTAGAGAAAGATGTGAAATTCTTTCTGAACAGATCCTATCTAGTTTTCTCAATTTCGAAAAGATTCTAATTGTGAAATAAATTCAATAACTAGAAGAATCAGTAGGCTCTTTTATAGACATCTCAACTAGATACAATAAAATTTTGGAAGGGCCCATAATGTATCTAGTCAGGCTTTCAAGATAACAAGAATTCATTTTTAATCTGAAGTCATATTTCAATTTAAAGTTCAAATAAAAAAGTTTGAAAAATTCCAATATTGCTTTTGGTGAGAAAAACATTTTTATAAGATATATAAAACATATAATCATGAATTTTGTATCGAATTCCCTTAAAATATATATTCATATGATCTTTATTATGATTTACCTGCAGATGAAATGTTTTCGAAATTTCCCTACTTTTTTGTTAAAATGTTTAACTCTTCGCATTATGCAAGAAAAAAATTATAGACTTATAATGATAATTTACTGCGATTCTATAAAATCTTAGCTTTAAAATGAGCCTGGGAATATTTAAAAATGTTGATTGTTTCAAAAGTTATTTAAATTTTAAGAAAACATTCAAATTTGGACTTTTTTTGCAATAAGTTCTTCATAATTTAACGAAATGACTTCATTCCAGACTAATTTTAAAGATAATTTTGATGGCTTTTACATTATTAGGAGTTTAAATTTCATCATTCACAGAATTGAAATTAAGATAATTTGAGCAATCATCGAAAAACAGGTGATCCCACAATTCTGACCGGTAGTGTATACGAATTGAATCACAAAATTCTTTTTATACTATGTATATTTTTCTTTTAAATTAAAAAAAAAATAGTATTAAAAATCCGAAATTCAATTTTTCAACCGTACCATGTGAAATACAAAAAATCATGAAAATTCAAAATTGTACGCTTCAATAAGGTCTATAAATTGGGTCAGAAACTGTTCCTGACAAAATGTAAAATATGTGACATACGAAATAAGCGTGAAAATGCAAAATCTTTTGCTTGAATGAAGTCCATGATTGTATTTCCTTATTGAGATATTTGGAGGAAATAAATTATTTTAATCACGTAATTGATATTATAAAGTGACAGATATGTATACAGGAAATCAAGCGCGAAGTACGAGCGTCATGATAAGAATGTGTTCCTTAAGGCCGATAGAGCCTTAAGTAAATTGAATTTCCTTTATCATTCGAAATCAAAACAAATTTAGTAACTTTTAGAAAATGTAATTTATATTTACAATATTATAAAATTGACTTGAGCATTAGTATCAAATTACAAGAAATAAACTTATATGTATGCGAAGAATATTAGACCGAGCGCAAAGCGCGACGATCGAATCGCGCGACCTAGACGTGCTCAAACTTGCGAGCTGCGCGCGATGAGAATGTGCCTGCGAGGCGGGTAGATTTTTTTGGTTACTCAGAACAAGTCTAAGAAAACGTTACGTATTTTTATTAAAAACTGCCCTCTAAAACTATTTCAGTGAAATTTCACTGATATGCTGTGAATTACCGCTGTTTCGTCAGTATGTATACGTTAGTTATGATCATTGATATACTCATCACCGATTCATTGTTAAAGAGTGCGTATTGCGAAGTTAATGTTGCTACCTTGAATTTAATTACTAATCGTCCATATCAAGAAAAAAACTGATAAGAATTTCGTGCTGACAAGGTGAAATATTAACTTTAATGAAGTTTTTCATATCATACATTTTGGTTGACAGCGACGTGGCAACTTGAATACATTTTTACCTATATAAAGCTATTTTTCAGTTAATAACTATCAACATAACAGTGATTGGGTACAGATAAAATGGAAAACATTATTGTTGTTTACTTGTTTTACTTGGCAGTAATTGGTGGTGCTAAAGGTGAGGTGAAGAAAATTATTCTACAAAGATTATTAAATCGTTCTCATTATAGTAATACATAATACCTTTTTCTATGCCACGTAGAAGTATACGAGGTCTGTCCGGAAAGTATCGGGCCTACCTTTATATCTCCGCGCTGGTGTTATTCTTCATCATCGGACAGGTGGCATCCTTCAAAGTAAACCCCTCTTGATTGAATAACACGGTTCCAGCGATGTTTCCACTTCTCGAAACAGTCCTGGAATTCACTTTAAGGGATGGCCTTGAGTAAGCTCCTCGCATTATTTCCAACCGTCGTTTTGTCATCGAATCGCTGTCCTTTGAGTGGTTTTTTGAGTTTTGGAAACAGCCAAAAGTCACAGGGGGCCATGTTGTGTCTGTACGGAGATTGTCGAAGCAATGCGATACTGTGTTTACTCAGAAACTGCTGCACAACATTCGATGAATGCGCTGGCGCGTTATCGTGGTGAAAAAACCAGTCACCACACACACGCGAGTCATTCCTAAAATCTTGTTCAAAATTTCCCAAACAGTAGTTTTCGGTATTCCGAGATCATTTTCTAGTACACGAACAGTTAATCGACGATCACCTTCAATCGCAAGTCGCACCAGCTCAATATTATCCAATGCCTTCTGCATCATCTGAATAGTTTCCAATCTCGTTTTTCCGAGGTGAAAACAAAATTTGATGCAAATTCGTTGATCTTGTTTTTCAGTCATTTTTAACAATCACAAAATCCGCCGAACTCAAAAATAGCTTTGTAAACAAAGACACGCTGCGCATGAACTATACGTCCGGCAGATGTCAGAAAGCAACCGATAGGTTCGTGAGGCGAATCACGAATAACCTAATCTGTTATTTAGTATGTTCAAAGTGCTTGATGTTGTCAGTTTATCTCAAGTGTGTTTCGCGATTTTCCCAATGAATAAGAATATCGAAGAAAGAATTTGTCTCAAATTTAGCATTGCAAATGGAATGTCGTGTGCAGATTCACTGGAAATGTTAGAAAATGCTTACGGTGTATCGACTTTATCAAAAACACGTGGATATGAGTGGTACAGTGCATTCAAAAGTGGTCGAGATGTGCTAGAAGATTTGTCTCGCTCTGGTCGGCCATAAACGTCTTCAACTGAAGTTAACATCGCTAGAATGAAGGAAATGCTGCTCGACCAGTTCCGAAAGGCCATCTCACAAGGCTATCATTGTGAACAAACTTCTGGCCAAAAACTCAACGAATATCATCGAACAACCACCGTATTCACCTGATGTGGCCCCGGCCGACCTTTTTCTCTTTCCAAAACTCAAATTACCACTTCGAGGCTCCCGTTTTCAGTCGATAGAAGACATAAAAGAGAATTTGCAGCGAGATCTGATTTCGATTCCGGAAAATGCGTTTAAAAAATGTTTCGATGATTGGATTATTCGTTGATATATACATGTGTTATTTCGGGAAAGCCTTTTTTGAAAGCGATGAAATAGATTTGAATGAATAATAAATAGTTTATGTTATATTGACCCATTCCCGGTACTTTTTTGACAGAATGTATAACCCTTACGGATAGAAATAGAACATGCTGCGAAATCAAAGTCTCTTGGCTACAACTCGTACGGAAGCCAATTTCCTTGCTTCTGAATCTCTCCCAATGATTTTGCCAATTCTTCTTGCGTTTGGCACGACTCTTCAGCAATTAATGCCTCTAATTCAGAGTCTTCGAAAAAGTTTTCTTTTACACCGCCATGACAGTTCTCGACATTAAAATCACCGCCCTTGAAGCGTTGAAACCACTCACGGCACGTTCTTTCACTAAGAGCAGCCTCACCGTAAGTACTTGAGAGCATTCGATGAGCCTCAGACGCATTTTTCTTCAAATTAAAGCAGAAAATAAAAACTTCCCACAAATGACGAGAATTCGGCTTGAAAACTGACACCTTCGATCGAGAATAAATTTATGATGCAAACACAAATTACCAATGTGGTGCTGTCTATCGAAAACGGCGGAAGCAAAATGGTACATCTAATATTTTCGCGAATGTTTACAAAATTCAAGCTAAAATCACTAAGACTGTGATGAACCCAATAATTCAAACAGTAATTTTACGAAGGAATTACGACGGTAGTAATTTAATTATATTTTACGTAAGGGGAACAGGCTAAATATCTTAGATTTTTTAAGCTTATTTTTAAATACAGATGACAAAAAATACGATTTTATTTTTGCACAGCATTGAATTCTAAGCTATTAGTGGAGGGGAAAATAATTCATAAAGTAGAAACTTATTCTGACTCATTACGTCCTGGATACGAGTATGAAGTAAAGCATAAAAAATTCCTCTATTCAATAAATGAGGTTTCTGAATCAGGCGAGCAAATACCTTTTTGCACTGGAGTTAGTCTAACATCCATTTGTATTTTAACAGCAGCTTATTGTATGCAGAAGTATGAAAAAACGAACAATTATACTAATCTTCGTGTATCAGATAATACTAAGAATAATTATGAAGTCCTTACATCAGAAAGCCATGTGGATTATGAGAGTGGATTTAGTGACTTTACCGATATTTGTATCGTAACTGTAATTGTTCTACCAAATTTTTCACGGTGTCATCGCAAAAAATCAATAGATTTTATTGCATTCAGGCCCGTAACTACAATGGGGCAACCGGCACAAGGCTCCGAAGAGGCCCCCTATCTCATTTGTCATTGAATTGATTTATCTCAACGATGAATTATTTGATCATGTCTAATAGTTTAATGACAAATTCTTAAAGATAAATTTAGCAAGCACGACGACAAAAGCGTCGTGTGAGATTCAGCTCAGATTTTTATGTCATTTTTTTCACATTATAAGAAATAATAATCTTTTTCAACCCTTCATTTTTAGGGGGCCCTACATGGAGAAAAATAGATATTCAGGATCAATATCTAGGTATTCAACTATATGACAAGCATCTTATATATTCGGTTCTAATACCTAGATATTCAGCCACAATTTCTAGCATATTAATTACAACCTGTTTCAATATTTTAGATATTAAAGTTAAATATTCAATTTTTACAGTTTAATACCTAAATATTACAACTGAATATATAAAATGTTTGTCACATAGTTGAATATCTAATTTTCTCCATGCATTTTCACTTCATCCCCCCCCCCCTCCCCACCCCCAAGATTCTAGTTACGGCCCTGATTGCAGGTCTTCAAAATTCATTATTTTCTATGCTAATTAGAAAGAAAGTTCTACTTAGTGTTTTTGTTTATCTGAAAAAATTTGATATGAGGATTTATGTTCTTTTGTGGTGCTACACTTTAAGCTTGATTATCTTTAAATTAATCATTTTGTATTTTTTTTAAGACTAAGCAAGACTTATACGAAGCTGCAACCACATTACCAACAAGAGATTGTGTATTTGGACCTGTGGAGAATGTTCCAATTTTGGGATGGACTTCACCTAATCATAAAAAACGGACGGTATGTAATTTTAATGCAAGTCCATTTCTTATTACTCTTACAGCTGAAAATGACCAAAGATGACGATTTTTAATTCTTTTTTTGTATAGAATATGTAGAGTTCTTAAATTCTCGAGAATTATGTTCAAGTAATATAACCGAGAATATTACAGAATTTAAATAATATAGGACAATACAAAGGGGATTTTGAGAATTTATGGTTTGAATAATTATTTATCAATATTTTGAGTACCTTTATAGTTAAATAAGAGGCGCTTACTTATATAAATATATTAGTCTAACGAAGAACCTAAGAACAGTTTTACTGTTAATATGAATTATTATTATTTATTTTTTTTTTTATTATTTATTAATTATTTATTAATTATTATTAATGCTAATATATTAAAAGTATATACTGTTCAAATTTGAGGATACCCAGGAACAAAGAACCGATTGGGGAGTTAGGAAATTTGAATCGGTCGGAAGTTGCAGTGGATACGTTTTAGCGGATTCACTCAATTTTAACAAAATTCTCATCAATTCTAAAAGAATTTATCTGCCGGTTATATTGATGGTAATATTCTCATTTTCGTTACCGATATCAAAGTAATATAACCAACTCAGAACTCTAAGAATATAAATCCATCAAAAATGGAATAATTATTTTTTTAAATCCACTTGAGCCTGATTAGGTCCAATCCATGGGAATGCGCATTTTCAGTAGTTTCCAATTTTCCTCGAGAGTGCGCTTTCATCGATGTAGCAATTATTTTAGCAATTATGTTTTCTGAAAAAAATGTATAACTTATTAAAAAATAAAACTTTTCATATTTTTTTTGTAGAAGAATGTTTTCTTACGATCGCTTCTTACCAATTTTTAAAAAATGATTGATGAACGATTGAAATCTTTCTGTGGAAAAAAGTAGATTTGTAGAGAATGTTTTTCACGAAGAAATAAGCCATGATTTATGAAAATCCAATCTTTTTTAAAAATCAGTAATAAGCGTTAGTAAAGAGAAATTCTATTACAAGAAAACATAATTAAAAGTATTATTTTTCATAAGTTTTAAACTTTTTCGATTAACAATAATATTTTTTCTTTTACAAGACACGACTGATAATATCATTTTAAGTCTTTAAATCGCAGAAAACCCTTTTTCCCAAAGACCTAATTTTTGGCACGAAATTCGAAGGTCCATGTTTGTAGCCAAAACCAAGGAGAATCAACAACTGCACACGGGAAAATATATTGGGTTGTCCCAGAAGTAATTGCCGAATTCACATATAGATGTTTCTGACGATCTTTTTGAATGACTTCTGACAATGTCATGATTTTTTCCTTCAGGCATTTGTTATCTGTCACTCTTAGCTTGCTTTTCAAAAAAATTCGCGTCATTTCGTTTACAGTTGTTTGTTTGGCATCAACTTTAAGATGAAGTGTAAAAACGAGCATTTTCGTCATATTTTGCTTTTTCATTTCCGTAAAGGAAAGAACGCAGCACAGGCTGCTAAAAAGTTACGTGATGTGTATGGCAAGGAAGCCTTAAAAGACAGACAGTGTCAAAATTGATTGATGATGACCAAATCAACGCTATAATTGAATCAGATCATCATGTAACTGTGCGAGACATTGAAGAAATGTTAAAAATACCAAAATCAACAATCAACTGTCATATAAAAATCTTGATATTTGGATTCAACATGAATTGATAGATATTCATTTAACAAAACGCATCATCGCTTGTGATATGCATCTTAAGGTAGTTGATCCACGAAAATTAGACCTCAGGCAAAAATAGATAATTTTGCTTTCAAGAATAGCAATATTATTATATAAGGGCTCTTTTTGAAGAGAAAAGATTAATTTCCATGAAAACAATTTGGAATACAGAAAAGTGGATTGTTTACAATAACGTCGTTTGAAAATAATCAAGGTCCAAGCGTGATGAACCACCATAAACAATATCGAAAGCTGAATTGCATCAAAAAAAGATTATGATGTCTGTTTGGTGGGATTGGAAAGGTGTAGTATTTTTTGAACTGCTTCCAAGGAACGAAACGATTAATTCGGATGTCTACTGTCTTTAGCTGAACAAATTGAACGCAGCGGTCAAAGAAAAACGACCAGAATTGGTCAATCATAAAGGTGTAATTTTTCACCATGGCAACGCTACACCACACACATCTTTAGCCACTCGCCAAAAATTATTAAGGCTTGGTTGGGAAGTGATGTTACATCCACCATATAGCCCTGACCTTGCACCATCAGATTACTATTTATTTCGATCTTTGCAGAGCTCCTTGAATGGTAAAACTTTCTATAATGATGAAGCTGTGAAATCGCACTTGGTTCAGTTTTTTGCCGATAAAGAGCAGAAGTTCTATAAGTATGGAATCATGAAGCAGAAAAATGGCAAAAGGTCATTGAACAAAATGGAAAATAAATCATTGATTAAATTTCATTCCTTGTATTTAAAAAAATGTGTTTAATTTGTATGAATAAATCGGCAATTACTTCTGGGATAACCCAATAGTTTTAATCATTATTCCTGAATGTTCCGCATTTTATTCTGAAAAGTTCTGTAAATTTTCCAGAACTCTTTTCCGTAAATGCCTGAATCCCCAACTCTTGAACCGTTCTATTAACTCTATTGAACTATTTTTTTCGGTGCGAGGAAGGCAAGGACTATGGGGTGTTGAGCGCCTTATTTGTAGATGTGGAAATTCCTCGGCTAAAACTTTGTCATGAGAAAGGCATTGAAGTTAAGAAAACCTACTCTCATTTCATCGAGTGTGCATTAATTCAGGAGAATCTGATGTCAAACAAATGTACTTGTTACTGAGTAATAGCACATGGCCCAATACAGGAACATGCCCTAAAAGAGTCATGTTGTGTACATCAGCTAAATACTGTTGTTTACAATTCAGTATATTATATTACTTATGTATAATTGAATTAAAACTTCTTTTTCAGTTTATGAATGTTAACCTACTTTCTGAAGATGAATGCACTAGATTTTTGAACGAAAATAATGTAATGGTACCTAGACAATTCAAGAATTACTTACTTTGTGCAATACCGTCTACGGATAAACTAGAACTTGACAAGGTATATACTTTTTTTTCCGCCGTACACCGAAAGTTAACCGAGTTGGTGTCGTTTTTCGTGTGGAGAATTGATTTTCTCGCACTAGTGTGGTAAATTTTTGAGTTTGTTTTAATTATCCGCACACTTAAAATTTTATCGAATTAGTGCGTCAAAATCAACTTTTCGCATGCAAAAAGACACCGAATCGGCTAACTTTTAGTATACAGCGAAGAAAAAATATCGTTCGTATCACGTGCGGAACCTATTTAACCGCTTAGGCGAGCCGAGGTTCCTTCGTGTCGCCTCGGCCCTCTTTGCGACTCGCTCTTGCGTTAAAATACCCCTTTCCGCACTTGATACAAAATATACTATTAGACTAATTTAGCATCTGAAATAGTTTTTTAACATTTTCTTCCACTTTCTTCATTCCAGGCGGATATTGGAAGTCCCCTCTTTATGAATGGCGTGATTGTAGGAATTTTGAGTGAAAAATATTTGAACTATTTTAAGGGTATTTACGTTTTGATGAATGTTTCAAAACACTTAAAAATGATTGATGAAGAACAGTGTTACTCACTAGAATCAAATATTTATTTCTTAAGGTATCAAACATTACATCCAAGGAGACCGAGATCAGAAAAGTTTTACACTAAAAATTTATATCAGTAATCAGCAAACTTCTGGTCACTTTGATGGTAGCAGATCAATTAAGCTCTATAAGATTTTTGTACGCTAGTTTAGCTTATTAATTATTGAGTGTAAGATCTTGAAAAATAATCTGAAAAATTGATCCTTAGATACGCTATTGTAAGAAAATATTATATCATCGTAAGTAAGCTCCTTATCTCTCCAGAAGGAAACAAATTTAATGTCCTATACAGAACTAAGGTCATATGCAGTGCTAAGAGTTTATTATTATTTTATTTTTCATTAATATTAATATGTTTGCATCGGAATATTTTGTCAATTAAGATTGTTTGCCATTTTATACTTTTATTGACCAATAAATTATCTCCATTACATTGTTTCAAAACTATTTAAAGAAACCCATACTAACGATTCCAAAACTTCATTTTTTTATAATGCTGATGAATCATAGATTTTAGAATATATTAGATAATATTTTCTACTATCTCAAATACTTTTTATATTTAAAGGTTTTATCAATTTAGAGGTATAGGATTTTAAATTGAAATAAAACAACGAAAATTCAAATTGATAGGGCAATCTTTTTTATTTTTGTGTAGAACCATTCACGACATTTATTTTTCAAAGATAACCTCTTTCAAATGTTGGCCGCAACTGCGCTTTAATTCGTCCATCCGTAAACACCAATTTTGAATGACTCGCTCGAGGACTTCGGTCAGTATCTCGCTAATAACTTCAGTAATGTTGGCTTCCAATGCCTCAATAGTAGCTGGTTTATCCACAAAACATTTAGACTTTACATACCCCCACAAATAAAAGTCCAAAGGTAAAGGTCAAGGTCAAGGTCCAAGGCTCACCGAAACGACTACTCAGTAAATCCATTGTTTCACGGGCTGTATGACATGTAGCGCCGTCTTTTTCTTGGATTAGCTGTATTTTATACGCTTTCAAACCAAGATCTTTGCGTAAAATCGCCCAAGTAGTGCCATAAGATAGGCCAAGTTGTTGAGATCGGCGCCGAATCGATTCTTCCGGGTCTTCGGCAAAACTCTCCTTTACAGCCGCAATATTCTCTACAGTTCGGGCTGTACGTGGTCTAATCGGTCGAGTATCATCCAATAATGTTAAATTATTCTCGAGTTTGCCGATGGTATGCCGAATAGTGCGCTCGGTAGGACGATTATGTACACCATAAATTGGCCTGAGCGCACGATAAACACTTTTCACAGAGCGTCCATTTCAGTGTTGCCAGATGTCTGAGTCGCTTTCCCCCTAAATTAGTCCCTATTTTCCACTAAAAAAAAAAATTTTCCACTAGATCCTGAATTTTTTTTTTTAATAGTAAAATTCTTATATACACATGATAAATTTGTCTTTTTTCAACATTTAAACGCTATGTATATATTGTTTTTTAAGAAAAAGAAAGAATTTCAAAGGAATTTCTGAAGAAATTTGAGAACTCTCGCTTTTGGTAGCTGTGCCGACCTAACGTTTAATGACGCGCGTTTTTAAAACTAGGAATTTATTTCGAAACAGTAAATAATGAGAAATTATATTGATTAATATTTAATCGCTGCTAATATCTTTAAAAGTGTTGATAAAATCAAAGAATATTATAAATATGGTTCTTTTTTCAAGAAATTTTATCGACTATTTAAAGGAAAGAACAGTTATAATTTACTTGTGCTTTGGTCATTTTTGGAACATGGGCACAATAAACCAATGAAATTTCAAATTAAACAATTACGGTGATTGGAGGATATTAGAGATTTTAAAATAAAATAAGATAAACACCTAAAAAAACCTGAATAAAAAATAAACCACTAAATTTTCGCATTAAAGAATTTCTCCCCCTAAATTTTCCACTGAAGGACCAAAAATCCCCTAAATCTAGTGAAAAAACCCCTAATCTGGCAACACTGGTCCATTTTCGTAATATAATTGTACGATTTGTAAACGTTGTTCAGGCGTAAGTCTTTCCATGATGAAATGTCAATAAATACTGAATAAAATTGTGTATTTAGTTTGATAGTAGTCATGCGTGACATGTCAATGAAACCCTATTGGAAAAAGTACCTCCAATTTGATCACACTTTATAAGCTCTTCACAAAAAAATGTTTTTGTCCATCGTACACTTTTATGTGCCTCCGGCGCGTAAACTCGTTTTTACGCTACAGTTGAAAGTGGCGTAATGTTGTGTATTACGATACAGAGAAATGTAATGTAAAAATTGAACTGCGCATGCGCCTATTATGATACAGTGGAGCGTAATCTTCTTCGTACACTGTTGACACCGTACTGACAAAGCCTTGTACATTTGAACTGCGCATGCGTCTATTACAATACGCTACTACTACACAAGATCGAGAAAATCAAAATGGCCGGAAGTATTCGCGAACTGTCAAGTGAGATGGGCGATAATCACGGCAATTTCGACCTTTTCAGATTGGATTCAAGTGTACGCATAAAAACTCGTACATGCGCCAAAGTCACATAAAATAGAATATGTGCCAATGGAGACAATTCGGGTAATTACGAGACTCGCTTAAAATGCTCGCAGGACTGATCGCCCCTCGGCTTTATCTCACCTGCGCCTCGACTACGCCGTGGCTTCGATCTCCTGCGAGCATTGTCGCTCGTCGCGTAATAATCCTCATTATGCGCCTAGGCACATAATATACTATTGTAGACCCGCAGAGCAACAAAGATTGGTATTACCCAATAGCGGAGATAAGCCTTTTCGCAGTACTTGAATTCAGTGTGGCATCAATATTAACAGAAGAAATATATATAGTATATATATTATATATATAATAAATTATATAATTTTTCTTCTAAACTGGTCAATCCAATAAAACGGGCAATTTTACGTATTTTTATTAAAAACTGACCCCTAAAACTAAATCAGTTAAATTTCACTGATATGCTATAAATTATCGCTGTTTCGTCAGTATGTATACGCTACCCTAGCGGACGGTCAGAGAATACTCTGACCGTTCTCTGACCTCGCATTATTATGGCTAAGAAAAATAAAAAAACATTTAAAGCATTTCAATTATGATTATGTGTCGTAATTTGGAATAGAAGGTGTAGGAATAAATACAATAATTTCATTTTCAGCGATAAAAACTAGAAAAACATCGTATACCTGTCACTGAAGGCAGTGCAGTGGTTCAGCATTTGCAGAAGTGAGATAAAAGTAGTTGTTTCTCTCTCCAACCAATAGCTATAGTCTATATTGACTATAATCAAGTATTTGACTATTGACTGTTGACTATTGACAACTATTGTCTATAGTCAACCTTGACGGTGGAGACGTTCCGCCAATTGTGAACCGCCGCACTGCTTTCAGTGACAGGTATACAATGTTTTTCTAGTTTTATCGATAGAAAATAAGATTATTGTATTTATTCCTATTTATTTCGTGCTGACAAGGTGAAATATTAACTTTAATGAAGTTTTTTATATCATACATTTTGGTTCAAAGCGACGTGGCAACTTGAATACATTTTCACCTACATAAAGCTATTTTTCAGTTAATAACTATCAGGATAATAGTGATTCGATACAGATAAAATGAAAAACATTATTGTTGTTTACTTATATTACTTGGCAGTAACTGGTGGTGCTAAAGGTGAGGTGAAAAAAATTATACTGCAAAGATTATTAAATCGTTCTAATTATAGTAATACATAATACTTTTTTCTATGCCACGTGGAAGTATATGGGACATTCTTTTATACAAATCGCACATAAAAATTGGATAAAATGCTAAATTCTCTTGTACTTAAAAATAATTATCTCCGGTTGAAACAATCAAATCTATTTCGGGTTTGTTTCATTTTTTAGCTCATTGCGTTAGGTTTTGAGATGAATATTTTTATAATTTTCATTTTTAATTAACTACAGATATAAAGAATTTATTTGTTGAAACACTTTTTGCATGTTTGCCCCTTCAGTAGGAAAATTTGTAAAAAATACAATCATATGCGCTATGTCTCAATATAACTAGCGCATATTTAATAAAAGTGGAGACTCAATTAGATCGGAAGATATTAAATATTTTTAAGCGCGCGACGTGTTCAATCATGTCCGAGTCGAGCAGCAAATAGCCTTCCTCGAGACATAAGTGCTTTTAGTCGACTCGGACATGAATAAACACGTCACGCGCTCAAAAATATTTAATATCTTCCGATCGAATTAAGTCTCAACTTTTATTAAATATGCGCTAGTTATATTGAGACATAGCGCATATGAAAGTATTTTTTCCAAATTTTTCTTATAAAGGGGCAAACATGCAAAAATTGTTTAAAAAAATAAATTGCTTATATCAGTAGTTAATTAAAAAATGAAAATTATAAAAATATTCATCTTAAAACCTAACGCAATGAGCTAAAAAATGAAACAAACCCGAAATCGATTTGATTATTTCAACCGGAGATAATGAATTTTATGTGCCACCGGCGCGCAAACTCGTTTTTTCGCTACAGTTAACAGTAGCGCAATGTAGTATATTGCGCTACAGAGGAATGAAATATAAAAATTGAACGCCGCATGCGCCTATAGCCATGCAACGGAGCACGATCTTCTACTTATTCTTTTTCTTCTTCGTACAGCGTTAGCACCTTACTAGCAAAGCCTTGTACATTTGAACTGTGCATGCGTCTATTAAAATCCATTACTACTACACAAGATCGATAAAATCAAAATGGCCGGGACTAGTCGTAACATATCAAGTGTAATGACTAGCGTCGCAAACAACTACAATACTAGATTGGATTCGAGTGTACGCATAAAAACTCGTATACGCACCTTAGTCACATAAAATAGAATACGTGCCAATGCACACAATTCGGTAAATTACGAGACTCGCGACAATGCTCGCAGGACTGATCACGCCTCGGATTCATCTCGGCTTTGTCTCGGCTTCACCTCAGCTACGTCTCGACTACGCGTTGGCTTCGATCTCCTGCGAGCATTGTCGCTCGTCACGCAATAACCTGCATTGTGCGCCTAGGCACGTAATATACTATTGAGTATATGCGAAATTATTTTAAAAACTTAACAAAAATTTTGCAATTTCAAAAAACTGATAATGTCAATTGATTCCACGGGAAAAAATAAGTCGAAAACCTCCATACCATTTTTTTGTCAGATTCTATTTTGTTAGTGTATTATCGTTAGAAAATAAAATACTCAGGTTTATCCGGAAATCAAGATTTTATTCGAACTGATTGCACAAGACATTTAGGCATGATTTTTACTGTGTTCTTCACAGCGAGAGATTTTACATAGTGAACAATAACTTTCAGTGTATACAGAGCAGTTTTCTGCTTCACATTTGTGGCATTTACCAATAATTGCACAAGTCAACATTTTATCTACTCTGGAACGCCAGAAACAGATTAGATATACAAAAGTTTTTGAGGTCGCTGATTACGATGAGAGATTCAGATAACATTCATCACGTCAGGTTCAAGGTCATTTGAAGGTCAAGTGTAGAAAAATGCGTCAGAAAAATCTGGAAATATTCTTACTTATGTGTTTGAGGTTCAAATCATTTGCAACTCAACTTAAATGCTTTCGAGCTTAAGATTCAAATAAACTATATTAATCTTCAGCTCTAAAACGTTTACGTTGAGTTGCAAATGATTTAAACCGATTCCTTCTTTTTGTTTGTTATATTTGTGTCTTTAAGAATTGCTTAATGAACTAACCTCCATATTGAAGAATTCATTATATTTTTATGAATGCTTATGAAAATTTTAATTTATTTTTGGAAATACACTGCCTACGAAAAAGGTAGAAGCTGCCCAAGTTGTTTTTGCATGATCAAGATATTTTTTCAGTTTTTCCTATATTTGACCTTCAGATGACCTTGAATCAAGACTAACTGACCTTGGATTCGAACTCAGTGACCTCAAACACATAAGTAAGAATATTTCCAGATTTTTCTGATGCATTTTTCTACACTTGACCTTCAAATGACCTTGAACCTGACGTGTTGAATGTTATCTGAACCTCTCATCGTAATCAGCGACCTCAAAAACTTTTGTATATCTAATCTGTTTCTGGTGTTCCAGAGTAGATAAAATGCTGACCTGTGTTATCTTGTGTTCGTCGTCCACACCAGCTAAACTAGCAGACCTGTTCTCTCGTTTAGGCCGATCTGCATTTTCGAATTTCTCAATATGTATAAAGGTCTTAACAGAATAGGACTTTAGAAACCGACGTAACATCGATATGGCATGAACATAGAGTTTACGTCGTGCGCGCGCATTATTGCCAGCTGTAAAAATTTTATCGCGTTCGCATTTCCGTTGCGGGAATAACGGAATAAAAGTTCTACAGTTGGCAATAGATGCGCACGCACGACATAAACTTTATGTTCATGTCATGTCGATGTTACGTCGGTTTCTAAAATCATATTCTGTAAAGACCTTAATACTCACAAACCTCTTCTACCATATCCTTTGTACCCTTTCTCTCATCTGGATGAAGCTTGTTATAAATAACAGTAGCGTTGGATAAAGCAGCTTGAATGGGTCTCAGGAAGACACCATGTCCACTTTTTACTGCGAATTGTCGGCATGAGTGTATTGCAATGTTGATCATGGAGATCCACTCCACCCATGTACGTGTTGTACTTAGGAAATGCTTGAGGGAAGAGAATTTGCTGTTTAGATTTTTCATGCCATCTTTCCATCTCAACTTTCGGCTCATCTCCGTATGGTTGAAAGTATTGATACTGGTTTTGAGTCCATTACATTTATGTAATTTAATTTGGAATTCTCATCGTGAAGTGAAATACCATAGTTGTTCCTCTAGCTGCTTTTTTTGGCATATCAATTTTCGCTTTTACGCGATTTTGTCGAACTGTACTGGTTGCCGCTAGCCCAATTTTCTGCAAATGGATCATGAGGTCTGGAGAGGTAAAAAATTATCAATAAATAAAAGATACTTTTTGAGTTTTTTCTTCCAGTTTTTTCCGATAAATTCTGAAGTATTTTGACAACGATCCTCGATTCTAAACCAACACAAGATAAAGGATTACGTGCATCTGTGCCACATTTGCCTGTATATATATCCAAATCATAAATGTATCCATCAAAAGAGCATGGTGCCCACAACTTTATCCCGAACCTAATCGGTTCATTCCTTATTCATTGTTTGATGCTGAATCTCCCAAAATATTTCACCATAACTTCATCAATTGCCAGGAAGAAGTCAAAAAAACCATACCTCATGCAATTTTCGCGGAACACATCATACAAATGTCTGACTTCAGACTTTGTCATCTTTATCTCCGTCTTCGAGTTTATAAAACCTTATGTACTTTTTTATTTTAACAAAATTTTTCTCTTGGCATGAGATTTTTTATTATTTGACACTGTAAGAGCTGTTTATTGGAAAAATAGTCAGACTGCTGTTTCCTGGAATTGATTATCGTAATCATTATGATCACGATAAATCGCTCCATATCATCCACATTCAAATCGAAGTTATTCTCCGTAGTAGCTTCAATAATATAGTATTTTATTGAATGTGAAAAAAATAATTCAAAGAATTCTAATTAATTTTTTGATTGAAGTTCTAAAATAGATGAAGGATCAAACGTATCTGCGTCGGTATCTGGAAGATCATCATAACTCGAGACATTTTCACGCCACTCGTACTTGTGGTACAGGACTCTTCTAGGACGGGTCTAGGCATACCTGTTAAAACCAAAAAACCCCCTCTCTCAAACCAATACACCGCCCACGGAACCGCCTTTCGGCTTTAAACTTCGCGGGCAGTTGGTTCCAGCTTAAAGTCGCGTACGCGCGTTATCGGAATCTGAACTTTCATCTTCATTTGGAACGAATGCAATGTCGACATATTGATCATCATTGATCTCATCAGCTTCATTCATATCAGAGAAATCTGCAATTTTTCGCCTCGGCATTGTAACAGAACTATTTAACCAAGTTACATCTGAAATCTTTTGAATAAATTTTTCATATATTTGTATCGTCTAAAAACCGATCGTTTAGGGTTGCTTTTAGGTAACAGATTACATGTGTACAAAAAAACGCTAGAGAGGTTTTCGACTTGTTTTTTCCCGTAGTCTCGATTGGTATTATTAGATTTTTTAAATTGCAAATTTTTTGTTAATTTTTTTAAATAATTTCGCATAAAAAATTGGAATCGCAAAAAGAAAAAACATGGATACATTTTTTTTTCATTTGGACAATGATCCAATAGTTATTTTGGTGCTATCTAGCCTGGATTTCGCTTTGGTAATAATGGGTTAAGTTGATATATTTCTCGAAAAAAATTTTTTTTACGGGAATCCCTATACATGTGTCGATTAAATTAATAAAAAGATGCCACAGAACAAAATGTAAGACTTTTAAATGTGTTAACAATTTTTTTTTCTGAAATCCTTACGATATGTAAAAGAATGTCCCATATGTAATAGAATATACAACACTTATGGATAGAAACTGCATGAAAATGATTATTAGAACTATTATTTGAAAAATTCTTAAGAATCGCCAGTCATATTAGGTGTACAACTTTGCTTCCGTCGTTTTATCCTAAAATTTGAGGCTTTATTCTTAAAAAGTAATTATCTATTTATGGATCAAAGTACTGTCCATCCCCGGCCACAACTTCTCACAACTACAAATGGTAGTCGGAAAGAGCAACGTCTGGACAGTACGGCGGGTGGGATAAGACCGCCCATTTCAGCGTTTCGAAATAGGTTTTTACCAGTTTTGCAACATTGGACCGACCGTTGACATGCTACGAAATCAAAGTCTCTCAGCTACAACTCGTACGGAAGCCAATTTCCTTGCTTCTGAATCTCTCCCAATGATTTTGCCAATTCTTCTTGCGTTTGGCACAACTCTTCAGCAATTAATGCCTCTAATTTGAAATCTTCGAAAATTTGTTCTTCTACACCGCCATTCCAGTTCTCGACATCAAAATCACCACCCTTGAAGCGTTGAAACCACTCATGACACGTTCTTTCACTAAGAGCAGCCTGGCCGTAAATACTTGAGAGCATTCGATGAGCCTCAGTCGCAGTTTTCTTCAAATGAAAGCAGAAAATTAAAACTTCCCGCAAATGACGAGAATTCGGCTGGAAAACTGACATCATCGAACGAGAATAAATTTATGATCCAAACACAAATTCACCAATGTAGTGTTGTCTATCGAAAACAGCGGAAGCAAAATTGTACATCTAATATTTCCGCGAATGTTTACAAAATTCAAGCTAAAATCACTAAGACTGTGATGAACCCAATAATTCAAACAGTAATTTTACGAAGGAATTACGACGGTAGTAATTTAATTATATTTTACGTAAGGGGAACAGGCTAAATATGTTAGATTTTTTAAGCTTATTTTTAAATACAGATGACAAAAAATACGATTTTATTTTTGCACAGCATTGAATTCTAAGCCATTAGTGGAGGGGAAAATAATTCATAAAGTAGAGACTTATTCTGATTCATTACATCCTGGATACGAGTATGAAGTAAAGCATAAAAAATTCCTCTATTCAATAAATGAGGTTTCCGAATCAGGCGAGCTACAACCTTTTTGTACTGGAGTTAGTTTAAGTGTCTATAGTATTCTAACCGCAGCTCATTGTATGCAGAAGTATGAAAAAGCGAACAATTATACTAATCTTCGTGTATCATATGATACTCAGAATAATTATGAAGTCCTTACATCGGAAAGCCATGTGGATTATGAGAGTGGATTTAGTGACTTTACCGATATTTGTATCATAACTGTAATTTTTCTAGCAAATTTTTCACGGTGTCATCGCAAAAAATTAATAGATTTTATTGCATTCAGGCCCGTAACTACAATGGGGCAACCGGCACAAGGCTCCGAAGAGGCCCCCTATCTCATTTGTCATTGAATTGATTTATCTCAACGATGAATTATTTGATTATGTATAATAGTTTAATGACAAATTCTTAAAGGTAAATTTAGCAAGCACGACGACAAAAGCGTCGTGTGAGATTCAGCTAAGATTGTTATGTCATTATTTTCCACATTATAAGAAGTAATAATATTTTTTAACCCTTCATTTGTAGGGGGCCCCATCCCGTGTAGAAATTTTAATAGGGGTCCAGTGGGGCCCCGACGAGTTTGCCCTATCTCTAGTCGGGATCTAGCGTGGAAAACTAGTCAGGGCCCCGTCGGTAACGTAACGCTGTTGTCGAGGTGGGCCCTACTAAACTTTCTAGTAGGGGTTTAGTGAGGTCAGCCCTTACACTACCCCACCTACGAAAAAGGACACCATTAGGGCCCTATTGGACCTCCGCATTGAATTTAAGGGCATCTAACAGCAGAGTCACGTGACCAATTTTGTTCAGGTATCTTACTGAGAAAATAATAAATAAGTGAACCGCAGGAACATAGGGGTAAATCAAGTAAGAGCAGTAGTTGAATCGATGAATATTCTTAGTACATTTCAAAACTGTATTTTCTTTCAAGTAGACTCTAACTTACTATTTTTATATACACACCTACAAACACACACCCCCCTCTACACTACACAAACGCTCGTTCAGGTGGTATTAAAAATTATTCTTAACGCTGCGGGTTCGAACCCTCTCTACTTATGATTAACGCATTACTAACCTAACGACTAAGCCTCTCGGCTGCGCACGCTTGGAATACAAGAAAGAAAATAGCGCTTATAACCTGCAACTACTGCAGGGCCGTGAAAGAAGTGTATGGGCCCCGTGTAATCGGGAATTTTTTTTATTTTATGCCAATTTATGATTTTGATTAAAATTTTTAATTATTAAATCGATTTTCTATAAAATGAAATATTTTTTAAATAAACACATCAAATTTTTGAATTAAAGAACATTAAATAATAAAAAAATTTACATACATTTTAGAAGTATTAATTTTTATTATTGTATATTAGTGATACTTTATACAGGTTATGATCCCTTTAATTTTTGTTTTAAAGAGTAAAATCAACGTATGTTCAGAATCTAAAAAATTTGAGTTTTTTCAATTACAAAAATATGATGAAACTTTTGAGTCAAGAAAATTATCGCATAACGAAATTGTGCATTAAAGTTCGCAATAAGTTCTATTAAAAAAAATAGTACACTTATTTACTTATCATTAGTTTGTTTTTATAACTACTCTTATGTAGTAACTTCTACCGCTTATGTTTATTATGAAAGCTTCAATTGATTTTACTATTCACCCCATCTTAATTGAACTACATGTTTAGTTATCGTTATTACCTCGACACAATAAGATATACACACATACACATACGTGCTCGCATATGATTATTATAATTACATGCGAATTCGAGTCAAAATTATGGAAAAGTCTTCTTAAATGTTCTTGCTTCCTCTTAAGTATTGATCTTATCCAAGACCATGTTCAGAAAATCTCCATTTTTCTGAGATAAGATCAAATTTTAATGGGAATAAAGAATAAAGGTTATGTTGTATCTAATGGACCTAACTTTAACCACAAATATTACAAGTAGGGATTCTCTAGTCGGGGTCCCGCCAGATACAAATAGATTTTCCATGCTTAAGCGAAACAAGGAATTCCTCACTGGAACCTGACAGGGCCCCTATCAGTTTTTTATAGACTAGAAATACTAATCGGGTGCTAACAGGGCCCCTAATAGATTTTTCTAGATGAGGAAATTCTAGTCCGGGCCCCACTAGAACCCAACTTGAAATACGGAAAGATAGGTCAATTTCTACACGGGATATAGAGAAAAATAGATATTCAGGATCAATATCTAGGTATTCAACTATGTTACAAGCATCTTATATATTCGGTTCTAATACCTAGATATTCACCCACAATTTCTAGCATATTATTTTCAACCTGCTTTAATATTTTAGATATTAAAGTTGAATATTCAATTTTTACAGTTGAATACCTATATATTACAACTGAATATATAAAATGTTTTCCACATAGTTGAATATCTAATTTTCTCCATGCAATTTCACTTCGCCCCCCCCCCCCCCCAAACTCTAGTTACGGCCCTGATTGCAGGTCTTCAAGAATCATTATTTTCAATGCTAATTAGGAAGAAAGTTCTACTTAGTATCGAAAGGTTTTTTGGTTATCTGAAAAAGTTTGATATGAGGATTTATGTTCTTTTGTGGTGCTACACTTTAAGCTTGATTATCTTCAAATTAATCATTTTGTATTTTTTTTAAGAGTAAGCGAGCCTTAGACAATGCTGTAGCCACACTACCAATAACAGATTGTGTATTTGGACCTGTGGAGAATGTTCCAATCTTGGGATGGACTTCACCTAATTATGAAAAACGGACAGTACGTAATTTTAATGCATGTCCATTTCTTATTACACTGAGAAAAAAATGCTTTTGAATCAAAAACATTTCTTTCCAAAAGCATGCATATCATGGATTGAAATCAATATGCTATAGAATTAGTAACATATTTATTGGTTCTTGTAGTATATTTTTATGAATTAATAGTATACATGCTTTTGGAAAGAAATTCTTTTGATTCAATACCATTTTTTTCTCAGTGTACTCTTACAGCTGGAAATGACCAAAGATAACGATTTTTAATTCTTTTCTTGTGTAGAATATGTAGAGTTCTTAAATTCTCGAGAATTATTTTCAAGTTATATAACCGAGAATATTACAGAATTAAAAAAATATAAGAGAATATAAAGTGAATTTTTGAATTTGATTTTTGAATAAGATGCGCTCACTTTATAAATATATTAGTATAAAGAAGAACCCAAGAACATTTTCACTGTTAATATGAATTATTATTATTTATTAATTTATTTTTTATTTATTATTAATTAGTTATTGATTATTATTAATGTTAATATATTAAAATTATATACTGTTGAAATTTGAGGTTAGGTTCATTTTGAATTTAATATACTGAATACTAAAAATCTTGAATTAATATTATACTTGAATTTATATTATCTATATACACTCAACTTCTACTTATTTAGCGCCCTTTGAAACGAAAACAACTTACTTATTTTGCATTTCTCCTTATTCCCACTACTTCTCACGCGAGCCTATTTTTTTCGCGATTCGTGTTTTTTTATCGATCACTTGTAAAGAGATGGAAAATCGTTTGCATTTCAATGGTTCGTGGAGGGGATATCCGACCCTTCGTAAACGCAAAATAAGTAAGCGGTGCGGCGCAAAATAACCAAGCGGCAAAATAACAAATACAATACACGACTGATAATATCATTTCAAGTCTTTAAATCGTAGAAAAACCTTTTTGCCTATAAGACCTAGTTTTTAACACGAAATTCGAAGGTCCATGTTCGAAGCTGAACATGTCCTAAAAGAGTCATGTTGTGTACATCAGCTAAATACTGATGTTTACAATTCAGTATATTATGTTACTTATATATAATCAAATTAAAATTTCTTTTACAGTTTATGAATGTCAACCTACTTTCTGAAGATGAATGCACTAGATTTTTGAACAAAAATAATTTAATGGTACCTAGACAATTCAAAAATTACTTACTTTGTGCAACACCGTCTACGGATAAACTAGAACTTGAAAAGGTATATACTTTTTTAGTAGATGTATATATATATAAGTCGATCAAATTGTGGGTTAGAAAAAATAATTGAAACACTCAACAATAATTTGTCATGAGCGACGTTTCGTTGGCTTGGTTCGCCAACCTCATCAGGCTATATTTAAATGAAAAAGTTCATATAAATTAGAAATCACAATAAGTTTTACAACATTTTACAAAACAGTGATAATAAAAAAAAACACTTTCTAAACAGTCACAAACAAATTTTAACTTAAAATTGAAGTCTTTACATTTAAAACACTTAGTCAATTATTAAAATCTAATTTAATTAGTCACATTGTTACGTCCCGAAGTGAAATATTAAACTAACTCTATTCGTAATTTTCTTTCCTTATTTATAAGACAGAGGACACTAATATTAATAAACTACCACTAGCTTAAACTTGTATATCATACAAATGAGTATTCATACGTTAAATAATAATTTCAAAAAAAGAACCAGTATTCATAATTTCAAACTCGTCAGAAGTGGAAAGTAGTTAGAATTTAACGTATAAATATCATCTTTTTTATTTATGCTATTTTTATGACATTTAATATGAATCATTTCTGATATAAGTCTCTTTTTATAAATAATTTCGGAATCTACTACAACAGTCCTATTCCAATCAAATTCATGTCTAAAATTAATTTGATGCTGACAAACAACTGATTCGTTATTTTTATTATTAATGTGTTCCTTTATACGTGTCTTTAAAGTTCTTTTTGTTTCACCGATATAACACGCTTCGCAATCTTTGCAACGAATACTTTTTTGTCTGCCGTACACCGAAAGTTAGCCGAGTCGGTGTCGTTTTATGTGTGAAATGTTGATTTTCCCGCACTAGTTTGGTAAAATTGTAAGTGTTTTTTTAATTATCCGCACAGTCAAAATTTTACCAAATCAGTGCGGGAAAATCAACTTTCCGCATGCAAAACGTCACCGAATCGGCTAACTTTTATTATACAGCGAACAAAAAATTTCGTCCGTAATGGTGTTCTGCACTGGTCTGCCAGTGTTGCACTAAAAAAACAGTATAGCTAAGAGAACTATATTTTGGTCCTTAGAACCAGAAAATATTGCTATCAGACCAATGCTACGGTATGGTCCTCAGAACTATACGAGTATAGGTGATACAGCTATACAAGTTCGTTGATATGACAATACCATGTATAACTATCGTAAAAAAAATATTATGCCATCGTTATCGCTCTTGTGAATTTTCGCGTGTGATAAAACAATACGCGATACGCAAAAATGATCTTTCAAAGAAAGAACAAATGCTCCAAACAAATCGACAAACGCTTCGAAAAAACGCCTCGAAAAAATGACACTTCTTTCTCATTTCGAGGTTAGAGTCGCGTGCATGCGAAGAAATGTATAGGTCGCGCGGCAAACCAGTATAGTTGTCTCACCTATACCGCATGGGTCGAGACACTATATACCGGTATAGGTCGAACAGCTATACTGCTTTTTCCGTGTGGTCCCGTAATGGTTGTCGGTGCTGGCATATGTCGCGCATGATAACGATTTTTTAAAAATTTTATAAGCACTTGAACACTTCAAAAATAAACTTTGAGTAAAATTTGATGCCAATAAATGTTCAAAATTTGAATCAATATATGTTTTCCTATTCAAATTTCCATACTTCTTATCAATTTCGTACATTTAAAAAATGTTCAGTCAGAGAGATGTTTTCTATTAAGAAGATATAAACATAAACTTCCTACATCAATTTATTATTTTTCACCCAAGAGAAAGAAAATACTGAAATGATTTTTCATAAATCCGTTTCAAAACGTCGTTATCATTTTGCATGGTGCCCGTATGGTGCCAGTGTTGAGCCGGCGGTTGGCATAACTACGGAAAGTACGGGCTAGCCATCATTCAGTTTATGTGCATTGGGCCTGAGTTATGCCTGAGTTAAGCCAACGCTGCCATGCCGCTGCTGGTCTCCCGACACTGGCGTAGTGCTATGCCTGTATTATAGCCCGTACTATGCCAGCACTGGCTTGCCATTACAGGCGCAGTACTACGCCCGTTGTATACACGGACGTAAGTACGAAATTTCCGATTGGGGTGTGCATGAAACCTATTTAACCGCTTAGGCGAGCCGAGGTTCCTTTGTGTCGCCTCGGCATTATACTAATTTAGTAATTGAAATAGTTTTTTAAAATTGTCTTACACTTTCTTCGTTTCAGGCGGATATTGGAAGTCCCCTCTTTCTGAATGGCGTGATTGTAGGAATTTTAAGTGGAAAATATTTGAACTATTTCAAGGGTATTTACGTTTTGATAAATGTTTCAAAACACTTAAAAATGATTGATGAAGAAAAGTATTTCTCACTAGAATTAAATATATGTTTCTTAACATACCGAACATTACATCCAAGGAGACCGAGATCAGAAAAGTTTTACCCTCAAAATTTATATCAGTAATCAGCAAAATTCTGGTCACTTTTGATGGTAGCAGATCAATTAAGCTCCATAAGATTTTGATACGCTGGTTTAGCTTATTAATTATTGAGTCTAAGATCTTGAAAAATAATCTGAAAATATTATATTATCGTAAGTAAGCTCCTTATCTCCCCAGAAGGAAAAAAATTTAATGTCCTATACAAAACTAAGGTCATATGCAGTGCTAAGAGTTTATTATTATTTTATTTTTCATTAATATTAATATGTTCGCATCGGAATATTTTGTCAATTAAGATTGTTTGACTTTTTACACTTTTATTGAGCAATAAATTATCTCCATTACATTGTGATAATATTATCCTTAACGTGGTCCTCTTTATTTGTCCAGTAATATTATACACAAAAAAATGTTTTTGTCCATCGTACACCAAAATTTAGCTTTTAGAAAAAATTTATCTAGTAGAAAAAAATCAATAAAATCGTTTGCAGCGAACGATGTCTAAGGATTAGATTAATAGCAAAGATGAAGAAGATAGATAAGGAAACGGCAAGACAAATTTGAAATATTTCTTGTAAAATTGAAATAAAAGAAAAAGTTTTAAAATATTTCAGAAATCATCTGAGTTTGAATAAACAGAAAAATCTGGGTGAAACCACGTAGTTTATGGAAGCCCCATAAATGACGAAGGCGGCGTTGATGGCCATGATGGGGAGCGAAAGAAGGAGAAATTCGAGACGACGATGGCGACAAGGATGCTGAGGAGGCAAAAAGGACCACTGCGGGTCTTTCGGTACCCGAAGTGGGTGAGGCCAAGAATAATGTACAAAGGATCGACTGACAGCACTGTCAGTACTGACAACAGGTTCGAGTTACGTCACTGGCCGTTGTGCCTTTCGAGATGGTCCATTCAGACTCCGTGAATACAAAACGGTGAGGCTGGTGCGGGCGAGCAAAAGGCAGTGGCGAATAGGGGGAGGGATGATGGAGATCTCTCATCTTGCCCCCTCTCAAGCCACTGCCGATGAAATGGAGCATTTCTTAATCCTAATGGTTGCTTTTCTTGCCACTTTTTCTTAAGACGTACCTACTAAAAAATATACCTTTTCGATTCACGGCATCTAAACATCCTCTCCAAAATATTAAGCCTAATATTTTATATTTTAATTACCTGCAAACCAAAAAGACTAATGATTTATATCGATTTTTCTTATATCAAGCACAGCTAGGAAATATTTTTAGTAACTTTAAAGTCGCTATCTCGTTTTACTGGATACAGTTTTGTTGAGGATTTTTGCTGACACAAAAAAATTTTTGTTGTTGGCACAAAAGTATTTTGTTTAAAAATTATTTTGTTGAGTCAACTAAATATTTTTCTGGCCTAATAAAACTATTTTGTTAGGTCTTGCTTTGTTATCTTAAACAATGTTTTGTTGAGCTAAAAAACTTTTTGGTTAACTAAGAACTCGAGCAGGTTATCAAAATTTCCAAAATAGTGGTAGGGCTAGTTCAAATTAATGTTCAAATGTTCAAAATACGCTTATTTGGTTCCTATTTCATTAAAGTTGATTTAGTTTAATGAAACTTCACTGAAAAAATTAGTTTTAATAAAAGTTAATTCTAATTATAATTAAATAAATGTATAATTGACTTATCAAGCCGATTACAAATTTTAAAGCACCATAAAATCTTTTTTCACAACTTACATCATTTAGTCCTATTCACAGAAGCATTTTTTCAAACCAACAATTATTTTATTAGGCAAACAAAAAAATGTTGTTGAGTCAACAAAATAATTTTTTGTGAATAGTGAAAAAAATGTATGAGTCCAACAATAAAGCGCAACAACATAGTTTGGTTGGATAAAAAAACTTTTGTTGTAGAAATATAAACAAAACTTTAGTTACCCTGATGGCGAAAGTTTCGGATTCGAATTCAATCCGAGCGAATCAGAACTATTCCACGTCATTCCGAAATTTGTTTCCGAACCAATCCGAAAAAAGTTTTGTACCTCGTTTGATGTACAAAGGTCAAAAACCCATCTGACATATTCAAATTCATTCTGCTATAATCCGAGACATCAATCCGAAACAAGTTTTTAATCCAAGTCAATCCGAGCTCAGATTTATCTGCAATGAATTTCCAATCCGAGGTCGGAACTAGTTAGATTGAAAATTTGGTTTGGTTTAATCCGAGTTCTAATTAATCCTAATTAATTCGTATTGACTCGAATTCGTTCGGATTGAAGCGAAATGAATCGGATTTAATCATATTTTTGACCGTTTTCATCAAACAAGATACAAGAAATTTTTAGCATTGGTTCGAAATGGCTCGGAATGGCTCTAATTCATTCGGATTAAATTCGTTTCCGAAACTTTCGCCAGGATAGTCATACCAAATCGTTTTCTCAGTGTCTTCATTGAATATAGTCTAAATATAAAATAATTTCGAATGAAAAATATCATTGGAAGTTGAAATACAACGTGACAAGTTCCCACCATGTGAAGGTGCGCATAGCCAGGACCTTCTTGACGAAAAACAGTCTCCGTAGATGGTCCTTGTTTAGATGAATGCGTAACCGGAGGCCGGATGTCTCCGCCCAGGATGGGTGCTTCAATATAAAGGTATTTCTCAACAAGTTCGCTTCCCTTTCAGCCCCTTAAAGCCTCGGATCTGATTTCTGATCTGCTAGCTAGTGCATCTACTTGTCACTAAAAAGCACGCCTACTTCAATGCATAAGAATTCGTTACGTCGGGATTTAACGGACAATCATCTAATTTTCATAACATTGAACTTCCTTTCGACTAACGGACATTTAATGTCAGCGCGGAGACTTGAAGTTGTTCGCCATTCTCAATATTGTCTCAATCTTCATATTTTATCGCCAAGAATAAAATACATTTAAAAGTGGTTTTTGGCATTTCATTTATTCAGGAGATTTTAGAATCTGACACCCTGTGCAGAATTTTCAGGATGGCCCAGACTGGACCCAGGCCTGGCGAGCTGTAGAATGGCATGAAACGCCAAACCAGGCCTGGGCCTGATCTGTCGACCATGTTTGTCAAGGGCCCCTGCCTTGGCCCAAGCCTGGTTATGACGTTTCATTGCGGAACTAGCGCCAGGCCTGACAGTTTCTAGACGAGACAGGATAGATTCTGTAGAGTTTTACTTAGTTTTTAATAAAACCTAATATGGAAATCCGTTTAGTACCCAGACAGAATTGTCAAATTTGTTTAGTGAGATCCTGACTACATAAGACTTCTGATGAAACTGAAGGTCCTTTATGGAATCTAGCTTCAAACTGGAAGTACTGGATTCAGCCTGAAAAGGGCCTATGTAGTCATACTGTACAAATTTTGAACTGAATTGAGACACTAGGAAAAAAACTTTTTTGGTGATTTCCACCGGAGGAAAAAGTTTAAGGTTCCACTGGATAGATCCTATCTAGTTCACCTCAATTTGAAATTATGTTTTTTCTAAATATATGGTAAACTAGGCAAGATCTGTTCAGTGAAAGTTTTAAACTTTTTTCAGCTAGGAAACACTATAGAAGTTTCTATCCTACTTTCTGAATCCAATTTAAAATTTGTATAATGTGACTAAGTTAGCCATTTAAAAGGTTCGATAGACATATTCTATCCAGTTATCCCGAATTTATAAAAGAGCTGAACAAAGGCATAAATCTAGTAACTAGGAGAATCAACACACTTTTTAAATGATGTACTGACTAGATGACATTTCTAAGATATAAAGAGAGCCTTTCTAGAATCTAGCCAGGCCCTCATGTTCCAGAAAACATTGATTTCTGATCGAAAAATTAAATTTAACTGAACGATAAAATATTTGCAAAATAGTTGATATTATTTTTTATAGAAGATTATCTTATCTAGTACCTAGATTTTAAAAACTAGACATTTTCTCTGTGGCCACAAAAGGGGCAATTTAGTCATATTGCACAAATTCCTAACCGGATTAAGAAATTATGATAGAAACTTCTTTAGTATTCCTCATCTAAAAAATAAATATTTGAAACTGTCACTGGGAAGATCCTATCCAGTTCTACCGAATTTACAAAAGAGTCTAACAAGGTTATAAATCTAGTAACTAGGAGAATCAATACACTCTTTTAGTGATACTCTAACTAGATTCCAATTCTAATATATAAAGAGTGCCTTTCTAGAATCTAGCCAAGTCCACATGTTCCAAAAAAAAATTAATTTCTGATCGAAAAATTAAATTTAACTGAACGATAAAATATTTGCAAAATAGTTACTATTATAACATATTGTACAAATTCCTATCCGGGTTTAGAAATTATGATAGAAATTTCTTTAGTATTCCCCAGCTGAGAAAAAATATTTGAAACTGTCACTGGGAAGATCCTATCTAATTCTACTGAATTTACAAAAGAGTCTAAGAAGGTGATAAATCTAGTAACTAGGAGAATCAATGCACTCTTTTAGTGATACCCTGACTAGATGCCAATTCTAATATATAAAGAGTGACTTTCTAGAATCTAGACAGGTTCTCACGTATCAAAAAAAATTAATTTCTAATTTTCAGATTAAATTCAATCAAACACTATAAAATTACTAAAACCAGTTTTAACGTATCTTGGAAATTTCTAACCAAGCTAGTGGAATGGGACAGAAATACAGTATATTGGACAGCAATAATAGGGTCAGTAATAAGTAGCACGAAGCCAGTTTAGCTCAAGCTGATCCTAATCGTGTCACGAACATTGTCCTTAATTCGGATTTGAGAAGACGGCGCTTTGCCAAGCCGAGAGTTACACATAAGTAAGTAGCGCACCAACGGGTGGTCAAGTTTTCCGCATTTTCTGCGGGTATCAACTTGTCCCAAATGGTCCCAAAGAAACAGAAGGGCAGTGATAGATCCTAACCGTTTTTAACCTTAAGGCCATGCTCTCTAAATTCTAATCAGTCAAAATCTACTGATTATCAGTGAAATTTGACTGATTCAAATAGCTAAAAAGAGGTTACTGTAAATCAGTCAAGTTTCACTGATTATTTCAGTGAAAATTAACTGATTTAACAGTAAAAAATATTTTTTCACTGATGAATTAGTGAAAAGGCAAATCACTAATTCAATCAGTGAAAATTTGACTGATTCAGATTTAGAGAGTGGATCAATCGGACCACGTAACTAAATCATACATGTATTCGTTTATGTAAGATGACTTTTTTAACTTGCAAAGTATTTTTCTGAAAATTTGGGAAACATAACAAAAGACAATAAAGCACATCTCTTAACTTTTTTGTGATAAAATTTTTTTTTTTAATTCAAAAAATTATCGACAATCACAATTACTGTAAAATTTTTTGCAAAATTTTCACTCAGACGAAGTTGACAGCGTTCTCTATCGTGCTCTGTAGTATTTTCCAAATTTTTGGGAAGATATTTTGTAAAATAAAAAAGTCACACGAACTTTTACAGGAATCTGTGATCTATGGCTGATCCATGGCCAAAATTACACTCATTTCAAAGAAATTCAGGAAAACATTTTTATCCACGAAATTCAGTATTTTCAAAAATTATCCTATTTTTACTAACAAGAAACCAAAATTCATAAATTAAAAAAAAAGTTTTACATAATCAAACTTTCGACTCTGATCGGATCCCTCATCAGTGATTTACTTCGAATCTAAAAAATACATAAAACAGTTTTGCTAACATAGGGCTTCTTTGATGGGTAATTTTATTATTTACGTTTTTTTTATATGAATAGATAAGAACTTAGAATTGCTTCCGACTAAAAAACTTTATAAAAGAGATTGAAAAAGTATACATCATACTAAATATTTCAACTATCATCAACATCATCTAAAAAATTCTCTCTTTAAGTTTCGAAATATTTTATTCCCAGAATGTAAATTTTGAAACTTTCCTCTATTTTTAGATTTTTATGAAAATCTCTGATTAAATCAACTTTATCATTTATGAACCCCAAAGTAAATTTTTTCCACCAAATGTACCATTATTGAAAATTTATGGTACATTAATTATTACATTTTATCATTATTTATTATTGCCTTTAATTATTACAATAAGTTATTATTAAACAGAATTATTGCTTTTGGAAAATAGAATTTAAACTAATCCCTCTATCAGCAGACTTTATCGACTTAACAGAGATATTTCGACTGTCAATCTTGATCTAGTATTAGCACAGTCAAAAATATTACAAAACTGCCAACCAGGGAAAAAAAGGCCATAAAATATTCTGGGGTTTTTTTGCAAACAAAAAATTGAGGGGTTCGACATTTACGATAAATATTTACCTAATATAGAAAAGCTGTATATTGGTAAATTTTAGCTCCCTTGCCTTTAAATGATTCGACCATACAGTAATCCGGCACTTCTGTAGTGAGAAAGAATAAAAGATTAGCAAAGACCGAAGGCTCATGCTTAAGTAAAAACCAAAAAGTTCAGGTACCTAGTTTCTCTCGAGTATATCGCTGCTATCTTGCCTAACATCTATGCTAAGGCCGCGTTTCTATTAGGGTTGTTCTGTTAGTATAATCCTATGGTCGCCGTTCTCTGTTTGCGCCTACTTGTTTTTACTGGTATTCCATTTAATGAGGCTCCGAAAATCCTTGCACATCTTATCGACAAAGCAGTATACTTTGTAAGCCGACCATGCCATTTCAAAGCAAATACTTTCCCTCCTCTCTTCATTTTTTTCCATTCTTCTTTTCTCCTTTTTTTATTTTTTACAAATGCCTTCCTACTTTTCTCAGTAACCCATAAGGCCGTGTATGAAGTGAACCACGTGACGTTGATGATTTCAATTGCAAATCTGTAGTTTTATTTAGAAACTACAGGCAAAAAAAAAATCGTAAAATTTGGAGGAAGTTCGGTACTTATTTATACGACTTGACTTTTTAGTGGATTTCACACGAAGTTCACTTCAATCAACAGATTTTCTGCATGTTTCACTCATATTCTACTCTCTAAATTTAAATCAATCAAAATCTACTGATTATCAGTGAAATTTGACTGATTCAAATAGCTAAAAAGAGGTTACTGTAAATCAGTCAAATTTCACTGATTATTTCAGTGAAAATTGACTGATTTGACAGTGAAAAATATTTTTTCACTGATGAATCAGTGAAAAGGCAAATTACTAATTCAATCATTGACTGATTCAGATTTAGAGAGTAGTTAAATCTACTAAATTCCGGTTTTTCCGTATTTTAGAGAATTCACAGGGCGTGCAGTGAAACGTACAGAAAATTTCTTGATCAAACTGAACTTCTTGGGAATTTTATAAAAATTTTCTATGCTTGTATTAGTTCAAAACAATTTTCCTTAATAGCCAGATCTTCGGTCTTTTATTCAAGGAAGAATTAGGCATAAATCGGATAAAATATTAGTCAAAGTGACTATTTCCTCAGTTTTTTACATTTGGAATATTTCTCATCGAGTTTTTTACAGTAAAAGTGTGGAAATTTTGGATGATGTCATTTCAACGGACAGTATCAAAAAATAAGTCAAAGTGACTATTTCCCCAGTTATTTTCATTTAGAATATTTTTTTATCAAGTGTTTATCAGTAAAAGTGTCGATATTGTTAGATGATATGATTCTACCAATGAAGGATCAATTATTTTTACCGGCTTCAAAATTTTGATGACTTATTTTATTTGAGATGAAATTTTCCATACTTTCTGAAAAAAAACTTGATACAAGCAAACTATACATGAAAAAATTAAGGAAATAGTCACCTTGTCTGATTTTCTATGACTGTCCGTTCCATTCTTATCATCCAAAATTTCTACACTTTCACTGTAAAAAACTCGATCAGAAATATTCCAAATATAAAAAATTGACGAAATAGTCACTTTGAGTAACTTTTTATCCGACTCTACATCCAATTCTTATTTAAATAAAAGATCGAAGATCTGCCAATTAAGGAAAATTGATTTGAATTAATATACGCATAGGAAATATTAGTTAAATTCACAAAAAGTTCAGTTTAATTAACAGATTTTCTGCGCGTTTCACTTATCTTTCAGTAAAATCTACTAAATTCGGGTTTTTCCGTATTTTGGCGATTTTAGTAGGCTTTCAGTGAAACCTACAGAAAATTTGTTGATTAAACTGAACTTCCTGGGAATTCTGCGAGTATTTTCAGTGCGTATGTTAATTCAAATCAATTTTCCTTAATAGTCAAATCTTCGGTCTTTTATTTAAGGAAGAATTGGACATAGAGTCGGCTAAAATATTAGTCAAAGTGATTATTTCCTCAGTTTTTTACATTTGGAATATTTCTGATCGTATCATCTAAAAATATCCCCACTTTTACTGAAAAACACTCGATAAAAAAATTTTCTAAATGAAAAAATCTGGGAAAATGGTCACTTTGACTAACTTTTTTCTGATTGTTCGTCTAATTTTTCCTTAAACCAATCTCGTACAGAAAATTTATTACATTTATTAGTTGTTGAATAAACTCGACTAAAATGAACTGCTTAAAATATCTACTATTTTTACTCTAGTGAACGCTCGACTGGTTATCAGTTTAAAATTATAACTGAAGTGAATTAGTAGCATTTTGGAACTAATAATTAAATTTTTTCGGGATTGAAATCATTTCAAAAGTATCCAGTTAAAAAATCTCACATTCTTTATTCTTAACATTTTGAAATGCAATATTTTGAATAATAAAAGAAAATATATGATGGAATGGCATTGAAACAAAGTGTTTATCGATGATTTATTTATACAACTGCAAGACGATTTTAAAATTTGTTTAGTTTACAAAATCTTATAATGGAAATTTGTAAAATACAGCAGAGGACAATAAAGAACGTCAATCAACTTTATTTTGATAAAAACAGTCAGCTCTATAACTGCCCTTAATTATTTTTCTTTTAATTTCTCCAAGAACGTTTTTACTAAACGAAGTTAGTAGATGTTCTTTATTATTCCTATTATATAGACCTTTTCATTAAAGTGTGATAACAAATATGACGTCATGAGCAACTTCAAATTTTTCAAGCAATTTTTTCTTCCGTTTCGTAATTTTCGAAATTTTAAGAAAGATATTTTTTGAACAAAAACAGTTGTTCTACGTAAAGGAATTGATATATAATTTAGTCACTTCCATAAACAGGTAATTTCACTTCGATCGAACACTGCTGATATTATTTCCATTAAAAAAGTGTGGGAAGGAATCATATTTTTAAATTTCTGCAAAAAGAAGCATTTATCGAACAAATTTTATTTGTAAAAGTAGATTTCATTATGCAAAAGAAATTAAGGAGATAGTCTACTGTGAGAACTTCATAAAATTCGATTATTTTATTTCCTTATTGAAAAGTAGAAAATAATTTAAAAAGTAAAAGTGAAAAAAAATACTCTCAAAAAACAAAAAACGACCAAATTTGAACCAAATAAATTTCCTAGGATCAATGATTTTGAATTGAATGATACAGCTAAATTTTTTGAAAATATCAGAGCGATCATCAAATCTTTTCAAAACCTTAAATGCGTTTTTCTAAAAATCACTTTTTCCGGACGGCGCAGGTGATTTTAAAAAATATACTCTATGAATATCCTTCTGAAATTATAACGGCAGATTCTACATTAGTATTCGCGTCATCAGAACCAAAATTATCAATCTAGACAATAATCATCATATTTTTATAACGTTTTTACCGAAGAAAAACGTAAAAAATTATACTTAAAGTTTGAACGTCCGCCATTTTGTTATTTTTTGATATTTGAATATTATTTCAGTTTCAAAGATAGCCACACTCATATAAATTAATTATCTCTTTGAATTTTTCAGATAGACCAATTTCAAACAAAGAAATTTTTTTGCACGTGTTAAAAGATATAATAATAAGAGCTAATTAAAATTATATTAATTAAGAATATTGTTCACTTGAAAAAAATCATCAAGAAAGCCTTTTTTCTGGGATGGTACAGTGGATTACCCCATAAAATTAAGCATTAATATTATTAAAATAGAAAAATTCTTAAATATCCCGTGACTTTATTAAAAATTTCTTGATTAAAAATAATACTATATAAAAGTTCCAACATCTCACAATAAATATTTCACTTGAAATTCCAAATGTGTTATTTTTTACGATCATTGTAATTTTAATAATGAAACGGTGCCTTGTTATAAAAAATTGGCTTTAGGGTCCAAAAATGATTAAGTCGATTTAATCAGACGTTTCGACTCCGATCGGAGCCCTCATTAGTAATATTTATTAAAATTTTTCAAGCAATTGGAGAAATATTTATTAAGTTGGTCACTGCCGAGATTGTTGTTTTTTCTCTTTTCCTTAAAAAGTTTTCCCAAACGATACACCAACTTAATCAATATTTCTCCAACTACTTTAAAGATTTTAATAAATATCACTGATAAGGGCTCCAATCTGAGTTGAACGTCTGATTAAATCGACTTAATCATTTCTGGACCCTAAAGCCAATTTTTGTCATCAACGTGCCATTTTATTATTAAAATTACAATGATCATAAAAACTAAAACATTTGGAATTTCAAGTAAAAATATCAACTGTATCAATCTTCATTTGGAATAAAATAAAAAATCCACTATAATTAAGACATATTTATTTAATCCCACCGGAAAAAAGTTGTCTTCGGAACGAATAAAGAGACAGGGCAGTAAATAAGAATACTTTGAAATTTGGAGGGAGAAATGGCATAAAGCAAGGCGGGCCCTTCAGCTTTTTGTCGGGCCTCAATCGGAAAGAAAGATCTTGCAAAATTAGGTTGACATTTTTGTCGTGGAAGCGCCTTCTCGGCATTGGGATCACTGGAGCAAGGGTCCGACAAGTCGCGGTAATCCCATGGCTATCACACGGTTCACTTCCCGAACACTATAAGGATTCGGGCCCGTCAAGCTCAAAATTCAAAATAAAGCCCACCGAGCGAGGAAAGTAACCAAGAGGAGTTGGATGGTCAAAATAAGAAGGAAAGTGCAAGGGGCAGCAAGTCCTGCGGTAATGGAGGATAAGCCGTGCTTCCAAGTGACTCCAAATCGACCTCTTTCTTTCCTTTCAACTGCCGATGCCTTTCCAAATAGTTTAACGGTTAGAATTCACCTGCTTTTTTCCCAAAGGACGTGTAACTTTAAAAAATCTATTTTACACCCAGAGAAAACTCATATTTTACACGGGGAATAATTATGACCTTTGATATTCAAAAAAATTGAGCGGAAGTTTGTGACATTCCGTGTGAAGAATGTTTTTTTTGGTCATATGATCTCCAAACCAATCAAAAATATGCAGAATAGTAATTTTTACAAAAACGACATTTTTTATTATTAAAAAAAAAATTTTGAAGTTTGACAAATGCAAGCAATTTATTAACGAACTCTTTAAATTATTTTCTAAACTAAAAAAGAGACATATATATGGACTTTGGTTTTTGATTGCAGTCACATACTATAGTGCTACAATGAAGAAAATATTAATTGAAAATTTTGTTTGCGGAGCGAAACCAAAATTAGCGAAGTTTGACCAAATGAAGCCATATATGAACAAACTCTTTAAATTATCTTCTAAACTGAAGAAGAGACATATATATGGACTTTGGTTTTTGATTGCAGTCACATAGTGCTACAATAATAAAAATATAAATTAAAAATAGAGTTTGCGGAGTGAAACCAAAATTAGCAAAGTTTGACCAAATGATGCCATTTTCGGACGAACTCGTTAAATTATCTCGAAAACTAAAAACCGATATACAAACAGACTTTTGTTTTTGATTGCAGTCACATTGTTCTACAATAAAAAATATGTAAATTTAAAATAGTGTTTGCGGAGCGAAACCAAAATTAGCAAAGTTTGACCAAATGATGCCATTTTCGGACGAACTCGTTAAATTATCTCGAAAACTAAAAAACCGATATACAAACAGACTTTTGTTTTTGATTGCAGTCACATTGTTCTACAATAAAAAATAATTAAATTTAAAATAGAGTTTGCGGAGCGAAACCAAAATTAGCAAAGTTTGACCAAATAAAGCCATATATGAACGAACTCTTTAAATTATCTTCTAAACTGAAGAAGAGACATATATATGGACTTTGGTTTTTGATTGCAGTCACATAGTGCTACAATAATAAAAATATAAATTAAAAATAGAGTTTGCAGAGTGAAACCAAAATTAGCAAAGTTTGACCAAATAAAGCCATATATGAACGAACTCTTTAAATTATCTTCTAAACTGAAGAAGAGACATATATATGGACTTTGGTTTTTGATTGCAGTCACATAGTGCTACAATAATAAAAATATAAATTAAAAATAGAGTTTGCGGAGGGAAACCAAAATTAGCAAAGTTTGACCAAATGAAGCCATTTTCGGACGAACTCGTTAAATTATCAAACAAACTAAATAACAGATATACATACAGACTATGCTTTTTGATTGCAGTCACATAATGCTACAATAAAAAATATATAAATCTAAAATAGAGTTTGCGGAGCGAAACCAAAATTAGCAAAGTTTGACCAAATGAAGCCATATATGAACGGACTCTTTAAATTATTTAGTGAACTAAGAAAGAAACATATATATGTAATTTAGTTTTTGATTGCAGTCGCTTAGTGCTACAATAAAAAAAATATAAATTAAAAATTGTGTTTGTGGAGCGAAACCAAAATTAGCAAAATTTGACCAAATGAAACCATATATGAACGAACTCTTTAAATTATTTTCTAAACTAAAAAAGAGACATATATATGTATATAGACATCAAACTTCAAAATTTTATTTTATGTTTTTTTTGTCAAAAATCACTATTCTGCATATTTTTGATTGTTTTGGGCATGGAGAATAGACATAAGGAGACCAACCTAATGTAACTGAAAATAAGCATCTTTTTGTCGGAAGTACATTGATTGAGTACGGGAACTTCCAAAGAGATGGCGCTCCTGCAAACAGCGAAAAAAAAAGAACTCTTCGTGTACCTTTGCATGCATACAGGTTGTCATGGTAACATATATTTATTATAAGAATGTTTACAAACATTTACAAATATTAACCTTAATTTGCGGTTATCTTAGAATATTTTGAGCGAACAGAAGGAAGCCGCCATTTTTTTACGCCACTTGCATTCGCGCCATCAACCGGGAAGTACTTGTACCTTTATCATGTACTTCCGACAAAAACGTGCTCAACTTTTGTGAAGTTCATGCACATGGAGACTAGATATAAGGAGACCAGTCTCCATATATCCATTCCCGAAATGAAGTTCTGCCAAGTACATAGTTACAAAACTTCCCGATGAGGGCATGTGTGTTCCCTGGGTGCAAAATGGCGACGTCTAATACACGATGATTATAAACCGTGGATGCTGCCATTTTACACTCAGGGAACACACGTGCCCTCATCGGGTAGTTTCCTAACTAAGTACTTGGCAGAACTTCATTTCGTGTTTTGTGAAGTACGGCCATAAGAGATTGGTCTCCTTATATCTAGTCTCCATGTTCATGCATAAGAGATTGGTCTCTTTATGTCTATTCTCCATGGTTTTGGGGATCATATGACTTAAGAAGAAAAGAAAATCGTCACACGAGATGTCACAAACTTCAGCCCAATTCATAAATCGTTTCTTGAATATCATTTTCTCGATGGGCGTTTCATCCAATACGGCATCATTATCTCACTATTAAAAATCTTATTAATTTTAATAGACTTAAAATACAAGGAGTAAATTCAAATTAATAGATTTGTATATTATGAAAAATTAATATAGATTCGTATTAAATTTAATAACTTTTCAATCAATATATATTGAAATAAACACACGTTATTAAAATATATACATACATATGTGTATTAAAATTTAAATAAAAGTTTGTATTTTTTAAGATGAAAGTATTTTAAATTTAATATACATTACTGTGAAAACTTCCATTACATGTAATGGAAGTTTAATACAGAAATTTCTAAAAGTGCAGTATTTGCAAAAAAATTTGGAAATATGGATGTTTTTAAAAATATTTGCTGGAGAAATTCAAATTCAGTATTTCTTCACCTCAGCAGAATTTTTGTTTCTTTGGAAAAATTTGAGTCGACAATTTTCTCAGCCTTTTTTGTTCATAATATTTTTAAACAAGTTGTGGAAAATTTGATCTCGAATAAAATGAGCCGTGGAAAGTCTAAATCAAATGAAAACAATATTTTTTTTTGTTAGATTAGATAGAAAACTTTTAGTTGTTTCAGACCGTTTTTTGATTATATTATTCCACCACTAAAAATTCTATAATTATTATCTGATTCACTTTCTTTAGAAAAAACTCGATAATAGAAAATTATAATTAAAAAAAGGAAGGGAAAAAGTCCCTTTAACTAACTTTTTTGCCACTCTCCATTCAATTATTTCTTAAGAAGAAATTTTATAAAATCCTTTTTATATCAAATCAATTAATTGTATAAGATCCTAATGAGAGAATATTGTCATTCAATTTAAATTGTTTTCAAAACGTAAATAGAAATATTTTTTAAAAAATTGGAATATTATCCTCATAATTTTTTCTAGATTCTCAAAATTCACAGATACGGATAAATAAAAAAAAATAGCTTTCAAATATCATGTGATTTTTAAAACTTTTAAAGCTTTTGCGCAAAAATAAATATTGAACTTTTTTGATCATTCAAGATCAGTTCCGGTGATGATATACATAGAATATAAGATACAAGATAATTGAAAGCAAGAAAACTGTAAAAGATCTTTCAGAAGTTTACTAGAAGCTTGAATCCGGTTTTATGAAAACTTGGTCATTGATGAAACTCAAGTGCGCAAACTTCCCACATTGAATTTGAACAGAGATGAGAGTTCTCATGGGGTCATAATTCACATATGGTGAAATGACGAAGAACCTCGCTCATCAGAGAGTTCCCCTAATATCAGGTAGATCAACGTGTCGTACCACTGCATGCACGAAACCAGATGTTAGTATATTCCCATAACATCGCCATTAAATCGTATCGATACACCCACTCGACAGTAACAAATTATCGAGCCATCATCGCAGCGTGGATACAAGGGCAGGTTGGCATAAATATCTGTTTAACTGATTCCTGATGGAAAAAATATAATTTCGGTAGTCACACTTTAAACTTTAAAGGGACAAATAACTTTTCAGCAAAACGCTCTACTATATGTTTTTTCAATCCAGTAAATTCAAATATTTCATTTAATATTCAGGAATTTTTTCTTTTATTTTTGGTATTGGGTCGAAATTTTCGTTTACCTACAAATACAAAAGAAAAGGATAAACAAAAATAAATATAATAATATTCAATAATTGATTTCAAATTAATTAGGTGAGTTTGAAATTTTGCAGTCGACCGGCAATCGAAAGACCTGGGCTCGAATCCCAGCGCAGTCGAAAGCGTCTTTTTTTTCCACAGAAAGATTTTCAAATTCTTTAAATATACAATAATATTTTGTATAAATTATATAATATTATAAAATGATACAAATCTGGCCGCTTCGCGGTCTCTCATCGCGCGCTTCACTCACAAATTTGAGCACGCCTAAGGCGCGCGCTTCGCGCTCGGCCTTCTATTCTTTGCATGCATTCAAGTTTAGTTTTTGTAATTTGATAGTGAAACTCAATTCAATTTTATTATATTGTAAATATGAATTAAATTTTTTCAAAGTTATTGACTTTGTTTTTGAATTTAAATGAAAAAAGAAATTCAATTTACTTAAGGGGTCATCCCGTGTAACTGGTTCAAAAAATCGAATGAAAAAATTTTAAAGTGTGCTCCAAATATGAATAAATATGTGCTGAAAAGTTCGCAGTTGTATGTTCATTTAGTTCGCCAAAAGAAATTTCCTAAAAAAGCGAAAAAAAATTACCATCTCAGGGGATAACCCGATTTTTTACTTTATATTCATTAGATCCACATTCGCATCAAAAATAAAAATTTGAGCACGCTTGGGGCGCGCGTTTTGGTTATTGCACTTCGCGCTCGGAAATGTGTGGATCTTGCGCATTGCGCTCGGTGTTCTATGTCCTTTACATACAATTTAATGAATTTGTCTCTAACATTTTTTTCGTATTCCGCCTAAAGTTTTGCATAGAAAGAGATTTCTTTTATTTTTAATAACATTTTTCATTAATAAACAAAAAATATAACTCCTATGGAAAAATGGTCACTAGAAAATTTGTAAACCTCTTTGAAATAAAAAATTGTGTTCCTTAACATTTTTGCCTTATCTCGTATATTTTGGCGGAAAAATGGAATTTCTTATTTTTACGAAAACGTTTTTCATGGTTAAAACCAGAACCATTGGTCAAAAATGGCTGGTTAACGAACTTGTTCTTTCTTTTTGAGCCCTGAAAAGGTGCGCCAAATTTCAGTCTAATCCGATAATTCCATCAAGAGTTATTGTCTCCACAGACGCCGGAGAGATAGTCAAACACTTTCGTAAAAGCCGTTTCTTCTGACTCAGGGAGTCTCAAAACGTAAAGATTTAATGAAAATTCCGAAAGTCATTTTTCACATAAAATCAATACTTTCTCATTGATGATGAGAATCTAAAAAACAATATAAAATAAAAATAAATACAAAAGAATATTTTAGATGAACAAAAATGTTTAAAAATCTAAATTTGTTTCAAATGTAGATAATTTTCATTAAAAATAAATTAATTGATATAACAATGACATTTTTTGGGTAAAAGGCCCTGGAAATTGATATTCTCAGTAACAATTTGAAATACCCTTGGATACAGAATTCAGTAAAAAAACTTTAATTCCAAAAAATATGTATGTTGGAAAAAAATTGTACCCAATTTTTTCTACCTAAACTTTTTACCCATAAAAAATACAAAAATATATAAACAGATTCTTCAAACTAGAACTTTTGAAATTCAATTGCATATTTAAAAACTATTACCTTCTAATATGATGAGAATCTAAAAAAGTTATACATATCTCGTTGGAAATTTGTTTGAAAAATTGAAAACATGACTTTAAAAAAAGTTCTAATTCGAAAAAAATAACTATAGAAACTTCGCTATATTTTTTTGTCAATAAGGAAGATTTAATGAATTTTGAGAGATTTAAGGTAGTTTTTTCACGAAAATTAGACCTCAGGAAAAAATAGATAATTTTGCTTTCAAGAATAGCAATATTATTATTGAAGGGCTAATTTGAAAGAGAAAAGATTATTTTTCATGAAAAAAATTTGAAACACAAAAAAATATTTTTATTAATAAATTTTATTTTTGCCCAAACTTATTTTCTTATCGCTTTGAGCCAAAAACGGTCAAGTTGCAGAGAATCTTTGTCCTAAAAAAACGAACCTTAAATTGTAAAATGCTCTGTAACTACTACTTTACCGAATTACTAGATTCCTGTACAAAAAATGTGTTTATTCTCCTCTCTAAATTTGAATCAGTAAAAATCTACTGATTATCAGTGAAATTTGACTGATTCAAATAGCTAAAAAGAGGTTACTGTAAATCAGTCAAATTTCACTGAATATTTCAGTGAAAATTGACTGATTTGACAGTGAAAAATATTTTTTCACTGATGAATCAGTGGAAATTAACTGATTTAACAGTGGAAAATATTTTTCACTGATCAATCAGTGAAAAGGCAAATCACTGATTGAGTCAGTCAAAGTTTGACTGATTCAGATTTAGAGAGTCGACCCTAGAGTAGACCAGAATTCATGAGTGCTAATCCCTCAGGAAAGACTTTATTGAGAAAATGAGGTGGATTGAAGCACTTTATTAACTCTGAGAAGAAAAATTCAACAAATTTAAACACTTATCAATCTCTATAGAGCATTAAATTCTGATATTCCATGGAATGGCTTATGCTGCCAATAAAAATGAACACAATACTTTGCTCCAGATTGAGCCATTGGAAGTGAAGTTGAAGTTCATTGGACCGAAATAATGTAAGGATATTCAGGTATAGAGATTCCTGCGATTATCTAGGATGCTGTGGTCCATTCATTACTGAATAGAACTGAGCTAAGTACAATGGCATACGCCCATATATCCATGTGGGCAGATGTGCACTACTGACTCCCTGACTCCATCTTGAATTATCTCAGATTTGATCCCCTCATGGTTAGTGCACTTCCTTCACGTATCGACACCAAATCTATACTTCTCTATGTGTAAGTATATAAATAAATATACACAAGGGTGTAACTTATAGGACATAACAAAATATCACTCCAGTTGAATTTACTTGCTCCAAACAATTACGCTAAGAAAAAAGCTTTATTTAAATTTAAGAAAACGTTTTTTTAACTTCATTTCTTTAATTCGAAGTAAAAACACCTTTAGAATAAATATAAATTTATTTTATTTTAAGAAATCACCTTTTTAGCCTTTTTTAAATGAAAGAAATTATTTTTTTAACATTATTTATTTGATTTTAAAAATTATTTATTTTATTCAAATGCAATACCGGAAAAAGCTTAAGGGGATCCGCTACCTTTAAAATTTTCTTATTTTTGAGTTTAGACCTTCTGTATAATTTCTTTTATGTTTAGTACCTTTATTTAGAAAGGTTTTAGTGTTTTTTTAAAATTCTAACACCTTTATGTATTTTTAAACTAAATATTTTGAATTGTTTATATTTGAATAACTTTTTTCTTTTTTAACCAATTTTCATGATTCTTTTTTTATTTTGCTCCTCAAAATATATAGCAACTTTTAGGGTATGGAAAATAAGGTAACATGACCGACAAAAAAGTCACAAATAAAATAAAACAATAAATAAAAATATCACAAAATAAAGAAAAAAAATGTTGTGGTTACTTTTTTAGCTAGAGTGCTTTTCATGCCCAAAAAGTTGCTACATATTTTGAGGAGCAAAATAAAAAAAGAATCATGACAATTGGTTAAAGAACAAAAAAGTTATTCAAAGTCAAAAATATAAAAAAAATACCGAAAAAGCTCAACATTTTTAGTTTAAAAATACATAGAGGTGCTGAAAATTAAAAAAAAACATTTTCTTGAATTAAAATGAAATTTTTTTCTTGGCGTAATTGTTTGGAGCGAGTAAATTCAACTAGAGTGATATTTTGTTATGTCCTATAAGTTACACTCTTGTGTATATTTATTTATATACTTACACATAGAGAAGTACTCTAGCTAAGAAAAGAAACATAAATTTTTTATTTTATTTATTGGAATATTTTTATTTATTTTTATTTCATTCGTAACTTTTTTGTCAGTCATGTTACCTCATTTTCCATATACAAAAAGTTGCTACACGTTGTAAGGAACGAAGTAAAAAAAGAATCATGACAATTGGTTAAAAAACAAAAAAGTTATTCAAAGTCAAAAAATTCCCAAAAAGCTCAAAATTGTTAGTTTAAAAATACATAAAGGTGCTGGAATTTTTATAAACTCCCAAAAACTTTTCTAAATAAAGCTACTAAACATGAAAAAAATAATATGGAAGGTCTAAATTCCAAAGATATAAATAGAAATATTAAAAATGGTGGACCCCCTTAAGAAATAATTTATTTAATTTAGTTACCTTGAAAAAAGACAATTTTTTCTTTGAATTAAAGAAAATATTTGTGTTAATGACATTACACCCGTACTTATGCGACTGCGCAGAAATTCATTTTTTAAATTGAAAGAAAAAAAACAATCAATAAATTTCTTTAAATCGGAAGAACCTTTTGTTCAACCGTATAGCAACGTACAAATTTGTTTAATTCCATGAAAATTTTTTTTAACCAAAGAAACTTTTTCTGGGTGTATATTAAATCAATTTCTCTCTAAAATCTCAATTAGTCTTCTACTAATGTGCTTTTAATGCATTCTTAATTCTGACTAGTAGTCTTTTTACTAATTGTAATTAGTGACTTGTTTCTAGCTTTTCGAGAAATTAATTTTTACTGATTTTTCAGTGGATTTGATTTGATACTATTTTAATTTCAATTTGTAGTAGTTAAAATATTAAACCTTGTATTTTTGACAGGTATCTCAGTTAGTTTTACTCATTGAGATGATCCAATTAGATGATAATTCTAACTGTAAACAATATAATAAGTTTATTCAGTCAGGTTTACTGTGAAACGGGTCGAAATAAATTAATGTAATAGCTGAAAATCAGTCACTGATTTTAATTAAAAAAGTAGGTGAATCTTCTACGAGTTTGCTTTTAGTAGATTATAAATCCGAATTAGTAGATAACTACTGATTAAAATTGAGCAGATTCTTTCACTCGTTGCTTCAGAAAATATTTCTACTAATATGTTACTGAATCATAGTTAAATTTTGTTTTTTAAATAATGCGAGTTTTATTTCCGCTAATTCTTTTTGTAATAAAATCTTTTAATTGAATCAATTAATGAAAATTAAAACCACTACTGGTTAAATAAGTAGAATTAGACTGTAGTTTCAGTAAATATTTCTACTAATATGTTACTGATATATAGTTAAATTCTGCTTTGTAAATAATGCGAGTTTTATTTCCGGTAATTATTTTGGTAATCAAATCTTTTAATTGAATCAATTAATAGAAATTCAAGCCACTACTGTTTAAATAAGTAGAATTAGACTATAGATGAGTAAGAAAAAAAAATACAATTCTTACTTGCTCATTTTATGACGAAGTTTTTGTCTGTTGCTATTTTTGAATAATAATCAAAGGTTAGAACTCCAACTGACGTAAATCAGTCGTTTTTACTTTTTGATTTAGATATAACTGATTCCAGATTTAAAGAAACTGCAAAATGTATAAATATTGTTTAAAATACAACTCCAAGTGTAAATAGATTCATAAATGACTGTAAATTTTCATGTAATAAATCAATTTACAAGCGGGTTATAAAAATACTGTTTTTTAAGTAGAATAAATTGGTTTTCCTGTTTTTTAAAGAGAAGGTGAAGCTTTTGATTTTATAAAAGGTAAATATAATGCTTTCGCAGGCTCTTATTTTATAAAGAAGGCCGAGACTATTTCTTTTTCCTTCCCGTGATGCAGAAGAAAGAAGCGAATTCGATCCTCTTTCTCCTTTTCCTGGTTGAAAAACCGCCAGACCGTAACCAAAACGGCACCGTTTTGGCTTTGGCGCAATATGTCGAGAAGATTATCCACGTAACTATCCGAAAAATCTGTGTTCGCCGACTCGGGCCTATAACAAAGCATCCTGAAGGCAGCGGCGTGCTTGATGGTCCATTCATTGATGTAAGACTTCTGAGAGAATAAAATGTTCTCAAAATAAAAATTCCGAAACAGTAAATCTCATATTTCTTTCATAAATAACCCGCTATGATTAAGGCCATGGATCAATCTGTACAACTGCCTAAATCAATAAAATCAATAAAATCAGTTTCCCCTATAATTTTTCCACTCTCTAAATCTGAATCAGTGAAATTTTCACTGATTGAATCGGTGACTTGCCTTTTCACTGATTCATAAGTGAAAAAAATATTTTTCACTGTCAAATCAGTCAATTTTCACTGGAATAATCAGTGAAATTTGACTGATTTACAGTAACCTCTTTTTAGCTATTTGAATCAGTCAAATTTCACTGATAATCAGTAGATTTTGACTGATTCAAATTTAGAGAGCACAATAATGAATTTTTTTAGCAAAAACTTTAGGAGATAATTAAAAAGATATTAGCAGATTGCTGTAGACTTCAATTAGTTCTAAACAATCAACAAAAATAATTGCTGTTGTACCGACACTAAAATGCCTTTAATTGTTAAAATCTAATTAAAGTCTAAAGCCATCCGCTAATTATGTCCTATAGTTTCAGCTAAAATATTCATTGTTGGGGAACATTCTTGAGGGAAACTGATTTTATTGGTGTAGTCAGCTGTACAGGTTGATTTATGGTCTTAAGGTCATGGATTAACGACCCCATGTGACCAAATCCCTATAAGCGTTCGTGTAAGATAACTTTTTTTTTACAAAATATCTTTCTGAAAATTTGAAAAATGCAACAGAAACCGATAAAGAACGTCTGTCAACTTCGTTTGACTGAATATTTGACAAAAAATTTTACAGTTAACTGTAATTGTCGATAAGTTTTCGAATTTTTTTCAAAATTTTTAATGAAAAGAAGTTAACAGACGTCCTTTATTGTCTTTTGTTACGTTTCCCAAATTTTCAGAAAGATGTTTTCAAGCTAAAATAGTCATCTTACATAAACGAATTAATATAAAATTTAGTCACGTGGTCCGATTGAACCAAGGCCTTAATTTGTGCCTTTATCCATAAATTTCATTCAAATTAGAGTCTAACTTTCTTTGCTTTCACTGGTTTTTATTGTTTTCGGTATTAATTTAATTCAAGAGCATTCATGTCCAAAACATAAACACTAAATGTAATGTGATTAATAAAATATATATTATAAATCATTAAAGTTCAAAATAATATTGTTATAAAAGTTAATAATAAATGAAAATAAAAAACTCTGTGTTAGTTCAAATCTTTGAGACGATTTATTGTAATTAATTAAAAAACTCGGTGTTTCGCTCAAGGGAATCCGCCACTTTTAATATTTTTATTTTTTGAGTTTAGACCTTCCATATAATTTTTTTATGTTCAGTACCTTTATTTAGAAAGGTTTTGCGGGTTTATGAAAATTCCAGCACCTTTATGTATTTTTAAACTAAAAATTTTGAATTTTTTGGGCATTTGACATTTTTTGACTTTGAATAACTTTTTTGGTTTTTAACTAATTGTTATTATTCTTTTTTTATTTTGTTCCTTACAATATGTAGCAACTTCTTAAGCATAGAAAATGAGGTAACATGATTCAGAAAAGTTAAAAATAAAATAAAATAAAAAAATATATGAAAATATCACAAAATATAGAAAAAAAATTTTGTAGTTATTTTTTTAGCTAGAGTACTTTCCTTACCCAAAAATATTGATAACATCACGAAGAATAAGTGGTAAAAATATCAAAGTCTAATACTTTAGATTTTATTCAAATATATATTGCAACAAACACGGAAAATCACAACTTGTGGAAAACGGAGTTTAAAGTAAAGTCTTGTAGTGAAGCCTTAATACTAAATCATATATATATATATATATATATATATACATACATAAAGGCAATATATATATAAAAAATATACCAATTAAAGGTTGCGGATCCCCTTAATAGAAAAAACAAAGTGTAATATATGTTGCAAAATACAAAAAAATCCGAGTTTTTTTAAAATGTACCAAGATCCTTGAAGTAAAACAGAATTTGGCCAAATCAACTAAAATATTTGTTTGATTTAACCAAATCGTATTCAAACAATCTTTGTCTGCATGAAACTAATTCTTTGGTTGAAAAAACCAAAAATCCATTCAAGTCTATAATAATCAAATTTTTTGATTGATCCTACTAAATTTTGGTTCAAGTAACCAAATATTTTTCTGAATCTGGTGAAATTTAATATACTATAAGAAATCTCTATTTCATGTAATTAATATAACTGACAGTCAATAAATTTAATATGACGAAAGTTATTATAATACAATAGGACCCTTATGTTATCTTTAGTTGCAACCATGGATTTGACATTCTCGGAAAATAAATATGCCCAACAATTTTGGAAACTAGGATAATATCGCATCGTTCACAGGCTTTGCTGAAAGGCTTTTATTCCCGAAATCTTGCAGCAACAGTATACGAGTCGCTTTGTCAAGAAGGCAAATGCGGCTAAACGACTGTAATGGGGGCCCAGAAATCAAAATACAGTTGCCTGGATACCAACAGGGGATCTATATAGAATAAAGGTGCTTTATTGTACACGTACAGACATGTATGCACTAGTATTTTAATGATGACCATATAACCGGAGTATATCCCTATCCTCGGTTAAGATTCTCGAAAATCTCTTTCATAAAAGTGATAATGTTGTTTTAGGGCGACACCATAGAACGGAAGTACTCGAAGTGCGTCTCGGTGATTGTCACCAATGTTTGTATTTTAAAGAAGGCAAAGAAGGGATGAACTTATTCTTATTTAATTATTGAATAGATTTAATTTTCACTCTGCTCTCTAAATTTGAATCAGTCAAAATCTACTGATTATAAGTGAAATTTGACTGATTCAAATAGCTAAAAAGAGGTTACTGTAAATCAGTCAAATTACACTGATTATTTCAGTGAAAATTGACTGATTTAACAGTGAAAAATATTTTTTCACTGATGAATCAGTCAAAAGGCAAATCAGTGAAAATTTGACTGATTCAGATTTAGAGAGTAATTCACACCTTTTTGAAAAATTATGTCATTTATTATTTACATTTTTTTCTAAGCAGAAGTCTTTATATGTATATAAATTAAATATAGAAAATTCTATAAAACTTGATCAGAACTTGACAAAACTGAATACTTTAGTTCAATTTGCTTTGAAATATAGAAAATCGCAAAAATTCATATTTTGGTTACATAAGAGCGAATTTCTGTCAAATTATATTGGAAATATTCTTATTTTTCGATTAAATATAATGTATAGGAATATAAAATCGATGAAAAATGTCAATACATTTTTTTATGTATCAAATATTACACTTATTCGACTTCCAAATCTTCAAACTTTTCAATATCTAAAATTCAATAACTCTACGATTTCCCATTGTTGAATTTTCTCAATTATCTCCTGCATTGATATATTTTGAATAAGTTTCACGTTCGAAAATTTTATAAGTTCCTTCAGAGGCAACAACTTGTTATTTTCTAATTTTAAAATTTAGTATGATTATCATAAATGTTGAATCATGAAATAAAAAATATTTTACCCGTTGAAAAATAATAGTTCATCAAAATTTCTTGAAATGCTCATCACTTTTTCTGTATAAAATTTCCTTACAGCTATTTGAAAAATATAATAAAAGACAAAGAAGGTTACTCAACTTCGTTTTGGAGAAAAATTGTCAAAAAAATTATTACAGTTAACTGTACATAAATATAATTCTTCCAATTTTATTTCTCTGAAAAGGGTTTTTACAAAATTTTGAATAAAATAAAGTTTATATTTTTACATTATTGACTAATCGATATTATAATTAAATATAATTTTAAGTAATAATAAAGCAGTTCTTCATTTATGTATTTTATTAACTGTTTTAATATTTTTTTCGCAATGATTTAACATTTTTCACCAAAAACTCATGCATCTAGAAAAAATTATATTATATATTATATTAAGCAAATATTTCAGAATTTACGTAAATAATTTTGTTGTTTGAATGCATATTATACACTCAGAATGAAATTTGTTCGATTTGAATAATATGTAGATTAATTCAAAGAAAAGCTTTGGTTGAATCTACCAAATCATTTAATCCAAAAAACATTTGGTTAAAACAGTCAAAAATTGGCTAAAATAACCAAAGATTTAGTTTAATTTTAAAAAGTGTATTTTAATGTTCAATATTTCAACTAAAAATCAATATTAATGAATTTTTCTACAATAACTGCAGTATCGCCTGATAATATCAATACACCTGTTTTCGCCATTTACATAAAATTTCCTAGATTCTGTAATTTTTCCTGGAAATGGTATAAGAGGTAATAAAATTCTGGTTCCCATTACCTGACAGTGAAATGCTTTTGTCAACTACTAACGAGAATATTACAAAAACAGTACAAATTTCAAAGTTTTATAACTTTTGAATAACTTCCGAAACAATAAAGTTTCTGAAACTTTTATTGGCTCATTATGAAAGTGAATTTGCATAGAATATCAATGATGCATAATTATCGTAATACTTTTATCTGGATACTATTAAATTCGATACGTAGAACAACAGTCATAATGATTCAAAGCATTGACATACTTGAAAGGTGGATTTCAAAAATTATGAAAATTGGTTATCAAAACTGAAATACAAAATAAAAACACGTAAAAAATATTGCTTATATTCTTTTACAAATGAATTTACAAATTTGAAATTTTACAATTTTTCGTTCTAAACTCAGACTTTTGAAAGTTATATAGAAAAATTATGAAAAGTTAGAAATCTTTACGATTTTTGCAATATCTTTGTTTATAATAAACAAAAACACTTCGTCCTTTGGTCATTAGATTCAAAAGTGTATTACCTTCCATGTTATCTCAATTAATGATTCATAATCACACTGTTAGAAATTTCTACCGTAATTTCACGAAATACGTGACTGGAGTTTTATTCAGTTACAGTTTCGTAATTTTATGATAAATTTATGAATTTATGAAAATTCAGTTGAGTTTCATAATATTAAGAAAAATTTCAGAAAATTCAGTACATTTTTTGCAATTTTAAGATACCTTTACTCAAAAACATCATAAATGTCGTAAAATTTTACGTTACCTTTCTAACATAACAATTTTGTAAATTTCCGAACATTTCTAACAGTGCAGACAAAAAAAAAGATCTGTTGCATCTGCAGAATCCATAAGATAAAGAGGAATTGGACAGATAATCGGGAAAAAAATGTAGTCAAAGTGACTATATTTCCTCAGTTTTTCCATTTAGAATATGTTTTTACCAAGTTTCTTCAGTGGAAGTGTGAGAAATTATACTCTCTAAATTTGAATCAGTCAAAATCTACTGATTATCAGTGAAATTTGACTTATTCAAATAGCTAAAAAGAGGTTGCTGTAAATCAGTCAAATTTCATTGATTATTTCAGTGATTCAATCAGTGAAAATTTGACTGATTCAGATTTAGAGAGTATCTTAGATGAAATAATTTATATAATTTAAGACTGGATTCTAAATGGTAAAAAAATAAGATAGTGCCTTCAACTAACTTTTTTGCGTCTGCCTGTCCAATTCATCCCTAAAGTGTTGACAGTATAAAATTTCATAGATATTCCAGTATTATTCACCGCTTATATGAAAACGAGAGATTAGTTACTAAAAATTACAGAAACGCCTCTTGAATTCACATTTTGAATAAAACTCCCCTCTCTAAATCTTAATCAATTAGAATTTCTAATATTTCCAGAGTGATATTAATCGAAAAGTCTCTTATCTTTGCAAAAGAAAGGGGTGAATCGTACTCTCTAAATTTGAATCAGTCAAAATCTATTGATTATCAGTGAAATTTGACTGATTCAAATAGCTAAAAATAGGTTACTGTAAATCAGTCAAATTTCACTGATTATTTCAGTGAAAATTAATTGATTTAACAGTAAAAAATATTTTTTCACTGATGAATCAGTGAAAATTTGACTGATTTTTATGGCCTAAATACATAAAATTTTGTTTCTAAAACTTGGGAAATGGTAGAGAAGATAAAAAGGAACGTAGACTAGTTTTTGTTTTGACAGTGAAACAAAATTTTATGTATTTTGGCCCCAAACATGTAAAAACCTGGAATCAATAAAATTTGCTATTTTCCGAAGTGTCACATGCCCTTAAATTTAGTAACTTTTCAATCAACATATATTAAAATAAACACAAGTTATTGAAATATATACATATGTGTATTAAAATTCAAATAAAAGTTTGTATTTTTTAAGAGTTTGTAAGTTTGTATTTTAAATTTAATATACGTTACTATGAAAACTTCCATTACATGTAATGTAAGTTTAATCCAGAAATTTCTAACAGTGCTCCCAAATCTACATAAATTTTAACCCGATATTTAATTCATCTCGTTGAGTATAACAGATTTTTTTTCTCCCTCACCGAAGTCAATTTTTCCTAAACTGCAATAGAGTCGGTTTCACTAATACACAAAATATTTTCTACTCTCTAAATTTGAATCAGCAAAAATCTACTGATTATGAGTGAAATTTGACTGATTCAATTAGCTAAAATTGATGATAATTAACTGATTTAACAGTGAAAAATATTTTGTCACTGGTGAATCAGTGAAAAGGCAAATCACTGATTCAATCAGTGAAAATTTGACTGATTCAGATTTAGAGAGTACAGAAACTGTTTTTTACAGAAAATACAAAGATTTAATTTAATCGGTAATCAAAATTCTGAAGATATTTTCCGATTTTGCTTTCTAATTAAAACATATCTTTACATTTACTCTAAAAAACACTTTATAGAAAAATTTTCTATATAAATGCAACCAGATCCTGTAGAAGAAAATGGCTAAAATTGGAACGCAATGTTTCCCCAAGTAGAAAAGCTGATCTATATCTAGAGGGAGATAATATCACACATAACAAAAATAAGGGCAATTAATTAGGCAAATCTGCCAAAAGTTGAGCGGTTGCAGTCAAATTAGCTCTGGCGGTGACATTGGCGTACGCACAATGCCAGTAACGCCAAATGATGAAGGGGATGATGTATGTGCCTTAGTTTTTTTAGCCAGGAAGGTGAATAGGATCGAGTTCTCGAGATCTAATACATAAAAAGCTCACACATACATGAAATCCAATAACTTATTAGTGTAAGTGTCTAGCAGACGACGTGTACCTCCTCGCCTACACTGGAATCAACCCCTCCAAGTTAAGGGGTGTCGCCAACTTTACCCAAAAGTTCCCGCCCTTTTCAAAGGGAAGGGATTTTCACCGACCAATCCCGGAAAGGACCACTTTTGAAAGCGGCATCAGACCAAACCTTCGAAAAGTCTCAGTTGATGACTACTTGTCAGGATTCATTCTAGAGTTAGACGCAGTAAGCGAAGGTGGTTTTTTATTTTCAAGTTTACGGACTCTCCAGTTTAGACGAAGTAGAGATCGAGATCTGTGTTGAAGATCAAGTAAATGATCTATTTTGTCAGTTAGACGAAGTTTGCTTGAAACTGAAGGCTAAGTACTTCTTTTCCATCCAGTGCTTGTGAAAAGTGTAAATCGGAGTTTCTTTCTTTTTTTTTTCTGAAAAAAGAATAATTGACGATATGCAGAGTCGGGAGTCGCAAATAAGTCACCTTCCTGTCAATCAGCAGAAGATGCAGCCTTCATCAAGTGAGTTTTCTTTGGTAGTGCCAGGTATATATCTACTTTCCTTATTATAATTTTTGAGAATTTTTGTAATTTTTATTTCTTGGTTTGAGTCTTAATGCTTAAGGCGGTTTTATCATTACTCTGATTCAAACTAATCAATATTTGAGCAGTTTGATTCGAGAGTGTTGCATTTTTTATATCTTGGAGTTCGTAAATGAAGGGGAAATTTGAACTCCAATATTGAAAAAAGTCCGAAACGCGACAGAGGGAATGAATCGTTTATCGCGTTTAGAAATATCGTTTATGCTTTTTCTTACGGAATTTTTGATGTAAAAAAGTTCAAGAGCTGTTCATGAATTTTTCCTGAAGTACTTTGTCGATAATTCTCAGTAGTTTGTCATCTTTCGCAGAAAATTTGCAGGGAAAATGGATTTTTTCTTTAAGCTGAAGCACTCGAGCCCAAAAATTTAGTCAGTTTTTTTCTATAAATGCATAATTGTTTTCCGTTATCTGTTTTGCACATTTCTTATGTTCATTTTGGTAAATTTGATCGTTAGCTAAAAATTTCGTAAAGTATCGATTTCCGCTCTTCGAATGATTTCTTTGCATTTCTGCAAAACTGAGTTTCTGTCTTTCGTAAATTCCTATTTTCACTTGAAAGATTTTGATAAGGTGGACTTTTAGGCTGAAAATCTGAAAAATTTGAAGTATATTTCGCGAATTTATAATTACAAAGGGATTTTTTTAAGGCATCTAGTCTCTCAATCTTAATCGATAAATAACCTGTCTAAAATCAATGAACGACTTCCCTTTATGAGATCAGTCATTTTAATTTGCAAATCGCCTAACTGAAGTTTGGAGCCTTTTTTCTTTACCCAAAATTTTCAGTCTTTAGCAGTAGTTTCAATTTCCATGCAGAAATTTTGTGGCCCGAAAGAGGCAAACTAGGTCGAAATAAAAAGCCGCGTCTGATCTGGGCCAGGCCTGGCAGGCGGAAGATTGCAACGCTCCTGATCGATTTTTAACATTCCTGATCAGACGGCGTTTAATTCCAAATTACAGTCCCTAAAATTTTCATTAAGGTCATGTAATACTTATGAAATTTTATTGATTTTAAGTTTCTACATGTTTCTTTCCAAAATACATAAAATTCTGTTTTTAAAATTTAGAAAATGGTAAAAATGATAAAAATGGACGAAGATAGACTATTTTTGGTTTCAGGATTGAAAAAAGTTATATTTCAGGACATTATGTCGGAACATTTTTTTTCATTATGAAAACTAAAAGTAATTCATCTACGTCCGTTTTTATTTTCTTTGCTATTTTCCAAATTTTGGAGCCAAAATTTAATGTATTTTGGACACAAACATGTAGAAACTAAACACAGTTGTTCATATTAACTTGCTATTTTTCTTAAGGGCATGTGATATTTCCAAAATTATCAAATTTGATCGATTTTAGGTTTCTACATGCTTTTGTCAAAAATAAGTAAAATTTTGTTTCCAAAATGTTGGAAATTGTATAGAAGTAGAAAACGGACGTAGATAGACTATTTGTGGTTTTGAAAATGAGAAAAATTCAATTTCAAAAAATATTTTGGAAATTTTTGTTCCGTTATCAAAACGAAACTTAGTCTACGTCCGTTTTCAACTTCTCTACGGTTTCCCAAATTTCGGAAACCAAATTTTATGTATTTTTGAAAAAAATGTAGAAACTGGACCAAATTGTTCACATGAATTTGCTTCTTTTCTTAAGGGCATGTAATTTCCAAAATTAGCAAATTTTATTGATTTTAGGTTTCCACATGCTTATGTCCAAAGTGCATAAAATTTTGTTTCCAAAATTTGGGAAATTGTAGAGAAAAAGTCCAATTTCACAAAATATTTTGGAAATTTTTCTTCCATTATCAAAACCAAAAGTATTTTACGTCCCTTTTTAACTTCTCTACAGTTTTCCAAATTTTGAAAACAAAATTTCATGTATTCTTGTCACAAATATGTAGTAACTGAACCAAATTGTTCACATGAACTTGCTAATTTTCTTAAGGGCATGTAATTTCCAAAATTAGCAAATTTTATTGATTTTAGGTTTCCACATGCTTATGTCCAAAGTGCATAAAATTTTGTTTCCAAAATTTGGGAAATTGTAGAGAAAAAGTCCAATTTCACAAAGTATTTTGAAAATTGTTCTTCCATTATCAAAACCAAAAGTATTATACGTCCGTTTTTAACTTCTCTACAGTTTTCCAAATTTTGAAAACAAAATTTCATGTATTTTTGAAAAAAATGTAGAAACTGAACCAAATTGTTCACATGAATTTGCTACTTTTCTTAAGGGCATGTAATTTCCAAAATTAGCAAATTTTATTGATTTTAGGTTTCCACATGCTTATTTCCAAAGTGCATAAAATTTTGTTTCCAAAATTTGGGAAATTGTATAGAGAAAAAGTCCAATTTCACAAAATATTTTGGAAATTTTTATTCCATTATCAAAACCAAAAGTATTTTACGTCCCTTTTTAACTTCTCTACAGTCGTCCAAATTTTGAAAACAAAATTTTATGTATGCTTGAGACAAACATGTAGAAACTAAACATAGTCGTTCACATGAATTTGCAGAGATGAATCTAACAGATTTTCCATTTCTGAAAAAGTGTTCTAAGCTACAGTTAGATGATTTTCAGGATAAGTAACTGATTGTCAAAAGAAAGTCCTTTCACCAAATAGAGTTGGTTTTTCCCCATTTTAGTTTTAGGGACTAAAGAAGGCTTTAGGTAATTCGTATCGCAATAATTGTCTCAATTATCAGAATATGTTTGTGCTCTTCATTCAATTTTAATACCACAGGTGAAGTAGTCGTTACCTCGATGCTTGTAGGTAATTGATAAATCTACCCTAAGAAGCAGTTCTCGGAAAAATATCGGTTAATCAAATCCAAGCATGATGAAGACTATTTGGCATTTAGTGCCCGCAATATTTTGGATACAAAAGATTACAGAGTAAACAAAGGATGAAGTGCAAGAGCAATCTCAGGTAGCGACGTCACCACCCGTGGAGCATGTCTGTGCTTCACAGAGTAAATGTGTTATTTCTGACCATTAAAACCTACTACTAATCACTTGCCCTTAGATTCTATTATTCTGATTCTATAAACATGTCATGATGGAGATATCTTAAGGATTATCTAAACCACCTACCTTTTCAGGGCTAATAGGACATTTTGTAGAGCAGAAACAACGGAAAATGAGATTTTTGATTGTTTTAGTTTCATTTGAAGAATTGCTTATTAGGAGGGATTGATAAATGTAAATTTCCCTCATAGATAATGCAATGCCTTGTTTAAATGTCCCCCATGCAGTTATAGATTGAACATTAGTTAGGTCATGCAAGTCACTAATTTCATCTTGTGTGAAACAAAGGGCATGTGTCATTTAAACGACAATTGCAGTCGGTGAGTTAAAACGCGATATTCACCCCCGCAGAAAGGCGGTCATCCATGAGAAAATGACGACAGATGTTTGAAATAATAGAATGTGGGACGAGAATCACCGTGGGCACCAACAGGTTGTGACGGGGATGTCCCTACGTGATGGACAAGCATCATTTGGCCACGAATCAGTGCATTCGGGCATAATTGAAAATTTAGTCAATTTATTTCTATTTGCCAAAAATATATCAGTGAAACAATTTTAACATAGTATGTGAATATTTTTAGTCAACATTAAACGATTTTTTCATGTATTATAGTATGTCTATTGATCACATTATCTTAAATTACGTTAAAAATGATTTCCATATACACTGTTAGAAATTTCTGTATTTTCTGTTTTTCAGTAACGTATATTAAATTTAAAATACTTTCATCTTAAAAAATACAAACTTTTATTTGAATTCTGTAATTTTAATAGTTAATGTTGATTCATTTAACATTATTTGCATCTTCAATGTTTTAAAATTATAACCAATATAAAAGTTAATATCTATATAGAGCACTTTTATTGTCCCGTTTCCAAGTATTTAACACCCCCCCCTTTTTTTTAAAAAAAAATAGAAAACTTGTCAACCTTTTTTTCATTAGAGTTTGCCCCCCCCCCCCCATGAAAAATTTCGTTACGGCTTTCCTGATTTTATTATATTTTAATTTAAAAGTTATTAAATTTGATATGAATCTACATTAATTTTTCAGAATATTCAAATCTACTAATTTTAATTTACCACTTGTCGAATAAAGTCTATTAAAATCAATACGATTTTTAACAGTGTATATATAGAATAAGTAAAATTTTATTGAAATCTACGTAAATTTAATTCTTTAAACGTGCGATTTTTTTTTCACTGAAAAGTAATCGAGAAACCCTCGGAATTGTCTATTTTGAAGTGTAGGCGATGCGCATTTCTACCCCCGCAGGTTCTTCGATGGTAACATATGACGTGTTATGTTGAAGACAACCCTAACCAGCCGCATCATCGAAAAATGTATTGAACGACTGGTTTTGTTCGGAGCACATGTCGCGAAATTCCCATGCTCCACTAACGACGAAGCACCCTTCACGCGACATTGGCATTGCCACCCTCAACTAATGAGTAGGAAGATGACACGCATATCGCCCTCTTACCTGCGCATTAAATTAGACTGACTATAGGTGTATTCCATTCACAGGTTTTATACTTCTCCGTTTGCCTTTGATATTTTTATCTGAAATTAAAATTTTGCAATATTGTAATCAGATTTATCAAAATCAATGCTAGGGAAGTTCTTCAACCCCTTGACTTGCATTGATGCCCTATGGTGCACATATTTGGCCCTTGAAAGACCGACTATTAGATAATAATCAGGGGACAACTTGACATCATTGCTGAAAATCATCGGTGCGCTTATTTTTTTGTTAAAGCTATTTTTATTTTTAAAAGATAGCGTTTGTTAAATATTCTATTGTTTTTTTAAGGAAGGGGGCTAATACCTCTAATTTAATATTACACGTAGAAACTCAAGTTTACAATTTAAGGAAAAACGTATCATATTAGGAATCTTTCGCAGCAAAATACTGAACTTTAGATGAACTACATAAGTTACTATACTCTCTAAATTTGAATCAGTCAGAATCTACTGATTATCAGTGAAATTCGACTGCTTCAAATAGCTAAAAAGAGGTTACTGTAAATCAGTCAAATTTCACTAATTATTTCAGTGAAAATTGACTGATTTGACAGTGAAAAATATTTGTTTCACTGATGAATCAGTGTAAATTTACTGATTTAACAGTGAAAAGGCAAATCACTGATTCAATCAGTGAAAATTTGGCTGATTCAGATTTAGAGAGTAGATTGTATCAAACTTTACTATAACGTAAAATAACTACAATACTAAAATTTCATATCATTTTTCGAATCTTTATTATTTTAAATGGGAAAAATTCCTAATATTTTTTTAGAATTATTATAAAATAAAAGATATTGCTATAAAAAGTTTCTCCGTGTATGAATTATAGATCAGGTAAAATGAATTCTCTTTAGCATATTCAGATATGTTAAGTACTTTCGCAAATGATACCATTACTTCGATTTTATGCAGAAACGTAAGCTCAAGTGCAGAATAAGTCGAAGAATAATAGGGGTGACTGCAAGCGCACCCTTTTGTCCCTATAAAAGGCAAAGTATTGGAAAATACTAATATTAGGCAAGACACAAGGTCTCCACACGCAAACCGGTAACTTTATCAAAATTTCATTTCATAAAGCCGCGGAACAGGCATGGCAAGTTGCATATATATTAAAGTTGCAAGAAGTAAATTTAACATTACATACGTTTCAATAGGATGTACATTAGAATTTTATTTTAATATTAAAACAAAGATGTCGCGACATTTTAACATGCTCTTTTAATGAAAAATTGGAAATAAAGATTAATATTTTTCGCAAGATGTGTTAATCTACTATCGCATATAAAATATTAGGTTTAAATATTGGATTTCTATTATACTCGCTAAATAGCGTGTAGAAATACTATTCTAAATCTGAATCAGTCAAATTTTCACTGATTCAATCAGTGATTTGCCTTTTCACTGATCCATCAGTGAAAAAATATTTTTCACTGTTAAATCAGTTAATTTTCACTTATTCATCAGTGGAAAAAATATTTTTCACTGTCGAATCAGTTAATTTTCACTGATTCATCAGTGAAATTTAACTGATTTACAGTAACCTCTTTTTAGCTTTTTGAATTAGTCAAATATCACTGACATTAAGTAGATTTTGACTGATTCAAATTTAGAGAGTAGATTAATTCCTTCTACTATATTTGGCCTTCCTCTTTCATATGCAATGGTAAATTAATATACCTCATGAGTAATATAAATTTTCAATTTTGTGCTAAACTGACGTTGCAATATATTTTTAAATAATCTTAGTAATTTAAAGAACTGTAATACTTGAAACAATTACATTTCCACGTGTAACGGACATGGGGATACGCAAGGGTGGAAAAAACCGGATGTGATTCACGCGAGGGCTAATGCGAAACTTTGTCATCCGGTAACACGCTATTTAAAAAACAGGCACTCTTTGTTTCCTTAAATATGAAAAATTCCCCATCCAGGATTTATTGCAGTTTTGCATCGAAAGCTGCAATTATATTATCACGCAGAAAATTATTGCAGCCCCTTTATATAATAATCTTCTAGGAAATCCCATAGTATCCTGAGAAAAACATTCAGATATTTTTAATCTGAGATATATGTTTTATTATAAATAATCGACAATTATTATTATCCTCCTCTTCAGGAATACAGTATTTATTAGGTTAATTAAACTGTACTTTCTTTTCAAATTGGCCATTAAATTTGGTAGGAAAAGTTCCCCAAACACTCTTTTGCTGGAGTATCTTAAATTTTCTTAAACATTTTTCAAAGATTCGTAAATTCCTCAAGTTTAGGGAATATTCCCAAAACAATGCATTATCAAAAATGCAGGGGGAATTTCCTAGTAAATTATACTCGTTCAGTTTAAAGAAATTTAGGGCATTTTTGACAAAATAGCAAATTGATAATTTTACAATTTTTATGGTTGAGTCCCTATTAAAAATTCTGATATAGTTTCCTACGTCGTTTCCAAAACCTTATTATTTAAGTTAATAAATCTAATATTTGTGAAAAATAGTTCTTGTTATTATTTGAAATGAAAAAATAGTAAATTCTTTTTAAATTATTTATTTAAATTAAAAAAAAGAACGTACTATAATTATTACGTTTACAATTTAAAAACATAATAAGAACTATTTTCCAGGAATATCAGATTTATAAATTTAAAAAATAAGTTTTTGGAAACGACAGGTGTCCTCGCTGACAATTTCAACTCTTATATTATAAAAAGCAAATCATTTTCAAATAATTTTAAATCCCTCTATCGGGAAAGAAACTTTTACAAATGTGCCAAGATTCCGAAAGACCCGAGTTCGAATCCCGGCACATTCGAAAAAGTTTCTTTTCCCTTAGAGATTTAAAATTATTACTAAATTGATAGTTGATTTATAAAATCCCCTAGATTTTCGAAAAATACATTTGTCAGCAAAACTCTAAAATAATATCTAACAAAATGTGGGGAGATTTTCTGAAATATTTAATAGTTCACATTGAGTTGCTTGTTGCAAAGAGTTTTTTTAACATAACTCCCTTGAAAGAAAAAGTATAAAGAATTATTTATTCATTCACGAATGTTCTGTCAGCTGTCAATGGAATCGAAAAGTCCCTGCGGCAATGTCACTCCTAAACGGTCGCATTGTATCGGATCGTAAAAGAGTCGTCACGTCCACATAATAATCTCGCGCAGAATGCGGGTATTTTGAGTACGAATCCGTTTACGAGGGAAAACACGGATTTGAGAATGACGGTTAGGGTGAATGGATCGATTTGTCGTGGACTTGAAGTCGTCTTCATCATCTGTCGTTGTTGTAGTCAGTCGTTTCGTACCTGTTATGTTCCTGATGCGCTATGGAAATAGCATAGTTCCAACGTGGGACACGGCAGGTCGCGTTATAATAGGGTCCAACTCCTTGTCGCGAGCTCCGCCCACGTCATTCAAACCAACCCAGTAGATGAAACCATGAATGGTCTCTGAATAGACCGGATGTGGCTGCTGCATTCACTAACTAAGTGAGCAACCAGAAACACGACACTCGATCGTATCGCGATCTACCAATCGATTCTCTCAGCTTCTTTATTCTCTTTACAGAACCACTTTTTCGTAGGATAAATGCTTTTAAAGCACCTACAAATACCTTTCGACCCCTGTCCACTGGATGCTCGCGAACTACAAAACAAGATTTTTCCCTCTGATACTTCAGCGCAAACACCAAACATTTTTTAACATTCAAAAATGCTCTAAGTGGAGGTTTAAAATCCAAGATCTTGAATGACATTGTTCAGAGATTTTTTCAGTGATTTGAACACTTTTAACCAATAATTGTAAATTCAAATGTGTGAATCAATTTAGCATCTTGGAAATTGAAGTTCATCTTCTAATATCTTCTCGCGAAGTACAAAATGAGATTCTTCTTTCTGATATTTCAACGCAAACAGTCAACATTTTTCAAGGGGGGTACCCAGCTTAGGAGGCCCATTTTTTAACATTTTTCAGAAATATTTTCAATAGGGAAAAAATAATTAGAATTTTTTCATAATTACACAGTTGTCACATTGCGATAGGCTCAAGATGATAATTACATTGATAAAAACATTTGTTGGGCTACGAAAAATTCGATTGATATGCCTGAATTTCGGGGGGGGGATGTACTGTCCACGGGTGAAATTTCTGGGGGGGGAGCTGCCACCCCGGTTGCGACGCTCCTGATTAAAATTAACAAATATTATTAAAATATTTACACACATGCATTAAAATACAATTAAAAGTTTGTATTTTTTAAGATGAAAGTATTTTCAATTTAATACAAGTTACTGAAATTACATGTAATGGAAGTTTAATACAGAAATTTCTAACAGTGTACCGGTTGTATTCTCGAAGTTTAAAAAAATCCTAATTATTCCCTCCCTTTAAAAAAATCGTAAAAAACGCTAAAAATCGGTCCTCTAAACTCCTCCCCAAGATTCAAAAATTCTCAAATTCGAGGTTCAAAATCCAAGATGTTAAATGACATTCTTTAGAGATATTTTGAATGGCTAAGGCTCTTTTAGCCAATAATTGTAATTTCCACTGTGCAAATCCATTCAGCATCTTGGGAGTTGAATTTCAAGATCTTCTTTTAATATCTGTAGATATTAAATGTAAGCACCAATATAATACTGAAAAAATATTCAATGTATGTTTTTTTGATTGTTTCAGGTCGCATCTTGTACGATATCCCGTGTAAAGTTTGCCGTGATCATTCTTCCGGAAAACATTATGGGATCTTTGCTTGCGATGGTTGTGCTGGATTTTTCAAGAGATCAATTCGTCGCAACCGGCAATATGTTTGTAAGGCGAAATCTGAAGGAGGTTGCATGGTCGACAAGACTCATCGCAATCAGTGTCGTGCTTGTCGTTTGGCAAAGTGCATTCAAGCGGGAATGAACAAGGATGGTAAGTTTGGATCGAGAGTGGTTTCTTAAAAATTTATAAAATACTTAACTAATGTGAAAGAAAAAGCTAACAAATTCTAAAAATTTCAGCTGTACAGCACGAAAGAGGACCTCGCAACTCAACATTGCGGAGGCAAATGGCGTTGTATTTCAAGGAACCGGAAATGATGAATAATTTAGTAGCACCAGGTACAGCTGCGGCCGCTGCTGTAGTAGCTTTAGATCTTGCTCTTCCGAAACCTCAACTTGAATCCAGGATTTCTCCTGTTGTTATTCCGCCTCCGCTTCATCATCCGATGCCGCATCAAATTTACAGTCATATCAACCTCAGCATATGCAAGGTAAGATTATATATTCATTTTTCTCGAAATTTGCACCTTTCTGGTTAAAAAGAACAAAATTTTAAAAGTTGTTACAATCTGTAACAGAACTTAATATTGTATTACTATTGTTTTGATATTCAAGTTGAGAACTAAGTTATAAAATTGAGACGAAATTTTAAGTTTCAATAGCGTTTAATGATAACATTTGGAATAAATTAGGAACTCGCGATTGATAAAAGTATATCAAACTTCATATGCATAATTAGTTGAAAATTTCGTTAAAAACCCAACAAATACTTTGTCGTAAGAGATAATACTTTCAAATCATTTTTTTGAGCCAATTCAGATAATTAGACTGAAAGTCACAAATAAATATAAGAATGAAATTCTTGGACTTAGTCCTAACTCGAATTATTGTTTCAGGTACCTATCAACACTCCCGCATTTCCAACTATAACGATTTTGCCCGCAATCTCTCCAGAGTCTATGTGCGAGCAAGCAGCTCAACTTCTGTTCTTGAACGTCCGTTGGGCAAGGGATTTAGCCGCAGGAACTGGTTTGCCTATAGAAGATCAAATGACGTTGTTGGAAGCTTCCTGGAGAGATCTCTTCCTACTCGCAGCGGCACAAATTTTGCCTACTTTGGATCCAAGCCCACTTTTGCCACCAGGACAGCAGAGTCTGGCTTTGGCAATTCAAGTTGGCAAATTCCGAGACATTTTGATAAGCTTCCATGCCTTGAATCTCGATGCTCACGAATATGCTTGTGTTAGAGCAATAGTTCTTCTTAAAGCCGGACTGGAAAGTGACTCAGATCCTAATAGTCGAAACAGCAGTGGATCAACATCTCCCAATACTATAGCTCCAATAGCAAAACTTCGAGATCCCATATCAGTTGCAAAACTTCGTGATGGATTCCAATTAGCTCTGGGACAACGCCTAAGTGGCATTGCTTATGGTTCTCTTCGTTTTGGAAAATTGCTGATGTTGTTGCCTGCACTTAAATCTGTATCTTCTGGCGCAATAGAAGAACTCTTTTTCCGACGGACTATTGGCATTATCCCTATTGAAAGAATCATCTGCGACATGTACAAAACCACTCAATGATTAACGATTGATCAAATTTATAAACGACTGGCATCCACCTGGCTATTCTATACGGAAGCGAATATTTATTTTAGTACTTGTTGAATTCAGAGTAAGTTAACTGACTAGTAGGTGATTTTAAAACATTGTAAGATTTTAAAACCACGTAGACAAAGTGAATCTGTGATATAGATATATCACGACAAATAACGTTAAAAGTCCCGAATTCGTCAAAGGGATTTTGACGCATATTTTTTAAATAATGTACGCGCACACTAAACTGTGCAGAAAATGCGCTTGGTGCAATAACACTTTAAGCATACGAATGTACCTAAATATTGTCTATGTACTGATGCTCTATTAAGGGCGCTCTAGATAAAAGTTGATCTAAAATTTAAAACTTGGTGCAAAATTTGCAAGTGTTCACGAAGCGCATGACATTTGCAATAATCTATAAACCTTTAAAAAAATGTTAATATATAAGCGAAATACTATTTCAAGCGAAGAACAAATACTTAAACGCATTGTGAGAATTTTTATTCCTTAGCGTATTAACAGCAGATATTACTTCAATGCAATTCTAAGTTTATGTTATCTATGTAAGCATTGTAACCTACGATTGTATAAATATAGATATTTCTTGATTATATACCTGAATAATAATAAATTGTTATCATTTTGCAAGCAGATTTGGACTATTTTCTTATTCCTTATTATTTAAGCTTTTATTTATATTATTAATAGTTTTTTGCATGATAAAGTATATAAATAGTTTTAAGGATATTCTCAGCCATGGGAAGAATTGAACACTAAGAAATCTAAGTGACTCTTGGGATTCGCATGACTGAACGGTACTAAAATGTTGGCACTTGTGAACAAAGGAGCATGAACTCGTCCACTAAAGGTGGCTGGTTTGTTTACACCCCTATAATAAACGTATTTTTCTTCCTTGTAGGGCACTTATCATTATATGCAGTAAGCTTCTCTTGTGCACAATTCAGAACGTAAATCCAATCTGGAAAAAAATTGTTACAATTGCCAACAACATTATTATATTGTTTTCTTTGTCTCATTCCAAACGTAATAAGTTAAAATATTCGCTAAACAAAAAAGTTAAAGCAATAGTAAAGTAGATCATTTTATTAATTATTCAAGCGAAAAGTGTTAGCGAATAATATTTGTTGGGGAGTTTCCCCCAGAATTATTGAGACACTTATTTCTAAAAAAAATTTCTTAATTTTCCCCGAAATTCGTCAATGGAAATGATCTAAACTCTTTCAGTATTATTCAATTTTCCAAATTTTTGGCAGAAATTTTAAACTCAATTAATTTGAAATACCTCCAACAAACAATTCCTAGAGGTATTAAAGAAATCCCCCAAAAAATTCGATCATTTTTACAGCGACTAATCGTTATTATTATTTTTAACTTATCTGCAACTGACTTGATTGTTGAAAGTTCACGATTAATAAATTTGCCAATTTTTCAAGTAAACTCCTTAGTTTGACGCATATTAAAGATTATATTTTTTTTAGACTTAGTCGAGTTATTTTCAACTCTGCGACTTTCTATTACTACTTTGCGAGAGATCATTGGTCTTACTGCGTTGGTTTTCTAACAAAAGGGGCGTCTAGAAATATAATCTCATGGACTGAAAGGAGATGACTGTTCAAGGCAACCATTGCCCATCAGTGTACCATTTCTAAGGAAGGATTAGCCATTCAAGCATAATGTGGTGACAAATTACTCAAGTAAACAATCCACCCCAAGGTTCTTTCAAGTCTGCAGACTTTAAGTAGCTTCTAGGTTTAAAGTAAGGAACAAACTACGTAACAGATTTGAGAAAAAACTGACTTTTGATTTAGTTCTCTAAATATTTTCGTTGACAATGCTTCTTATAGGGTTTTTTTGGTCTTGCTTGGTATCTGAGTGTTTTCCATAGTTGGTTGTTAATTCTAGTTTAGTAATAGGCCAATATTTGCCCAATAGGATAATAAAAATTTTGAGGAAGGCACTAACCGTAAAGGCAGAGGTCGTCGGCTTGTAAAGGGTGACCTGGATGACGGCTACGCTACCACCCTTCTCGTTCGCTAATTGACTACAATACTGGTCTCATATGGAGCACTTTTTCTGTTTTGTTACCTCAAAACAAAAGCCACAATACGGCGTTTGCAGAGAGTACTCGAAAGTCGTGACGACGTACATTATAGACTGTAGACGTGAAATCGGGCGACGAATCGATGTAACATAGTCGAGGGTCCTTTGTTACTTTGAGGTGCAATTACATGCGAGATGCCCTTTGTCCCAGTAGCATCGATAGCGTTTTGTTACTGTTACTCTTGTGATTTTTGTTCCCTCTTTGTTCACTTACCTCTCCACTTCTCTCTCTTATGGGTAGATTGTGTGTAACAAGAACACTTTTAATTGTCACAATACTCTGGCGATCAGTACTAGTGATGTTATATCCCCTCAGTCTTTAGAGGTACGATTGAAACTAAAAATATCTTTGATGATTTAAGATGATCTATCTTTGTTAATTCATTACGCAAGTAATTGTCATGGATGTGTTACCCCTAATTTTAAAATTACGATTCAGCTTTTGGTAGATCATTTTGATTAAGGTATTTTAACTATTTCTACAAGGACATTGTGTGTGTATTTGTGCGTGTGTTAACATTAGTAGTCTCAGATTATAGATCTAAAAAGTATTTTTTGACGCAAAACTTTTATAGTTATATATATCTATAATTATATATAATATATATCTATACTTCACATCGTCCCCTTTATGCTGATTTCAATGTTCGATGCAATTTAAATAGTGTAGTTTTTCAATCTAAATTCATTCATTTTTAATTTCAGTTTTAATTCTTAATTTTAATTCTTTTAAAATTAAAATCAGTTTTCTTTATTTTTCTCAAAAATTCGATTTTGCAAATTAGTGGTTTTGGCATAAAAGGGATGATATATATATGGATAGAACACGGAGAAAAATAAAAGATCAATTTGAATATCTGGAGTGATCATTACAAAGGGTCGACTTTATCATCTAGAGTATCGACATGAATAATTCAAAACATGATCTTCAACTTGATCAACTTGAAGAAGTAACTTGATTATTTTGGTAATCTGACTCTTGTGGACAGTCAACTAAATTTGTTGTTGATAAATTAGAAATAATAAAATTTCAACTTACTTGAAAACAAGTAAAATTAAACCCTAGTGAAAGTTTTCAATTGGAATTTAATCCGAGCGAAATCCAAAATTTCCAATCCGGAAAACGTTTTTCTCGTTGGTTCCGAAACAACTTTCAGAATGGCTTGGATTTGTTTGGATTGAATCTCGTTCCGAAACTTTCATCAGAGAAATTACCAGTTATTGATAAATAAGAACTAAGTCACATTATGTTAATATATTTACAATGAGAGAGGAACATTGTAAGAACTTTTTAATGTATGCGGTATATCATAAAAAGTTTTCTCAACAAATTCATTTTTTTTTAAATATATAACTTTACCCATGAAGTCAAGAAGTTTTAAGGAGGGAGTCCCATTTAGAGGGTCAGAAAAATGCATTTTTTACGGATAATCTCAATCAATAGTAGACATATTCGAAAATATTTTTCTGAACTTTCAGATCAAAATTCGAAATACTTCCTCAGCTACAGCCTATGGCGCACCAAACATACACGAGGCAGGTGAGCGCGCTCGGGATCTTTGAAGACGATTTTCTCGAAACGGTATTTTTTTACACTGAAGGTACAAAAAAAATAATTTTTATCAACGGATTTCAGCAACCCAGAGCTTTGTTTCAAGCTAATCAGTGTTGTTTCTATTAGAACTAAAAAAATTACATGAAAAGTAACATTAAACAATTTTTTCTTGCACATCAACTTTGAATGAAATTTTTTTTCTTCATGCTGCCAAGTTTGTCAATTATCAACATTTTTATATTATTTTTAGTTCAAATAGAAGGTACTTCAATGTAGTTTCTAAATTTTTTTGGTTCACATGTTTCATATTAAAAGAGCGACCGCTATTATGTCCACAGTAGAAGCCCTCTGGAAGCAAGGTGATGCAAACGGCAATGCTTTTGTGTTGTGAAACATAATTATTCGGCAATAAAAAAAAATTTTACATTACACTGAAAAAATGTTATTGGCAATACAACTTTAAAAATATTGGAATTGCAACTTTAAATATGTAGCTCGTTCCAACACCAGCTAGTAGAGTTATTACCTTATTGTTTTCAATATACTAAAATGAAAATTGTTATTTTTTGAAAGGATATAGAAAATATATTTAATCATTTTTCACCAGTTTGTTTGGAATTCGACTTAAAAAAAAATTACACAAGAATGCACGCCTTCAAGACTGGGAGACTAAAACAAAAGCCACTGGTGGAAAAAACAAAAACGCTGTAAAATATGCAGCATGCGTAAGCGCAAGAGAGATCGTGCATTCGCAAAACGAAGCATTTGTTTACGTACACTGTAAAAAATGTCGGTAAATTTTCCTACTATGTATCAGAAAATTTTTCCTTAATCCTTAGGAAGCATATATTTTCCTACAGAAAGTGGAAAAATTTCATAGATTTGAGGAAAATTGACCGAATTTTCGGACACATTTTCGAACTATTAGGAAATATATCAAAAGGTGAGAACATTTCACAAATCTCCTAGGTTGTAGAAAAATTTTTCCCATGAAAAGCGGAAATTATTCCCCAAAAACGGAAATTTTCTCACTTTTTTTGGATCTTTTTCCACATAAATTATGAAATATATATATTTTTGCTTAAAAACTGGATATTTCTCGGACCAAACAGTAGGAACTATTTCCAGTTCTATGTCGGAAATATTTACGACTTTATCTTTGGAAAATTTTCGACCCATTTGTATTTTAAGCTGTCCGACTATTTTCGGAAAAATTTCCGAAAATTTTTTTACAGTGTATGAATTCAACTCATCTTACAGTTTATTTTTGTTATGTTAACCAACTTACCTTTCACGCTTATGACAAATTATTTTTTATCACTGCAACTATTCACCGATATTCCACTCTACACGATATTTAGTTATCTCTCCTGTAATTACAGTTACCCCAACTATAATATTATCGACTACATTAATGTATTTGGGGTACCCAAGATATATTTTTTTCAACGTAGCTAATATCTCTCATAATATACCTAAAAGGTTACTTAATCAATTCATTTGATGTACTCATACATACCAAAATTTCTAAGTATCGTAAATTTTACCGTCCTAAACGAGGCTCCCCCCATAAGAATGTTCTTTTCTTGAATACTGATCAGGATCATTTTTGCATAAAGTACAGTTTTATAAAAAATTATTGTTTACAATAAAGTCTTAAGGGGTTATATAACTTTTTCTCTAGGGAAATACAGGGTTTTTATTTTTTTTTTTAATCATGTTACCATAGTTTTATTCAAATGGGATAAAAAGTTTCAAAAAGTACATCTCTTATTGTGTTTTTGTATAAAATTTCGAGTGAAAATTCGGAAAATTAGGTTGAAAAATTCCGCAAAAAAAACAGAAGGATTTATCTGAAAAAAATTCCTTCGTTCGCGAACTAGCTATTGTAAGTACAAACAACCCCTCCAAATTTCAAATTGATCGATGTAGTGGTTAGCGAGATATCGTGCTCACCGCGATGGCATTTTTTCAAAAATACGATTCCGAGATAATCGCGTTTAAAGTTTTAGGTGGACATTAAGTAAAGGGTTTCCCAGTAAGGGTGATATGTTTTGAAATTGAAAAAAAACACTGAATATTCATCCGGAATTGATCGAAATCTTTTTTATTATATTGGATATTCTATGCCATTTATGATTTAAACAATATATCGGCCAAATGTCCCCCGAGACTCGTCTTGCAAACCCGAATGCGTTCAAGCCCATTTTCGATGACTTTGTGGAGCCTTTCTGGTGGTATGTCTGCTATAGCGGCTCGGATATTGGTTTCAAGCTCTCCAATTGTACGCATACGATTTTAGGCTTAGTATCCAATAGAGTAAATTCACTCTCCAACTTATCGATTATTCGACGAATTGAGAGCGCGGATGGAGCAGAATGACGACCATATTTTGCACGATATGCTCTTTGAACACCGACAAAACTTCTCGAATTTTGATAAAATAATTGGACAATTTCCAAACGTTGTGGAAGCGTGAAACTACTCATGATTAAATGGCAAACCTTACTGATGACAACTGACAGCAGACGTCAAAAATTTCAGTTCAAATCAGCCCGATAGGGACATTCAAAATCATATCACCCCTATTAGGAAACCCTGTAGTTCCAGAAACTGCGCGCTATAAACGGCCGTATCTTAGGTTCTAGTGCCCCGATCTCGATGAAATTTTGCAGAAACATTGTTAAAAGTATGTACTTTAAAAATAAGCAATACAAATTTTTTTGATTTTTTGAGCCAGAAAAAGGTATATACCCCCTTAAAGGGTAGAAATGTATGCATATGATGGAAATTCGAATTAGAGTAATTTAGTGGTGGTATAGTATGTATTATATGTTGTATAATTATATACCGCATACATTGGTGTTGGAAATGATCCGGGGCGACAAGGTGCGCACTCGTAGCTCGGTGGGAACCACTTGTCGATTTCTCTTTAAACGTATAAGTGCGCGAGAGTACTCGCATTGCTACTCTTTTATTTCAAGCGCAGGAATTCTCTGGCAGGAAATAATGTCACGATGTCCCCCAATAGTGAATTTCCGCGTCCCGGATAGCGGTGCCATTGGTGGCTTGTCGTTGTTACAATTGTTTTCAAGTTGTTGTCGCTACGACGCCCTAAATACATACGCATGTATGGGTCGTAGTTGATGAGAAGCCATAAGAATTATTATTCATTCGTCCGGAAACGCTACAGTGTATTACTTGCTCCCGAGAGTTACGTCCTCTTCAGAGCCCACCACCATCGTCGAATGGATGGGGAACTTCTAGCATACGGCTAGTACTCAAGTGCTTTATTAAATCGAGATGCTAATTGCGAACAGCCATATATTCACATATATATCCTTAATTCGATTGCGAAAATTGTATTCGTTTTAGTATTTTGAGCTCTCATATACATGTAACACTTACATTCTTATCGCATTGGAAGGTATTAGTTTTGTGTAAAATTCAACCCTCACCCCCTTTCTTCAACAAAAGTACACGCTTTAAACCTCGTGAATCCGAAAAAAGGTTTTGTGATCCTTTCTGTAGCCTTTGTCATCTACAAACATGATAACTTTTCAAATAATTACTTGAGCAGATTGGGCTTTGGAAAAAATTTTCAATGTCAAAAGAGACAGGTTCAACTCGTTAGTTATCTAAGTTTGATAAAAATTTAAAAAGTTAGAGCTTCCCCGAAAAATTGGAAAGTTACTTATTAAGAAATACAAAAGTTTCAATCTTGGTTCCTGATAGTAATCAAACTGCTCTAAACGTTATCTTGGTGAGACTTTTTAATCAAACAAAAATCTAAAAAGTTATAGCTTTCACAAAATTCAGAAAAGTCAAAACCAGTTATGCAGGAATTGAACAAATTTTGCAGTTTCGAAATTACAAATTTTTTTTATCTCAATAATTTTCTGCTCATAGCAGAATGGAGAAATTTGTCTAACATAGTAATGTAAAGTGTAATAAAATTGGAGGTACTTTTTCCAATAGGGTTTTATTGCCATGTCACGCGTGACTACTGTCAAACTAAATAAACAATTTTATTCAGTTTTTATTGACATTTCATCATGGAAAGACTTACGCCTCAACAACGTTTACAAATCGTATAATTATATTACGAAAATGGACGCTCTGTGAAAAGTGTTTATCGCGCGCTCAGGACAATTTTTGGTGTACATAATCGTCCTACCGAACGCACTATTCGGCATACCATCGGCAAACTCGAGAATAATTTAACATTATTGGATGATACTCGACCAATTAGACCACGTACAGCCCGAACTGTAGAGAATATTGCGGCTGTAAATGAGAGTTTTGCCGAAGACCCGGAAGAATCGATTCGGCGCCGATCTCAACAACTTGGCCTATCTTATGGCACTACTTGGGCGATTTTACGCAAAGATCTTGGTTAGAAAGCGTATAAAATACAGCTAATCCAAGGAAAAGACGGTGCTACATGTCATACAGCCCGTGAAACAATGAATTTACTGCGTATTCGTTTCGGTGAGCAATTTATCTCTCGTCTCGGACCGGTGGATTGGCCTCCAAGATCGTGTGATATCACACCTTTGGACTTTTATTTGTGGGGGTATGTAAAGTCTAAATGTTTTGTGGATAAACTAGCTACTATTGAGGCATTGGAAGCCAACATTACTGAAGTTATTAGCGAGATACCGACCGAAGTCCTCGAGTGAGTCATTCAAAATTGGTGTTTACGGATGGACGAATTAAGGGGACCGTTCTATCATTTTCGCCAAAATCGTAACTGAACTTTGTACATAGATTTAAAAAAAACTGCAAATGTTAGATACATCAAACTTTCCACACATATAGTCCTTTATTATTAGAGTACAACAAAATTTTATTGTTTGTAAAAATCTTGACTGGAGTGCATTATTTATGCGACTGAAGTTGACTCTGCGCCGCGCGCAGCGGTAAACGGTGTGCACGATTACGCAAGAATGACCCGACCGATTTGGATGAAATTTTGAACATTTATCGAAAACACTATAACGCTGTAAATGACATTCCGTTTTTTGCAAAAAAAAATTTTTTTAATATGTTTGTTTAATAAAAAAGAGAAAAAAAAACGAAAATTTTCGTATACTAGTGTAAAATTTAAAAAAAAACAAAAATTTTTATTTTTACAAGCACGTCATTTACAAAATAATATAATTATCTACATTTTTTATATACACTTTTTTGTTATAGGAACCTTCAAATCGGCTGTACCTTGCACACCGTTTACCACTGCGCACGGCGCAGAGTCAACTTCAGTCGCATAAATAATGCACTCCAGTCAAGATTTTTACAAGCAATAAAATTTTTTTGTACTCTGATAATAAAGGACTATATTTGTGGAAAGTTCGATGTATCTAACATTTGCAATTTTTTTTAAATCTATCTACAAAGTACAGTTACGATTTTGGCGAAAATGATAGAAAGGTCCCCTTAAAGCGCAGTTGCGGCCAACATTTGAAAGAGGTTATCTTTAAAAAATAAATGTCGTGAATGTTTCTACACAAAAATAAGAAATATTGCCCTATCAATTTGAATTTTCGTTGTTTTATTTCAATTTAAAATCCTATACCTCTAAATTGATCACCCTTTATAATTTGCATGTCAAGAAAAAGAATGAATGCATAAATTTGGCAAAAATGTACCATTCTTTATTTATAAAACAGAAAGAGATTGAAAACGAATTCCAGTTAAAAAGTAAGAGACTTCCGTAAGAAGTTATAAAATTTCTTGTTTGGAGTCTCCAGGGGTGAATGAATACTTGCACGTGCGACGTGATTCGTCGTCGTGTCAGGAATTTAATAAAGTAATGCCACGAGACCTACTAGTATGTGCCAAATGCCAATGTCGATGTCGAGATACGAAAGCATATTTAGCTTTACTCCTGTTTTAAGAGATACACGCCAATAATTTTTCGACGCACAACCCCCGCCCCATTCCTGAAAAAGCTCAAGCTTTCCTCGAGTTCTCGCAGCCGCATTCAGCCGTTACAAAACGCCCCAGCTATTGTTGCGCCAGGTCGCCCGGTCGATGCATCCATTATATTACATTATACCCACGTTGATGGCAGTAGATTAAGTTGATCGCTGTCATTCTAGGGGTTCATCACCGATGTGACACTGATGCTCCTCATAATAAGAGTGAGGGAGTTATAAAATCGACGCTCAGTCGCTTTTCAAATAAATTAATGTCGTACATATCGCGGGAAAAAATCGGGCCACGGTCTGAGTAACATACATTTATCCATAATCCATATACAAATTAGAATTCAGTCGACTCATTACCTTTTTGTACTGCGTGACTTAATTTTGCATACAATCCTATACTTACAAAAAGATTTTTGTGATCCAAACAAAAGTGCTCTCTAAATCTGAATCAGTCAAATTTTCAATGATTGAATCAGTAATTTACCTTTTCACTGATTCATCAGTGAAAAAATATTTTTCACTGTTAAATCAGTTAATTTTCACTGATTCATCAGTGAAGGAAATATTTCTCACTGTCAAATCAGTCAATTTTCACTGAAATAATCAGTGAAATTTGACTGATTTACAGTAACCTCTTTTTAGCTATTTGAATCAGTCAAATTTCACTGATAATCAGTAGATTTTGACTGATTCAAATTTTGAGAGTGCAAGGAATATTTTTCATTTATACAAATTTTTATTTTGAATGATACAGCTAATTTTTTCGAGAAGCTCAGAGCGATCATCAAATTTTTTCGAAACTTTAAACGCATTTTTCTAAAAATCACTTTTAGAACAACAATCTATTTAGTTCACTAACTGTAGACAAATTACTGTAAATGCCGATGTTCATGTTTTTTCGAACGTTACTGTAACAATAAACAAGTTAAATTCAGCAGCAACTTCGGGACATCTGTATACATCGTAGGTACTGTTTAAAAATAGTGCATCATAATTACAATAAAACATTAAACAGAAGTGTATTTCATTAACATAAAAATCTGAGCTTCTTCACTTCCAAAACTTCTTTTTACCAATGCTTTTGTTCTTCTTTGTTTATTGGATGGCATGTCTCTTTTTCAGTTATTTGTCTAAAGTTATTGAACTAAATACGTTGTTGTTCTAAAAAACTCAACGTAAAACACGTCGAACTATGCTTCTTGCCCATTTTTAATTCTAAAAAACCATATAATTAAAAAAAAAAAAATTTCTCAAAATTCGAAAATTTTGAGGTTATGTGAAAACTTGGGACAACACGATAAAACGGCCTTCAGATTCGTGATCAGCGGGTCGAAATCTATAGGAAATGATGGGTTTCGTTTCTAACTCAAGACACATTCCCAAGTGCGAATTGCCGGAACTGAAAACACGGTCCAGTACTGGACCAATCTTGGCAGCCATAAGTTGGCCAATGTTACTGGACCAATATCAGCGTTCAAATCGGCCCAGTGTTGTCCCAGTACTGGCACGGTACGTTGGAAATCAAAATTTTCCATGCTTGCGCCGAAGCTTGGCCCAGCAATGGCACTTTACTGGGCTGAAAGTCGGCATTACTCCGGCAAACTGTGTTGTATGTCAAAAAGCCAGTGTCCGGCCCAGCAATGGCACTTTACTGGTTACAAAGTCGGCATTACTCCGGCAAACCGTGTTGTATGTCAAAAAGCCAGTGTCCGGCCCACTAACGGACCATCACAGGTCCGAAAGTCGGCATTACTCCGGCAAATTGTGCTGGAAGTCAAAAACTCAGAGTCTGGCCCAGTAATGGCAATTTACTGGGTTGAAAGTCGGCATTACTTCGGCAACCCATGTTATTAATTTATTATACTGGGCCAAAAGTCATCATTACTTCAACAAACCATATTTTACGTAGAAGAGCCAGAGTTAACAATTTTTGTATCAAAGTTCGGTAAAGAACAGTTAACTAAATCTAGTCTCCAAATTCGAGTACACAAGTGCAGCTCTTAGATATCATTTCGGTAATGGGCCATTAACATATGCCGATTTCGAGCCAATACTGGCAGTCAGTGACGGGCAAGTGAAGGCGGTCAAGTGCAGCCCTTAGATATCATTTCGGTAATGGCGCAGCACTGGCGGCCAAATCTCGGCAACATATTTGCCACTACTGGGCCAAAGTTGGACCGTTTATGATTTCGCACTTGGTTTTTTTTGTTGGGCTGTGCTATTTTAGTTCCAAATTACCTGCGCCATGAGGGTCCTTTTTTCTCGAGGCGTCGATTTCAACGAACTAGATTGTCGAATATAAAAAGTAAAAAGCGAAAAATTTTTTTTATGTCTTGAAAGATACAATATTAAGTGCTGATTAAAATTATATTGATTAACAATATACTTACCATTTAAAAAATCATAACGAAAGCGTTTTTTTGGGCCCATGCAGTGTAAATTTTGTCCCAAAAACATTCAGGGATGCATTAAAAAAAATTATTTCTCCATTATATAACAGGGAGAATAAAAATATTGTTACAAAAAGTATTACAGGATCAGATTTTAACTGATTGACATTAGTAAAAATAACTACTAATTGAAGTTAAGAGAGTATTGGCTGCACGATGTTAAATGTTTAATCTTATCTGAGAGTTTAAATAATAAACCTAACGATTTAAGATAATCAATGTTTCCATCTAAAGGTCCATTTTCAGGATAACAGTCGACAGAGGAATGCGGAAGCATTTTGACCTTATATCCTCGTCAGCAAAACGCGATCAAAGGTGTTGATCTCTCCAGGTCTCGGATTTTGTTAAGGCTGCGGATTATCCAAGAGGAAGCGATTGTCTCGTGCGATTCAGGCGCCGTCAGTATAGCACAAGTTGTCTTATTGTCTTATGAAAACTTCCTCAAGAGGATCGTTGAGTATCCGGTAATCTGTTTTCACGATAATACTGACTTTAATTGTTGAGATTGGTAAACCTAGGAAGCAACCTGCTGTGACTAGACAAGATAATAGTACAGTCGCACCTGTTTGGACTTTGAAGAGTAAGTGCCTTCTTCATCAAGTGGTACTCACGCCTCATTTGTGATTTTGACTTAAGATCTTATCTTTATTTAAATTCTTGCATACTTCACCAGATTATATGTAACTAGAATTACATTTTTACACTGTACTTCGTACTTTCGTCAAGTGATTCAAGAATCACAAAGATTTGAGAACGCAATGATGACTTAAAATTCTTGTTCGTAAAAAAAAAAAAAAAAAATTATTTTAAATTGTAGTTAATTAAACAAATTTTCGTTTTGAATAACTAAATATTTTGGCGACCGCATATGCAACAAATTCTTTGGTTATATTAACAAAAAAAAATTTCAAGTTATTTTTTTTTTTTCCGAGAACAGAATTCGACATCAGACTGTGTTTAAAAATTTTCCCGAGTTACAATTTCTGAATATTGGAATTAAAATTTTGTTTAATATTTTTTTATAAAAATGGATAAATCGTATTAAAAATTTCTATGGTTTTCATTAGCATAAAGTTTTTCCGTACATAAATTAATCAGTTTTTTTAATTAATCTTTTTTTTCGCATATTTTCAAAGTTTAGACCTTCAAGAATATAAAATCGATCACCCGGAGGTTGTTGTAACATGTTTTGTTGAAATATTTCCATGTTTAGTGTTCAGTTCAGCTCAGTTTGCTTCAAGCAACGTAGATCTACGTGCTCTGTGTACAATGAAAAAATAAAAAACTTTGAGTGTAAATTTTAATTTGTTGAGTGCAAAATGGATAGAAAAGGTGAAAGAGGAAGTGTTTTACGTTCAGATAGACAAAAAAAAAGAAAATTTCGAGGAAAACAACATACTGTTGAAGAAAATTCAAGTTTTACTAGTGTATCAGAAGCAATATCTTTAAACGCGTTTTTCTCGAAACTACTTATTTCAACACGATTGACATGATATCTCAAGTTCTAATGAACCGATTCACTTGAAATTTGACATGAACCTTCTCTATGTAACCCTCTATCGCCCCTAAGAGATTTATGTTGAAATCTAGTTTTTTACCATTTTAAAAAAATTCTAAACTGTGAAAAAAGGGGTTAAAAATGACTTTTTTCAAACAGTCGCCATTTTGCAATTTTTTTTGCTCTATCTCTGAGGTAGGGACTATAATGACATCCTTACTGATTAAGAATCTTTTTTTTTTCGTTCCAGATGACTAGAAGGGTTGGAATCGTGTCAACCAGGACGCACCCTTTTTTTCTACCCCCCAATTTACCAGCCTGTAACTTTTTGAATTTTTCTTTAACATTTTTTTTGTGCATTATCAAAATATCAATAAATATCTGATAAAAAAATGGATGTGAAAAATATTTTTTGTTTTTTTTACCGAATTTCAAAAAACGTCCAAAATTTGAGCCTCTAGACCAGAATACCCCCTTAAGTTACTTTCTCCAGTAACTGTAACGGTAACAAGTTACTTTTTTTTGTAAATTAACATAACTGTTAAGAGTTACTTTGTACAGAGGACCTCACCCAACACTAAAATTAATATAGGAACTGCAATATCTCAGTTGTATAAAATTTGACATCAATATTCATTATTTTAAAATAATTATGCGCAGTAGTAAATAAAATTTTATAAACTATTTATTATTTAAAGAAAATCATAACAAGACAGAACAAAAATCTTAAATTCGTTACTTCTTACAGAAGATTAAATCTTAAACTCAGTGCATAATTTGTCCTTTTATACTATTCTAAATTTTTACAATTTGAAATCATTTAATTGTAAGATTTAAGTTAACATTTTTTTAACCGTAATCGTGTATAATAACAATATTAATAATAATAATAATAAGTTAATTAATCTCAAGATTTGTTTCTCTGGATGAGGTTGTCTATTTAGAGAGACTTCAATGCCTGGGTGCACATGTACCAAGTGCGAAGAATTTATACGTGCAATAAAATTTAACGAGGAAACTTGTTTCTCCCAACTTAAAGAAGCAACCTCTTTCACAATGGCTGACTTCGTAAGGCAAAAATCAGAAAGTTAGACACCACTGCTCGTCTTTAGGATAAAAACCGAGGGTTGTGAATAGCAGACAAGTCCCGAGGGATGAGCAGCTGTCACAAAGTGCTTACGGATTGGTCGACGTTTCGCGGCAGCCATGCTGAATTTTTCCGGTCTAGTTTCTCTTGACAATGGTAACTTACGTGTGCCATTGAAAACAAAGATTAATCCATTGCACACATATTAGGCGAATCATATATTCCAATCGAACAAGAAGTGACTTAATTTTCTATGCATCTTAATTGCAAATATTACTTAGATTTATAATCATATAATATAATGCTAATGGATTATAAGCACGCGTATAATTTCAAGTGTTATCCTTGACTAGAAACATAAAAAGGACAATATAAAAGCTCTTGAGATACAAACTTGCTAAAAGATACTCGGGCGGAATTTGAGTTAAAATATTGTTATTATTTTCCATTAAATTTTATGATTGATTTATCAGTCTTCGAATTTGTAAAAAAAGAATTTCCTAATGAAGGAACTAATCCGATTGATCATCTCTGTTAATACTGAATGATATGGTGGAACAAAGTAAATAAGAATTAATTGAAAAAAAGTTGAAAAATAGTATATTTCGTATCAAGTGCATTAAGGCAAGAGCGAGTCGCGACTCGCTTGCGCGTTAAAATACGCCTTTCCGCACTTGATACGAACGATATTTTTTGTTCGCTGTATACTGAAAGTTAGCCGAGTCGATGTCGTTTTGCGTGCGGAAAGTTGATTTTCCTGGACTAGGGCGGAAAAATTTCAAGTTTGTTTTAATTTTCAGCACACTTCAAATTTTAACACACTAGTGCGAGAAAATCAACTTTCCGCACGCAAACGTCACTGAGAAGGCTAACTTTCGGTGTACGTCGGACAAAAAATCATTTACAGATATATATTTATATGTACACTACAGACATTTTCGGCAAATTTCCTGAAATTCTATGTTATTAGCAAAATTTCCACACGCTCTGGAAATATTCCCTTTATAAAGGGACTTTAATAATGGTGAGTTATTAATTCACTTCTAACTACATACTATACAAAATTTCTTGTTGAATTTTCCTTCAAATTGTGAATATACTGATTCCCACAAATTGTTTCAAATTTCCCCTAAAATTTATTTTTTCCTAATATCTCTTGAAATATTTGGAATATTTCCAAGATTTGCTGAGGAAATTTTTTCCAAAAATTGTAGGTATATTTATTGAATTTCAAGGTTAAATAGTGAACTGCTAAACGTTTAACAAAATCTCATTAAAATTTTGACGAAAATACATTTTTCTAACAAAAACAGAAAGTAATCTCTCACAAATAATATAGGAATTTACCAAAATTTTCTATAATGTGATTACAAGTTGAAAGCTCACCAAGATTTCGTTAAAAGTATTGGTGTGACTTACTTACTCTATGGTAAAAATTTTCTTAAAAATTAGTTGTTTTTGATCAATAATTAATTCAAAAAATCATTAACAACCTTCTTATTTATTTTTAATCAACTTTAAGGAGCAAGTTTAAAAATGAAAAGACGAGAACAGTGGAAGATTACATATAAGATTTAAATCAGTGCAAATGTTATCTCATTTCAAAAGAAAAATAAGAACTTGTTTTTTTGGAAAATAAGAGCAATAAGTCGAGTAATCCTTTTAGCTCTCTTCGACTATCCTAGTGACTACGTCGACGTGTCATACACAACTTTGGCGTACATATATGTGTGCATACCGATTAGATCGCATTGTATTGCAAGCAATGCACGCGCCGTGCCTGTTATTGAAACAAATCCAGTCATATTGCCTGTAAAGCACAGAAGAGCAGGATATGGATGGATAAAATGGCTAGGGTAAGGAGAGGATTATTGCAGGGTTTTTATTCGTTTCACCACGCGTGCGACTCATCCCCCTCAAGCTTAAGCGCAATTACTAAAATCGGTTGACAAACCACAGTGGCACACTTTATTATGTCGTCACATTCTTCACAAGAATGCACTACAGAAAGAAGGAAATTAATCTAATAATGTTTGGTATCATTCTCATTCTGAAAAGTACACGGAAAAAAATGAAGTGTCAAATTGAACATCTGGAGTGTCAAATTGATTATATTGGAGTTTTAACTATGGAATAACATTCTACATCGTGAAAAGTACTATCTGTGAAGTGTAAAAACTAGATGTTCAGCTTGACTTTCCCAGAGTGCATGAGAATCTTGGAATGTAAACCTGAGTATCTCAGGAGCGTTAGCTCGATTATCTCGGAGTGTAAGTGTTGACACTGTTGACAGGTTAACTATTTCAGAATGTAAACCTGACATTCTGTCGATATTCAAATAGACTATAAAATTATGGTCTCCCTGACTATCAAGAAAAAATGATAGATAGTACGTGGTACTATCTGCAATATAAAACTGACATACCTAAATTTTGACACTCTAAGTTTGACACTCCATTTTTCTCCGTGTATAGGCAAAGGGAAATCAGATCCGAAACCGGCTCAGTTTACCAAATATATTTTATATTTTATAATAATAAAAATTATAAATTGGAAATTAGAAATTATCCAAATAAAAAATAGTTGCTATATGCGACGCATTCTGCATGCACGCGTGAGTATTGTTTTGCATGTTTTTAATATCACTTCACAGTATGTTTACAGAGAGTGAATTCGAGAGAAGGGTTTTTCGGTTTTAACAGGTATACCTAGCCTCATCCTACGAGAGTCCTATACTACGTCTATAAAAGATTTCGCCATTTTTCCTCCTCACAAAAAAAAAACCTTTTGGTGCATTATATTGGTGAATGCACTTGATACATTTTTTTAGAGCATTGAATGAAATTTGAGACGTCAAAATCTTTAGAGTGTCCATAATAGGCAACCTTACTCTATCGTTTGGTATTCATTCTGATTACAATTTCAGAAGTAGATTACGTAACTTTTTAACTTATAGACAAACCTTTTCAAGCAGTTTTTTATTATTTTTACACAAAACTTATAAAAAAAAGCAGTGAAATCTAAAACCAGGGCAATTCAATTTGAAATCAAAATCAAAAGACTTAGAAAGGAGGTGTTTTCAAAAGACACATTTAAAATATACATCGAAATTCAACTCATAGTAAATATTTTATCGCTGTTAGATTGTCAACAATAAAAGATTTATTGATCATTTTAGGTCTTTTAAACAATTAAAGTAAACCGGAAAATATTTTCAAAAATCTTGTTTCTGTTCATGAAAAAAAGATTCATAAGTCAATCAATTTTACAACAACCTAATTACACGTTCCTTAACAATTTTTCTCCTTTTTTTAATTATTGGAACATTCATTAAATACCGTTAAGTTTAAAAATTAATTAAAGTCAAGTTTAAAAATTAAGTTTAAAAATTGTTTAAGTATTCATTTAATAACGAATTATAAAGTTTAATGAACTGTTTTGGAGTTAACTAAACTGTTCAATCAAACTTTATAATTCATTATTGAATAAATACGCAAAAAAATGTTAATTTTCACCAAAAACCACTATATCCCAGCTTTACTCAACTTTTGATTATATTTTCACAAATGAATTTTTTCCGTGTAATTTTTTCAAGTCGTCTTAAAAGTAAGATTTAGGAAGTTCTTTAAAATAGGCCTCTGTTACGGTGATGGTATCCTCGTTTGACTTAAATCTCTTCCCGACAAGCCATTTCTCCATGTTTGGAAACAGGAAAAAGTCACTGGGGGCTACCAGGTCTAGAAGTATGAAACCGGAATTTCCCTATAGATGGTGCTTGCCATCAGTTTAGGGATCGTACGACCGCTTCTGCAGCGCCATCTTCTCCCTCTAGCAGCTTAGAAAGATTTTCAGTAGACAACAACCCAAGTTCGATATACCAGTGTATTTACTACAAGCATCAACATGTCGAGTTTTGTGCCTACGAACTACGATTTACGGACAGCACTGGTTTTTTGTTATCACTTGAAGAAAACTGCTGCAGGATCGCATCGAATGCTTGTCGAAGCTTACGGTGAACATGCTCTTGACAAAACACAGTGTTTCGAGTGGTTTAAAAAATTCAAAAGTGGTAATTTTCATGTGAGAAACGAAGATCGTGGAAAACCACCGAAAAAGTTCGAAGACTTGGATCAGAAGGGTGTTATCTATTATGAGCTGCTAAAACCTGGTAAAACTGTCAACACGAATCGCTACCAACAGCAAATGATCGTTTTAAATTGAGCGTTACAAGAAAAACGATAGGATTATCGAAGAAGGCAACACAAAGTCATTTTTCTTCACGGCAATGCCCCATCACACACAGCGAAACGGGTCAAGGAAACGATCGAGACGTTCAGTTGGGAAATACTGGCGCATGCCGCTTATTCTCCAGACTTGGCTCCATCGAATTACCATCTGTTCGCATCACTGGGCCACGCTCTCGCTGAACAACGCTTCACTTCGTACGAAAATGTACGGGAATGGCTGGATAACTGGTTTGATTTAAAAGACGAACAGTTTTATTGGCATGGCATTCATCACCTTCCGGAGAGGTGGGAAAAATGTGTAAATAACAATGGAGATTACTTTGAATAAAATATTTTTGATCATTTTCATGCAACAGACGTGTAACTTTTGCAAAAAAATTCCGGTTTCATACTTCTAGACCTGGTAAATCCGGCAAATACGATGGATGAGACAACTCAAACTTCAATTCGTGCAATTTCGCGTTTATAAGAGCACAAGTTTGCACGCGTGCATTGTCTTGATGAAAGAGCACTTTCTTCTTTACCAAATGGGGGGCGCTTTTTCTTGATTTCTTTGCCCAGCTGGGCAAAGTTTAAGTAAGTTTAAGTAACCGATAAAGAATATTCCGTTCGCATCCTAATAAACAGTTCCCATCATGTTGCCGGCCGACTTCACCGTCTTCGCCTTCTTTGGGGCTAGTTCGCCTGGTGCTGTCCACTGTTTCGACTGTTCCTTTGTCTCAGGCGTGTAAAAATGGATCCAAGTTTCATCAAGAGTGGTGTACCAATGCAGAAACTCACTAGGATCGGGACAGAAAAGCGCTAAACCAGCCATCGAATCGCTCACACGGTTGCATTTATTCTCGACGATGAGTAAACGTGGCACCCATCTTGCCAACAGCTTCTTCATAGACAATTTCTCATGGAAAATTGTAATTACCGTGCCATGTGATATGCCCATAGCTTCAAAAATTTCTCGCAGTTTCACTCGTCGCAAACGGGGTTTATCACGAGTCGATGTTCGGCCACAGAACCTAATTGTACACCGTTTTAAATGATGGTACAGATATGCCATGAACTTCATCTAACTTGGCCTTCATTTCTTTTGGTGTATTACCTATTATAAAGAAGTGTTTAATTACTGCACGATATTCGTTTTACTCCATTTTATTAGATTCACAGAACTTGTTTATAATATAATATACTTATACTAATACTTATACTAATATGCTTTTATAATATAATATACATCTTTCAATAGTTTGAGCGCCATCTGGTACATTTTGTAAGACTTATTGACCTGCGCCCTTGTAATTGTCGCGCGAAAAACAGGTCTACAAATCTACTGTTTCCAATTTGAAAAGTAAAGTTTACAGTGGCTGCAATCATTAAAATAATTTTTTAAAAAGAAACATTTGTTTTGAAAAAATAATTATGTTTGGAGACTTTTTACGTATTTTCAAAATTAGAAAGAGTAGAGTTGTAGAAAATATCTTCCCGAAAAAATAAGCTATAATTTATGGAAGACAAGACAAGACGCATGCTTGGCGCGAAATTCAAATTAATACGTCTTCAAATACTTCAAAGTTTAATATTTTTCATAAATACAATATTAATAACATTTTGTTAATAAATATAATAATATTATGTTTTAATAAAACTATTTTAATAATAATTATAACACAGTTTCTACTTTTTCAAGTCTGTATTTTGTAACATTTACCTAAAGTAACTCTTATTAAAGAACATTTTTTTTTTTATAAAACAGCTTATAATCTGTAAAAAACAAGTATAATATGAAATTGTCTTTGGAATGTCTTTACGTAAATCACATGAAAATTAACTCTACTCAGCCTTCATTTAAAAAAATGATTGATTGGTCAAAAATTTTTCATATAGGGTAGAAAACAATTCTCATTGGATAATGGCTATTCTGCTTTCGTCTTCATTTCATTTCGGTACGATAAAAAATAGAAGTATTTTTAAATTATGGTACATTTAAGAGATATAGTACACGAGGGATGATAGATGGTACAAGAGTCAAAATTATGGTACGATTACATAATTATGGTACGGTCTGGCAACGCTGTTCATAAGATACGACTGATAATATCTTTTCAAGATTTAAAATCATCTAAAAACTTGTTTTTCCAGAGACCTGTTTTTTCGCACAACTACCTTAAACTGTAAACTGGGTCTCTTCGTGTAATCCAGTGACCGATTAAGAAATTGTGTGTCTTCTTCTGATGCGTGAAAAACAAAGGAAAGAACGAGGGGCGGCCGCCGCCCTCTTTTCTTTGTTTCGCATGCCTTAGAAAAAGACACATGATTTCTTGATCCGACACTGATGTAATCGAATAGATTTGGATGAATCAAGAACACAATCCTAAAGGATGCAAGTAACATACAAGTACACGTATGTAGTTATCATAAAACCGTGATTGGCATTAGAATTTTGTCGTGCCGCTGATCCACTTTAGTGACGTGGTATCGGTGCTTAACCACTCGTCACATGCAACCCCTCCAGAAGCGACAGCTCGGGTTTGGCTTGTTATAACTCCAATAATTATGTTACCAATGCCGTTCAAGGACAAAAGAGGCAGCTCTTGAGCGGCGATGCAGGATGGATGCAGGATGGATGGCTAGCATCGCGAAACCCAAAAGAGACGGTTGCCTGGTAGCCCAGCTGCCGGTAATCCTCCCTTTGTAATTTGCCTCCATGACCCCCTGCCTGCAGTGGCGCGGGCCCCGCAAGTCCTCGTTTACCGGGAAACTCATCTCTATCCCAAAACATCCGGAGAGAAACGATCTTATCTTTTCGCCACACTGCATACTGCCGATTGTTCGCGACGCGATTACCTCCTAATAGTCCATAGGCTTCGAAAGCGGCATTTGACGTTTTTTACGACAAAAGATGAATACTTTGAAATAAGGTGAACAAGGTGAAAATGGAAGGATGAAAGTCGAGACACAAAAAAAATGGGCGAGATAAAATTAGGGCGTACCATTTTCAAAGCGGAAACATAATATCATTTCACGAACCTTTAGTTCTAGCACTCTAAAGAAAGTTATAGAAATATTTAAGGGGTCATTCTACTATCTCACTTTTGAAAAATCGATTTTTTTGTTGTTGCATTTTTCGATAGGTTGTGTATTCAAAAATATTAGGCAGAAGGAGTATTATATGGAGCGGGAATCGCTGATTAAGTGTAAGTAACTATTTTTTTTACAATTTTTATGTTCCGAAAACTTTAAACGGGTTTTTCTCGAAAGAACGTTTTTGCGCTCGGCGTGTACGATTTTTCAAAAAGTTTTCAACTGATTACTTTCAAATTTTGTACTCTTATGCTAAACATAAATATCTATAGAGTGACACAGCGGTTTTTAAAATTTTTAATTTTAAAATAGTTAAATTAACAAAAAAAACCAAAGAAGTCGATTTTTGAAAATTTTTGTTTTTTTAAACTGCCGTCATTTTGTTAGTTTGCAAAATAAAAAAAAATCCGCTTTTTCACTTCAAAGCTATGGTCATACTAATAAAGAAAATTTTTGATTTATTTGTTTCAGATGATGCTGACTGGGGATATCGTGCGCGCCATGGACATGCCTTTTTTTAGACACTGTTCATTGTTAAACATTACCTAAACTAAACAATAATTTTATGTAAACAATTCTTTTTTGTAAACTTTGAGACTGCATAAATAAACACTGAAAATTTTATTGAATTATATAAAGTAGCTGTGGAGAAAAAAATTCTTGAAAATCACCTTTTTTTTGCTGAAATAGAAAAATGACGCCTTAATATGTATTTAAAATTAACTGCAGAAAAATCACAAATAAATAAAATATACCTCTTTCACTTTTATGAGAAAGTGTTTTTTACTTTTGAGGGTTTTCTCTTTTTAAATACAATTGGAATATTCTTTACGATTAGCAAAGTTATTTCAGGTCTAAACCTCAAAGAAATATCTAGCTATCAAGTTTTTATAGGTGTTTTTTTTTATTTCTAAGGGTGAGTGATTGAAATTAATAAGGAAATTTGACAATTATTTTTTTCGTCTCACTTTTACAAAAGACAAGATAAAAATATTTTCTTTAATATCTGCTATGCAAAAGGGTAAAAAAATAGTATAAAGATTTTAATGTTTTCAAAGTTTTTATAATTAAGATAATAATAAAAGACTTCTAATGTTTTAGCTCATTTTGAGGTAATTGGGCCACGAAGATTAGGCCTCAACCAAAAATATATAATTTTGCTTTCAAAAATAGCTATTTAATGATTAAAGGGATTATTTAAAAGAAAAAAAATTATTTTACGAAAAAAATTTGCAACAGAAAAATACTTTTATTAATAAATTTTATTTTCGCCCCAGCTTTTTTCTTATTGCTTCTCACCAAATTTTCAAAAATGATGCAATTCTAATAAATCACTAATCATTCTTTCAGAAAAAGGTTCTCAACCACTTGACCGTTGAAAGTTTTTGAAAATAAATTCTTTAATGGTTAAAACCATTAAAAAAACAATGTTCTGAAACAAGATATTTATTAAAGAATTGTTGTATTTTATAATGATTTATTTATTTTCAAAAAATTAGAAGCAGTCAAGTTGCACATGGAGAAAATTCATTTGTGAAAATGTAATCAAAAGTTGAATAAAGCTGGGACATAGTCGCTTTTGGTGAAAGTTTAATTTTTTTGCGTATTCATTCAAAAACGAATTATAAACTTTAATTAAGTTTTTAGAGTTAACTCAATAGTTGATTAAACTTTATAATTCGTTATTGAATGAATACGCAAAAAAATTTAACTTTCACCGAAAGCCACTATGTCCCAGCTTTATTCAACTTTTGATTAAATTTTCACAAATGAATTTTCTCCGTGTAGAGAATTTTTTTCTTAAAAAAATAAACCATGATTTATTAAAATCGCATCGTTTTTTACAATTTGGCAGGAAGCGATAAGAAAAAAAGTTCGGGCGAAAATGAAATTTATTAATAAAATTATTTTTCTGTTGCAAATTTTTTTCGTATAATAATTTTTTTTCTTTTAAATGATTTATCAAGAGAAGAAATTCCAGAATCAGCCAACGCAATAACATTTTTTTTTCAGATAATCTGAAAATTTCTTTTTTCGTGTAACTTGCAAACAATTAAAAGTTTTTTGTACTTGATTGACTGTTCAATATGAACAAAATTAACAAGCTATTAACTGTGTTAAAATCTTAGCAACTTTTCAAACATTTCTTTCAAATTCTTCAGGAACTTCGTCGACACATTTTGAAATTCTTTCAAATCTAGAATATTAACTTCAATTACTTACTTTTAAATTATTAAATTTACTAAAAATAATTTGCATAAACGTTAGATAAAAGTTACGTTACTTGTAACTTTTTCAGTAACTTCGTTACTTTTCGAAAAAAGTAACTGTAACGTAACTTAGTTACTATTTTTCCCAGTAATTGGTAACTTTTTCCAGTTACTTTTTCGTTACTTTGTATTTTTTTGTATATCTCTCTTTTGAATGTTTTCTTATAAAGAATGAAAATTTTAAAAATTGCGTATAGTTGAAATACATATTCTCTATTTATCGGAACACGTTGCGTATTTTTCATTTTATATTATTAAAAAAATCATTTTATTTCAATCTTTCCTGATTAAAAAATTATTCCGGGGGAAGGGGGGGGGGATATGATTTGTAACTTTTAAAGTAATTTGAGTTACTTTCACCAGTAACGTAACTGTAACGAGTTACTTTTTATAAAGGAACTTACCCAGTACTGGTAATTACTTCATCCTAGTATTATCTTAAAATATTATGAATGACTGCAATGCTTAAAACTATTGCGTCTTGAGTTGTACAATTTTTCGGCAACGACCCAAGTATTGTATTTTTCTAATTGTAAGTAGAATTATCGATAAAAAGTCATTCTTATAGAAAAATTGAGTGACAGAACTCCTGTTTTTGGAAAAACATGAAAATAAAAAAACTTTTTCTTTTAAAAATTCTTGAAAAAAACATTTGTGAATTTTGTGAAATTTGTAAATATAAGTCGTATCTTATGATAAAAAGCATTATTTTGTATGAAAAAAGATCAAAACTTACGAAGGATAATTCTTTTAACAGTTAAAAATAGAATTTTTCCTAACTGTCTCTTCTCAAAAATGATTGAATTTCCATAAATCATAGGTTATTTTTCCAGCGAAAATATTTTCTACAGCTCTACTGTTTCTAATTTTGAAAATACGTAAAAAATCTTAAAATATAATTATTTTTTCAAAACAAATGTTTCTTTCTAAAAAATTCTTTTAATCACTGCAGCCACTGTAAACTTTACTTTTAAAATTGGAAACAATAGAGCTGAAGAAATTATTTTCCCTGAAAAATAAGCCATTATTTACGGGAATTAAATTATTTTCAAAAAATTGTAAGAAGCGATAGCAAGGAAAAATTCTGGTACAAAAAACATTATTAAAAGTAATAGATTTCGTGATTTTAAAATTTTTTCATAAAAAATAATGTTTTTTCTCTCATAAGACACGATTGAAAATATCATTTCAGCTCTTGAAATCATAAAAATTATTATTTTCTCCAGAGACCCATTTTTTAATAAAAAATATTTATTTTCTCTTCAAATTTTGTCGACTGTATTTTAACATTCTTTTCATCACATTGAGTTCCTATTTAAAAAATTCCATTAGAAAATGGGGCCAGAAAATATTTTAAATTTAAATACTTTAGGAAAAAACAAAGAAAAAATATATTTGAGTATTTCACTTCCACAGTCCATAACTCCTGCATCTATCAAAATTTGAATAATAATTATTAAACTTGTTTATTTAACAATATAATATCAAATAATTTAACATATTTTATAGTCAAAGATTCCGTGTTCCCCTTGAAGTCACATAAAAGTGTAAATAGACTAGGAAAACTTGTTGAACTGTAACGCTTATATTGAAGTGAGTTAGGGGAATTGAATATAAGAATTCTTGTTGTTGGTGGAAACCCTACGCCAATGAAACTAGCGGTCGATGTCATCGTGGCCATGCCCTATGGATAATAGAGCCCGCGACTTTAATGGACTCGCTAATCCTCTTCTCCATTTGTCAAAGAGGGCATCCTGAATAGAGACATTCAGGAATACACTGAGTAAAAATCTGGGTTGGAAGTGATGGTGTTGGTGGTGGTGACTATAGTGAAGACTCGGGGTTCACGATAGAAATGCGTATGAGGGGGTTGACGTGTAATTTCATGTGGGGTAAGCTCTCACGGAAAAGGGATGCCAGAGAGTTACGCCCCTTGTATAGGACCACTGGTGCGATGATACCCTGATTTCTAAAGTGACGAAATAAGCACCCTCTTCACCGCCAAATTTCTCCAACACGATCTAGATTCGCACACCTGCGTCGCGTGTCTGTGAAACAACAAATCAAGAAAAACCTCATTCTTTAAATCTCAATTTATAGAATTCGATTAACCCCTCTCCTGGGGAAAGCCAAGCCCAAGCGTGGCAAAACTAAGCCCCAGACTGAAAATCTAGCCTGGGCCAAACTCCCCATAAAACTACAAATCTTTCCAGAACTTGGCTAGTTTGCCAGGCTTGACCCTACTTTATTGTCGATTCCTAGCCATTTAAAATTTTTTTTTTTTTTCAAATGGAAAGTCAGAATTGGGGGTTTGCATGTTTTTCAAAAATAGTCTTAAAATAAATATATGATAATTGAATCGGCATGGGCTCAGTTACTTTTTTTCCAACCTTTTAGGCGGTGGAACTATAAAATTTCAAAGTGGCAAACGTTTCGGCTACAGATGTGAGCCTTCTTCAGTGCCAGATTTTTTAAAGAATAAAAACATTAAGGTATCGAGATTTTGTGTTGAAAGGTGTTTTTTAGTGTTTTTTGTGGGTTTTTTGTGTTCTTTTTTTCTATAAAAAAATACATTTCAACGCCAGTAACTTGGTCTAGATTAGTGAAGTGATTAGAATTTAAAAAAGTGATTGATGTTGTTTTTTTGTAAAATCTTTTCCTTCTAACTAACTCTGACTTTTTGTAACTGTTGTTTTTTGGCTCCCTTGTTCTTATTTGTGTTTTTTGAATTTTTTGTGTTGTTTCTCTGTTTTTTCCTGTTTTTTGTGTGTTTTCGTGTCTTTTCGTGGTTCTTGTGTTTTGGTGGTCTTGAGGTTTTTATGTGTTGTTTGTGGTTGACAACCTCACACTCTCGCGAGCGTAATCTGGAAAATTTTTTAGTGCGAAAAACTGCACCTGTCATTTGGTCGTTCAACACCAGGCCTTCACTTTTTCACGAGTTTTTCACCAAATTTTTATGCATGATTTACTATCTTAATTAAAGTAATAGAATAAAAACTAAAAAAAAAGCAAAAATTAGTATTACTCTTAGGTTACTAAATAACTCATAAATTGTACGCAATTCAGGTTAATTATTAATGATTAATTGTTAAGGTTTATTTTCTAAGGCGGTCTCGATACCTTAATGTTTTTATTCTTAAAAAAATCTGGCACTGAAGAGGGCCCACATCTGTGGCCGAAACGTTTGCCACTTTGAAATTTTATAGTTCCACTGCCTAAAAGGTTGGAAAAAAAGTAACTGACGGCTGACCCCATGCCAGCCCTATCCGACGACGAGCTAAATTTCGGTCTCTTAGTGATGACAGGTAGAAACTAATCCGTAAGGCGGCGCCACCTCCGTCCTCTCATATGAAAGTATTGTTTTGCATGCGGTGTTTATGAACAAATTTAAACAATTATTAGAAAAATGGAAAAATTTCCTAAATTTTAATAATTGTTTGCATTATTAATGAAGTTTAGTGTTTCTAGTGCAGATTTATTTAGTCATAAACATGAACTGAGTAAGTAAATCAGAACTGAGTAAGTGTACTTATATCTCATTAACAAAATTAATTTATAGAATTAATGATATTAAATATTTAAAATAAAATGTTTAATTTGTTTTTAACGAGTTTATGAAGCTTTTTTATCTAAATAATGATTTATACTTATCATGTATTGATATATTTGTCTGTGATTTAAAAGCTAATACACATGTGATAGAAATTTGTTGATAAGTATGTGAAATAAGCACCAAAAGAAAGTAATAAATACATTTAAAGTTTTTGAAAAATGCTATTGAGTGATTTATTTATTAGTTTGATTGTATATTTTTGATGCATACTGTAATTTAAAAAATGGATCACAATATTGACAATTTCCGCATGAAATATTAAAGTTTTTTTGATTTAATGGAAGACCCTTTTAATAGGTGCTATAACAATTTTTGCAAAAATTTATTGGTTGACTTTTTCTCTCCATGGCGCAATTATTTCAGTGCAAGATTTCTTATGGATTTCAACTGACTAAATATTTTAATTATTTGTCAATTTAACGTTCAATAATGTTTCATATTAGTTCATTAAAATAATTTGAATATGATTCATGTTTCATAATAATATAATAATAGACCATTTTTATTTTTTCAATTAATTTATTAATTGAATTTTTTATTAGATCATTAATAATTAATTGCTTGAATTAATTATATATATTAATTCAATCCATCAATTAATACTTATACTTTATTAAAGCAACTATATTAGATCAAATGATAAGGTCTTGTTACTCATAATGCAATGCATAATATTTTGTATTATCAACATAAAATAAGGCAATTAATGAAGAAAAGCAATAAATAAATATATTGCAAATATTTCCATTATTATCGATATTGGTAAAGAAATATTAATAAAGAAATAATTTTACTCTAATTATTCGTGATATAACGATCCTATATGCAAGACAATTTATTTCTTGTACTTTTGCGATTAATTTTCTAGATTGTTATAACTATTTTATATTTTAAGTTCTGATTAGTATTTAAAAATGTTATTTTAATAAAATTGATAATCTTAGTTCTTTAAAAATGATAAAACTTTAATTGTTTATCAATTTTTTCCATATAAAATAATACTTTCATATGAGAGGACGGAGGTGGCGCCGCCTTGCGAATTAGTTTCCACCTGTCATCACTAAGAGACGACTTTTTTAACATTAAAAAAGGCCTTCGTCGGACAGGGCTGCCCTATGCCGATTCAATTATCATATATTTATTACTGTGGGCCAATATAAAAATCCAAAAAATGCACAGGAACATGTCTTGCATTACATGTCTTGTAATTCTCAAACTTTAAAATAAAGTTTGAGAATTACTTTGGTTGATATATATTTTGAAATAATTTTTCAATGTCCAGGAAATTAGTAGGGGAGAGTCGGGTAGTACCAGCCACTTAAGCTTTTTTGATAATAACTTGACTTATAGGGATCAAAATTGAAATTTAGAAGATCAGCTATATTGTCAATGCTCCTACCAACAACCTACAAAGAGACATATAAGAAATAAACATATTTTAGAAGAAAACAAAGCGATTGATATGAGATTTAAAATAGATTACTACAAAACAGTGTCGGGTAGCCCCGGTCATCGAAAAAATCGAAATATTTGGACATTTTATCATAGGAGAATAGCGGGAAACGTATTTTTTCAAATAAAAATTACGAATTATTATAAATTAGAACACATAGAAAATTTTTTTTAATATATAATAGAATATTATAACTATTTTATAACATATTTAAATATAAGCTTAATTAACTCATAGCCAATTAAGGTAAGTTAAATCATTTAAAATAGAGACATAAGGTTATATATGAAAGTAAATATAATTTTGCACCTCAAGCAGAAGACAATTACTTTTTGGTTTCTTTCTCTCATTTTCCTCCTTTTAACTTTTCTTGTTTTTTAAATTCTCTTTCTTAGATTGATTTTCGATTCTCTTTTTCTCTTTCCCTTTCCTTTTCTCTTCCTTTGCCTCGCTTGATGCTTCTTTCTTCCTCTTTTCTATCTCTTCTTTTTTTTAAATTCGTTTAATCTCATTTTCTTTCTTTTTCGTTTCAGTGGCTTTCTTTTTCTCCGCTTTTCCTTCTTTTTCTCCTCCTTTTGTTTAATTTGGTCTTTTTTATCTTAAGCCTTATGCGTTAAAGCTTGATAGAATTCGTCGCCGGTCAGAATTTCAGAATGCTCGCTTCTCCGTTTTCGCGAAATAATCCTGCGCTGTGTAGTCAGGAAGCGGCATCAGTTGTTGAAGATGTGAGACAATTTCAATTTCTTGACAAGAATTTTCCTGTGCCAAATTTTGTCCATCATCTTCCAATTCAACGAGTTCATATCGTTGATTGGAACGAGAAGCAGTAGGTGCACCGATTTCCTGAGCATTATTCTGAGGTAGATCCGTGATCAAGGAAGGTGCAAATTCAGCATCCATGAAGATCTTCGGATTGAACGGATGTATTCCAATGTTAGCCAATCCATTTGTAGCTATTTCCAATCAGACCAGCGACATCATAATCACTGATTCTCAAACCAGGATTCTTGTGCATCCATAAAGCATACACTGAGAAAACTGGAGTGTCAACCTAAACATTTGGAGGGTGAAGCAGACTATATTTGAGGTTAAACTATAGGACAGCCTTCTAGATAGTGTAACTTATTACCTGTGAATTTTGAAAATAAGATGGTCAACTTGAATACTTTAAAGGGGAAAGTTGATCATCGCAGAGAGAAAAATAGATTATCGAAGAGGGAAAAATAGACTATAATCTACTTCTATGGCTAACCTCAAAACTATTACATTTAAGCTTTCACAATTATTATGTTATTATAGCAAGTAAAATAGGTACTCACCAATTAGTTGGCAAAAATAACCCTCGTGACACTTTAACACGTAAAGGACGCGAAACCGGAAATGAGGTTAGAGTCCACGCTGGTGATATTGGAGGAAAAATAGGCGAACCCACATGACATTACAATTTTGGCGCGTATTTCACCAATCGACACTCTTTATAATGATTCTGACACTCTGGTAACAGTTAAGCAGAATATCAAATGAGTGTCTCCCTGACTAAAAAGAAAAAATTTCGGAAAGAGTGTTGTACTATCTAGAAGTTCAGACTGACTATCTACATTTTGACACTCAAAGTTTGACACTTCAGTTTTCTCAATGCACTCTTCCGAATATGCTTGTTTAATCTTTTAGCTGCGAGGAAATTTCAGTACAAATCGACGACTCATAAAATGCAAAATTTATACATAAAATCACTGAATATCTCAAGTAGAGTTCCCGACCTGACTGCTGGTCGATTTATCGACCAGCCCCGCATGCAACGTAAAGTGCAATGTAAAAATTTTTTCTCATTTGTCATGAAGGTTTAAAAGGGTATTTCTATGTAATTTCACGCGCTGAATATGAAAAAAATAATTTAAAAATTCCCGCAGACACCCTTGACTTTGAAAATCGTCAATTCAAGGTCAAATTTAATTTCTAATATAAGCCAAGTTTTTAGATGGTTTTCGTATGTAGTTTGATGCGCTCAATACATAAAAAATAGTAAAAACATTCCCGCAGACACCCTTGACCTTGAAAATCTCTATTTCAAGGTCAAATTTCATTTCTAGTATAAGCTAAGTTTTGAGAAGGTTTTTCTCATTTTTAGCGCATCAATGACGCTGGAAAGCCATCTCCAACTTTCGCTTATGGAAAAAATGAAATGTGACCTTCACTGTAGATTTTCAAGGTCAAGGATACCTCAGTGAGTTTTTTCAGTATTTTTTTCGTATTCAGCCCATCAAATTACGGAGGAAAACACTCTGAAATCCTCGCTTCTATACCAGAAATGAAATTTGACCTTGAAATACCGATTTTCAAGGTCAGCAATGTTTCGAGGAATTTTAAAACTATTTTTTACGTATTCAAAACATCAAATTTTGCCTAAAAACATTAAATATTTTTTACCTCTTTTGAGTGATCGATATATCGACCATCCCCGCAGCTAAAAAGTTAAAAGGTTTCATGAATGTCCGATCAAGCGGTTGCAATTTCTGACTCGTGTGTGGGGGTAAACTTGGAAACTTAGCAGAAAAATGTGGCCACGGCTACCCGACACGAAATGGCCAGGGCTATCCAACTCTATAACAAGTTTCAATAAAACTGCTGTAAATAAGAAAATACGCAAAAATATTGAACAAAAAGTACAGGTCACATAGTTCGAAAGTCAATTTATATATCCCAATCAGAACCAATCTGATATTTTTTTTAGCTTTATAAATATTTGATAATAAAGATGCTACATATTTCTCAAAATGCACCTGTTTTCTAGAGATCAAATGTCTGTTAGAATTACGGATTTCTCTTTTTTCTTGAAATCCGCAATTCTAACAGACATGTCTGTAGATTTTACAGGTTCATCTGTTGAGCTTACAAACAATCTGTGAACCCAACAGAAAAATCTGTAAATATTACAAAAAAAACTGCTGTCCCTATTCCAGCAGATGATATCTGTTGATTCAACAGTTTTTTTTTCTCCGTGCATAATTATTTCAACCTCATCAACAATCATATCTTCATTTTCTTAAATTATTATCTAACTCGGGTTCCCACATGAACTTTAAAACTTCTCACTATTATTTGCAATCAATCCAAATCATTCCAACCAAAGATTCATTCTGATTGATTCAGATTGAAAATTCGGATTTGATCAATCCAAGTTTAGATTGATCCGGATATATTCGGATTGAAAACTGAGTTACGATAGATTCGGATTAAATTAGATTGACACCTCGGATTAAATATGATTGAATCTGATTGAGTACGTCAAATTAATTTTTAACCGTTTTACATAAACAAGGGTTTCATAACGATTCTCGGATTGGTTCGAAATGAATCCGAATGGTTCGGAAACAGATTTCGGAATGGCTCGTAATAGCTCGGATTGAATTTCTTACCGGTACTTACCGATCTTATACTTTGATTTAGCAGCATAATCACAACTTATAATTCGAAGAAAAATTTTTTTTGTTTATAATTAGATGATATTTATATCTATACACAAATTCAAATATGCTTATAAGTTTTAGGTCAAAACTCACGCGCTACCGCAGTGTGTAAATATTATTTATAATCAATATATTAACTGTATACTAACTTGCGTTTTCAATAAATAAATATGTAATGGAAGCAAAATACTTAAAATTGCATAAAAGTCAAAACAATCGATTTTTTAAATCTCTTCTCTCAGCAGAATTTAGACTATTATTTCTTACTACCTTTTTCATGGACACTTCTCGCACGATTTAGATTATTTCCATTTACTGATTTTTCACCCTGTGTAGAAGATTTCAAACTTAAAATCATGTCAGATAAAAATCGCATGTATCCCGTGCAATGAATATACAATAGTACGTTCCCTGAAACAATGTCTAAAAAAAATTTCCTTTGAAATTTGAGCAAATCTTTTATATAAAATTTGCATGTAATAAGTGCAAGGTTGAGCCCTCCATTTTGCATAAATTTCGTATAAATTTTGCTTGTATTTCTAAGTAATTCTTCGTAATTTTTAATAATAAATTAACTTTATTTCAGATTGTTTTTTAATAAATGAACTTTGACATTTTATCGAAACATATTTTGTATAAATTTCTTTATTCTTCAAAATTGTACAGAATATATCGAAGAAAAAACTTTAAATATATATATATATATATATATAATTATTAATCTTATTATAATTATATATGTAATAATAAATAATAAATTTGAAAAACTTGATAAAAAATATTTCTGTTTATTGCATTGAAATTTATTACAAATTTCGCGCCATATTTGCATAAATTTTGCATGTAATGACGGACACAACCTTACACAAACTTTACACAAATCTGTCAAGATAAAAAACTTTTGCATGCAAAATGTGTTATCGGAGTTCAATTTTAATTTGCTTCTTCCCCTACACCATATACTTTTCAAAATTTCTGTTTTCGCCTTAAATTACTAAAAATTACAAGTAATCAAAACAATCGTGGCAATCAAAGAATAAATCATAATTTTGCAACTCCAAAATATTATAAGACAAGTAGAAGAAAAATAAAGACTCTATTTTTCATACAACGAGAGAAACAATTTTTGACATTCAGAATTATACATAATACTAATACTAACGAAATAAAAAACGAAATTGCACGGAATTGCTTATTCGCTCATTGAAATGATGAGGATCGTCACGCTAACCTGAAACATATAAAAGTAAATGCAATATATTATAATTGATACACAATTTACACAAATCTAATACCCTCTCATATGTGAGATTGATTCAAGTAAAGACTAAAATCTACCAAAGTATTCAATCTACAAAAAAATTATTAGAAATAACCAAATATTAGATTGTTTTTATATCAATTCATTTATTCAGTTGATCAAACCAAATATTTATTGAATTGGCGAAACGTTTTTCTGGGTTCAGATGTGGAATAAAATGTTCCGTACCCATTTTTTTGGCAACCAACAAAATATTTGATTAAATAAAAAAACGTCTGTTAGAAAAATCAAAGATGTTTGCTAATTCAATGACTTGAATATGTTACAGATGTTTCTCCGAGGAAATTAAAAATAAATGCATTAAATATTCGTGAATCATGCAGTCACTTTTCAAATGGGAAAAAAAAAATTCTTAATCGCTACAGAGTGCGGATTCGAACCCTAGCTGACTTCTAACTATGTATCTCATACCTAACGACTTAAGCCTCGCGTATAACGAATGGTACAAAAATTCTAAATAGATTTTCAAATAATTTAAAATCCCTCTGTTGAAAAAGAGATGCTTCCGACTGTGCCGGGATTCGAGCCCGGGTCCTTCAATTGCCGGTCGACTGCTCTCCGGGCTCGAGAACCCGAGAATTTCGAATTCTCACCTGGGTTTGAGAACGCAAAACGATCGGGATTTCGAAATTTTCGAGTACCCGAAGTGTGGCGTCTACTCAAATTGTTTCGGGTTTTCGAAAAACTTAGGTACCTAAAAATTTTCAGTTCTCGAAGCATTGCTACACTTGAATTCAAAATTTTCTTAGGAGTGGTTATTCATATGAAAAACAATACACATATCAATTTTAGGATAAAACCTTCAAAAACTTGTTTTAAAATAACTCAAATTTTTTAATACACATTCAAATATTTATTCTCAGGAATAAATTCTAGTGCATTGATCTAAACAACTATGTGGACCCATTCAAGATCCCGAAATTTTCGGGTATTCGAACCTCTCCGAGAACCCGAAATTTTCGAGTACCCAAACCTCTCACAGAACCCGCTTCAAGAATTCAAACTACTTCGGGAACCCGACATTTTTAGGCACCTAAACTTTTTCGAGATCCCGGAATTTTTCGAGCTTTTGAAATTACTTGGCCAGTCTTGATTCGAAGTGTTAAAAGCTCGTCTTTACCCGATCAAGTATCGGGCTTTGAGTTTTTCGCACATTCCTGATTCTAACAAAATCTTGAACATCATTATGTCGTGACATGGTCCGGCACATGCTCATTGTTTTATTGGCCCACAATAATTAATTTAGACTTTTACCATTCATAATTTTTTTTTCCACAATTTTAAGCAAGTTTTCAAGAAAATTCAGTTTTACAATTAACTCATAAGGAAAAGTTGAAAACGCTTATTTCGCACTTCAAAAATTTTGTTTAAAACATGGAATTATTAAATTTTAATGGTATTTTTTTAAATCAAAACGAAAAATATACATCCTATCGAAAAAATTTTCTAATTAGAATTTGTAGACCCCATTCAGGAAAATAATTTTCCATCTCATCGTTTTTTCGTATCTCACGTATTCTATTTAAAAAATGGAATTTTTTAATTCTGGTCGTATTTTTTTAGACTGAAACAAAAAATATAAATTTTGTCAGAAACTGTGTCTGATAAAATTTGTAGACTTTATTGAAGCGAATAATTTTTCATCACGTTTTTTTCATATTTCACATATTATGGTTAAAAAATTGAATTTTGGATTTTCAATAGTATTTTTTTAAATTAAAAAGAAAAATATACATCTTATAAAAAAATGTTGCGTTTCGAATTTGCAGATCTTTTTATAGTAAATAATTGTGTATCATAACGTTCTTTCGTATCTCGTATAATTTAAGTGAAAAATGGAATTTGGATATTGACTTTTCTCAAGTTTTAACATACTGTAACATTCCTAATTTTAGTTTAATCAAAAAATCTTATAAGGAAAATTAGTAGAGATTTATGAGCACTATCAGAAACCAATATAGCAATTTTCTGTTTAAAAAAAAAATTGGAAAAATACAACAGACGCTCTTATTTTCACAATTTTGCTCGGATGTAGCTGAATAACGAACTCCTCCTTTTTTCGGGGGTTTTAAGAAATGTGCCAAATTTTAATTCAACCCGATAATTCTATTCACTTTCGTGAAAACTATTTTTTCTGACTCAGGGGGTCTCAAAACGAAAGAATTCAATGAAAACTCTAAAAGTGATTTTTCACTAAACTAATAAAAATTTTGCACGAATTTGAGCTTCTAATTATTATATTCCAAGGTACTCCTCACACTTTGACCATTTTTTAAAGAAAGAACCTCTGGCACTGAAAAGTACCCCCACTTGTGGCCAAAACAAATGCCCTTTCTAAATTTCATAATTTTATGTTTTTCAACTCCTAAAAATCGTTTTTCAAAAAAACTGACCACATACCGAATTACTTATTACAAATTCCTTAGACAACATCTATCACAACTGCCTTGAGATTTTCAATTAATTGTCAAGTTCAGTAATTTTCACAGACCAAGAATTAGAATCTTCATTCTTGGCCAATTATGAAAGGTTTTACGAATGTCCATAAATTGCCCTATTATAAATATTTCTTGATATTTTACTGAAAATTTCTGAATATCTATCGACTTTGTGTCTTATCTTCAATTTCGGGACAAAATTCCTACTTTACCGACATTTCAGTTAGTGTAACCCTATTTCTATAAAAATTAAGACAGGTAACTGAAATTTTGTAGAATCAAATAATAGTATAATTCGTATTAAGTGCGGAAATACTTATTTTAAAACAAGAGCGAGTCACGATTCGCTCGCGTGGTTTAATACATTCCACACGTGATACGAACGATATTTTTTGTCCGTTGTATACCGAAAGTTAGCTGATTCAGTGTTGTAACTTTCAGTTTACGACGGACAAAAACTACATTATCATAGGTTTATTTGGTCATAAATTTTCATTATTACTCTATAAAACTGAATCAGTGAAAATATATCAACTGATGAATCAGTGCCCTGCTTTGATTTCACTGAGAAATCAGTGAATGCGTCACGTGAACATAACTTTTGAATTCGCGAATTCAAAACTTTCATCTACACTTTACTGATTTATCGTCCCTTAAAAGAATAATAATTACGTCATTTCGTTTTAGTGTTGTTTAGCCTAAAATAAACGAGTTCATCAATCGTTAAAATATATTGCTCGTTTTATTACTCCCACCTGAAGCTTTCACTGATTCAATAAGTGAGTTCAATCTATTTCACTGATTCATCAGTCGAATTTCACGTATTCTCAGTGAAAGACTTATAGCTGCTGCCACCAGTGAAAAGTCACTGCGAATCAGTGGCCTTTCACTGATTCAGGTTTAGAGAGTATGGAAAATTTCTTAAAAGTTTTTTTTTATACTGAACATTTATGATCAGACAGACTTTCAATTACTCGCACAAATTTTAAATTCGTTATCTCGGTTTTTACAGAAATGGAGTTACACAAATGGAAAATACTGATAAGGTAGGAATCTAGTCACGTGATCCGGTTGGTCCATGGCCTTAAGGGGACCGTTCTATCATTTTCGGCAAAATCGTAACTGAACTTTGTACATAGATTTAAAAAAAATTGCAAATGTTAGATACATCAAACTTTCCACACATATAGTCCTTTATTATTAGAGTACAAAAAAATTTTATTGTTTGTAAAAATCTTGACTGGAGTGCATTATCTATGCGACTGAAGTTGACTCTGAGCCGCGCGCAGTGGTAAACGGTGTGCACGATTACGCAAGAATGACCCGACCGATTTGGATGAAATTTTGAACATTTATCGAAAACACTATAACGCTGTAAATGACGTTCCGTTTTTTGCAAAAAAAAAATTTTTTTATATGTTTGTTTAATAAAAAAGAGTAAAAAAAACGAAAATTTTCGTATACTAGTGTAAAATTTAAAAAAAAAACAAAAATTTTTATTTTTATAAGCACGTCATTTACAAGATAATATAATTATCTACATTTTTTATATACACTTTTTTGTTATAGGAACCTTCAAGTCGGCTGTACCTTGCACACCGTTTACCACTGCGCGCGGCGCAGAGTCAACTTCATTCGCATAAATAATGCACTCCAGTCAAGATTTTTACAAGCAATAAAATTTTTTTGTACTCTAATAATAAAGGACTATATATGTGGAAAGTTTGATGTATCTAACATTTGCAATTTTTTAAAAATCTATGTACAAAGTTCAGTTACGATTTTGCCGAAAATGATAGAACGGTCCCCTTAAAGAACTAATTTTTACCGTGTATAGACATTGAACATTATGATCTACCTTGTTGACTCTGTTGCGCTTGGATTAATTGTTGAATCGCTGGTGGTATATTTTTGGAATACTGAGGTCCTTGTTCTCTTTGTGGTGCTGATATTGGTTGATAAAGAGCCTTGTAATTAGGCTGCTGCTGTTGTCCTTGACCCGGACGTAATTGAGGATTATAAGCTGCTGCGCCTTGTTGCTGATATTGAGGATTGTAAGCCGGCGCTGCTGCTTGTTGTGGAACAGGTCCATATGCAGGTTGTTGGGGTGCATATGCAGGTTGCTGTGGTGCATATGCAGGTTGCTGAGGCGCATATGTGGGTTGCTGAGGTGCTGATCCAAATTGAACGTTAGGACGATATCCGGAAGCTTGCGCCTGTGTTTGAACTTGATTTCTTCCTTGACCGTGACCAGGTGTTAGTTGCGGTGGGGGTGGAGCAGGAATATTAACTATTGGTTCACGAGCTTGTTGGAACTGCAACAATTGCTTAATTTGTGCTGGAGCTTGAGAGTAAGGCCTATAATTAGGCTGCTGTTGCTGTTCTTGTCTTCTTTCTCGGACATAATCTGTTTCAATTAATAAAATATAATATAACATTTTCCATTGATGCTGAAAATTATTAATTATAAATTAGAGTCGCCTATTATGAAATAAAATTCTAACATGTGATAGCGGAGTTCCAATTAAAGTAAGAAATGTAATTTAGTGGTTTCATCACAAACTAAATTTATCTTCATAATCATTAAATAAATCTCATTATAATACCGATTTACTTTTTATTAACAATTTTCCAGGACATCCCATATTAGGAGCATACTTTTGTAATTTTACAATCAGTAATTCTTTACATTTTTCGACTTTCGGAAAAAATACATAAACTAGATTTTTCATTTTGGACTCTTGAAGTTTATTTAGTTCCCTGCCCGAGTCGAAATTAAGAACGTTATTTGAAGGGTCATAATTATTATAAGAAAATCTATAGAAATAAAATAATGATTTTAATTTAAAATCATGATATCATATAATATGCAAATTATTTCAGGATATATATTGGAATAAGACAAGTTGACATGCAATTCAATAAGGTGTATAAATATTATTTATGCATTTTTACATGAGAATGAAATTACTCATTAATTTGCAGAAAATGTATAACAAAGTGTGCAATTAACAATAATTTTTTGGATCAATCTTATCAATACAGTCTGCAGTTGAAACGACCATACATCAAATGTCTGCTTAAAACCGCCCAAACAACGACTAAAAATGAAGCGAAACAAGGCGGTGAAACAGAGAATTCTCGAATAAGAACTACCTAGTCAGACCAATCCGTATTGTGACGACGTTCACAAAAAATTCAGTTCTGCGCCAGTACTGGTTAGCCGCTACTGACTTGCCATTACTGGCGAAGTACTAAAGTATTATTTTACACTGGAAATAGGATTCCAACTATAATTTTATTGAAAAGGAAAGTTATTCAAATATTGATTATTATATCTAATTCGAAAAAATAACTAATTATTTCCATAATTAATAAATAAAATAAAGTTTATTATTTTTATATTATATAATATCTGATATTAATAATGAAACAGGAGTTATATCGACCCTTATTATTAATATTCAAATATTGTTGATGTTCTTAGTTGGCTTTAGGGTCCAGAAAAAATGTAACTCAAAGTTTCATATTTTCAAACGTTTCGACTCAGATTGGAGTCCTCATCAGTGAGAATTTATTTCTATAAAAATACAAAGGAAGAAACTTAAAAAATAGCACGTGTGACCGATGAGCATTGTTGTAAAAAATGATATAAAAGAATTGCGAGTGTGAAACTATAAAATTAGTCTTAATAACTAAATTTGCACAAAGAAATGAAACTGTAACAAACCAAATATTTCTGTAAAAATACTGAGGGGAGAAAATTGAAGAATTGCGCGTGTGACGGATAAGCATTGTGTTAAAAAACGGTATAAATGAATTGTACATGTGAAACTATAAAAAATTGGTCTAACTAACTAAATTTACAGGAAAATAAAAAACTGTGTCAACATTTTTTCAATAAAATTACTGAGGGGAAAAAAACTTAAAAAATAGAACGTGTGACGGATGAAATATTGTGATAAAGCGATATAAATGAATTGTACATGTGATATATTATAAAATATGGTATAAACTAAATTAAAAAAAATCTGCCCGCTTGGCGGACACATTCTCATCGCGCGCCTGGGGCGCGCGATTTGATCGTCGCGCTTCGCGCTCGGTCTTGTGCTCTTCGCATACGTTTAAGTTTATTTGTTATAATTTAATACTGAAGCTTAAACCAATTTAATGATATTAAAGATGATTTAAATTAGTCATTTTCTCAAATTCACTAAGTTTCTTTTTCAGTTTAAGTGAAACAGGAAATTCAGTTTACTTAAGGCTCTATCGGCCTTAAGGAACACATTCTCATCATGACACTCGCGCTTCGCGCTCGATTTTCTGTATGCATTTTTGTAACTTTTTAATAAATTACATGATTATTGATAAATTTATTTTCTTTCAAATATCTCAAAAAGGAAAAACAATCGTAGACTTTATTTAAGGAAACGATTTTGCAGAACAACGCTTATTTCGTATCTCATATATTTTGGTGAAAAAAATCGAATTTTTTCAATATTAAAAATCAAAAAATTGAAATATACATCCTCTCGAGAAATTTCTCGATAAGAATGTGTAGACCTTATTTAGCCAAACAATTTTTCATCTAAAAGTTTTTTTTGTATCTCACATATTTTGTCTAAAAAATGGAATTTTTGAATTTTAATCGTACTTTTTGGAATTGAAACGAAAAATATATCTTTTATCAGAAACTGTGTGAGACAAAATTTGTAGATCTTTTCGAAACGAACAACTTTGTATTCTTACGTTTTTTTGGTATTTCCAATATTATTGTTAAAAAATTGAATTTTGGATTTTCAATGGTTTTTTTTTAAATTAATAAGAAAAATATGCATCTTATGAAAAAATGTTACAATTCAAATTTATAGGTCTTTATGTAAAAAATAAGATTGTATTACAACGTTTTTTCGTATCTCGTATAATTTAACTTGAAAATGGAATTTTGATATTGACTTTTTTCGAATTTGAATATGGTGTAACATTTCTAATTTTGATTTAATCAAGAAATGTTATCAGGATAGTTTGTAGATATTTATGAGCACTATCAAAAACCAGTATTAAAATTTTTTATTTTTTTAAAAAATTATTTTCAAAAACACAAAAGTAGTGCTCAATCCCTCAATTTTGATTGGATGTGGCTGGTTAACGAACTTGTCCTTACTTTTTCGGCTCCGATAAAGTGTACCAAAGCTCAATTCAATCTGATAATTCTGTCGAGAGTTATGCCGCACACGACCTACAGACAGACAGACAGACAGACAGACGGACAGACAGACAGACAGACACTTTCGTAAAAACCCTTTTTTCTGACTCAGGGGGTCTCAAAACGTAAAGATTTGATGAAAATTTCGAAAGTCATTTTTCACATAAAACCAATACCTTCTCATCCATGATGAGAATGTAAAAAAAAAATATAAAAACTGTGCAAAAGAAATTTTTTCTAAATCCCAAAAAAATGTACGTGTGACGGATAACCATTGTAGAAAACAATATGAGTCAATTTCACATGTGAAAAAGTAAAATTGTTCTAAAAAAAAAAAAAACTAGATTCAATGAAATAAAAGTCAAACAAAATGTGAACTCATCACAATAAAATATCACCGAAACATTAAAACTGACCTGACAATCATTAGTGAAACAAAATTGAAATGACACAATCACAAATATTCCTTTTTTTCTTTCTTTTATATCGTCGCGAACGAGGTGACCACATAATTTTTGTAGATACAAACTTGTCACGACAGATTTTCCTTCAAAACTGAGTTGCATTTGGCAACAGACTTGGAAAAAGCTTTGTAAAGTAAAGTGGAGGGTGAGGATTTTTTTCTAGGAGAGTTTCGGCTAAAGGAAAAGGAGAGAACAAAAATGTGTAAAGATGTCCACAAGATGACCAGGATGCTGTGACAAAAGGGGGCTATGATATTTGAGACGTGTCATAAACAGTCTGTATATGACTTAGAAATTTCTGCCGCAATCTTGAATGTTCTGATACCTATATCTGGAAATTGTGAAACTTGTAGCAGAAATAAGTTTACGTTTTTTGGAGTTTTTGAGAGGCAGATACAAAGTATTGAATGTTCTGATACCCGTATATGGTATTATAACACTAGTAAAAGAAATAAATTTACGTTTTTGGATAAATGGAATTTGGTGCAGTTGTATGTATCGCAACATTGTAAAATTTTCTGAAAAATTGACAAGAGAAGTATATTTTCGAACTCCATAAAAAATGCATTTTTTAAAGGAGATTGAAGTTAATTATTCAAGAGGGGGAGGTAAAAAACAGATAGGTTCTCAGTGTCTGTTCTCTGATTAACAACATGAGGTTTGCTGGCTATATGAGTCATATCCAGTATCATTCGTTTTTTGTAGTTACTAGATCTGTCAACTATGTTAACTGCATTAAAATCGAATTTATGGTCTTGGTTCCAAGCATGTTTAGTTAAAGCAGTCCATTTGTCAGGGGGGTTGAAGGCATCTTTTTTGTGTTCAGTAATCCTAGTTTTTAATGGACGTTTGGTTGTACCTATGTAGGAAGTTAAAACTTTTTATTCACTGTTTTTTTGGATTGTTATAGAAAAAATTTCTTTTCCACAGTTTTTATATTTTTTTTGTTTAATTTAGTTTATACCATATTTTATAGTATATCCCATGTATAATTCATTTACACTGAGAAAAAAATTTATCCAACAAAACTTCTTTTGTTGTCCAGACAAAATATTTTGTTGTCACAACAAAACATTTTGTTTGAGTAACAAAATTTGATTGATATAGCAAAATGTTTTGTTGGCACTACAAAAGAATTTTGTTAGCTAAATACTAACAAAATATTTTTGTTGATTTGACAAAACTGTTTTCTCAGTGTATATCGCTTTATCACAATGTTTCATCCGTCACACGTTCTATTTTTTAAGTTTTTTTCCCCTCAGTAATTTTATTGAAAAAATGTTGACACAGTTTTTTATTTTCCTGTAAATTTAGTTAGTTAGACCAATTTTTTATAGTTTCACATGTACAATTCATTTATACCGTTTTTTAACACAATGCTTATCCGTCACACGCGCAATTCTTCAATTTTCTCCCCTCAGTATTTTTACAGAAATATTTGGTTTGTTACAGTTTCATTTCTTTGTGCAAATTTAGTTATTTAGACTAATTTTATAGTTTCACACTCGCAATTCTTTTATATAATTTTTTACAACAATGCTCATCGGTCACACGTGCTATTTTTTAAGTTTCTTCCTTTGTATTTTTATAGAAATAAATTCTCACTGATGAGGACTCCAATCTGAGTCGAAACGTTTGAAAATATGAAACTTTGAGTTACATTTTTTCTGGACCCTAAAGCCAACTAAGAACATCAACAATATTTGAATATCTGATATTTTTACATAAAATATAATAAATATTTAATTTCAAAATATTAACAATAATTAAAAAATTTAAAGAATTTCAAATCTTTCTGGAATATTTAAACTTAATTTGCATCTATTTGCGATATAAGAGTTTGAAATTGTCTACGAGGACACCTGGCGGTAACGTATCCTATCTTATACGCGACTAGTGATCCTCCGATAATGTAGGCAGTGGCAAAAATTTCAAACTCAACTAGTTAATTGGAAATAATTTTAAAATATTATTATAATACAATTTTTCAAAAATTATATAATAATATCAGCTATATTTCTTTAACAATAAAATCCTTAACAATATCTTTCGAAATTTGATTGAAGTACTAAGTTTGGTTGGAATAGGTAAAAGATTTGGAAGGAGTCATTTGGTAGAAATAGGCGTAGTCGAGAAGTTAGCGTGCGTTAGTTGTAGGTCGTAGGATGCGTCGTTAGAAAGGTTGTAGGTTCGAATCTCATAGGCAAAACAATCTTTATAAAAAAAATTCCACGAAAACTTGATACTATATATAAGTTAAATAATTTGATTTTTTTTCATTTATTATTTATACAATCCCAAGTTATAGTGATCAGTACTATACCACTATTGGTTGCCAGTACGGTCCAAGTACTGTTTAGACAGTGATAGCATGCCCGTATCCGGCAGTACGGGCGTAGTACCGCGCCCATACAGAACCCAGTACTGACTTGTCATTAGGGTTTAAGTACTGGTTGGCCAGTACTGACAAGCTAGTACTGTAAAAGCGTTATTATTACTGTATTATTCCAGTACTGATTGTCAGTACCAAGCCCCTATTCGATAGTACGGGCGTAATACTGCGGTCGTTGTTAAAGTTCTGACCAATCCCAGTACTGGATTGTCAGTACGGTTTAAGTTCTGGTTAGGTAGTAATAACATGCCAGTATAAGCCCAGTACTGATTGGTACTTACATCTACAAGTACTGGCAAGCGTTATCATCCCCGTATTATTCCAGTACTGATTGCCTGTGCCCAGGCCCGTATCCGGCAGTACAGGCGTAGTACTGCGGTCGTTGTTAAAGTCCGACCAAGCACAGTACTGGCTTGTCAGTACGGTTTAAGTTCTGGTTAGCTAGTAATGACATGCCAGTATAAGTCCAGTACTGATTGGTACTGGCATTTAGTACTCTACCAGTACTAAACGTAAAGCGTTATCATCCCCGTATTATTCCAGTACTGATTGTCAGTACCAAGCCCGTATTCGATAGTATGGGCGTAGTACTGCGGTCATTGTTAAAGTTCGACCGAGCCCAGTACTGACTTCCCAGTACGGTTTAAGTAATGGCATGCCCGTATAAGCCCAGTACTGACTGGTACTGTTATGTAGTACTAAGCGGGTACTCATAAGCCACTACTGGTAACGTGTTATCATTCCCGTACTATGCCAGTACTGATTGCCAGTATCGCGTCTATATCGTCTGATTAGGTAGTTTTTTTGCCCAAAGTCCGCCTCAATAAAGCGAATTTAAATTTGTCCAACTAAAATCCATTAATATAACATTCTTAATTTCGACTCAGATACACAATTTCCAATCAGCAAAAATAGAGTTGGTATTTGACATTAGGGGGACTCTCTTTTTCCTTTTTGTTAATTTTTCGCACATAATGTTGTAGTAAATATAAATAATATATGATTCGGAGTATAAGTACAAGATAGGGAAATTACTTGATAAAAATATAAAATATTTCTATTGCTCCAGTTTTGCAATAGGAGATATTATATCGTTACAAATCAGCGAAGAAAAAATAATTATTCATACTCACATGTATATAAATTCTCTTATTCAGCGAAAGGATAACTTACCCAGACCGGTTTTCTGGTACACTTCCGGATTCTGATCTATATTTCCAAGTCCTGCCGTGCACAACGTTGTGAATGTGCTCAACAAAATCTGCAATTGAAAATCCATTATATTTTTAAATTTATCTTTAAGCGCATTTAAATAATATGGTTTCCAATAAGCAATTAACAGCTGTATAATTCCGTAGCAAATATTTAATGGGAGTATTTACAAAAGTGCAATTAGAAAAAGATAAGTATCATTGAGTTCTAAAGACTATCTTTAATTTCTAAATGAGATGTTAGTTTTTACAGGCAATGTATTTTTGCCGTTTCCGGTAATATTATTATACAAGCTGCCCCTAGTATAAATCGCAGACAAAAGAATTCAAAAGTATAGAAAGGAAAGCAAAAACGTGTGAGTTGAAGAGAATCACTACTTCCAATACTCCCGGATAGATTAAAAAAATGTAATGAGTAAACTCACGTAAACGAGTAATTATATTTAAAAAGACCCCTTTGCATGTATGATTTAGTCAATATACGCCAATCTGACTTTCTCTTTTGATATATAAATGAAGTTCACGTTATACGATTAATACTCTAATAATTTTTAATTATGATGCACTTACGAATAATCTCATGATGAGGCACTTGATGATTATTTCGATACGAACTTAAGAAAACTGGCGGTCGCGTGGCGACGCACTTCTATATGGGCAAGTCTTACGGAGGTAAATGACCACCACCAGAGTTTCATGCTTCGTTGGATTCAAAATTTTTTAATTTGCTCCTATGATTACGTAAGACCTTGTTAGACTAGGCGTTAGTCTAAGAGACAGGAAGTGTTCGGGTCCATGGTGCGGTCTATAAACGAAAAAATATTCTGCATAAATCTAAAGTTTCATACAGCAACGATTAAGGATTAAGATTTTTCACATCAGCAACAGACTGTCCTGTTATAATAATCAGTCTTATACATTCCAGGTCAGGGCCAGCTCAAGAAATGTCTGTATGGTAAAAATAAAAAAGGATTGTTATCCATAAAAAAATTTGCATTACCTAAACCAAACTTGATATATGGACCAGGCCAGAGCCAGGTCATCATTTTTTTAAGCATTTGAACACTTTCTGAGCAACATTTTCACTGTGGCTCAGGGCAGGTCTACATTGAGGAGCTCAAATTGGTAACAAAAGATATGGCTAGACCAGGGCGAGATCGAGTAGCCCGGTTAGGCTATGGTATGGCGATTTCTACACAGGTCAAATGGGAATGTTAGTGAAAAAAATCGTGACAAGATGGTGCCTGATTTGATGCAACACCATCTTCCAGATTTTCAATTTAAATGACAGGATTAGACTCAGGTTCAGCGTGTCATCCAAAGTTGAGCCAGGTTAAGATATTTCTGCATACTTAAATTCGCCCGTGTAGAAATTTCCAGGTCTGACGCTAATACAGCAATAAAACAATGAGGGAAGCTTGGGTTTGGCCTAAAACGGCTGACAAACCTGGCCCCCAGACCAGGTTCGGAGTTTTATGCCATATCATGGCCAACATAATCAGGCTGTCAGATTTGGGCCCGGTCACTGTTATTGAAAACTTGGTAGAGCATATTTCGAAAATGCGTCTACCAAACAGGGCTTTAATCAGGCTCAGCATTTCAAACCAACCCAAAGTTTGTCATTTCTTGGTCACTATTCCAGGCCCAGACCTGGCATGTCTTGACTTAACATGAAACGCTGAGGCAAGTCTGAACATAAAATATTAAAATTATCAAATTTTTTTTTTATTTATCTAACCGGGCCCAGGTCTGGTTCAGTGCTTCATGCCAAACTAAAGACAGTTCTAGAAATTTCTGCACGAGTTCATATTTTTAGAAAGTTATTTCGATTCTTACTAAATATTATCTAGTTTTATAAATGTTTCCAAATGTGTTTAAATTGCCCGTGTAGAAAAAGCCAAGCCTGGCCAGAGTCGGACTCATCCACAGGCGATTTAAAGACCAAGCCCAAGCCTAGTTTAGCGTTTGATGCTGTGTCACAGCTCGCCAGGCCTGTGCCCAACTTGGGCCATGCTGAAATTTTCGCACCCATGCCCTCTTAACTAAGTTATACCAATAGATTTTTTTCCTTAGTCTGAAAACTTTGAATATATCCCCAATAAAAAGGGTTTATTATCTTTAAAAAAATTTTATAACCCAACACAGGTAATTTGATACTTGATGCAATCCTCTGAATAATTGCAGCAATGCACTTAATCGATACTTTGGTCATATGACCTCTTTTATTTAAATGGACGTTTCTTTGGTCGAATGACCACATAAAAGTATTTCTTACCCCACCATAAGAAAAATTCGTACTAATTATACTTTTATTTCTTAAAACAATCCAGGAGTAAAGCAATTGATGAAAAATCGCATTTTTAATATAATAAATAATATATAATGTATACTACAAAACAGTTTATATATTTTTAAAAATATATTTATTGGCATAATCACTAAACATATGTATATGTGTTTTACAATCATAGACAAATATATTATTTAATATTTATGTTCGCGAATTCACACTTCATACATTAAAATAGAAAGTATTAGATTAATTATCTGTATCTCACTTTTTCATTATCGCAGAGAAGCGTTGCAATTATTTCAAACGTTCTAACATACATTAAAGCAGAATCTGATATAGTAGTAGATAATGTAAATTTTCACTTTCTTTCATGTCAGAAAGTCACTCGTTTATATCAAGTTGTAGCTCTTGGGAATTGCTGTTCCAATATAAATTGAATGCACGCACTTTCTAGATGAAATCGATACAATCTATACGGGAAGAAGTATTAGATTAAAATCAACTTGGATTATTAAATGCCGTTCCCGTAAATGAACAAATTTACATTCCAGCTTATTATCCAGTTTTTGAAGCATAAATCTATATGTCAGACTTTCTTTTTCATATTGGATACATTTATCGAGATATGTTGTGCATAAAATAAAGATGTGCTTTGAAATTAAGAATTATGACCCATACAGAAATATTTCCATGGCCGAGACCTGGCCCAGACTTGGAATGTCCTGAAGAGCCAGGCCTGATCTTGGTCAACAGACGAAATATTGCAACGTCATGTTTTAATATTCAATCTGCCTGACTGCTCAGGTTTGATCCAGCTTTTCATTCTGGGCGAGTGCCAGGTCACGGAATTTCATTTTTTTGAGGTAAAAGTTAACCTCTTCAATAAATAGTGTCTGATCTTTAATTTAATTTTAGATGGCTGAATATAAAAAGTTGTATACATCTTTTCGTCGATTAAGAGTTTAAAAAAATATATATATATATTTTGAAATATTATATCCTGTACAGGAATCCTGCAATCAAGCTCTAATCTGAACTAAAACGCTACGTTCGATATGGGCCCGGTCGGGGAGTCTAAAAATGCGACAGAAGGCGTTGCAATAATTGATTCCCCAGTTCATGTGCGGTGTTTAATTTTGAACTGCGAAATGCCCTATCAGGCATAAATTTCTAACACTAGCGCGTTATTTTTGAGCCGCAACGTGGTAAAGACTGGGATTTAATATTGCTGTTCTGAAACAGGACGAACTGGTACTGATCCTTGACCGTAATACTGTCCTTGTGGTTGAGCTTGTCCGTAATACTGTCCACGTGCTTGAGCTTGACCTTGAGTTTGACCTTGATATTGAGGAACATACTCAGGTCGAGGTGCTGGCTGTGTTGCATATTGCTGTTGTGGTTGAGGCTGCGGAGCATATTGCTGTTGTGGTTGTGGCTGCGGAGCATATTGCTGTTGTGGTTGTGGTTGCGGGGCATATTGCTGCTGTGGCTGAACAGGTTGTGGTACGTAAGGTTTTTCTGGACGATAATTAATTTGATTGGCTGTATTGTCGTATGGAATTTGTGCTTGGTATTTCAAAATGGATGCGATTTGTGAAGGTAGATTTGTAGAGTATCTGGGTTGGGGTTCAACTGGTGGTTGTGATATTCTTTTATACTGAGAAAGATCTGGCTGTTGTTGCTGTTGGTAACCAGGAGCCTGACGTTTTGACCTAGAGTCAGGACGGTATTTGGCTCGATACTGACCTCGAGCTTGAGTTTGATATTGTTGACCTTCAGCTGGTTGCGAAGCTGCTTGTTGCTGTCTTTCTCTTACTGCTTGCTGAACTTGCCGGGGATATTCTTCTTGAAATTGCTTAGCATGCAATTGAGCAGCACTTTCAGTGTCATACCTGATAAAAAATAATTAAAAATTATGTTTCTGAAATTTTATCCAGTGATACTTGCAGAAGGATTAATCACTTGTGCATTTTTTTTGACGTATTAAAGTAGTAATAGGAAACTATTTTTAATATACAAAGTATGATCGTAAGTTTGATTTTTAAAATTTGATTAAATTTCCAGGGTTTAAAGAAATTCAATATAACAATGCCGAGAGTTTAGCACAAATTTAGAATTAGATTATTTGGCCAATTGGAACAGATTTACAAGTATTTAAAGTCATTTTCAAAGATGTCAAGCAATTTTAGAAGACATGGAATTACCAAAAATTTTAGAAGATTAAAAACATTTCAAAAGACTTCAACTGCAGTAAAGATGTTTCAAAAATGATCTAGAGATTTGAAAATAAATCAAATAAAATAATGTAAAAATATTTCGAAAGATTCAAAAATCATAAATGCAACAGATTTCATGAAAGTAAAAACAAAATTTAGATGGCATTAAAGATTTAAAAATATTAGTGCAAGTGATTAAACCTTGCCATAATATATAGTATTAATACCTAAATGGTTCGGGGATAGAATTAAGATAAGGTATTTGAGCCTGATACTCCAAGATTTGTTTAATTTGAGCGGGAGCATTACTGAAAGGAGTGTAATTAGGTTGGACCCGAGGTTGAGTTGGTGCGGGTTGGTGAGCTTGCTGACGAACTGGTTGTCTTCGTAAAGGTTTTTGAATTGCTGATTGTGGTGCTGCCGTTTCTGCGTATTGTGGTTGAGCTTGTGGTTGAGGTTGACGATCACGTCCAAATGACCTCCAATTTACTCTTAAACCTATCAGTTCAAAGAAAAGTGAATTGATTAATTATTTTGAACAATTTGATTAATTAATTTAATCAATTATTCAACCAATTAATTATTTAATAATTATTGATTCTGTTATTCAAGCTATTATAATTTAATTGAGCTAATTGATTTATTTAATCAATAACGTAATTTTATAATTAAATATTAATATGATAATTAGATAGTTTTGTAACATACCACTTGGGTCTTGATATTGCAATGCACGTCCAGATCCTTGATTAACGGCGCCTTGATTTGAATCGTAAGATCCTTGCAGGTAAGTTTGGGCGCCTCCATGCGTAGGTCCTTGAATTTGAAAATCCGTATTCGCATCCGTTGCACCCTTAATTTGGAAATCAGTATTTCCATCTGTTGCTCCTTGTATCGTGAAATCTCCTGTCCCCAATGACGCTAAAAATAACGTTCGCGATGTTTAATTTTTAATTTATTTTTTATTATATTTAATATTTCCATATTTTATTTAGATTTTTTAACCATTAAATGATAAATGTGCTCTATAAATCTGAATCAGTCAAAATCTACTGATTATCAGTGAAATTTTACTGATTCAAATAGCTAAAAAGAAGTTACTGTGAATCAGTCAAATTTCACTGAATATTTGAGTGAGAATTAAGTGATTTAACAGTGGGAAGTATTGTCTTCACTGACTAATCAGTGGGAATTAACTGATTAAGCAGTGAAAAATATTTTTTTCATTAATGAATCAGTAAAAAGGCAATTCACTGATTCAATCAGATTTAGAGTTTCAGATTTAGAGAGTGTAATTTTATTCAGGCACATGAGCTCAACCCGTGTAGAAATTTTGCCATGACACTGATCAGGGCCCGATCGGGCATTCCCTAGTTTAATTATAGATAGGACTTGTATCGACCCTTTGATGAATATTCGATATATGTGTAAATTGGCTTTAGGGTCCAGAAATGATGAAAACTCAGTTATTACATTCTTTCAAACGTTTCGACTCAGGTTGGAGTCCTCATCAGTGAGAATTTATTTCTATAAAAAATACAAAGGAGGAATCTTAAGAATTGAACGTGTGACGGATAAACATTGTAGTAAAAAAGTGATATAAGAATCGCAGGTGTGAAAATAAAATTGGGATAAGTAACTAAATTTGCAATACAGAAAAACTGTAACAAAACTGTACAAAAAAATTTTTTTCGTAAAATTGCTAAAAAGAACCTTAGAGACATTGTAATACAATGATATAAATGAATTATGCATGTGAACCTATAAAATTGGTCTAAAACTGAATTGTAATGAACTGTACAGAAAAAAAATATTTCTATAAGAATACAAATGAAGAAACTTGAACAATTTGAAACTGTGACCGATGACAAATATGTTAAGAATAATGTAAAAGGATTGCAAGTTTGAAATTAAAAAATTGGTCTAAATAACTAAATTTACTAAAAAAGTAAAGGCGTAAAGCCTTAATTTGAAAGAAATACTAACAAGAGAGACTTAAAAGTAACACGTGTGACAGATAACAATTTTGGTTAACCGATATGAATGAAATTGTACAAGTGAAACTATAAATGGTATAAACTAAATGTTAAAAATGTAAAATGTAAGAATAATGTAAAAATGTAAAAAACTTGTACAGAAAAATTTCTTGTAAAAAGACAGAGGAAGAAACTTAAAATCTTGAATGTGTGACCGATGAACATACTGTTAAAAAATGATGTAAAAAAGAATTACAAGTTTGACACTATAAAATTGGACTAAATAACTAAATTTTGGATACAGTAAAACTGTAACAAAAAACTGTACAAAAAAAAATTTATTTTTTACTGTGAAATTATTAAAGAGAACCTAAAAGAATAGCACGTGTGGCGGATAACATTGTAATAAAATTATATGAGTGAATTTATACATGTGAACTATAAAATGGGTCTAAATTAAATGTAAATGAACTGTACAGAACAATTTTCTCTATAAAGGTACAAAAGAAGAACTTGAAACAATTTTAAACGTGTGACCGATGAGCATTCTGTTAAAATGATGTAAAAGAATTGCAAGTTTGAAATTATAAAATTGGTATAAATAACTAAAATAGCTAAAAAGTAGAACTGTGAACCTTAATTTGAAAAAATTACTAACAAGAGAGACTTAAAAGTAGCACGTGTAACAGATGACAATTTTTGGTAAAACCGATGTAAATGAATTGTAAAGTGAAAACTATAAAAATGGTCCAAAAAATTCGATTTGCATGAAAATATAAGGTACACAAAAATTTAATTCTGTAAAATTACTAAGGGGAGAAAAATTTAAAATTTTGAAAATATAACATGTGACGGATAAACATTGCGGGATAAAAAGTCAAAAAATGAGAGCTTATCACCAACAAAACACTGTAAACGAAACTGACCTGTTATTTTATTAAGAAGACATACAGCGATGATAAAAAAGATTAATCCAAATGAACATAAAATTCCTTTTTTCTTCCTTTTCTTTCGTCTCAAACAAAATAGACACATAATTTTGAAACAAATAACTCCTGACACTACGGGTTTTATTTGAAAACTGAGTTGCACTTGGAAACTGACTTGGAAAAGGCTTTGTAAAATGGAGTGGAGGGTTAGGTTTTTTTGCTTTGGAAAGTCTCGGTTCAATGAAAAGGAGAAAAAAAATTATGGAAATATGTCCACAAGATGTCCAGAGAATGTGACAAAGGAGGGCTATGAAATTTGAGACGAGTCATAAGAGTCTGTGTATAACTGTTAGAAATTTTCACCAACAATCTCCCGAGACATGTGACCGGGGGGTTTTTTTAAAATTTTTTAAAAATTTTTTTGTTTGACAGTCTCAGTGTCGCAAGATTAAGGTGGAAAAAAAAAAATTGAGTTTTTAATGTACATACAAAGTGATGGATATTATGATGCCCGTATGTGGAATTATAAGACTCTTAAACAGAAATTAAATAATTTTTAAATTTTTGCAATTTAATGAAGAATTTGATAAAATCGATAAAATTCGATAAAATTTGGTAAAAGTTTTCCAGATTTTTCGGAAGCTGTGGAAATTTTGTGTAAACCTAAATTTTTTTATTTAAGAGAGGAAAGTAAAAAGCAGATAGATTGTCTGTGTCTGTTCTTTGATTGACTGTATGAGCATTGCTAGCAATGTGAGTCATTTCGAGAATCATACGTTTTTTATAATTGTTAGATCTGTCAACTATTTTTACCTGGTCAAAATTAAATTTATGATCCTGGCGCCACGTGTGCTTGGTGAGGGCGGTCCATTTTTCTGGGGGGTTATATACATCTTTTTTATGTTCCTGGATTCTATTTTTTAGAGGTCTTTTGGTTGTGCCTATATAATTTGCTGTACAATCAATGCAAGGAATGTTGTAGACCACATGTGCTGTTTCAAGTTTTGGTGTGGGGTCTTTTGCTGATTTGAAAAGATGTGATAGGTCATTGGTATTACGTGGGGCAATTTTTATATTGAAAGGTTTGAGGATGCTTGAAAGTTTTTCAGATAACCCTTTCACATAGGGAATTGACACATATTTCTGTGTTTGGCTAGCTGAGTTTTGTTTTTGCTTGTTTGTGCGAGTGTAAGAGTGAGAAGATTCCTCACCCACCCTCACAGGTGGATGGTGAATGAGGGTCCCGGTTATGGAGGCTTTATGTAGCAGATAATTGAGTCTGTGTTTTATAGTGGAGTTGATTATTGTTGTTGGATAATTGTTTTGTGATAGGATATTTTGGATTTTTTTTAAGTTTTCTGTGTGGAAGTTTTTGTGTGATAAGATGATGCCTCTGTCAACAAGGTTGTTAATCACATTAATTTTGTAGTGTAATGGGTGGTGAGAGTAAAAGTTAAGAATACGGCCTGAGTAAGTAGGTTTTTGGTACCAATTTGTCTTGATGTTCTCCCCTGTTCTGATGATAAGAACATCCAAAAAACATAATTTGTTATCTGATTCCTCTTCTACTGTAAATTGGATTTTATGATTGTAACTGACAATGCATAGCTTCCCTCCCCTTTCGACTCCCCTTTTATTTTCGATACGTAGACGACATAATTACAGCAGTACCGGCTGATGAAATTGATTGTACAGCAAATTATATAGGCACAACCAAAAGACCTCTAAAAAATAGAATCCAGGAACATAAAAAAGATGTATATAACCCCCCAGAAAAATGGACCGCCCTCACCAAGCACACGTGGCGCCAGGATCATAAATTTAATTTTGACCAGGTAAAAATAGTTGACAGATCTAACAATTATAAAAAACGTATGATTCTCGAAATGACTCACATTGCTAGCAATGCCCATACAGTCAATCAAAGAACAGACACAGACAATCTATCTGCTTTTTACTTTCCTCTCTTAAATAAAAAAACTTAGGTTTACACAAAATTTCCACAGCTTCCGAAAAATCTGGAAAACTTTTACCAAATTTTATCGAATTTTATCGATTTTATCAAATTCTTCATTAAATTGCAAAAATTTAAAAATTATTTAATTTCTGTTTAAGAGTCTTATAATTCCACATACGGGCAACATAATATCCATCACTTTGTATGTACATTAAAAACTCAATTTTTTTTTCCACCTTAATCTTGCGACACTGAGACTGTCAAACAAAAAAATTTTTAAAAAATTTTAAAAAAACCCCCCGGTCACATGTCTCGGGAGATTGTTGGTGAAAATTTCTAACAGTTATACACAGACTCTTATGACTCGTCTCAAATTTCATAGCCCTCCTTTGTCACATTCTCTGGACATCTTGTGGACATATTTCCATAATTTTTTTCTCCTTTTCATTGAACCGAGACTTTCCAAAGGAAAAAAAAACCTAACCCTCCACTCCATTTTACAAAGCCTTTTCCAAGTCAGTTTCCAAGTGCAACTCAGTTTTCAAATAAAACCCGTAGTGTCAGGAGTTATTTGTTTCAAAATTATGTATCTATTTTGTTTGGGACGAAAGAAAAGGAAGAAAAAAGGAATTTTATGTTCATTTGGATTAATCTTTTTTATCATCGCTGTATGTCTTCTTAATAAAATAACAGGTCAGTTTCGTTTACAGTGTTTTGTTGGTGATAAGCTCTCATTTTTTGACTTTTTATCCCGCAATGTTTATCCGTCACATGTTATATTTTCAAAATTTTAAATTTTTCTCCCCTTAGTAATTTTACAGAATTAAATTTTTGTGTACCTTATATTTTCATGCAAATCGAATTTTTTGGACCATTTTTATAGTTTTCACTTTACAATTCATTTACATCGGTTTTACCAAAAATTGTCATCTGTTACACGTGCTACTTTTAAGTCTCTCTTGTTAGTAATTTTTTCAAATTAAGGTTCACAGTTCTACTTTTTAGCTATTTTAGTTATTTATACCAATTTTATAATTTCAAACTTGCAATTCTTTTACATCATTTTAACAGAATGCTCATCGGTCACACGTTTAAAATTGTTTCAAGTTCTTCTTTTGTACCTTTATAGAGAAAATTGTTCTGTACAGTTCATTTACATTTAATTTAGACCCATTTTATAGTTCACATGTATAAATTCACTCATATAATTTTATTACAATGTTATCCGCCACACGTGCTATTCTTTTAGGTTCTCTTTAATAATTTCACAGTAAAAAATAAATTTTTTTTTGTACAGTTTTTTGTTACAGTTTTACTGTATCCAAAATTTAGTTATTTAGTCCAATTTTATAGTGTCAAACTTGTAATTCTTTTTTACATCATTTTTTAACAGTATGTTCATCGGTCACACATTCAAGATTTTAAGTTTCTTCCTCTGTCTTTTTACAAGAAATTTTTCTGTACAAGTTTTTTACATTTTTACATTATTCTTACATTTTACATTTTTAACATTTAGTTTATACCATTTATAGTTTCACTTGTACAATTTCATTCATATCGGTTAACCAAAATTGTTATCTGTCACACGTGTTACTTTTAAGTCTCTCTTGTTAGTATTTCTTTCAAATTAAGGCTTTACGCCTTTACTTTTTTAGTAAATTTAGTTATTTAGACCAATTTTTTAATTTCAAACTTGCAATCCTTTTACATTATTCTTAACATATTTGTCATCGGTCACAGTTTCAAATTGTTCAAGTTTCTTCATTTGTATTCTTATAGAAATATTTTTTTTCTGTACAGTTCATTACAATTCAGTTTTAGACCAATTTTATAGGTTCACATGCATAATTCATTTATATCATTGTATTACAATGTCTCTAAGGTTCTTTTTAGCAATTTTACGAAAAAAATTTTTTTGTACAGTTTTGTTACAGTTTTTCTGTATTGCAAATTTAGTTACTTATCCCAATTTTATTTTCACACCTGCGATTCTTATATCACTTTTTTACTACAATGTTTATCCGTCACACGTTCAATTCTTAAGATTCCTCCTTTGTATTTTTTATAGAAATAAATTCTCACTGATGAGGACTCCAACCTGAGTCGAAACGTTTGAAAGAATGTAATAACTGAGTTTTCATCATTTCTGGACCCTAAAGCCAATTTACACATATATCGAATATTCCCTAGTTTCCCAGACCAGGCTCAGATCTGTCGCGGCGTTGTTTTACCGATCATGACCAGATTGTATAATTTCTGCACGGCAATTTCCGAAAAGAATATTAATGAAAAATAAAATACATGTTACTTTTTTAATACAAAAGTCGTGCAATTAAAATAATGTGTTTACTTGGGATAAGAAAATAATTGTAAGGGATGAAAAAATTCACTCTCTATTGTTTCTATTATACGAAAATATTCATATATTTTATACGAAAGAACATTATAAGCATGCTTCCCACGTAAACAATTTTTCACATCAAGTACTGCAAGATTCTAAATCATAATGGCAATTATAATTATAATTTTTACTGGATCGGTGTCAGTATAACGACGCCACTCTCTAAGTATCTGCAATATTTCACCTGAATGTTTCAAAACAGTAATTGGTCAGTAGCGGCAGGTACTGCGTCTGCCTTATAATAATAGCCACAAAGTATGGTAGTAATAGTAATAGCGCTGAAGAACTACACAAAGAAAATATATTTTCTTTGATGACTACCTCCATAAATCAATAATTACGTCAAGTGGACTGCTGGGAATCATGAGAGTATGCCTAGCTTTTTTTCCTGATCATATGTAACTTTCTTCAAGCGCTCTAAAATGCTGATCCGCGCCTGAATTCGTTATCAGCGACGAATGATTGAAACGCCATCTTTCGAATTTCCTACTACTCTAACCGGGCCCAGGACTGGTTCAGTGTTTGAATTCAAGCCAAAGCCAGTTTAAGAAATTTCTGCATGATTGTGAAGAAACTGCCATATTATGGCCCGGATTATTAATAAAATATTCAGTCCGTCCATGTCTAGATCGGATCATACCACATGAGCAGGTTGCCACTTGTCACCCCGGTCGGACCGAATGTTTCATTACCAATTTGGATTCTCCAATCAAAACTCGGAAAGATCCACAGCAAAATTCCTTTTCAGGTTCGTGTTAAATAACCGTGCATAAATTCTCCGATCTTGAGAATTTTCTTGAGAAAATGAGTAATTCACATCATCTTTAATATTATAAAATTGGTTTGAGCTTCAGTATTAAATTATAAGAAATAAACTTAAATGTATGCGAAGAGCACAAGACCGAGCGCGAAGCGCGAGATCCAGGAAGAACGGAGCGCGAAGCGCGACGATCAAATCGCGCGCCCTAGGCGCGCTCAAGCTTGCGAGCGAAGCGCGCGATGAGAATGTGCCCGCGAAGCGGGCAGATTTTTTAAAACATGTTTCCCTGACACAAACCATGCCGAGAGCTGGCCAATGAACGGAAAAACTAAAGCATAGAATGTTGACTAAACTACTCGTTTAGAAATAGCCAGAACTGGCGCTAGCTCGCAATGAAACGCTTAGCCATGCTTGGGCCTAAACTGGAATGGTTGGCAAACCTGCCCACCGGACTAGGCCTAGACCTGGTTTGGCGTTTCATGCAATTGCATAGTTCGCCAGGCCTAGCCCCACTCTGGACCGTGCTGAAATGTAAGCACTTGGTTTGAATTGGAAGGAAACGTGTCATACTGAGGATCTCTTGAAAGTAAAAATTAAACTTGAAAAAAACTATACCGAATTTTTGCTATTCGTTATAACAAATGTACCCTAAATAAAAAGGTCCTAACAACTTTTGCTAAATTCCATTTTTAGATGTAATTGAAAGAAATTTTCTACTCTTTTAACTTATTTCATTATACTGGATACTGATGAAAACTAAAACCAAATTATAAAAATTCAGTCACTTATTCGAATTAATAAACAGTTCTACTAATTATCAGTAATTTCTTACTAATAAATTGTTAAGAATTTTTCTTTCTACTAACCGAATTGGTAGAAAATGACTACTAATCACGAGAATTGTTATCAATCTGAATTAGTGGCCCTCTTATCATCAATTTAGAATAAGTGAGGCGTATTATTTTCAAATAAATTTTTAAAAAATAATTTCAAGCAGTAATTGAATTCTAGACATACAATTAATTGTTTAGAGTCATATTGTCTGAGAAAACACTTTAAACCAATTTATCTATTGCTGAAATTTAGTCACTGGTTTAAATCAGTAAAAATTACTAATTGATTATAAGAGAGTACAACTTCTTTTTTTAATTAATAGAATATTATTGTTTACCACTTTGATCTGTATATTGGATGCCTTTATCTGAACTATACTTCAGACCTTGAGCTTGTCGATTCCCATCACTAGGTCCCTGAATCGAGAACTGTGCTAGACACAGGGGTACAGCTGACAGTAATATCGCCTGCAAAATAAAAATTAAAAAACAAATTAAAATTCATGATTGTTGTTAAAATTTGTGTTAAATTTTTGCCATGACCTAGATCAGGTTCAGGCATGGCATCCCTAGTTCAAAATGAAACACCGCGCTTAATCGGGGCCAGATTAGGTATCTTTAACGTAAATTCAAAACGAGCAGAAACAACCATATCATGGCCTAGACTGGTGATGGAAGAATCGGCCCGGGCGACCCCTGATTGGATCAAAACTCCGCGAGGGCCACAACAAAATTTCGGCTCGAGTACTCGTGCAGAAATTTTCATGTGGCTCAGATTTGATCTAAACATTCTTAACCTTGGTTTGAAGTAAAGGCTGCGCCTGATCTGGGCCAGGTTTGGTGGACGAATGATCGCATCACCCTCTGCCGAACTTTCCGGGCCCAGAGTCGGTGCAGCATTTTATTTTAAACCCGGGCCGGATTAAGGTAGAAGTTCCTTGTTCTGGGCCCTGTTGGGGCTAAACACGGTAATAAACTCTCCTATTAGAGTGTTAAATTACCAATTTGGGTTTCTCGATCAGCAATTGGCCAAAGCCACAACAAGGTTTCTGCTCGAGCACTCGTTCAGAAAAGTTGTCATGGCCCCGATTAGACCCAGACATTGTGAACCTTGGTTCGAAATCAAAAGCCGCGCCTGGTCTGGACCAGGTTTGGTGGACAAATAATCGCATCACACTCTGCTGAACTTTTAACTTCCCAGACCGGGTGCAGCATTTTATTGTAAACTATAGGGCCAGATCAGAAGATTTCAACACGAGTATACCCATCAAGAAATTTTACTGTGGGCCTGGTCGGGCCCAGATCTGGGATATAAAATTAGGGATAAATACACAGCCCGACTGGGGCCAGATCTGGCTGCCCAGGATCTGATCGGTCTCTAGTAGGGGCTGGTCGGGCCAGCCCTGGCTTTAATCGAGCCGTGTGTTTTATCCCCGTCTCCGCCATGTCTGACGATTTCCGCAAAGGTACCCATGTAGAAATCGCCATATCAGAACCTCGGCCAGTGATGAAACACCGTGCCTGACTGGGCCCCAATCGGAAGTTGGACTAACAGAGCTGGTCCCAGTCGGGACGTGTGTTTCATTCCCTATCTGGGGCTCCCCGGTCTGGGCCCGACCAGGGCCAATGCAAAATTTCTACTCGGGTAATAATGTTAAACTATTTGAATAGGATCGTGCACACTTTTACAATCTTTGATTCCTGATTTCAGATTACGTTATTGGTAATTCGAGAACTTGGAAAACCCTTTTTAAAAAACCTGCATATATATACAACACACCTTTATTATGTGTTGCAATTATTTTTAACTTTATAGCACCTTTTCTTATGTGTATATAAGCAGACTATACTTGGCTATACATGTATCTATCGAATCGCGTGAGTGACTCGAGAATGGAAAGTTGCAGAATCCAAGTCTAGCATAAGCACATGGCGGATGTAAAAGCGCAGCATTTAATCGGTCGATCCCGTAATCGGGGAAAAGGTGACGCTACTCTCAACCTTTCCGCTTAACATACCGGTCTCTTCATGAAAGTACAAGTTTACCAAGCAGAATCGTATTTCTTATTGCTTTTTGCAGAAAAGAGCAAATCATTCTTGCCCTTTTTCTCCCAGCTTCTATTAAGTCGATAATAGATAGTTGGAAAGTTTGATACGATCTCATGCAACATTCTTATAATTACAGCTCTCAATGGGAATTTTTACTTGGCGTATTTGAGGCATGGCATAAAATCATGGCAATTACAAAAGAAGGGAAGTTGCGAAACAAATTCAATCAAGGTCTCAAAATATAATTTAATATAATTATAATTTTTACTGACTTTATTTTTACCCAGAGAATAACGTGAAATCAGTAATTGCAATTATAGTTTCCAGTGGTTAAATTCTATCGTGGCGCCAATCGGGGCCTGATAGGGCATCCCTGGTTATGAATAAAACACCGTGCCCGATATGGGCCAGTTCTGGGAAACAGATTATTGTTACGCTTCTGCCGGATTCTTCAGTTCCCAAAACAGGCCCAGATCGGGCGCACCGTTTCATTTCAAATCAGGGCCAAATTAGAGAATTTTGACCGTAACGCTGATCAGGGCCTCATTTGGAGAAGGGGAAATTGCAACGCCCTCTACCGGATATTTAACTTCCCAGTCCCGGGCAAGATCAGGCGCGGCGTTTCATTACAAATCGATGCCAGATCAGAGAATTTTTGCACGGGTGCAAAATTATTCAAAAACTAATAAAAAATAAATACTCACATCGGAGTAGTTTCCAGTAATGTTCCAAAATTTCAGGTGTTATTAAAAATAGGAAATCAAAATATAACCAAAATTTCCACTCTGTAAACTCTCCCTAATTACGAATTCAGAAACGAAAAAGTGAGAAACAAAACCCGCGGAGAAATTTTCAGGCCAGGCGCTAATCCCGCAATAATCAACGAGCCAGGCTTAGGCCAGTACTAGGCCCCACCTGGGCATGCCAAATTTTTAAACAGGCAGCTAAATAATTATATGAATAATTAATCCTCTTTATGTTTTGAGTTAAAAATAATATTTAAAAAATACTTCAGCCGATACTGAAATTATAATCATCATTTTGATTAATAGTCTAAATTTCACAAATTTTAAGCAACGACCCGTAAAACCGAGATTTTTACCAAACTTTTATATATTTAATACGTCCGAATGTTTCAAAGATGGACAAAGTGTCATTCTGTGCCCGCTTTGTCGAACTATTCGTTAATAGTTGAAAAATAATACCTAATTATTTAATTTGTTTTGAATTGTTTTTACTCAAGGTCATTTCTTAAGTGGATCACGTGACTTTGATAAGTGAAATTAAAATGTGTGATGTTATTGGAGAAATAATATCTAAAATTGACTTTCTGTACCATACAAATGCAAAGTCACGTGATGCACTTGAGAAATGGCCTTGAGTAAAAACAATTAAAAACAAATTAAATAATTAGGTATTATTTTTCAACTATTAACGAATAGTTCGACAAAGCGGGCACAGAATGACACTTTGTCCATCTTTGAAACATTCGGACGTATTAAATATATAAAAGTTTGGTAAAATCTAAAATTGTGAAAATCATAACAATTGAGGAGAGAAGATTTTACTGATTTTATCGATATTATATTTATCTCAATGCTTTAAAGACTAATAAAGTATCACTCCGCTCCATTATACTGAACTATTTGTTAATATTTCACAAATTAATTTTCTCCGTGTATGTCAAATTTAATATAAATGTATACATTTTAAGATATATGTGTTAAGACTTTGATATTTTAGAGTATTAATTTAACTAAAATATAGGTTTATTAAAATTAAAATACAAATGTATTAAAATTAATTTGTTTTTGTATATTACGTTTAATAATATTTTTAACAATATAGCAAAAAAAATATATTTAATTATAAATCACTGCTTTTTAATAAGAGGCACTTTTGTAATTTTTTCCCGTACAGGAATCGCGAGACATGGCCCAGACCGATGATGAAACACACGGCCCGAACAAAGCCAGGTCGGGCCCCTTCTGGGCCGTGTATTTCATCCCTGGTTTGAGATTCCTGATCTGGGCCCAGCTAGGGCCACAGTAAAATGTCTGCATGGGAATCGACAAGTCTGTCATGTTTACAAAAAAGCAATAAATTGTAATGAAATATCTGTTAAATATAGAAAAATGTAACGCTGGACTAAGAGAAAAATTACCTAATATTAACTAAAGTAGTTCAGTTGATTTTAACGATAAAAGAACAGTTTTATGCTATAAATATAAAACAATTCCATAGAAGTAAAAATTAAACGATATAATTTTTTTGTAAACAATGTAATACACAATTTTTAATTATAAATTAATCATGAATGCCTAGTATATTAGTATATAATTAGAATTACAAATTAATTTCATGCATTTGAAAAATTTGTAAAGTACAAAAATATTTATTGTTAATTTTCTCCAAATATTGCGTTAACGATCCCTTATTAAATTAATATATAATATTCTCAACAAATAGATTCTTTCATTACTGTATCTCAAGTAAATTAAAACTAATAATTTCTCCATTTTAATGAAAAATTCAAATATAATTACTTTGACTTGAAATATTGTATTATTATGAATAATAAATCCAGTTACACGCAGAAAAAAGTTTCTTTGATTTAAAGGAATTTCTTGATTGTTTTTTTCTTTCAATTAAAGAAATTAATATCTGCGCAGTCGCATAGTATTTGAATTAAATATTTTTTCGAATCAAATAAATAATGTTAAAAAAATTATTTCTTTCATTTAAAAATGCTAAAAACGTGATTTCTTAAAATCAAATAAATTCATATTTGTTCTAAAGGTATTTTTACTTCGAATTGAAGAAATGAAGTTAAAAAAACAATTTCTAAAATTTAAATAAAACTTTTTTCTATGTGTATCACTTCAAATGCGCTTAATTTGACTGCAAAATTATGTACTCGTGAAATAAAACTAAAAAACTTGGTATAAAAAACTGCCAATTTCTGTTGAATTAACTGAAAACTGCAATTGCTTTTAAAGCACAAGACTTTACTGGAAATTTTCAGTAATATTACTGAATTGAATTTCCCTCAGTGTGTCACTATTTTAACTTCTGGATTCAATAAATTAAAACCGATTTTTTTTTACAGGGAAGATACATATGAAGCGTATATTACAACCACCAGAAAAAATGTATTCTTTACCTGATATATCTTCAGCATTTTAAAATTTCGATGTGCGGATATCTTCAAGGGTAGAGTGTTTCTGAAGCGGGCGCGCGTTGCTCGGATCAACTTTATAGGCGTGGGGATATGACTATAGGTGAACCACCTCCAGTTTACTTTATAGAAATCTCTGTGGTCCAACAATTTCTCACAGATTTAGCCATATAGCTTTCAATTGGACAGTCAGCGATTTATTCTCTTATACTAAAGTCATAAACCGCGTATTGAATTAAGGGCATCCGATATTTCCTTCATGCAACTCAGTGGAGACTCACAACTGTTATGTAATTGTTACATAACAGTGCTGTAAAAATATCATCCCCGGGCCAACCACTTTTTCTGAAAATCGGGAAAAGTTGGGGAATTTAATTTTACATAGAAAAGTCGGTGATTAATTTCAATAAAAACTGGTACGTTATTGGAAAAATTGGCTTTAAGGTTCATAAATGATTAAGTCAATTTTTCAAGAAAAATATAAAGTTAGTAAAATAATATTGGTTACATTTTTTATTGATTAAAAATACTGCATGAAAATTCATAGAAACTATATGCATTGCTAAATTAAAACTAAATGGTTTAAACTTTTCACTTACTTTGAATAAAGAGTTTTAGAATGTTTATATTATTATTTATATTATATTTATTATAAGTTTTCAAATTGTTGTTACATTAAAATTAACAACTAAATAATATCTGTCATCATTCAGTTATAGTTAATTATCAATTATATATTTATGTTAATTTATTTTTCATTACTATATTAAATTACATAATGACTAATAACAACAATAATTATATGTTTGTAATGTATTAACAGTTACGCAAAAATTACAATTAATAATAATAATAATACCAGTAATGACACAATCATGGATACGTGACATTCTCATTGAAGTGGTTATTATATTATAATTTTCTCTCTTAATAATAGTAAATGTATTTTATAAATTTTGAAAATTCGATTAATCATTTATTTATGTTGAATATCCTAAAGAAATATGGCAAAATAGAAATTTTAAACGTGAAAACCGGAACTCCAGTTTTTACATATTTACTTTCAAAATGATTTAAATTATTCAATAAAAACTCGAATGAACCTAAGGCACATTAAAGCAAACACTAATAGCCTAGTTTTAGTTCCGATAATTAAAATAAAATTATTTATCATCAAATCAATAATCAACATACTATGTATCCCTAATAGATTCCTATATTATCGACATCGTTTTTGCTGTGAACTCATACCCATAAAAAATAGAATACAAATTGAGTCGGAAATTTGTGAAATTTAATAAAAGGTAATAAATGAAAAGCCTGTCAACATCTAAATTTTAATATGTAATAAAAAAATGTATTTTTGGAAAACAAATTTGTAATTGGGAACGTGTAGAAATTGACAAAACCTTTCCCAGTATCTTTTATTCAATTTCAAAAATTTTCAATTTGATAACTCTTTTCACATGGACATGAATTTACACGATAAATAATGTCGATAATGTCGTGATCTTCAGGCGGTACTTGATCTTAATTTAATACTTTTCCTGACAAAAGTTTCAGATTAGAATTTAATCCGAGCGAATCAAAGCTATTAAGAGCCATTCGGAATCATTCCGAACCAATCCGCAAAAATTTCAAAAAGCAAAACGATCTAATCCGATTCATTCCGCTTCAATCTAAGACACCAATCCGAATGAACCGAATCATATTTTAAATCCGAATCATTCCGACAATGGATATATCGGACTGACTCGGATTAGAAACTTGATTCGGATTTATTCAGATTGATGCCTCGGTTTGAAGCAAAATAAATCGAATAAGATTGGATTTATTTTTGACCACTTTCCATCAAGCGAGATACAAAATGTTTTTCGGATTGGTTTGGAAAGAAATTTCAGACTAGCTCAGATTTGTTCGAATTGAATTTCTTTCTGAAACTTTTGCCTGCGTTCTTTATCGAAAGTCGTTTTTTGAATCGAATAAGTATACATTAACAACACAATTTGCGTTTGTATTCTATAATAAGCACTTTTCTTTCCTTATGTATAAGAATAGTATTTTTTTTCGAGTGGGGGGTCGAAAAATGGATTTTCCTACTATCGGGCCATAAAGTGCATTTTATTGTCCCCTGCGGGACAAACAAATCCATTTTTCCACCCCCCACTAGGGAAAAAATCGTGTGCAGCACGGGAAAACTTCACACTCTCAAAAAAAACGTTTTCTACAGTGGGTCATAAAGTGCATTTAATTGCCCCGTGCGGGACAAACAAATCCATTTTCTGATCCTCTAGTAAAAAAAAATCGTGTGCGACACAAGAAAAACATTTATTTTTCCCTAGTTGCACGATATTATTGTTTGCCCCGTAGAGGACAATAAAATGTACTTTGTGACCCGCTACTAGAAAAAAGTATTTTATAAATTCAACCAATAATAATCGCATTTGCATTAGATATGTTACGGATGCTTCATAGTAATTAATTCAATTTTTAATAGAATTATTCCGTTATCATTTTATTGAGACACTTTAACGACGGTGTAATGGTAAGTTACAAAAGAGTATAATTTGACTTGAATCAGATAAATTTTTGTTTCAAAGAAAGCTACCAAAGTGAAATAAAATGGGAAAAAAATACAGTAATTTGCTATATTCCAGTGATAAATAAAAAACGAAGTGATAAAGTTGTAATAACTGTGGTTATATATAATAAAGAATCTATGAAAGTTTTTTAAACCGAGTCAATATAATATAATCCTCGTCGATTTGCGTAATAATTTAACTGGGGTATCAAAGAGCGGATACAATTTTCTTGGAATATTACAAGAATATTCGGAAAACTTTCTATTATAAGATTGTACATATATATCGTAACGTCCCATACACGTTGATATATACGTTTTTATTAAATTATGCAAAATTTGTAGACCTTATTAAAGTGAACAATTTTACATTTTTACGTTTTTTTCGAATTTCACATACTATGGTTGTAAACAATTTTGTATTATAACGTTTTTTCTTATCTCGTATAATTTAACTGGAAAATAGAATTTAAATATTTACTTTTTTCAAGTTATAACATACTATAACTTTCCTAATTTTAGTTTAATCAAAAAATATTATCGGGATAATGAGTAGAGATTTATGAGCACTATCAGAAACCAGTATTGGGATTTTGGATTTTATCAAAAACAAAAAAAAATGCTCTTATTTTCACAACTTTGGTCGGATGTGGCTGTTTAACAAACACGACCTACTACTACTATTACCAAATACTACTATATACAGACAGACAGACACTTTCATAAAAATCGTTTTTTCTGACTCAGAGGCTTTGAAAATGTAAAGATTTGATGGAAATTCGGAAAGTGATGTTTTACATAAAACCAATACCTTCTCATTTATGATGAGAATGTCAAAATAAAAGCATTTGGAAAATTATGGTACATGATTCAGAGATAAAATTTATATATATATATATATATGGGTCATTCCATATTAGATTGACTGAAAATAAGTGTTGTAGCAATATAGGATTATTATATATAAATGATTGCAAAATATCAATACGCATGATTTTAAAGAATTTATTACATTGCATTTATTACAATGATTGAGATTAATAAAAGAGTAATAAAAGATCTTGAAAACGCTTGTAAAATTGAAAAATTACATTGAATGAAATTGATAATATGCAACCTTTCGTTAAGAAAAGGCCCTAACGAAGCTTAGGATAATTTTATAGGACGGGTAGGATGACTAATAAAACAATAACTTTTGGGCAAATTTCGGCTACATTCATCAAAATATTCTCCTTCAAGAGTGATGAAAGAATCATTTCTATTGCGCTGAAACAGCTCCAAACAGCGCTCTGAATCGTCGACGCGTTGTTTTTTTTGATCGACTGTAAGCAAACGTGGTACCCATTTCGAATAGAACTTTCTCAAGCTCAAATGTTCATGCAAAATGGTGAATACACTGCCTTCTGATATCTTTAAGGTGTCAGCTATCTCACGCAATTTCCCAGATAACAAAGTGCGCGTACAGTGCGAGCGTTACCGCTCGCACGGATGCGGATTATGCATCACGCGTGCGTTTACCACGCCACGCAGATGCGTCATCATATGCGACGCATATCACCGGCACGTAGTGAAGTTCGCATTCGTGACGGTGAAAAGCGAGCTTTATGCGTCTCGTATAATTTAAAATTATTTCCAAAATATTAATCATAATAAGACATTTTTTAAGTGCCGATAAATAAGTAGTTTCCTATATTAGTACAGTTATACATTTGAAATATAATAAGTATTCAACTTATAGTTGACTCACAATGAACAGCAAAATATTTTTAGTACTGAACAAATAGTTCATTTTCTTTTATTATTAAAGTTATTTAGTGATGCCGGTCAACGCGTGATCAACTTTACATTGTGGCTTGTACTTTTAAAGTAAGAAAAACCACGTGTCAGACTAACAAACTTTAAGAATAAATATTAATTACTTTGCGCACACTGTATCCACTAAATGCACTAAAACTATGATCATGAAAATGATGTGGAAAAAACTGATTATGAACAACCTAGACTAACCAACAGAAAGAAACGCCATGTTGAAGTTTATTACAACTATGTGATCACGCGGGAATATTATAATGAGATGAAATAAATTGAAAAACATTTTAGAAATAGTAAAAGTAACTTAAACTTAAATTTTAAAATGTCTTACTTGTGAACATTCGATATTCAAATAGGTCTGTCGATATTGGTAAACTAAAAATATACTTACAAAATTTAAATTTATATTCCAGGAATTTTTTATATTTCCTTTTTTCTGCAGGAAATTATTAAGATTAATTATTTAATTATTATTAATATTAAATAAATAAAATAAATACAATATTATTTAAATTATTAACACAAATTAACATTTTTATTATCAAAAATAGGTCTTATATCAATAATATTATATATATACAGATGCCTATTACAAAGTGCGAGACATATGCCTCCAATGTACCATAAGTGCCTGACTCAAAATGCACGATTGTTATCTGGGTTCAATTTACGATCGGCCAAAACCATTTTGTGGACTTTTTTATATTTTCTGGAATAACTGCCGAATTTGGGCGACCAGAGCGTTCAGCATCATCGGTGTTTGTACGGCTGCGTTTAAAACCAGCAAACCACTTCTCTACCATTTTTCTCGATGGAGCAAAGTCCGGATAACACTTGTCAAACCATTGCTCGAGTGTATTTCCTAAAAATCATATGGATTTGCCAATAGTGGCGCCATCTATATGTCATCCTACGAACTTATTGAATGATGCGTTAAAGCATGGAGAATAGACATAAAGAGACCAAACTAATGTAACTGATAACCAGCATCTTTTTGTCAGAAGTACATTGATTGTACGGGTTTGTTGTTCTTTAATTCTGTACATGTATACAAAACACAATAGTGGATGTTAGAATATTTTGAGCGAACAGAAGGAAGCGGACATTTTTTTACGCCACTTGCATTCGCGCCATCAATCGGGAAGTTTTTGTACCTTTTCGATGTACTTCCGACAAAAACGTGCTCAACTTTTGTGAAGTACATGCATAAGAGATTGATCTCCTTATGTCTATTCTCCATACGTTAAAGAGACGGTCCAGCACAGGAGCTCTATAGAATAACATCATTTTGCAGTTTAGTAACAACTCGAATTTTTTAGATAAAATATAGGCACTTTGAGAAACTTTTGAATTTTGAATCCAATTTTAACTCCTCTTCTAATAGTGCAATTTTACAGCGTAATCTTTTAAAAGAAATTTTTCTGTTAACTCAGTAATTCTTTCATTGTTTATATATTTATACATTGCACAGTGAAAATTTCTCGAAAAAACATTTTGAGATATTTTCATATCTCAAGATAAAATACTCACCTTGTATACAGGAAATATTATTTTCAATAATTTCGAGACATGTTTGTATTAATGTCTTCAGTTTTTATCTTGACCCAAAAATAAATTCAATGTAGTTTATTTATATTGGCATTGGGTCATAATTTTTCAATAGAAAACAATGTTCAAGCAAACATATCAAAAAATTTTTAAAGGGGCAGAAAATATATTGTAGTGATGAAAAAGGCAAACGTTTCGGCCACAAATGGGGGCCCTCTTCAGTGCCAAATTTAATGTACTTAGTATCTAAGCTGTAAACGTGCAAGAAAAGTTATTAGCACTAACATTAGATTTTTTTGTTTTTGTTTTTTTTTGGTCTTTTTTAATGATATTTTATAAACATGCAAAACTTATGTGAGAAACACTGAGAAAACTGGAGTGTCAAACTTTGAGTGTCAAAATTTAGATAGTCAGTCTGAACTTCTAGATAGTACAACACTCTTTCCGAAATTTTTTCTTTTTGGTCAGGGAGACACTCATTTGATATTCTGCTTAACTGTTACCAGAGTGTCAGAATCACTATAAAGAGTGTCGATTGGTGAAATACGCGCCAAAATTGTAAAGTCACGTGGGTTCGCCTATTTTTCCTTCAATATCACCAGCGTGGACTCTAACCTCATTGCCGGTTTCGCGTCCTTTACGTGTTAAAGTGTCACGAGGGTTATTTTTGCCAACTAATTGGTGAGTACCTATTTCACTTGCTATAATAACATAATAATTGTGAAAGCTTAAATGTAATAGTTTTGAGGTTAGCCATAGAGGTAGATTATAGTCTATTTTTCCCTCTTCGATAATCTATTTTTCTCTCTGCGATGATCAACTTTTCCCTCTAAAGTATTCAAGTTGACCATCTTATTTTCACAATCCACAGGTAATAAGTTACACTATCTAGAAGGCTGTCCTATAGTTTAACCTCAAATATAGTCTGCTTCACCCTCCAAATGTTTAGGTTGACACTCCAGTTTTCTCAGTGAAGGAAGATGGTAAGCTTCAAGGCATCTAGGAACGAGACCGCTCCAAAACACAGCCTTAAAAAAGTGTGAGAACTCCTATATTGCAGATCCGCGAAGAGTGAATCCGCAAACCGCCCCTCCTCAAAGGTACACACGAGAACCACCTATGGACACTGATATCTCCTACAAAATAAACACAGATCCTGCAGAAAAAACATCACCATCCACAAGGGGCTCACAACACCCACAAGAAGTAAGCACTTCACAAAATCACAAAACACGAACCCGGACGGAAACAGATTTTTCGTTAAAGGGCAAAATCAAAAATTGATAGTTTTTATTTCAATTTTTAATTTTCTATTTTCCTTTAAGACACAAAGGCGGCAGATAGAAGTAGCCACACACTCTGTTTGATGTCAAAAAGGAAACTGATTTGAGAAGAGAGCAGTACCGTTTGAAAACTAGCGTAAAATTGTAATATATACAGTGAAAATTTGTTGTGGAGGGTCAAGTTACAAACGCATAAACAAACCCCATACACGGTCTATGTCCTGGAAACTCGGGACTCGAGTACGCTTAAGTGTTCGGAGAGCGGAGAGAGAGAAAGAAGGGTTTCAGACCACATGTTGAGAGAGACCCTCGGAGGAAGTAATTTTGGAATAATTTTCTGCCCCTTTAAAATTTTTTTGATATGTTTGCTTGAACATTGTTTTCTAATGAAAAATTATGACCCAATGCCAATATAAATAAACTACATTGAAATTATTTTCAATATTCTATGGAGTAAATATTGCCAACTTTTTCAATCGAAATCCGACAGAATATTCCTCACAAATTTTTAGGAATATCCCAATGCAATTTTAATCAAACATTTTAAAATTAAAGGACATTTCATATTTTATAGGAACCTCATTGGAATATAGCCAATTCTTTACACCCTACTCTACATCAAATTTCTTTTATTATTCCGAATCTTACAAGGTACTTTACCTAGAACACGATGTACTGTTAGAGTTTAAAAGCGGAATAGAAAAAATGTTTTATTCCCATTCTTTTTGTAATTGCAACTAGAAAGTGTATAAATAACTAAAAATTTGTTACTAATGTATTCGGAACATAATTTCCTTCGGCCAATGACCTTCCCATTACATTTCTCAAGATAAACATAATTGAGCTAAACCGGTAATTTACCCTTGCATTCAAAATTGCTACTTATCATGACATATCTGTACCATGGTGATAATTTTCTCTGCGGATTGACTTGTAGAGTCCAGTTAAAATGAAAGTGAGCTCTGGATACTCGAGTATAAATATAATAAATGTGCATCGAACGGGACTTCGCTTTCCGAAGCGTGAAGGCCATATAAGTGATCATTTCGTGTCTTCCTGCTATGGAGAAAATCTAAACTGTAACTTACTAGCGAAATCGTGAAACAGCTTCCGACATATGTAGATCGAATTCAAATTGCAGTGTTTGGTCTGCAAGAGAGATTCAAATCGCTTAGGAATGAAAACTTTGTTTTCAATTAATATTAAATTATTTCCTGACACGTTTGTGATCAGTTTCATTCTGTTATTCGCCCACTCTTTTATAACAACGTTTTTTTATTTTAGATGTAGAATTATTTCGTGGCGCAGACTAGGCCCCGGCCTGGCATGCTCAGATTTGGCGTAAAACGACGAGCCAGGAATGAGTCCAATCCTACAAATGGATTATTTCAACATCATTTTCCTGATTGATAATCAGACTTAAAAAACTCAAGCATAGTTTAAACTTATATGCCAGTATACGGCCAGGTTAAGGATATTCAAGCAATCTTTACTATTGTTTTAAATCATCAAATTTTTCTTTTATGTAAATCCATGCAGACATTCTTTGATCTGGATCTAACTTAGGATAAACTCCAAACCCGGCTTGGGCCTGGTCTGTTTGATAGATTATTGCAACGCCATTTTGCAGATTAATGATCTGATTGAAAAAACTCAAGCATCGTTTAAAATGTTGTGCCAGGTTAGGGCCAGGTTAACGAGTTTCTGAATTTGGATCAGACGGATAGATTATTTATTGCAGCGATATTTTCTTACTTCTCAACCTATTTGCCTAGCCTGAGGCTTAGCTCAAAATTTTGTGCCAGTTTAGGGCCAGGTTTAGGATATTCAAGCATTCTTTGCTACTGTTTCAAATCATTAAATTTTTCTTTTATGTCAGCCCATGCAGACATTCTTTAATCTGGACCTAACCTGGGATAAAACACAAAACCAGGCTCAGGCCCGATTTGACGGATGGATTATTGCAACGCCATTTTTCAAATTGGTAACCTACCTGATTAGACTTAGACTTCGTTTATTATATCATGCCAGTGTATGGCCAGGTTAAGTAGATTCAAGCAATCTTTACTATTGTTTCAAATCATCAAATTTTTTCTTTTGTGCAAACCCATGCAGACATTGTTTGATCTGGATCTAACCTGGGATAAACACCAAACCTGGCTTGGGTCTGGTCTGTTTGATAGATTATTGCAACGCCATTTTGCAGATTAATGATCTGATTGAAAAAACTCAAGCATCGTTTAAAATGTTGTGCCAGTTTAGGGCCAGGTTAACGAGTTACTGAATCTGGATCAGACGGATAGATTATTGCAGCGTTATTTTCTTCCTTCTCAACCTATTTGCCTAGCCTAAGGCTTAGTTCAAAATTTTGTGCCAGTTTAGGGCCAGGTTTAGGATATTCAAGCATTCTTTGCTACTGTTTCAAATCATTAAATTTTTACTTTTATGTCAGCCCATGCAGACATTCTTTGATCTGGACCTAACCTGGGATACAACACAAAACCAGGCTCAGGCCCAATTTGACGGATGGATTATTGCAATGCCATTTTTCGAATTGTTAACCTACCTGATTAGTCTTAGACTTCGTTTATTATATCATGCCAGTGTATGACCAGGTTAGGAACTTCACCCACCTTGAGCCTGATCTTCACCACGATAACATTTCTTTGCAGACATTCTATATTTTTCTAGTCTACCAACTATTTCCTTAGTTTAGTTCATTGATAATTTTCTTTTATCACGTTTTTTTTTTAGTGAAAGTATGGAAAATTTAATCAGGAATAAAATGAATTATTAAAAGTCGAAATTCCTCTTACGGCGATTGAAACTTTTCATAGCTTATATTATTCTAAATGAAATTCTCCACACTTTTACTAAAGAAACTCGATAAGAAAATATTCTAAATGAATAAAACTGAGAAAATATTCACTTTGTCTTACTTTTTTCCAATTATCTGTCCCATTCTTCCTCAAAGCAAAGTATACAATTTGTCTTTCGCAAGAAAAAATTGAGTTGATTGCACAAGGAAAGTTTCAATTACTCTTTGCTGAGAATAATAAATAAAATATTGAATTCGGTCATGCCTATCGGGAAAAAATTATTCAATTGGTATATTTTAAAATTTATGTTATTTATTTAGATTACGTCATACATAAAGAGTATTATAGATCGTTGTAATTGCAAACGATACAATATATGTATATTATGTAATCAATTGTTCTCTATTTGCATGCATCTATCGCACGAAGTCATTGTAGGAACCTTATAAGGTTAATTACAACATTTACAAGTAACTAATACATTATTAAGACGTTCTTGAACAATAAAACGTCGTCATTGATATTTGGTTTTGTCATTTCAAATTTGCAAATTCCAATAGCACCATATATCAAAATATTTTTAAAATGAATATAATTTTTCTTGAATTTTGTTTTCATCTTCAAATCACCCCGTGCAGAAATCGTCAGACATGGCCCAGACCGTTGATGAAACCCACGGCCCGATCAGGGCCAGGTCAAGCCGTGTGATTCATCCATGATTCAGAATTCCCGATCTGGACCACAGTAAAATTTCTGCATGAGATTAATTCGATTTAAAGTTCCCATACAGAAATTACGCGACATGACTCAGACCGGTGACGAAACACACGGTCTGATCAGGGCCTCGTCGGGCCCCTTCTGGGCCTTGTGTTTCATCCCTAATTTAGAATTTCCGATCTGGACCACAGTAAAATTTTTGCATGAGATTAATTCGATTTAAAGTTCCCATGCAGAAATTACGAGATATGGCCCAGACCGGCGTTGATACACACGGCCCGATCAGGGCCTTGTCGGGCTCCTTCTGGGACATGTGTTTCATTCCTGACTTGAAATTTCCGATATAAGCCACAATAAAATTTCTGCACGAAATTAATTCAATTTAAAGTTTGCATGCAGAAATTATGAGATATGGCCCAGACCGGCGTTGATACGCACGGCCTGATCAGGGCCTCGTCGGGACCCTTTTGGGCCATGTGTTTCATCCCTGTTTCAGAATTCCCGATCTGGGCCCCAGTAAAATTTCTTCACGAGATTAATTCAATTTAAAATTCCCACGCTGAAATTACCAAACATGGCCCAGGCCGGCTATGAAACACACGGCCCGATCATGGCCTGGTCGGGCCCCTTATGGACTGTGCGTTTCATCCCTGATTTGGAATTCCCAATCTGGCCCCAACCGGGTCCATGATGAAATTTCTGAATGGGTTATTGTCACCTAAAAATATATGTATAGCACACTTATACACTAATGACGTTGATTTTCATTTCCAGATTTGCCTTGTGTATTTTCCTGATCAAACCCATCATTTCTCAAGTAATAAACTTTACTACGATACGTGTATAATCCATTATCATCCTCAGCAATAGGTTTAGGAACAAACAACTTCTTTGGCTGATAATAAATCTTATTAGCAATCACGTAATATGGTATTTGAGCTTGAAGATTGAGCAATTGTTGAAGCAAAGAAGGCATAGTATATTCTTGAGAATTCTGGTATTCAGTTGGAGTTGAAGGTGTTGCTTCTTGGGATGCAGATTCATGTTGAGATTTAGATTCTGATTCCTGGTTCTTCTCTTTATACTCAATATGACTTTCTTGTGGTTGTTTTTCATTTGAGGATTGTTCTGTGCTTTTATGCGATGCATTGTTGTATTCAGAATTTTGCTGTGAACCTTTTTCTTGGTTCGATTGGTCTTCATCAGTTTTCTGTCGAACTGATTCTTGATGACTGGCAGCTTCTTGCTCAGTATTTTGTTGATAAGTAGCTTTGTTTTTGGATTGCTGCTCATAGTTATCTGTCTCATGTGCACTTGATTCTTGACGTCTATCAGCTTTTTGTTCAGAATGAACTGATTCTGATTTTACTGATCCAGGGTGATCTTGGATTGGAGATTGAATAGGCGTATGATAAATGTAAACTGTGGGATCAACGTAGGGAACTTGTGGCTCGTACATTTTCACGATAAGCTGTTTTATATGAGTTGGTATCATTGAATAAGGTTTATACACGTTTGGTTGTTCATACTGAAGATGTTGCTGTTTTTCCATTGGGGCTGATTCTTTAACTGGAGTCGATTTATGTTCAGATGATTCAGTTGGTTCGATCTTTTCAGTGGTGCTTTGAGGTTTCTCCAAATGAGCTTTCCATTGAGTATAGGGAGAGTAAAGCTTCCAGCTGACTTTGTAACCTGCAACAAATTATTGTATTATTAACTATAATGGAAGTAAAGGGATAGATGTTACAGTGGAGACTCGTTTTAAGGGACATTAGAGACTTGTCTATTGAGACGCTTGACCGTTCCCCTTACCCCCACTATTGAAAAGCCACGCGACGCGTCAACCAATTGCGATGACACAACGGTGACTGCGGTTGACTCGACGGACCAATCAAATGCTTCCCCTCAAACGAGCCCCATTAGGTGGGAGCCCTTAGCGCCTCCCGATAAACGGGTCCCGACTGTATATCCACCTTAATCGCTTTCATTCTTAGAATTGAAATTAAATAATGTATTAAATTGTATTGGACACATTTCTAGAACAATCTTTTCCTGTTTTTTTAAGAGTAAATTTATGTAAATTTATCTTGACCTATCAATATTCTTTCTAGATAAACCCTTTTACTTATGAAATTAGGCCATCCTTTTCAATAAAACTCTATCCATTTTCCTTTCAGGACAATTTTATTTTAGGTTTTATTCTAGAATTGTTTTATTCTTTTCTTGTGTCTTTTATTAGATTTTTATCAAATGAGAAGCTATTGGTTTTATATGAAAAATGACTTTTCAAATTTCCATCAAATCTCGACTTCTTAAGGGGAAAGACTCATGTAAATAACCAAAAATTAATACTATTTATTCAAGGCTATAAAATAAAAACTAATTCGACAGATCTTTTTCAAATTTTCACGATACATTATCTATACTTTATACATCTAAAAATCACATTCAAATTTGGCACTTGATACAAAATGGCAGCAAAGTAACTATATTTTCATAAGAGGCCCCAAACTGGTGTGCGAGGATTACACAAAAACTACTCATTCGATTGATCTCATATTTTGTAGGTAGTTAGTTGAAACAATTATCTACAATTTGTATGGATTATTTTTTTCAAATATGTTAAATTAAACAATACTTTTTGCACAATTAAACAAGAAAATAAAACCAATACCTTCTCATATGATGAGAATGTAAAAAATGCTCAAAATTCAAAATTTTTTTAAAATCATGTTAAAAATATTCAATTCTGCATTTTTTATTCAAATTTTTTCATTCATCTTGTACAGAATATCATAAAAAATAAAAATCTTTGTCATTTTTCAGATTCCTTACGCAATCATGCACACCATTTGCGGCCTCTTGTGAAAATATAGTTACTTCGCCGCCATTAAAGTCCGCCATTTTGTATCAAGTGCCAAATTTGATTGTGACTTTTAGATGTATAAAGTATAGATAATATATCGTGAAAATTTGAAAAAGATCTGTCGAATATGTTTTTATTTTATAGCCTTAAATAAATAGTATTCATTTTGGGTCATTTACATGAGTCTCCCCCTTAAGGGGGGCGCCCTATCCAGCATTTTCAAAAAATCGATTTTTTTTTTTTTTCATTAATCGATTGGGTCATGTCTTGAAAGTATATTCTCAAAATATTATGACTCAACTCTGAATATTGTGACACCCACAGTTCGGGCGCGCTGTGGCCGCTGTGGGTGCAAACCACTAACTCGAAACTTTAAAAATCGATTTTTCTCAAAACTATGTTTTCCAAATTGCGGTACACGATTGTGAAAAAACTACTAAACCGATTTTCGATTCCTAAAAAGTTGTTTGTAAATTATTAAATAAACGAGTGCATGAATGTCTGAAAATAAAAAAAAAGGTTTTTTATACACTTTTTGGGCACATTTAGCAGCCAAAAATGACGAAAAAAAGCACTTTTTTTTCAAGACGTGATTTCAATATTTTGAAATCAAATTTTTTGGAGTTGCTGACATTCATGCACTCGGGGGAAGCCTGCTGAATAATAAAAAAATTGGGTTGCATGTTTCAGATGAAAACTTTGGGCTCCACGATGTACCGCGAAAAATCCGTCCGCCGCGACACGCCACACGCGATCATCAATACGTTCGCCATTTTTTTATTTTAGTTCTTGAAAAAATGCTTTTTTTGTAGTTCAAACATGTCTTTAAATATATGCAAAAAATTATTCGTGTGTGTTTTTATTTTCCGAGTGAAAAAAAATCCCAAAAAATGACCACTTTTTGACGCGCTGGATAGCCCCCCCCCCCCCTTAAGGGCCCAAAAAGAAAGGACAAGTTCATTAACTAGCTATTTTTGAACAACTTTTCTGATTTTATCCACCAAAAACGTTTTTCTAAAAATCAAAAATTCATTTTTCCGACGAAATATACGAGATACGGAAAAAATGTTAAGAAATAAAACTGTTTACTTAAAAGAGATCTACAAATTTACTGGTGACTATTTTTACATAGGAGTTACATCTTTCGTTTATTTATGAAAAATTCTATAAAAAATAAGAACTTTTGGTTTCCAAAAAGACTATACGAAATACGAAAAAATTGTTTGGAAAAAAATTGCTAATCTTAAGAAGATATACACATTTAATCCTTTTCTATCTTCTTTCTTTCTTCTATCCACATTTTTTATCCACACTTATCCTTCTACTATATATCTCAATCCTATCCTATATTTTATTTAATCTTTTATCATCCTATTATATTTCTATCCACAAATAATCCAGTTCCTATCTAGTTCAATCTTTTTCTATTCTTTCCCAATTTAAAATTATTGCTCTTTTTCAAATTCACGTTATGTGGTCAAAAATATCAATATTTTATTATTCTATCTTTTAATTGTAATTAGGCTATCCTTTTCAATTTGGCTCCATCCCCATTTTGTTTATGTCAATTTGATAATACTTGTTTGCTACCTTTTTCTGATTTTAATTATTCTTTCTCCTATCCGTCTTATCTTATCAAAATTAATTCGTCTATGAACATCAATACTTTTTTATTTTCTCTTTCACGTAAAATTAGGCTATCCATTTTAGTAAAATTCTATCCATCTTTTTTGAATGCTAATTTTATTCTATGTTTTCGAACTAATATTCTATTCTCTTCAGTTCCACCCTGGCACAAGTTAAGCGTTGGTCTCGATCCGAAATTTCAATTCGAATGAATCCGAATTTTGATTGGTGTAAACCAAGTTTCCAATCCGAACAAATCGTAACCATTCCAACCTCGGATTTATCGGATTGAAAAGTTGGCTCGATTGAAGTCTCGGATTGAGTCTGATTGATTTTTAACCGATTTGCTCCAAAAGAGAATCGAAAATTTTTAAGGAATGGGTTTTCCGAAATGATTCAAAATTCGGGATCGTACTTGATTGGGTTTTTTCAACATACCATCAGGATCGTTGTATTGAAGGTGCCCTTGAGGTGTGCGACTGGATCGCTGCACATTACTTTCCTCTTGACCCAAGCACAAGTGCACCAAGACAAGCAGTAACAGCTAAAAAATTTAAATCATCAAGAGTATTAATTCCTATTGATAATTGTTGGTTGCAATATGAAACCATCACCGATGAATAATCAAATTTCACTATCACTGAAATAATAAGTTCATTAAAAAAAGAATTTTGAAAGGATTGCCACTATTTTCACATACGAAAATTTCCCTTACTTTTCCACACGGATGAAAAAATCTGTTGGATTTACTGAGTCCATAAGATAAAATAGTGACAGTATAAAATTTCTGCAAGCTTAACAGATATTTCAGTACAATTCACCGCTTTGTTTTTAAATAAGATATTTGTTGATTCTGTGAATTTAACAGGCATTTCTGTAATATTTATCGATAGATCTGTTGGTTATAAAAACGCGGTGAATTGTACAGAAATATCTGTTCCATTCACAGAAATTTTATTCTGTCATTATTATAACTTATGGATTTAGTCAATGTAACAGGTTTTTTTCTCTGTGCAGGTTTTCCAGGTCTATAATTTTTATTTTTCAGATTTTTCTGGAATATCTTATTTAAATAAATTGTTAATAAAATTTGCGAGATTTATAAAATTTATTTTTGTTGAGAAATAAAATTAGAGTATAATAATCATCCTAATAGCAATTCAAAACTTTATAATTTAGAACAATAAATATTTCAAAATTCTTTATTCAAAATAATTGAAAGAATCATATTCTTCAAATATTTTTTTGAATTTTTTACCGGTGTTTTCGAGGGGTGAAAAATGTCTCAAATATAACTTGACTAACTTTAAATTTTTCGATAAATTAAAATTAATCTCGGACTTTTCCTTCTTTTCCTAGTTGTCAGAAAAAGTGGAATACTAGATTTAATTATAAGGACATTATACTATTTTTAAATATTTTTTCACTGCGTTACATATTTAGACCGTCACTTCATAAAAGACTGAAAAATCACGAAGGGTATTGTCTCGTTTTTTAACAGTTTTTTAAGCGTTTTATTTTTTATAATGATAAACTGAACATTGTCAAAACCACAACACGAAAATTCTTCATCCAATAAACTGAATGCAAAATCTCACTTTCATAGAAAAATATTGGAAAAAAAGATAAATCACAGTTTTTCAAATAGTAAAAAGTTCAAAAATAATTATCATTTTCAATAGATTTTGAATTTATTTTAAAAGCATAATTTTTCAGCATTTTTTCTTAAAACTTTTTTCTCAATATCTTAGCAAAATATGACAAATATTAAAAAATATATAAACAGTAATATTTATCTTTAAATCAATCTTGAAAAATTTTTAAAAAATGAATTATTTTCAGAGTTAATACAATTTAAAAAAATGTAATTTCACCTTTTTTGCAAATATTTATTCACAGAACTGAAATTTTCCTTTAGTTTATCAGACGAAGGGCTTGTTTACTTATTTATTTATCGTCAGAAAAAAAATGTTTAGTTAAATATTCAAGAAATCGAATCACTTTAATAACCGTTCAAACTAATTATTTTTGAGCGTCTTTAGAATAAAGATTGGAAAAGTTGATTTTCCATTAATCTTTCTATTAAAAATAGCCACAAATTTGAAACACTCTGATGAAGAAGGAAACCGTTTTCTATACGTTATAATCCCAATTGATGATGAAACGAACTCAAATTTGGTCACTCACTTCCAGTCTCATGATGGGATAGAAGATAGATGGTACCGACTACTGTTGGTATCGTCGAATAAATCTGCTAAAGCAAACGGAAGGTCTTCTATATAGGCAGGAGTCGGCTTGATGTAATTGGCTAACGTTGCAATGGCTTACAACTTTTAAAGACATTCGCCTCTGGTAACGAGTTACCAGTAAGAAAAAGCCTTCAGGTATTATCATTCTGGAGCCTCGAGTCTAGAAAAAATGAGTCCCAGTGTGGCGTAAGAGTATTAAATAAAATACTCAGAAACTAGACGAAATTGTGCCACACCCTCGAAATGTAAGTTGCTTCAACTTCGGAACCAATAATGCAAGCCGAAACGACGCATTGGTACAGTTAGTAATTTTCCCGGATTAGAGAAGAATTTGTTTATCGCTTCAGCGAAACCAACTAGTGAAATCGTTCTTTCATGCTGACCATTCTCTCGGTAAACATATTACTGAATATTATATTGAGAATTCATAAAATCGATCAATTCAAATTTCAAGAGTCAAGAAAACATAGCACAATTGGCTTTCACAAGTGCAGGACCAAATTTTTGATTATTCATCATAAAACCGTATTGGAGTGATATAATTACGTATAGGAAAATGGGACACGATCCCACATAGAAACGTATCAAATTTCTTGCATCAAATCTTTTACGGCTTCTTATAAACTCTCCAAGATAAATTATTTTTTAAATTACTACTGCACACTCATTTAAATATCAATTTTTATACAGGAAATCACGAAGAAAATAATGCAATTTTCGTGCATTTTTTTAAAATATCTATGCTTTTGGTGAAAAATTACATTAATACCAATATTAGAAAGTGTTATTGAATTTAAGAAGATTTAAACAACAAACTGCAACTTTTACCATATTTTAAACAAATATCGTTTAGAACAATCAACAACAAATTTTAAAAGTTTCTTAATCAATTACTCTCAATGGTAATTTTTATTAAACTAACTCCATTTCATAAAACAATTAAGATTTTGTGGCCTCAAAAAAATATTATAAAATACTTATGATTTTTAAAAAAAAACTCAGAAAATTAGATCTACAATTTTTGGTTAATAAGTAAAAAAATGTTAGTAAAATATGAAAAAGACATTAAATTAAAAATAAGTATTTAATATTTCTGTTAATATATAAAATCCCCCCCCCCCCCCCCAGATCAATTAATGCAAGGCCGTTCAAGGTTCGAGATCCTATTTTTGTAGATATTTTCCTTCTTGTTAGATACTTTAAAAATAATTTTTGTTTGTTTCTTAGTCAATTATTTCTTGGAATATTTCTATGAAATTAATAAAAACTAAGTGCTGATTAATTTTTTAACTATTGTAATTTTATTTTATATGCCTTGCCTCTGAAATTATACCTTTTTAAGAAAACAACTTAATGAATCTGAATCTTCATATGACAAAAGTAGATGATTTTTCATTATTTCAGTAAGTTTACTTTCTTTGAGGCTATAAAGTGTTTTTTTTTATTTATACATTTTTACATTTTATTTATATATATACATATTTTAGATTTTTATTTATACATATAACCATTCCTGACATAAAATTTTGCTAACCCACTAAAATATACTCAGATAATGACACTCCGGTTATCATAAATACTGCAATCTAGTGACACTTAAAACTACTTTAAAAGGTAAAAAAAAAATAATTTTATTTCCTCGTATTTACAGCATGAAATAAATGTGCAATTAAAGTTTACAATGTGAGAACATTATCAGCTGATTTACAAAACATTTCACGTTTCATAATCCCCTTCAAGATAATAAGAAGCGAGATAATTGAGAAGGCTTTATATTACATTGTATACGAAAATACTTTTAGTTCGCGTAAATATCTCCCAAGAAAAAAATAAATAAATAAATTTAAAAAATTATTCTGGTTGCAATCATTTTTAAATATTATTTATATAACTCTTCTAAAAATGAAACTTTTGACATAGGAATGTATATAGGAAATAGCATAAAATATTTATAATTGGATGTCTCACGCAGGATCCTACATAGATTCCCATATGGGTTCCTATCTGTTCTTCTAAAACGCATTCAAGACAGATTCCGAAATAGGATCCTGTGTAAGTTCTTATTTTTTTTTAAGAAGAAATCTGGTTAAGGAATTTTTAAAGGAACCCATATAGGTCTTAATCCTTTTACCCACCCAACATGCTCCAGATACAAACTTCAAAATTTTTTTACTACCCCTAAAATATATATTTTTCAGACTTTCAGGGGTGTTTTTGAAAGTTTCTTAAAACTATTTCGAACGGTGTATAGTACATATGCAATTTGTACCGTTTTCATCATCTTATCAAAGAATCAAAAAAACGAAAAAAAATGTTTATGCGACTTTTTAGATGAATGCAGTTTTAGAAAAGATTGTCAAACGGAATTTCAAGACATATCATTCTAAAGATTATGTCAATCTCTTTAAGGTAGTTAATCCACGAAAATTAGATCTCAGGTAAAAATAGATAATTTTGCTTTCAAGATTTTATTGAAGGGCTATTCTGTAAGAGAAAAGATTAATTTCCATGAAAAAAATTTGAAATACAGAAAAATAATTTTATCAATAAATTTTATTTTTTAACCAAATTTTTTTCTTATCGCTTCTTACCAAATTTTAAAAAATTATGCGATTTTAGTAAATTACTTAAAAAAATAAATTTTGTCTAAAGCCAATTACCAACATCAACATATATCTTCAGTTTTTAAAAAAAACTTTATGAAAAAATTCAAAATTCTAATATTGGTTTCTGATAGTTCTCATGAATCTCTACTAATTATCCAAATAACATATTTTGATTAAACTAAAATTAGGAAAGTTAAAGTATGTTAAAACATGAAAAAAGTAAATATCTAAATTTCATTTCCCAGTTGAATTATACGAGATGAGAAAAAACGTTATCGTACAAAAATGTTTACTACATAAAGATCTACAAATTTGAATCGCAATATTTTTTCATAAGATGTATATTTTTCTTTGTAATTTAAAAAAATACCATTGAAAATCCAAAATTCAATTTTTTAACACTAATGTGTGAAAAACGTAAGTTTGCAAAATTGTTCGTTTCAATAAGATCTACAAATTTTGTCTGACATAGTTTCTAATGAAACGTATATTTTTCATTTTAATTTTAAAAAATACGATTAAAATTCAAAAATTCCATTATTTAAACAAAATATGCGACATACGAAAAAAAACGTTGAGATGGACAATTATTTGCCTGAATCAGGTCTACAAATTCTCAGTAGGACATTTTTTGACAAAATGTACATTTTATGTTTTGGTTTTAAAAAACACTATTGAAAATCCGAAATAAATATCTACAAATTTGAATCGCAATATTTTTTCATAAGATGTATATTTTCCTTCTTAATTTAAAAAAATACTATTGAAAATCCAAACTTAAATTTGTTAACAATAATATATGAAATACGAAAAAAGCGTAAGTTTTCAAAATTGTTCGTTTCAATAAGATCTACAATGATCCAAAGAAATAGATTTGTTTACAATAAAGAACATTTTTTTGAATCAACAAAACTTTCTTCAAATCAAAGACATTTTTTCTTTGACCGTATATATCAAAAAAGTGTTTCTTTGATTCACTGAAACCTGATTTCTGGGTGTAAAATTGTTAAAAATTAAGCAAATCTCTACTAATTATCTCAATAACATTTTTCGATTAAACTAAAATTAGGAAAATTACAGAATGTTAAAACATGAAAAAAGTCAATATCTAAATTCCATTTTTCAGATAAATTATACAAAATACGAAAAAAAGTTATGATACAAAATTGTTTACAACATAATGAACTACAAGTTTGAATTGCAACATTTTTTCATATATATATATTTTTCTTTTTAATTTGTAAAAATAAAAAATTCCATTTTTTAACAATAATGAATGAAAGTCTACAAATTCTCAGTAGGATATTTTTTGGCAAGATGTATATTTTATGTTTTCTTTTTAAAAAACACTATTGAAAATCCGAAATTCCATTTTTGCACCAAAATATGTGAGATACAAAATAATCGTTAAAATAAAAAATCGTTTGCTTGAAAACAATCTACCAATTTTTTTGCTTTTCAAGATATTTGGAAGCAGATACATTTTTTTTAGTTATGTAAATTATTAAAAAGTTACAGAAATGTATATAGTAAATCAAGCCTTAAGTAAATTGAATTTCCTTTTTCATTTGGAATCAAAAACTTTAATAAATTTGTGAAAATGTAAGTCACATCTACAATATTATAAATTTGACTTGAGCTTCAGTACCAAATTACAAAAAATAAATAATATGTATACGAAGAATATAAGACCGAGCGCGAAACGCGACAATCGAATAGCGCGCCCTAGGCACGCTCAAACTTGCGAGCAAAGTGCGCAATGAGAATATGCCCGCAAAACAGGCAGATTTTTATAATATATATTTATTTATTTATAACAAATTCTTCATAAAAAAATAGAGCCACATAACTCATCACTGAGAAAACAGTTTCTTTGATATACAGTCAAAGAAAAACTTTCTTTGAATTAAAGAAAGTTTTGTTAATTCAAGAAAATTTTCTTTGATCCAAAGAAATAGATTTGTTTACATTAAAGAAAATTTTTTGAATCAACAAAACTTTCTTCAATTCAAAGAAATTTTGTCTTTGACCATATGTCAAAGAAATGTTTCTTTAATTCACAGAAACTTTTTTCTGGGTGTACAATTGTTAAACATTAAATGAAGTAAAAAAAAAAAACATTTTTTTGTTCCTAGAAATTTTTTCGAAAACCTCATATTTTATGAGATATTGAAGTTTGAAAAAATCGCGTCTTATAGATAAGAAATTGTATAACTTTACAAGAAGGTCGGATTAAGATTTATAAACATGGACTTTAAAAAGAACTTGAAATAAGCTTTCAAATAATTTGTCTTAAAATTCCGATTGACAATTTCTTCCAAAACTGCATTTATTTAAAAAATCACATAAAAAAAATTTCTCATCCTGTTCCAAGATAGAAAATTAAAACTGAAATCCATGTAGAATCATGAATGGGTTCCTAAATAGATTCCCAGGTGGATTCCAATTAAACTCGCTATGTGGTTTCCAATATTTTAAAATATTTCATATTTGAAGAGTATAGGAACCTATGGGACCACATGTAAAATTGTAAAAAAAGGCCTCAGTGGATAAATGTGGTTTCCATGCAAGAATTGATGTCCTTTTTTGCAATACGTGAAACGTAATAAAAAAAATTCGAACATATTCCTAAAGTTTTTTTATTAATTTCGACATTAAAAAGTACGAGAATTATGCGCTATACCTTTCTTTATTCCCAGACTAAAGAATTCATACTTATTACTATGTTTAAGGTGTAAAACATATTAACTACTGGAACAAGACGGAAAAAAGCGCAATTACCTCAGTTCAGTTAAATTGTATACAATTTAAATAATGGAAGATAAACGCCAGACAGAAACTTAAACTAGATTTAATTTTAGCACTAGACTCTCGTTGTGAGAATAAACCCCCCACACCCCTCCTGGTTATTAATTCAATTGAAAAAATTTGTATAATCAGATATTGACCATATAAAATATTTTGGCACCAATGCGAGCTATTCTGAATTAGTTTCATATTGCAAAAGTTTCGGAAAGGAATTCAATCTAAGCAAATTGAAACCATTCCAAAATCTGTTTCCGAAACAATCGGAAGCAATTGGAAAGCGTTTCAAATTTCGTTTAATGCAAATCGGTTAAAAATCAATCTGACTCATTTCGATTCAATCCGAATGAATCCGAGGTCGGAATGATTCGGATGAAAAATTCGGTTTAGATCAATTCGGGCTGGGATATTGATTCGGATTGAAAATTTGGTTCAGTTTCAATCAGATTGATACTTGGATTTAATCGGATTAAGTCGGATTGATTTTGAACATATTTGAATCGAAAGGTATTCAGAATTATTTTTGGATTAGTCCGGAAATAGATCTTGGAATGGCTTGAAATGGTTCTGATTCGCTCAGATTCAATCCCAATCCGAAACTTTCGCCAGGGTGGAAATCAAGAATTTCGAATTGATTCGAATTAAATTTTGAGTGGAGGCATGAATAAAGACGATTTCAAAAGTTCAAAAGTTAAAAATTAATCTGATTCATTTCGGTTCAATCCGATTGAATCCGAAGTCTAAATGATTAGGATTAAAAATTCGGTTTAGATCAATCCAGACTGGATTTGTTTATAGCAGATTTACACCGAACGATATTACGAACGTCTTTAGGATTAAATCGGAAAGGTTCAGAAAAAGATTTTGGAATGGCTCGGAATGGATCTGATTCGATCGGATTGAATTCCAATTCAAAATTTTCACCACAGTGGAACTCAAGAATTTCGGATTGATTTGAATTGAATTTTGAGTAAACGTATGGATGAAAACAATTTTAAAAGTCCAATCCGAATGAATCCGATGTCGGAATAGTTTGGGTTGAAAATTCGGTTCAGAACAATCTGGGCTGGGATATTGATTCAGATTGAAAATTTGTTTCGGTTTCATTCAGATTGATACTTCGGATTAAACCGGATTAAGTCGGATTGGTTTTTAGCAGATTTACACCAAACGAGATTCACAACGCCTTTAGGATTAGTTCAGAATGGCTCGGAAAAAGATTTCGGAATTACTCGGAATAGCTCTGATTTGCTCGGATTGAATTCCAATCCGAAACTTTCGCCAAGGTTGAACTCAAAGATTTTCGATTAATTCGAATCACATTTTTAGTGAAAACATGGATAAAGACAATCAAAAAAGATTTTCCGCCTTTATCCGGATTCATTCGCATCGAGCATAAGTATACGAACCGATCAGAACAGGTTAATAAATCCAATCCGAACTCAAAAGCCTCGTATTCGTTTGAATATATTTTAAAAGAGACGCATGGGTAAAGACAATTTAAATGTTTTTTTAGATGGGCTCGGATTCATTTATATTACGCCAGTATTCACACTGATTAGTAAAGGTCTTTTGCATTCGTATAAAGCTCTCGCACCGATTGTAACGGTTTAAGGGCATGTAATACTTCGGAAATTAGCAAACTTTATTGATTCCAGGTTTCTACATGTTCGTGTCTGAATTACATAAAATTTTCATTTCAAAATTTGGGAAATTGTCACGGAAACACATTTCAAATTGACACTGAATAAAACGGATAAAATCCCTATCCCAAACTTGCACCGGGGTTATACGCAATAAGCACGAAGTCAATGTATTGAAATATCGGGATATTTCTTCATGAAACAATATAAGAAAATATTTATAGTATATTTTTTCGCATTATTAGCAGCTCTTATTGTTAGATACATTCCAACGATATATGTTTTTCTTATGAGAAAATTACTGATTTCTTTATTCAGGAATGTAAAAGTACTCTGCATTAGTTGGAATTATTCAACAGAAAGTTTCTCATCGTAAAATTAAAATAAATAAAACTAATTGAGTTGTAGCATTGATTTTGTTGAATATTAAGTTATAAACATGCAGATCTAAAAAAAGCAACCGTTTGACGTTTTGCGGCTAAAAATCGTGTAACTTATAAAATTAAGATTGTAAATCGTACATTGCATCCAAATACACTTCCCACTTTCGAGTGCTTTCGCATTTTACTTCCGTTTCTATTTAGTATTAATAACTGAAGAGCGTGTCGGATTAAATTAATACAACGATTATAGTTAATTTATGTATCAGATACTAAGATCAAAATGTCTGATCGTTTTTTATTTATTGTTAATTGCGATTCGAATATCTAGTTGAAACAATATTTTATTAATTTACTAAAAGAAAAACAGGAAATTAACTATCACCTTTCAATAAAAAATCACAGCAATGATTCTCAGGTTATTACTCTTTAATTTTTTGGTACAATGCAACTTATAATATAAAATTAATAATATAACATACAGAAGTTAATACTGAAAACAATTTTTGTCTCGCCAATAATATTCTTCATTTATAACAGTTTTCTCACTAAACTTACAAACTGGTGGAGATCATTTTTCTTCAATGTGAATTTAATTAAATAACAGCTTATTATAAGTAAGGAAATACAATATTGCTATTTTTATTCAAAAAATATATTCAAAATGTACAATATTCGATCAGTCAGTTTAAAAGCTATCAAGGTTATCTTTTTCAAATTAATAAAATTCTAAAGCAATACTTATTCCATAGAAAAAATCTGGATTATATTTTTAAAGTTTCTCAATAAATTAACTTTTTATTATCAAATTTCTTTAATTAAAAATTATTGCAGTCATTTTTCTTATTCTTAAAATATAAATTACTCAATTTAGATTACATTTTTTAAATTTAAATTTTCGTAATTTTCTTATTTTCTGATTTGAACATTTTTGAATCGTTTTATTTTTCATCCTCTAAATTTCATAATTCTATTTCTCGCGTTTTCCTTTATTAAAATTTCAGAATTTTAACTAAATCATTGTCTAATCAACCATTTTCCATTTTAAAAAATGTAATCCAAACAAGGAGAAGAGTTGAAAAAAATGCAACTGTAGGATTAAAAAGTTTATAAATAAAATATCAAATTCTGAAGCAAATTCCTAGATTTTGAATTTTCAAATTAACTAGACTCTTTGTTAATTTAGATTAACTTTTGATAGTTTGATTTACAAGAAGCTAATATCTGCGATGCACAGACATCCAACATTTGTAAATGCAAATCCTTATTAATTTTTTTGACTCCAAGAGAATCAATTACAAATTTGATCATTTCTTTTGTATCATTTTCACCAAAAATTAATTTTACATAATAAGGGATGTTTCCTTGCAACAATGACAGCAATTTCATTTGTAATTGATGCACAGATTCTTCACTCTCATCCATAGGTAAATTGGAAGTGATTGGAAAAATGGCACAGCGATCGTACGCCCAATGGACAATATCCTGAATAAATCAATTACACCCTTGTTAATTAAATTCCATTCGAAATCGCCAACATTCTCTAAGATAAATTGGTAAAATAAAATAAACCTTCTAATTACCTGCAGCAATGGTTCTGTTATGTTCCCAAGTAGTAACTTTATCCACCTAATCACTGCTTCTTGTTGGAATGCATTATTACTACTTATACCCGCGAGAATTTCACATGTTAAATCAATTCCTGCACTTGTTAAATAAAGATTCGTATCTAATTCATCAGATTCCTCTGAAAATAAATCATTAGAATTGAATGGGTTTACTTAGAAAAGTGACTCATACATAATTATCTTTCAATACTAAACTTACCATCATATGTTGCATTTGTTATTTCCCACCAATGAGCAAGAAGTTCAGAATCTCCACTTCCTTCAACAGAATCAACAGCCTCGTATGCTGTATCTACAGAACAGTAATCTGTTCTATCAGCAACTAATTGGCACAAGTCAAATGCAAGATTCTTCTGCAAAGAAATATATTTTTTATCAAAAATCTTATCTAGTTCTTTCCTAAAGCTTCAAGTATATTTACACTTACTGATTTAATATCTTGAACAAATCTCCATGGAATGTCTGCAAGTGGCATCAAAGTCGGCAAGGGTATGTTTTCTTCTTCTTGATCCATTTCAAATCCTGGCACAACGGTTCTTAAAGTGTTAAACACACCAGTCACAGTTTTCGCTAGGAATCGATCGAACCGAGGTGCTACCACATCCGCTTTCTTCCCAGCACCACTACTAGGTCGCAAAAACCGCCTTAACTGTGTCGGAGAACTACTTGATAATCGTATACAAAGAGTCTTCAGATAATTTTCCATTTCAATACGACCTCCTTCCGGAAGATTGATTTCTGACATAATCCCAGACAGCGATGGAATCTAAAAAAAAATATTCAATTTATAATATTTTTAAATATAATACCCCAATAAAATATTTACCTCCTCCAGACTGGAGTGCAATTGTACGAAGTCAGAATATTGACGACGAACTGTAGCAGTAGTTGTTTCAAATGTATCTACTCCATGTTGCTCTACATCATCGAACTGGATGCAATAAAGAAGTTGTTGAGACCCATCAGGTGCTGTATAAAATTCAGTCCATGGTATAGCTAGATTCGCAAATTGACTGTCTTCACAAATCACGTAAGACTTTTCTTCTGCCTGCCTAAAGTATAATTTAAACTTATAAGCACAACAAAATGTATGAGTGTTTCTCTGCATAGCGTACAATCCAATGTCCAAGAACTTCAAACTTTGTTTTTAATTGTCTTAAAGTCAAATATCACTTATATCGGATAAATTTACAAACAAATTCTGAATAAGACTGAGAGTTTTTCATTTTTAAAGGCTAAAAGTTGTCCTTAGTGTCTTTAGCAATACTGTTTAGATAATGTGAGAACTGTGTTGAAAATGTGTACGCTACGTGGAGAATTACCGAAATATAGAATTAATTTTCTTTCGAAACATACAGTGGCGTTGTAACATTAGATTTTTGTTGTAAGAGATTCCTTAGCCTGGCAATAGTTGAGGCAAAATCAGTAGGTTCTTCGTAGACTGGAGATATCCTATCATCGTCTATTTCACAATCAACTTCTGAAGCACTTAAGTCGCGCCAAAGACATCGTCTTCCACTAATAGGTACTTGCAAACTCGGTGGAGAATTCTCGGAATTAGATTCTACGTTGTTGTCCTGTATTTTAATTTCTGGTAGGGGTATACAATCAGGTTTAGTTAAAGGACGAGCTATTGCAGCTGCTGTTGCAGACGCTATTCCATTACTTAACGCTGAAGGAATTGTTCCCTGAAATAGATTATATTCAAAATCTTTACGTAATATGTTATCGATATCAAGAAAAAAATTGCATACTATATTTTCACTAGAAAACTCCGTTAATATTTGCTCGGCTGGGTCATTAAGATGAGTGAGATGGTTTAAAAACCAGAGTGGAGAAGATATTGACTCCAGCACTGTTAAAAGTCTTTTCGATAAAATGGATAACAGTAGTTTACAAGGTAAAGAACTGCTTAGTTCCCATTGTAAAAACTCTCTTGCTATGACAGTAACTAATCTACCAAGTGTATATTCCAATGCTGACGTACTTCGAGAACCAGGGTGAGAGTAATTGTATGCTTCCTCGACATTGGCTGCATATCCTTTTTCTACTCGACGAAGAGCTCTGCAACCAAAATATTGTATAGAATAATTAAAAAGGTAAATTGTATTGACCCTTGGTTTAAATAGTAATATCTGGTAAGTTTCCATTGGCTTCAGGGTCCATAAATGAAAAAGTCTATTCAATCAGACGTTTCAGCTCAAATCGGAGCCCTCATCAGTGATATTTATTAAACTCTAGAAAATACAAAAAGGAGGGTGGCACTAATTTCCCATTTTTAGGAATAACTAAAGTACTTATACATATAATAAGAACAAAGAAAGAAATAATACATATATAACACAACCAGATTGAATTTGTAGGTGAGAAAAAAGAAAAGGGAGTTTGGATATTCGACCCGAACAAGGTGTGCCTACATTGAATTCTTCGGTGAGAGTCTATATAAATCAACTTTTATCTACCCTATTAAACAACTTTTGATCCGTTTTACTCAACTAATATTTAAAAAAACCATTTTAAAACTATTTAAACCTATCTTGAAACCTTTGGTGTGAAGTTAAATGACCAGAGTTTGATTCAACTAATTAAGACTATTTTTCAAACCTGTTTCACTAAAAAACTATTTGTAAACTATTTAGAAACTCTATTGAGATGTTATGAAAAAGGAACCTGTTTTGAAACTATTTTACAACTGTTTTGAAATGTTGTTTTGGAAGCCATATCCATACTCGTATCAACAGATAATAGTGCCACCCTCCTTTTTGTATTTTCTAGAGTTTAATAAATATCACTGATGAGGGCTCTGATTTGAGCCGAAACGTCTGATTGAATAGACTTTTTCATTTATGGACCCTGAAGCCAATGGAAACTTACCAGATATTACTATTGTATAGAATGTTTGGAAATCTTGAAATGCAGAATCACAATCACAAATATCAAAACTGTTTGAAATTATTTAAGAATTCACTTTACTAATCTTGAATTCAGTTACCATTTAGCACTATAAGAAAACAAACTAGGCGTTATACTATGATCTAATTCTACAAATTATTTAATTTGAAGAATTTGGATGTTATTAAATACAAATGGTTAATTAAATGTTTTATTTGTTTAGAAGAAATAAAAAAATATATAATATATACACGATTTTTTTCTCCATACACTTTTTTCAGAGATAATGATAGAAACTCACCTGCGATATTCTTTTAAATGAGAAAGCAAAACACCTGATAGTTTGTCAACAAGCTTAACTTTATCGATAGTCGCAAGACGACGATTCAACCGTATTGATAATTTTTGCAGTAAATTTTTTGCCTCTTCCGGAAACCTTTTATCATTGCTGATGTTTTTATACCATGATTGAATATATTTTGCATCGATTTCATTTGTTATATTACCCAAGTTTTCTAATTCTTTGAATACCTCATTTTGAATTTCCTTTTCATTTGCCAAATTTGTACTTTTGCCTGGCCTTTCTTGTGATTTCAGATAAATTTCAAATTTTTTTCTTAACCATTTTGAAACGGGTTCTAATTTAATAGGAGAATTGGCTCTTAAAGAGCATCTTAGAACAATGCAGCTTATCCATGTCGACAAAATTGTAACAACAATCGCCCAGATTATCGGTAAATAGAATGGGAGAGATGATGGACCAATCCAATGCTGTGCTATTAAACATGAAGCTGCACATATAATACTGGAGCACAACACTATCTGATTCGATTGACTCATTTGCATACATTTACTGACATGAATATTTTAATACGAATCATCAACTAGAGATTCGTTTGCGAGAATATTGTCTTAACTTACATTAGTACTTCAGATTCAAACTACAAAATTTTTACGATTACTTAGTGGTTTACAAGTGTTTATGATGTAAACAAAACATGGAGATTAGACATAAGGAGATCAATCTCCATGTATCATTCACGAACTGTCACGAACTGAAGTTCTGCCAAGTTAGAAAACTTCCCATTGAGGGCACGTGTGTTCCCTGCGTCAAAGATTTTGTGTCCACAATGGCGGTCCTTTTTATATGATCACCGCCATTGTGGACGCAAAAAAAAAGATGCGCCCCCATCGAGAAGCTTCAAAACTAACTACTTAGCAAAATTCAAGTTCGTGTTTTGTGAAGTATCTATTCTCTGTGAAACAAATATAAAATACCATAGAGGATAGAGCCGATAGAGCTGAATAGACTTCAGGGTGGCCAATCTGCAATATATTCATAGAGATATTACAGATAGAGGAGGCATGCTATAGGCGCGCACAGCCCCCTGAATCTTGCCGCCAAATGCATAAGAAAAAATTACGTGAAAGTTGACTGCCGTCGGTGGCGGCGCTGACCGTTTATAGGCCCTAGATTACAATAAATATAATATAGTATATACACTATATATTACTACTGTAAATAAATGAAACTTTTTTTAAAATATAAACATTTAAAAATACTGTTTAGAATTTGAACTGAAATATATTAATAATATATTATTAATATATATTATAGTTCAAAGCAGTGAAATAGTTGAGGTCTCTCATAAGTGCTCTGAAAAAATTTCTTTTTCTACAAATATACTTTACTTATTTTTCTATTTTTGTATTTATAGCATATTCAATCAATTTTTTGTCATTTATTAATTTTTTTATTTATCTGCGTTGTATTATTTTATTTTTAAATTCATGAATCGTAAAATTACGAATAAGCATTAAAAAGTAAGGAATCTAAATTAACAAAAAATCTAAACTTATATTCTTTTTTAAAGTTCAAAACTTTATTCTAATATCAAAACTGTTTGAAATAAGAAATTTTTTTCTACTTCAACACAATTCAATTTTAATAAGCTCACATTAACTTCAATTCAGAATTTTTAAAAATATTCTTTCTCATCACTTTTTTATTTGAGTCACTTTCATTTATCTATTTTTTAACTTCTATCACACAAAATGTTTGTAACTGAATTTATTTGCGATAAGTATTTGAGAGACATTTATTGCGGTGCAAAAGAAATTCATTGCACAGGTAGATACAATTAATTAATATTGAGACCGAAGGATAGCAATTTGTCGTAATTTTATTGTATTTTCATCCTTCGGTAAAATGAAAAAACGAATTTTATCGGAGCAAGACTTATATCCGGATTTACACCCAAAACAGACAGATTTCACCATTTCTTGCACCAATTTTTTTAGACATTTGTTTCTAGACTCACGGAATTTTCAACTCAGAGATTCTACATAATATTTATTTACAGAGGTACAGGTTAGAACACACATTTTGTCGTTGCCGTTGGATCAGAGCCACGCATGTGCAGTATGCAACGGAAGAGAGAGATAGAAATGCGAATTCCATTCTGTTAGGTTGGTCTTGGACGAAAGAAATATATGGGAATCATTGGGAAATTGATGAAACAAAATTTTCTAGCGTAAAAGTAAGTCATGAATTTATTAATAATTATATTTTTCAAGTGGAAAATTCATTTCCGCTTATTTTGAGTACCTACTTGTCGCTTGGCATTCTTTTAATTTTTTAATATAAAATAAAATGTCATAAATTTGTAGGTTATGATGACCATTTGTTTTGAAAGATTTGAAGAATGTATCGATAAGCATGTTCTCGTTTTCAACACATTCTTCAAATCCTTCAAAACAAACGGTCATCATAACCTACAAATTTATGACATTTTATTTTATATTAAAAAATTAAAAGAATGCCAAGCGACAAGTAGGTACTCAAAATAGGCGGAAATTAATTTTGCACTTGAAAAATATAATTATTAATAAATTTATGACTTACTTTTACGCTAGAAAATTTTGTTTTATCAATTTCCCAATGATTCCCATATATTTCTTTCGTCCAAGACCAACCTAACTTACAGTCTATCCCTACCACATGGCTTGTGACGTCAACTTGGTTATCTCAATTAGGGTTTGTGTGTGATAGAACAGAGAGAGAAGATCTTCTTCTTCTTCTTCTTCTTTCAATAACGTTGTCACCGTACTGACAAAGTCTTGTACATACGGCCATGACCAGGTTGATAGATTAGATCTGTGAACAGAGCTTGACACGCGGGGGAACTTCCCACACGGATCCCGACTCACCCCCGGTACGGAGTCAGGCATGCGCAACGAGGTCGCTACCCATCCCAGACAGCGCGAGCGAATTGAAGGTGGCAAATTTTAATTGCATATTATTTATAAGATCCTTAATAAGGATGCGACTGCTTAGATTTTTATGTTAATTGATTTGAAAAATCTGAATATATGTGAGACCATTTTTATTGACGGTTCCGTTAGAAATTCGTGACCCCTAATCAGACCCCTACGTTCTTCAGTGAATAAAGGACAGTCCCAAAGTACATGGTCCAGGTCCTGCTCTGTGGTATTGTCGCAAGGACAGACCCCAGAGTCTATGATATTTTTCCTTGCCAGGCTTGAGTTCAGCGAGTAGTGATTACTCCTCATCCGGCACAAGGATACAATCCACTCCCTTCGGGCAAAAAATGCAGAGAACCACGGCTTAGTACGGAATTTGTAAAAGAATTGAGTGTAATATGCACCCTTGTTTTTCCCAATATCTTGCAAGTCGCAACTTTGGTGAAAGGTTTGTTTTAATGCGGCAGTAAAGTCAGAAGGTGGCAAGGGGGTGTTCAATAGTTCAGCTTCTAGAGCTGCCGATTTGGCTTCTCTATCCGCTTCTTCATTGCCCGAGACACCGATATGACCAGGAATCCATGCCAGAACTACTGGTCGTTGTAATTTATGAAGAACAAACAGACGGTTTCTTATGAGAAAAATAAGATAAGAAGTAGAGGATTTAAAATCGGATGAGTTAACGCTCTGCAGGACACTTTGCGAATCGGTCAAAATAACTACGTCTATCCATTGACCCTCTCGTCTAATCATAGAATCCAAGGTATAAAGTATAGCGATGGCTTCAATAGAGAAAATCGAGGCGTGATTGGCAATTTTATGCCTTATGAAATGTCCCTTCGAGGGGCATATTGAAGCGCAGCCCGCCGCTCCATCGGTTTTGGAGCCATCTGTGAAGAATAAAGAGTGATCAGGAAACTGTTGAGAGGCTAAATCTTTGAATAAGGGATCAGGATTAGGACTGTTTTGGATTATTTTCCCAATCTCAAAGTTGATCTTGGGCGAGTAAAGGTGATTTTCGAAAGGAAAATCGTAAAATGGATGCGTAGGGAACTTTTTAATTTGGTGCTTAAGGTCCTTGACGTGGACGAATGCGTTCATCAAAACAAAGGTGTCTTTAATTTTCAAGTTGTTTTTATTTTTTACTTTATTTCAAAGTAGGGAAAGAGCGTCCGGTAAAGGATGCGATAAACTGGCAAAAGATTTAAGGAGGTACTTTCTGGCCAGGAATGAGAATCTCTTCTTCAGTGGCGGCTCACAGCATTCCGCCATCATAACGTTAATTGGCGTGCTATTTCTATAGCCTAAGGCCAGTCTCAGAGCTCTATTGCGAACCTTTTCTATCTTATTAAACGCTTTATGTGACTGAAAAGAGAAAATATGAGAACCGTATTCAATCACGCTTCTAATGATTGATCTATTAATTGTGAGTAGAATGGTCGGGTCTGCTCCCCACCATGTTCCTCTCAGCACCTTGATAACATTTAAAATTTTTCTAATTCTATTACAGATGTACATAAAATGGTCTTCGAATGTGAATTTTTCGTTTAATAGCATACCTAAAAATTTAACAGATCGAGAAGTGTTAATGGTTGAGTCGCCAATTGAAAGCGTCAGATTACTGGAATCCTCATTCCTACGCGAAAAGAGGAGCAGCCTGGTCTTCTCCGGACAAATCTCAAGTCCTCTCCGATTGAGGAAGGGGAACATCTCATCAAGGCACCTCTGGAGGGCATTTTACAAATTTCGGGGGTAGCTGATCTGCAAAGAAGCGCAATATCGTCCGCAAATTCGATGATAACACAATTATTTGGGACAAAAGACTGTAGCCTTCGAGTATCCCTAGCGGACCCGTGTGAGAGAACGGTCATAGAATACTCTGACCGTTCTCTGACTGTTCACACGGGTCCGCTAGGGATAGACTGCGTACATAATTGGACTCAGAATACAACCTTGGGGGAGACCCACCAAGTTAACCCTGGGTCCAATCAGCTCTCCGTTAATTTTAAAATATATGTTTTTGAAAAAATTGGTATTGTAGATAAATTTTGCGATTTGCCAAGGTATCCCTAGCTCTCTGAGGTCCTCGATTAAGATCTGTGGAATGACACTTGGAAACGCCCCCTTCAGATCTAGGAATAAACCCGCGGTGACCTTACAGGCGACGAAACCACTCCATATTTCGGTTGCCAGGATGGCTAGGTTATCCGCGCAAGACTGCCCCCTTCTTAAGCCGAACTGTGAGTTAGATAAAATATTAGAGCTTTCTAGAAAGAAGTTTAGCCTAGAGTGAATTAATTTCTCCATCAACTTCAGCATGCATGAAGCCAAGGAGATAGGTCTAAATTTCCCAGGAGATGATTTGGGAATAAACATCACCAAGAAGTCATTCCAAGAAGAAGGGAAGCTTCCTGACGCTATGAGGGCGTTGTAAATGTCGAGCAAAATCGTTTTCGCACTATCAGGGAAGTTTTGAATGATTCGATTCTCGACTTTGTCTAAACCCGGAGAAGATTTTGCCTTCAGAGCAGAAATGGCCATTGACAGCTCTTTTTTATTAAAAGGCGCTTCTAGGAAAGCGTTACTGCGAAAATTTTCTGGGAGAAAGACGTAAGAAGCTGTGGGAGAGGTTCCAGACGGACACATGCCCTCAGCCAACAAATGCAATTTGTCGATCACGTTCCTGTCAGCAAAGCAGGAGGCAACCACTGGTTGTAGAAATCTGTTCTTAAAACAATGAACTGTTCTCCAAATACGTGATATTGGAGTCATTCTATCTATCGATTCACAGAAACTTCTAAAGGCGATTCTTCTGGCTGAGTTCAACGTGCGTCTTGTTTTCGCCTCTATTTTATGCAGCGAGATGTAATTCTCATAATTCGAGAGTCTTCTAAAGGCCGCTGTGGCCGCTCTCCTCTCAACTATGGCCCTATCGCATTGGTCGTTCCACCACGGGGCAGGTACGAAAGTTCTTTTTTTGTTGCTTCTAGTGATGCGATTGTTGTCCGTTAATGAATGGCTGCGATGCTCAGGTTGGGGAGCAGAGGCCAGAACAGCCGCGTCCACCCCCTTTAGGAACAGATTATATCTATCCGTTGGGCTATCCGTCTGGGAGACAAGTGTACTTGTATTTTCAGTGACGAAGCTGTCGATGTTAGATTTGAAAACTGACCAATTCATATTCTTCAGAACATATCTATGAGATGTGAAATTAGCAATTGGGATTGTGATTCCAAGGCAAACGAGCACTGGAAGGTGGTCGCTGCCCATGGAGTCCTTCCAGATGTCCCAAGAAGCTATGGAGAAGAGGTTAGCGGAAACAAATGATGGGTCCAGAGCCGAGGAGAGATTATCTGGGTGGTTTATATAGGTGGATGAGCCAGTATTGAGACAAATCAGATTAGTGTTGTCTATCGTCTGGCAGTGTTCGTCTCCATTTAGACGGATTCGCGGGCTGCCCCATACTGGATACTGGATACTGGATTTGATGGTGATAGCTTGAGTTTCAAGACTATTTTCGATGTTTAAGATGGTGTTAATTTCAGAGAAAACAATTCCCTTCCTCAAGGCCATGGCCAAGTCACCACCCTTATTACAGGTCCTGTCCGCTCTGATGACGTTAAAATTGTCCATTTTGAAGAAGATGTCCTTCTTAAGGAACGTTTCGCATAGTATTAAAATTTCAAAATCATTAGAGATGCTTTGGAGTTCATTTTTCTTATTACGAACCCCACGAGAATTCCGTTGTAAAATTCTAAGACCTCTATCTCTGGCCATCGCGATCTGGTATCAATGCGGATGAAAGAGAGTTAACACAGTTATTGAGAGAACTCAGGAGGTATCTACTTTCCATTTCGTTAGGTGTAGTACCTTTTGAGATGGAAGATATAAGGTTCGTGAGTAAATTCATGAGTAGTCCGATTATAGTAATTGGACTAGAGAGATCAGACGGGGAAGCAGAGTTTGAATAGGATAGCTTTTCCTCTTCTTCCAACGGAGGATGTGAAGGTGCCGGTCCAGTAGCTGGCTTGTTAAGAGCAAAACCCCTAGGCAGATAGCTAGGTGTCCTCCCATTGTTGATTAAAGAGTAATAACTGGAAAGGTCTGTTTGTCGTGTTTTTTTTTGCTGAAAGAACCGTTTGAGTTTGCAACTGATGTGGTTTGATATTTAATAGGTTTAGGCGTCGCAGAGCTGAGAGGATTTTTCAATGCCTCTACGTAAGTTTGTGACTCTGAGGAGTTGGTTGCACCGGGTGCTGGAACTTCTGCAAATTCAAGGAAGTTCGAAAAACTAAAGGCTGGAGGCTGGGAGTTAGGGTTAGGAGGATATTTATTTTTTTGGTTTTTTGGGGGTCTTAAGAAGGACTTTGCCTCAGCAAAGGTCACCCTGTTTCGAGTGGCGTAAGCACGAAGCTCCTTCTGGAATCCGAGTTCAGGACAGTCTTTTGAATTTGGTAAGTGAGGTCCTCCGCAATTAGCACATTTGGGAGGACTATTTTCATTAGGGCAGGGATTTTCTTCTTTATGGTCCGTTAAGCTACCACATTGCTTGCATCGAGTTTTTGAACGGCAATTGGCACTGATATGGCCATATCGCAGACAATTAAGACACATTCTAGGTTGTGGAACGTAGTCTTTGACTACCTTAGACACCCCAAAGAGAGAGATTTTGTCCGGGCGGTCTTGACCATGAAAAGTGATCAAGATGGTAGAAGAAGACTCAACCCTATTTTATTTCGTATCCTTATCGAAAAATTGCTTGTTTAACCTCCTGACATTCATGACAGAAATTTTGCCTCTTAGGCAACCCAGGACTTCTAAATTTTCCAACAATTCGTGGTCCGATACATCTAGGGGAACTTAAGCTTAGGGGGACGAAAGCCGAGAGGCCACTGCTATAAAGAAAAGAGTGATCGTCCAACAGCTTGTTGGCCTCCTTGGCTGATCTGAGGAATACAGCAAGCTTGCCAGCGCCACTTCTTCTGACATCACAAATTGCTTTGTTTTATTTTCTATTAAGAACGCGGCCCAGAGATATAGGATGTAAGTCATCATTACCTTTATCGGAATCTTTGATTCGTTGGACGAAGATCTTTGCAATTCCCACATGGGTTTCCGTGAATCTGTTTTGATTTTGGGGATGAAAAGTATTGCTCTCTATACTTACAGGACATGGTAACTGAGGTGAGCCCTGGGATTTTGCCGTCTGAGATTGTTCGCTGTTAGCAAGCTTGTCCTTGGTATTGATGTCCTGAGACTCAGTTTCCATGGAGACGAAGACTGTTTCAGGTAGAAAAGGTTGAAATTCAGGCTTTTCAATGTCCTCTGAGGATGTGAATCGCAGCCTTTCATGAGTTTTGTACCTCTTGGCGAGGAACTGAGACTGGGAAGTGACGTCCTCTGATTCCAGTCCATGTTTGCTTGCTCCCCAGTGCTTCCAGATCGTGGATGGAATTTACCCCCTCCATTCTACCAGTTTATTGCAAAAAAAACAATTTTTCAAATATAATTTGGGGAAATTTTTTAAGTATATTACTTTTTTAAGTTGTTCTTTAATTATATTTGAAAGTTTGCCCAAATTATACTAAAAAAATTGCTTTTTTTCAATTAAATGTCAAAATAGAGGGGGTAAATTCCATCCTCGATCTGGGAGCACTGTTGCTCCCTGTGAATGGAGGGAAAGCAAACCATTCACTGCGTCATTTGGATGGGTGCTGGTTGAGAGAGGAAGCTCAGGAGAGCTCTCTCTCGAGTTTTCCATAATGCTGGTTGCTGGAGGGTAACCCTCCGCAACCCTTTGGTTTATCTCATTCTTCGAAAAGGATATAATTGAAATCCCGCGCAGTCCGGAGATGGCCGACGCAGGCCGGCAAGGGCATCCCAACCTAAAAAGGCCAGGGATCGAGATCCGCGTATAAGTAGGAGAGGCGCAGTCCCACTCTTCAGATAGACTTTGGATGTTTTATTATTTTTAACTTGTTCTCCGCGATTAAAAACCGCTGAGCACTCTTCAACACTTTATCGTCACAGCTTTAGAAAAATCGTCCAGTTTCAGCACGAACTTCGTAGCATCGACCTTTATATATGTATTATTCGAGAGAGAAGATATATACACAAACGTACTGCGCATGCGGCTGCTAGCCAGCTAGCTGAGGCATGAAACCGCCCTTATGGTGCTTTTATACCTCTCCGAATGCGGCCAGCCCGCAGCCGGTAAGGTATAAAAATACCTTTAGGTGAACATACTTTGTTTTTGCATTCTGCTAGCAGTGGCGCAACAGTCGCTAATGACCAGGAATGTAAAGTTACGCATAACGTAACATATACTTAAAAAATATGTAATAAATATAAACTTATTTTTGACTTCTGTTTACATTCCCAGTAAAAACATGGGCATTAAACGGCATTGAAATATCAAAATTTTGAAAAAAAACGGGAATCAAGAATAAAAATGTTGAATGCCTTTTAATGCCTAGGAATTAAAATGCATTTAAAAGTTATATACACCAGGCTTCTGTTGGGTAACCTTAAATTTGGGATTCGCATACACGATATATGTGGATGACTTGATTCTGTATACTAAGGGCCGTGATATTTACTCTGTCTGGTCTATCCATATCATTTGTGAACTGTGCTTGCTCTCTGTCTGTCTAGTATCTCGGAATGGTCCTGGACAAACGTCTCACCTGGACCTTACACGTTCATATGATTTTTCAAAGGGCGATAAAGGCCACCAACATCATCAGATATAGTCAGGTTTATAGTTAGGGTGGCCAACCCGTCTTTTCTTCTTGTTGCTTATAGGGACCTCATTAGAGTTATTTTGGAATTGGATGCGCCCCTGTTCGCTTCGGTGTGCAAAAGTGTCCTTTCCATGCCCGACCGTGCTCGGAACATGGTCCTGAGGGTGTTCTTGGTTTGTATGAGGAACACTCCTATTCCGATTCTCCTTTTAGAGTCTGATGAGGCACCCTTGGGCTTGAGACAACACCTTCTTGCAAACCGATTTATCGTGAGGAACTTCGCATAGGGAAGCAATCCTCCTCTTCCTAAACTCCGTCTCTTGGCTGAGAGGGCTGTAAATGGGCCAACCCGCTGTCGCGCCCTTAAGTTCTCTTTGTTAAGGACTTTCCAGTCGATGGCTGAGCCTCACCGCACGATTTTTCGTACGTCCAGGACAGAATACTGTGACTGGCCCTGGGAGACACTCTCTGCCCCTTTGGAGTGTACTTGTTGTAGCTCATTAAGTGTTTTTTATTTTTACTATGGAGCTACTTTTATGTATCTTCTATATGTATAAATGGGCTCAAATAAGTAAACTTCTCTTTGGTTATAAAAAAAAAATGTTTATTGATAACATTGTAAATAATAAATTCTTAAAGTTCTCTTTATATTTTATAAATTCTATTATATTCTCGATAACACTACGTAAACTTAAGTTTCGAGAATTTCAGAACTCTATAGTGACGATATCACTACGCCAGGCTCTCTGCTACGGTAGAGATTTAACGTATAGATATTGAGAAAAAATGGAATCAGGCTAGGATAGTGATGTGCCGTTACCGTCATTTTTTGTTCACTGGTAATTTCTTACCGTAATTCGGTAAATCGGCGGTAAAACTGGTAATTCGTTATTTATTCTATTATTGGCGAAAAATTTTGAAGGATGACGTGCTGGAATACTTTTTTTTTAAAGAAAGGTAACTATAACAAGAAAAAAATGTCTATAGAATAATTTGAAAATAAGAAAAACGAAACTTTATTACTCTATTCTATTAATCATAACCTTAAAGACTAACATCTTTGACTGCTTACGCGAAAAAATGTATATTGCAGAACAAGTATGTATAAACTAATTACGAAACAAGAAGTTTTTGTTAAAAATAATATTACATAAACTTTTATAATATACTTTTATTGTAACTTATATATGTAATTTTAAATAATCTGCTGTGCAACACTTACTGATACTTTTTAGAATCAATTGTGGAAATTACTCGCACAAGCAATTACCAAAAAATTACCAATAACGGTAAATTTTTCTTTTACGTAAAAATTTACCGTCAGTGACGCCGTAACAGCGGTCACGGCACATCAGTAGGCTAGGGTTCTTAGTGGGTAATATTACCCCGGTAATTTACCCGCCCTTGAGAATGTTACCGAGAAGGTAACTTTAAGATAAATTAAAGCCTGATTCATATTCATATTAATAAACGCCATAATGAATTTATCTTATTTCAAAAACGCTATCAATATTTTGAACAATAAATAATTGCATTTCTATATTTATATACCTTTTTCATACGTTTGAATGTTCATAAACCTAAAGTAATTTTCAGCAGCATAAATTGGCATAAATTTTCATAATTTCTCCTAATTTTTGTCAGTTACAGTAACGTTCCCAGTAACGTTACCTAATTTTAAATTACCGAGAATTTAAAAACTCTACAGGCTCATAATAGTCATAAAAACTTTACAACGCCAATCTAACGGCAAAAAATGGTCCTTTCGCTTTTATTCTAGAACTACCCGTGAGCTGAATTGGTAGCTTCGTGCTCTGTCCGTCTGCGCAGTAACATGTGTACGGATGTGCATACATGGTATATATAGGCCTATACATATATATATGCATTCATGCATAAATATACATACAACTCCGCAGCCTTTAGGCTGCACTCGGTTCGTATTGGTTCTCCCTCTCCTCTCTTGTTGTACGTTCGTCTTTTAACAAAATTACCTCGCCTATCTCGCTGACTCCTCGATACCAACTACTTCTTACATCTACGGTCAACCAGCTTTTACAGCTGATGCTAATGCGATAATGATTAACAATATTGTAATGCTGCGAACTGTATCTCTTGGATTACATTAAGTTTCAAAACAGACAGTGTGCTTGGTTTGTGGAACAGTTTAACTAGAGATTTCTTCAATCCTTGCAGCAATTAATTTTTTCAAAAGTGATAAAGGAAATCAACCTTTACGAAAGTGAACTGTTTTTTCTGTTTTCTTTTACTTCTCTCATACTAATTGAGACTGTTTTAAAGAAGGTTGCGCAAAAATTATAGTAGAAGAGACGGAAGATTCTATCTGCAGTGATAAATTATAAAAAGTGATCTCAAGAGTGGCGTGATTAATTGGATTTCATCCGAAGGACTACGCGGGCATGGTATACCTGAGGGCTGCTTGGGGTATGGGAGAAACTGAAACGCAGTGCCATAGCACTAATAATACATCACCAATTTCTTCCTCTTTCCTCCATGATCATGACGAGGAAGTCGCTTTGCATCCACTTAACAATCAGGTACGATAAACTACTTCTTAAATTCCGTTTTTTTTTTCCTTTCTAATATCCATACATAGGTGTTCACCTCGAATGCATCTTAAATGGGTCACGTCTTTCATCCATTGTTTGACGAATGTAGATACATTATGAGTAAGTAAAAAAACTCCAGTTCGTCGGCAAAGCTTTTTTTCACATAAATACACATAAGACTAACTGCGTTGCATTCATAAGAAATGTGAAAGAAGATTCTGGAAATCTCAATTTCCTGATATGTAGCTTTCAAAACAATAACAAATAACAATGGATCATAAGTTATTGCTCAAAAAGTCATATATTAATTTTAACATTTTTATTATATTCTTATGCATAAACCTGCAATAATTTTAGACCTGAAAATGAAAAAGTATCTAATTTGTATTAAAAAATAAAATAAAAATAAACAATTAATGGAAACTATAATTCCTGTAAAAATAATGATTAAAACAATATACTTATTCGTAACTTGATTAAAAGAGAAGATAGTAGGTTATTTGAATTCAGACGTATCAGATGTGTAAACACCTTGAAAAAAATATTCTTAGTTTACAATCAACATAGTAATATTAGACTGATAACAATCATTAAAAAATGTAGTGTCTCTTATCTCTATACTTCCTTCACATATCTTGTCAAAAACCAATCTTTGTTTCTGGAGAGTTGACTATAAATTATAAAAATAAATATTTGAGTATAGAATCTAAAAATAATGAAATAAACGTAATGCAGTTACATTTTATAGGATTATTCATTTTTTAAATTTATAATTATTATATTTCACAACAGGTCGGTGGTCATACACGATTACTACTTCTCAACCAGAATACAATTTGCAAGCCACTGAACTGCAGAGAATTAGACTTCTACAGAAACATTCCACAAGATATACAAACTTTTGTCCCTAAATTCAAAGGTAAGCTGATGTAGTGATTTTATTCGTTAGTATAATCATGAAATATTTTTTCAGAACAATGTTAACATCGATGAATTTTTCTTATCACCTTTTTTTTTAATAAAACGATCAAAAATAACAATGGTGTATTATTTTATTTTATACTAGATAAAAACTTTAGTACATCAGTTTTGTTGCATGTTTTTAAATTTCCTTAAAATAAAACTCACATCATATAAAAAATCAAAATTCTGCTTAGAAAATTAATTAAAATGTGTGATTTTAAGTTAGTGCCATCTGAATGTAACTCAAAAACTTATTTCAAATCATTTCATAAAGGGTGGGAGAGTATTTATTTTTTAAGGTTGAATGAACTCTTAAGCTTCATATATCATAAATGTCGAGTTTCGAGACATCCTATAAATGGAAATATAGTTATGAAATTACATCCTATGTAAGATTGCTAGGCATAACGTGTATCTGGTTCAATAAAGGTAATACTCTCAATGTGTCATCAGATTTTGCTTCAATTAATGAATTAATAAATATTAAAAATATTCTCTCTGAAAAAAGGAACGCTAATTTAATTCAATTTTCTTTTGGAAATTATACTAAAAGCCTCACCTCAGAAAAATGATAAAGGTATGGACTCGAAAATAACCTTCACCTTTGATTTAAGTGAAAATGAATCCTACCTTTACAGATGCTAATTTACTTTTAATAACAAATATATAGTTAAGTTATTAGCATTATATTAAATTTAAATATCATGATTTTAAAAGAAGTTGAAGAATTTGTTGCAGAATAGGACAAATCTATTTTAAGATATAGTTTATTTTCCATTGTATTAAAGACCTTTTGACCTATCTAAATAACTTTTTTTTCCGGAATTTCATCATTGTATGTTCAAGGAAAAATGTTTCTCTATAAATAAAACAAGGGCTGCAATTTATTTTCCCGGATGTGAGTATACATTTCAAAATCAATTCCAGGCATTTCTGTAAGTTTTCAGTTCGAGAAAGACATATAAATTCTCAAATATTTACCAATTATTAAGTAAATGTTAAGGATGGTAGTTTTGTTCAATTTTTGGTCTAGGATGATACATTTTTTTTCAAGTTCTAAACCATGAATTAAACAAAACTCGAACCTACTTGTTCTCTCTATAATTATTTAGTTATCTACGATTTACGTTTATAAATAGTCAGAAGATATGCAGAGTAGACAATAAAAAAGATAATTACAAAGTTTGAAATTGGGAAAAGTAAAAAACTAAAAATTTGTCAAATTAGAAATATGTTCAATTAATTTTCAATGATTTATACATTATCTTTTTATATTTAAAGATCTGTTCTTCTAAGTTCTGAAACTATCAATTCTTTAAATCTTTACTTACATTTCGCTGTTTATTTAAATTCTTAATCTCGTATGTAAATAGTCAAATAAAATAACGCAATTGATATTTTAAATCAACAAATGTACCCTCGAAGATGAAATGATAAATAATATATTTTACTTTTCATTTATCGGAGAAAGAAATGAAATGGTAAGTGGTGCAATGCAAGTGGTGGCATTTACAAAAATAAAATTTATTCTTTTTTATTTTATCTTTCGAGGGTACATTTGTCGATTTAAAATAGTAACTTGTACTATTTTCTTTTTCCGTATATTCTTAGAAAATGGACAGAAAAAAAAATTTATAAAAGATAAAAAATTATAATCCTTCAGAAAATAATTCTGGATAATAATGCTTATCTAAATATTCTTAGAACAATTATTTTCTCAATTCACTTAATTATTTGACTGAAGTTTGCAAAGCTTTTCTAAAATTCAACGGAAATTTCGTTGGTATTTTTCCCTCATTTGAATTTTGTTGTCAAAAATGAATGAGTTATCAAGTTTTTTGTCGCGAATAATTATTGTAAACTTCAGTGAGGCATTTAAGGAAGAATTAGGCAGATAATCGGAAAAAAGTTAGTCAAAGTGAATCCGTTTGTTTTTTTTTTTTTCATTAATAATATTTTGTTATCAAGTTTCATTTGCGAAAGAGTAGAAAATAAAATGATCCATGAAAAGTTTACATCGGATAAAAATCAGATTTTTATGATCAGAATAATCGATAGACAAACTTTAGTTGGTTTTTAGGTGTTTTTAAATGATATGATTCCATCGATGAAAAATTTATAATTTTTATTTGATTAAACCTTTTGAGAACAAAATTCGAATTTATATATTATATATTAGAATGTTTATCAATTACAAATTAGAAGACATAGAATTGGAAAATTTAAATCTGAATTTTAAAAAAATAGAAAATTTATCATTTTGATGATGAGAATATTAAATAACTTTAATATTAAATTATTAAAAGAATTGGTATCCATTTGAGAGATTTTAAATGTGACATGATCCACGTTAAAGTTGCAGCCCGTGATAAAGTTATACTTAATTTGTATTAAGGGGACAGTCCCCTCAAGAGACCGAAAAACAGCGTTTTTTCCTGATTTTTTTTTCTCACAGAAAGAAACATCGGAGACATAAGAACTTTGGGATATGTTTTAGTCATATTTTAGACTTTATTAACAAAAAAAATCACATTCGAAAAATTTCAAATGGCCGAGTAATCCACGTTTTGCGGCAGCGTCTCGACACGGTCGGAGTCAAACTGCGGGAACTATAGCAGCCGTTATTTTCAACTGAAATCAAAATTTTTTTTTTGTTTTCTCCGTTAGACTTATTTGTTCTATGTGAACTACGGAAATTTTAAAATTCGGAAATTTAGACGAAAAATTATGATTTAAAAAAAAAGTGACTTTTTTTTTAGTAATTTGTTCATAAAAAAGGTATTAAAAATCGGAATTTCTTAAAAGTCGTAGTTCACATAGAGTAGCTTTTTATACTGAATAAAAAAAACTTTGGTTTAAGAAAATTGGTTAAGAACTTTTTTAGTTATCTTTCCCGCAAAGTGTAAAAACATGGTTTTGAGAAAACGCGCTTTAGATTTCGTAATGTACGTACGTACGTAATGTACGTGACCGACTGAATTTCCGTGTATCTCCCGAAATACTTCGAATTTCGAGCTAAAATATCACACACATAATCTTGAATAGTTGCCTAATCGATTAGGCAGAAGAAGAAAAAACACGATTTTTTGAGACCTCTTGAGGGGACTGTCCCCTTAAACTGCGATTCTTGAACATTGATTTACGTGTGACAATACATATTGATGATTCCTAAAAAAGGAGTCAATTTAATTTTGGAAATCAATTAATCTTTGATGGAGACTTCTGGAGGTATGCCACAAAGTACATTTGAGTAGGTATTCAAATTCGTTGAATTAATTTGTAGTATTTTGTAAAATAATTTGTATAACTTTATATCTATCTGTAAATAAACAGAAGATTATTGGGGTATTGTCCGTTTTAAATTCGGAGAATGGATCCTAATATGAGAACTACATGCATCAAATCGTTATGTTTGATGATTGTCTAGCAAAAAACCGTTTTCTTTTAAGTATCCCCAGAGCCAATAGTCACAAGGATTCGTGTCTGGGAATCGAGGCATGGCCTGCTCGCAGACCCACTAGTGCTCTGAACACATTCCATTTGCTTCTCCTTGGCCAATGCTCGGGGTTTGTATTTTGTTGCTGATCACCAATATATTCCGTCATGTGATACTAGCTCTCTGATAATCAGATATCTTTTCTCAATTCAGACGTATATTTGTGATGACTGATTCGACGTAAAAAGAATATAGTAAAATAATTTTCATTTATTTATTATCCATAATTATTGATCATTATTCGTAAAAAAAAAAAACTATCACAGTCGGTAATTTCTTGTACATATGCATTTATACACCATAAGCTTTAAATTTTTATTCAAGCCTCATTAAATTCATATTTTCTTAATTCTATTCTTAATACAGCTTAATCTTATAAGCAATTTCAAGATTCATAATTTTTGTGTAACACTTGTCAAAATCTTTCGTGAAGCGTAAAGCTCACGTGATAAATTGAAACTAGAAATTACCTATGAATTAAACAATTGTCGATAACAAGTCACGTTTTAAATCGAGGGTCATTCAACTATACCTAGTACTGGTGTTTCAGGTGTAATGCAGGCTTCCACTAGCAGCGAGGTAAAACTTGACAAGCGTTACAGTCCTAATTTCAGGGATCAAGAGTCTCGATCAGGAAAAGGCTCAACAAAAAGGAAAAGAGATGATGTTTTAAGGTAAGAGAAGATCACAATTCTTGATCCGCTATGTTGTAAAATTTTCTATCAATAGCTGAAAGTGCTTCGGGGAATATTTATTCACGATAAAATACTATAAATTACTAATGCGTGACAAGTGTATCTTTTTTAAAAGATTTGTAATGACTTGTAAAATGTTGTAAAACTGTTTGAAATATATCAATATATTGTAGTATCTCGTAAATTTTTATTTTTATTCACTCCAACTTATTACAGTTATCTGGAAAAAGATGCAATTATTTTGTAAAAAATAAATTGTAGAAAATTACAACAAATTTAGAAAAAAACTACAATTTATGCTAAAATTCTAAAAGTTGTGCAAAAATTTATTTTTTATGCTACCATTTTATTTTATTTCCACTGGAGTAAAAAAAAAAATTATGAGCAAAAATTCAACTAATTGATTTTGATTTATTTCAGAATGAAAATTCATCGCAAAAATAGCTGTGTAGACATCTCAAAACCTGGAACACATTTAGATTCTGCACCGAACAAACAATGTATCCTTTTTAAAAAATACAGGTATCACAGTTCCCTATTTCCCTTTTTATCAAAGTTCAAATTGATTTTTCAAGAATTATCGATAAAAAATCTTGAGACAAAGGTTCCAAAACGCCTGAGACAATCTTATTAAATCTACCATATCGAGAAAAATAAATAGAGTACATATCTCATAATTGGCTGATATTTTTTTCTTGTTAAACGTCAAGGAAGTTAAACATTTAATGATGGAATGTTTTTTTCATAAATATTCTTACAATATTATCATTTATTTACTAACTACGTATTTAAAAAAAAAAGAATTTTTCCTCTCTTTTTTAAGGAAAAAAAAACATTTTTCCTGGAATAGAACTGCTGATCTGCAGTAATTTCTGTGAATTCAGTTTCAATGCTACAGATGATTATAGAAAATATTCATGAAGTATTTCTTTAACCAAATTATTAGATTTTTTATTACTGGAAAATATAACCTCTCAGTATTCTCATCCATGCATCTTAGATTTAAAGATGGGGACCAGGCAGCATGGAGATGATGCTTCTGCTGAAAAACGCAGTAAGCAAATCGCCAAATGTGCTGCTAGTACTTCCGCATCGTTAGGAGTTAGACTTTGTGGAATGCAGGTGTGTTGTACTATTAAATTAAAAGCGATTTATTGGCTTACAATCAGGATTTTCATCCTCATACATATATGAACTGATTCTATTTCCTAACTTATTTTAATATTGTCTTCAGGTTTACCAAGCAGACACCGATCATTATGTTAAACGTGATAAATATTGGGGTAGAGAACTGAACGAAGAAGGTTTCAAGGCTGCGTTGTATAGATTTTTTCACAACGGATTTTGCTTGCGGACTTCAGTTATACAAAGAGTAATATCTCGGTTAGATAATTTGCGCCGAGCTATTGAAAGGCAAAGCAGCTTTCGATTTTACTCGTGGTAGGTATTTTTCTAATTTGCTCATGAATGTTATACGATATTTATTATACGATTATACAATTAAATTTTTGAGTTGTACCGTTAAAAAATTTAAAACAATTGAAATTTCTGACATAAAATGTGAATAAATGTTAAATTATAATTTTCAGTTCGCTGTTAATTGTATACGAAGGATATCAAATTGAGGACTACTCGGATAGTCATACACCAACCTTACGAGTAGAAGAAGAATCCAATGACTTGAGCTATGTAGAAACGATTGCACGTGGAACAGACACGTGTTACGACGCAGACACAAGCAATAATTCAGCTGATTACAATCTATCTACACATGAAGAAGTAAGTGAAGCTACTTTTCACAGAGGATTCGGTGAAGCTGCAGCAAGAGGAGCCAAAACTTCCACAGGATTCTACCCTATCAATGAGGAAACTGTATTTATGGATCCCCCGTCCAATTTATTGAACAGCGTCGTCCAAACAACAAGCTGTCCTTATGATAATTGGTTATCGTATAGTAGCAGTAGTAGTGGTGACGAATATTGCTGCGGGCAGCACACTGTTGTTCATTCTGAAGATACAAGTTCGGATTTGGAGATCGGAGCAGAAAGTTTGATTAAAAGAAATAAACATAGACATCGCCAACAGCTTTACAAGGACGAAGAATGTCTTGAAGAGGACTTGGAACGTAGTAGCATCTCAAAAAGACTGAGAGTAAAAGGAGATCAGAAATTACTCGATGTACATAACTCAATGGTTGACGTTCGAATGATAGATTTTGCTCACACAACATTTGGACATACTGGCTTGACCACAGCGTCAAATTCAAATTCAACGGTTCATCAAGGTCCCGATTGCGGATTTCTCACTGGACTAGATAGTTTAAAACGATTGCTTCTAGAAATATTAACTGAAGGTTAAATTTCTTAAGACAAGTTAAAACTATTAAAAACTTTGCAAATAATCGAAAACTAAGTGATAAAATGATTGGTGTTTGAATCGTATAGAACGATGAGTAAATTAATATTGTATTAATAAAAAGTGGACGCATGCGGAAGAAATATAGTGAAATTTTTCTATAAATTCATCGTGTTTCAAGTAAGTTAGGCAAATCTCTGTAAATAGTCATCGAAGTTTACTTTAATTAATATTTAAAAAACAATTCAAGTGCAATCGCCATTAAGTGACGCAGTAGTCATATGCGTAAATATCCGCCTTTTAAATGCACTATCATTCATGTAAATTATTGTATGGAAAATGTAGATATTTTAAAAACAGTCCTGCCACTTATTTAAGACGAGACTGCGACGACAATTGATTTTAGAAGTAACTTAGGAAGAAAAATATTGACCAAGCGGAAAGCATTCTCTCCTTTTATTTTCAGTTTAGAGCAAATTTATCCAATGAAAACCAATGCATGCTGAAAGCACTATTTCAAAACAAGAGAGGAGAATGGATAAAAGAAAAAACGAGGTACTGACGCGAGTGTCATAGTATCAAGAATTTTAATCTTTTTCAAAATGTTTTCATGAATTTAATTTTATGAGGAGAGGTGATTATTCTTTATGTCCTACAATAACAATCGAATTTGGCTTCAAATATCGAAATAATTGCCTTTCACATTAATTAATATTTTTAGTCTAGTGTTGTCTTTTTTATTATTCTCCAATGTAAATTTTATTTTTGTTAAGAGCTTTGTAATAAAAATTATATTTTGATTAGGAAAATGATGTTATAAAGTTCATTGCAGCATTATATTTCAATGGATCTAAGTCATTATAGAATTTATAGTAAAGTCAACTTATTGTTATTAAGACAAACTAATGTTATTATAGGAAAGATGTAAATGATATATGTGTATGTACATTATCTTATCCGTGTAGTATTGTTTCGATGCCTAATATTAATTTAGTTACAAAGACTAAGGATTCCATGATTCCAAAATGTTCTAAGGCGTTGTTCGCACTTACGCATAAGATATGCATATTTTTTCATGTGAAGCTCGAATACGGGTGATATAAACTCAAACCGATTCACAGTACAATAAATAGATAGTTTAGATCTAAGAGAATTTTTAATTTTAATGAAAGCGACATGGAGTGAATGTGTAACTCATATGTATGAATATTGTGTATTAAGTATTATGTACAAAACCAATGTACACACACCCATATAAAAATATATATATTAACTATACATTATATTCCTTTACTTCGTATTAATTTCGTGTAGTAGAGTATAAAAATTCACGTATACTAAATCTTAAAAATTTAGCTATAATTGCCAAAATTCAATTACTTACAATTCTCAAAGTATGTACTAGGTACTTTATAAAAATATGTTTGCAGAAATCTATTGCACTATATGAAAGAACAAGAGAACTCTCAATGGAAATTGTATTATAGTTTTTTGCAAACAGATTTTTGTGTACCATTTTTCATTATTATTAAGACTATAGTAGTATCTTGTAAATAAATTAATAAAAAGACTGCAGAATTAAAAATAGTTTGAATTATTTATATATGAATCTCTGCTTTTATATACAATATAAAAAAAATTTTCTTTATCTGAAGCATGATGATTTAAAAACGATATAAAATCAGATCACATCGAAATCAGATTATATCATTTGAATATATAATTATATAATTTGGACATTGCTGGCAACAAATTAAGTGTGGGATTAAGGTTGGTTGGGAAATATTATACAAGTAACTTTTGATATATCAAATGTATTAAATATAATTTGTTTTTTTTGTGATTACAAGTTATACAACGTCGGTGTACATACAACGTAGCATGCGTGCAATTTTACAATTGTTACAGGAAAATTTATATTTATTTGGCTTTTTACAATAGAAAATTATAACTGATTAGAAAGATGATTTGTTTTTAACAGTTTATTAGTTAACACATATATTAATGCTACAATATAAATTCAAAAATACAAGCTTCTTTGGAACGACAGTATAATTATTCACTGTCGACAACGTGATTTTCATTAAATGCTGTAACAAGAGTAATAAGGGAGCCCCGTGAAGGTTTACCCATTTGGGCAATAATTTGGGGAAATAGTCCGGCATGCGAATAAGCGCGTGCCGTCGTGAATAATCTCTCGTTAGCCTCTCGCGGGTACGTTAAGTCGGTTTTTTTCCCTGTGCTGGTTTTTGGTGCTCGCGAGGTGGATTTATCTTCCTAGGAGGATTAATTTAATGTAAGTGAAGAATAAACACATTCACATTACAAGGGTACTCGCTTTATTGAAAAATCACCTGTCGCTCGGCGTTCCCTTCCCTTCCCCTTCCCTCAGTGAACGACCCCGTCGCAGTGCATATAAAATAAATACGTAAATATACGCAAAAGTAAAAATTGATTATAATACAAATTTTTCATTCAATAAACATATAAAATAGTTAATACCTGTATATAATCTGTGTCATTAGAATATTTTTCCAATCTCGATAAGCACAGTTAGTACAAAAAATTTGAATTCTTGTTATTTGACAAGGAATGCCTAATACTAGCGAAACTAAGTAGAAAATAGAGCAGTGTCAGAGCCATACTGTAAATGAGCACATAAGTGATCTTATCTGTAGTTTAGTACGTATGATATGTAATTTAAAATATGATTGGTAACACAAACCAAATAATACCATTCCATGTGTTAAATATTCTATTTATCTGCCAAGTTTCACTCAAGTCTCAAAAAAAAAAAAAAATACGAGAAATGGAAAAGGTGAATTAAAAGTTGAATCATAATATTATTATATTATAATTTCACATAAGATTCACCTTTTCCAGTTATTGGATTTTTTTTCTGTAGCAAACCTAAGTAAACAACATGTTCATAAAATCAAAATAATACACGATTACATAAGATTGATAGGTACTTAATATGCTTAACAAAAAATATAGAAATAATAGTTTGTATAATTGTAGGTATTAAATAATAAAGTCACCACTTTCTTTATAATCTTGCAGCCTGTAAAAATGAATAGGAATGATTATTTCCGGTTAATTGTAACTATTATAATCTCGGCTGAAGTATTAAAAATATATATTCTTTATTATTTTGTATCTATAGATAAAGAAAAAGTATATAAACAAATATTTATTCAGTAATAAAAAAATTTAATAAAATATTACCTTTTCTGAATTCTTTTTCGAGACAGAAGTTGATTTCTAATTTATTTTAATTGTCACCTGACAGCTGATAATGATAACGACGTAAAGCAGACAGTCTCAATCTTTCACATTCCAATGCTTTCTCTAGTTCTAAGACACGAACCTGTGCCTCCATTTCTAATCTGTTGGCTTGATGTAAGCTAAGCCCTGAAATATCTAAATCATCTAAAAGAATACAATATATATTAATGTATAGTTTTGAATTTATTACATGTTCCGCAAATTGTTTATATTTCATTTTAATAACAATATTACCGTTTTCTTCGACAAGCTGACTGCAACTTTTAGCAGTTGCAACAACACTTCCAGTAGCTTGAGTGACTTCTCGCGATGCTTCAGAGAGAGCAACTAAATTATTACTATTTCTATCAGCTTTTACTCTGCTCGCAACAACTAACTGTGCAGTAGACGCAGCAATTCCCTGAGATGCAACAACTAGTTGTTCGAATTTTCCATTTCCAGAAACTACTTTATCAGCAGCTTCTCTGTGATACAAAATACAATAGAATGATATAATATAAAAAATGATATATTCACTACCTAATGAGGAATTGCCCACTCGAATTTTAAGGGTACTCCAGGATTCCAATAACTACAAAGATTTAAAAATATTTCAAAAAGTCCACGCGCGTATATTTTATAAATTAAATAAAAGTGAAAAAGAACTGCAATTGTAAACAACATAAAAAATTATACCTATATAATTTACACATTAAACCTTAATTTAACTTACATGCAATTCAGAAAATATACCGTCAAATGACGTTATAATATCTTAAGAAGAGAACGATTTTTTACCACTCTACTATTTACACCAAATTCAAAAAATAAACAACTCCTTTCCATAGAATAAACTCTTTATACGTACAATAGGAAATTTGCTCCCATGGCGATAGCTTTAGCAGCAGAAATTAAACCTTCAGACCACTGATGATTTCGCTTGTAAAATTCAGTAGTTGAAGATGTACCCTGCAGAATGTAAATAATTAAATATAATATTCTATCTTTTAAAAAATTACTTATATTGCAACGTCTCACATAGAGAAATAATGACTAACCTTTCCTTGTGCAACTATTTCTGTTTGTAAAAAGCGAGACTTTTTAACTAAATTCCTAATAGCTTTCATTAAATCCGTACACGAGTCTAGAATTTTCCCATTTACTTCTAATTTTACTCCCGAATCTGCTGCACGAGATTTGTCTAACATGTCCTAAAAATAAATACATATTACTTTTAGTATAATTTTTGATTCCTTCTGCATCAATGTAGAAAGTCTGACCTGAATTCTAGCAGCAGCTTCTTCAATTGCTTTGTCCATGCTTAAAAGTTCACTCTCCACTAAACTTCCAATTACACCTGAATTGCTCTGATTTTGTGATAATGAACTAGTTAAAGATGAGATGTTGTCCAACTGTGCCATTACTTTATTTATCTGTTCGATAGTCAGGGGAGATTTTTCTGGATCTCTTATCTCTTTAATATAGCTGAGCATGATTAAGCTCTGTGAGCCGAGTTGTTTGCATTCGTCAGTTATTCCTAACATCCATCACATGTTTCAATAAAGACTTACTTTTTAGAAAGACTTAATTCTATTCAACAAAAAAATACTCACTATCACCAAAAGTAATATCTGTAGACGTATTTGATGTAGCTTTAGCATGTATTAGATATACAGATAAAGCGAATGCTGCACGTATCGACTGTCGAATCAATTCTCCTCTATTTTTGCGGTCCTCAATATATTTGTTGTATGCTGCGTTTAAATTTTTGAGAGATTTCATGGTAGGATCCAATAGACTCACAAGATAGTCAGAAGTGCAGGTAATAGAAGAAATAGCTGGATTATCAATAGTGTGCATTGTATTTTGTAACATTGTCTCCGTCTCTGACAAACAATTTACTGAAAATGATTAACAGTATATTTAATATAATGTGTTTAAAATCAATCATATCACCAAAAAATAAACTACATTACTTACAAAGTAATTCGTAGAAAACAACCTCTGCATCAGCCTTCAATTGTGTACAAGAACGTTCAGCTTCTGATTGCAAATTACTTATTCTGACGTCAAGTTCTTCCTTTTGTGCAAGCAAATCGTGCAGATCACCTTCTAAAGCTGCTTTCTCAGAAGTAATAAATCCAATTTTGGCATTAAGTGCCTACAAAAAAATTATGTTAAACACAGTCTCAGGATTTTATGATGTCATAATTACATACCAAGTTTTCAGTCTGTAGAGCATCGAATTTTTTTCTCACTTCGTCTAAATCTGCTCGAGCTTGAGATACTCTTTGTGCTTCTTGTTCCGCTGTGGCCTGACCCTGTATTAATTCCTGTAATCTTTGCTCCGCCTCAACCATTCGTCTGTCCGATTGCTCCTGTGCAATCTTTATACTGCCTAATTGTTTGTCTACTTCTGCTTTCTGTTAAAAACAAAAATATTTTAATGTTCTTCAATTACTTATAAGATTAACAGTAGACAAATTTTATATTAAAATGTAATAATTTTATTTGGGAACTACCTTTCTTATCAGACTTATATGCTCCTCTCTCAATTTTGAATAAACTTCCTTAAGCTTCTGAAATTTTTCATTTACACCTTTACTTTTTTCTGAAAAATATTAGAGATAATTAAATTCAACTTGAAGATAAACTTTTTTTATTATAATTTAATTATAAAGGGCAAATAACAAACCTTCACATTCTTGGTACTTATTCAATGCTTCAGACTTTTGTTTTAACAAATCTTGAGTTACTTGTTTTTGCTGAATAATTTCATTACCCTAAAATATAATTTAAAATTGAGATATTCTCTACCACAATGTAATAAATATTGAGCCTAACTTACTTTAGCGGAAAGAGCTGATTCGAGATCTAAAATCCGGTTTTTAAGTTCACAAACGATACGTTGATGTTCTGTAAGCAAGCGATGAACTTCTTGTCTCTGTCTTCCATTCTCTTGATGAAGATGATCAATCAGACTATCTCTACAAGGTAAATAAATGCAAATGAAAAAATAAATATGCTTTTAACCATTTTTAATGAGAAAAAATAGGAAATTTCTAATTTCCACGATGGAAATAATTACCTTTCTGCCAAAGCATCAGGAGAGATAGAGCCATTCCTCGAAGAATCGAGTTGATCACCTGGTAATGAACTTGTATCCGATGTATCGATTAAACTGTCAACAGCTGCATCATTATCTAAAGGTTCTTCTGGGGGTAACACCACTACTGGCGTTATATAAGTTCGCAATTCGGCTTGTATCAAAAAATTGGGCGGGTTCTAATGTGCAAACAGATAAAAATTTAAATTCCAAAATATGCGATTTGATACGAGCAAGAATAAAAATAAATAATTTACCTCGGGTAAAGAGGGTATTGTGATCAAATGCTTGAAATACTGCATATGCTTGATAGTGTTATAAAAAGTTTTCAACTCTCTAAATTGCTTCGAAAAGCGATCTCGATGACCTTCTAATGTATCTGCAGGTAAAGCATTGTGAAGTTTGAATAAAATTTTCACAGAGTAATCATACAATTGAGACGCATCTTGCACACATGGAATTAAAGGAGCAAGACGACACTGTCCACAAGGAGTCATTGAATTGGAACGAGATAAATCCAAAGAGCCAAAAACTGAAAAAATATTTATAGTATGAGTAACTATAATCAATATTTTGTAAGCTATCTAATTCAGTATAAATAAAACCTACCTGCTTGCTGAAGAATTAATATATCATCCATATAATCAAACATTTCAACCGACATTTCGAAACTGTAAAAAGAAATATTAATTAAAGCATTAATAAAGTGATTTCTAATGTGATAAATTTTATCTATCGACGAATAAGGGATTAACTTACTAAATGTTTATATCATTTTCACCGATAGCTTCAAGTTCCTCAGCAGTTACTTGAAGATTCCCTGGCAGTCGGGGATTACGTTTGTGGAAATCTAATTTTGTGATGAGCAATCGTATATACAAATGTATTAAACGACTATATCCTTCCCTTAAATGCTGCCATAATTTTCCAAGGTCCTCTAGTCTACCTCGATAGCGCTGAGAATCAGGAATGACTTGCGGATGACCCTCGCGTAATACTTTATGTAAAACGTGACAGAATTTCCATGCCACAATCCGATTTTCTTGAAGGGGTTGACGCAACATAAACATCCAAAATATTGCAGCGCTTTTTTCTTGATAAGTACCGATAATTGCACCTAAAAATTTAGTTAAGGAAGCATATACAATAATTTGAAAATGATAATTTCGTTTCGTGATAAAAAAATCTCTTTGTAATGTTTTTTTTTTAAATTTCATTTAAATTTATAAAATAAAAGGATACTGCGGACATGTTTCACTTTCACTGGAGTTTCAGTCGGATGTACAGCTTTTGCAATACTAATGCTCTGAAAGGATATAAAGATCAAGAATATATTAGGAGAGCTGTGAAACATTCATTTCTGAATTTTTGTACATCAAAATGCTATTATTTTTGTCTGTTAGCGATAATATTCTTATCAGTAAAACATAAACTTGACAGATAAACAGGTCATTGGAAAGTTTCATTGTTTAAAAGCTTTTTAACATACTGGAAAATAATTGTATATCGATAGTATCAAATTTCCTATTAAACATCCTATTAAATGATTTTATATCAAACTATAGAGATAAAGCCAATAAACACATTTTAATTCATTATTAAAACTGAGAGGGGGATAAAATCATGAAGGTTGGATTTCTACTTTTATAAAGATTTTTATTGCTTACCAATTGCTGAATCTGCTTGTCATTTAGTGGAAGTATAGGCGGCATGTTAGTGATGCAAAATGATTACAACAAAAATAATAACAAGGCAGAAGTACAGCAGTCAGCGTGAAAAACAGTTCATTGTTCGTCAATTTTTCCTCACCCTGAAATGCTTTTTCACGTAGTTGCTTCTAATGTTACGTTGACAGCATGCACTATATGCAGAGCTAATTCCATAAAACAAATATTTGTGGTAAGTTTGATGTACAGCATTAATAAATATACAGGCAATTTGAACAAAGGCTAGACGCTAGACCGTTTAGCAGAAAAAAATTGCTTGGAAAAGTAAGTCGAATTAAGTAACTCGTCAACAATTTTATTTTGTTAGTAGAATCAAATAAAACTATTAATTTTTTCAGTGCGTCAAAACTATGCTTTAAACAAATATTTATTATAATATTTTTTATAATATTTTAAAGAATTTGAAAGTTAATTTAATGGTTTATTGGGATGGTTATATAGTTGAAAAAACGTTTATTATTAATAAGTAGACAGAAGCGTGATAGATAAACCAGTGGTTTAAACCACTTGTAAATAAGAGTGCCGGTGGTACAATTGCATAACAAATATAGACAGTTTCCTTAAAGTAAAACTTTACACTTTCAGTATACATATAATAGAAGATATATCCTCTCAGATCGACTGAAAGTTTCTAAGGTATAGAAGTCAAATGTTTGAATAGTTTATTGATAAAATGTATTATTCATGCATATAAGTCTGATAACATCTGGTAAATATACCTGAAATTTTTGAAAATTTTCTCGTTCTAAATCCAGACTAGTTTTTCTTTGAGGCAGTACACGAGGTAGAGACAACGAGGCCATATCTATTTATTGATAAGTACGAATTCAAAATCTACCCTCTATAACATCACAAATTCAGATAGGTATTTTTCAACACTTGATTTAACATCATCTAAAATAATTTAGAAAACAATTTTGTCTATAAACAAGTTGTCACAAGTTTTTGAGTATTGCTTCAAATGCTCACACTTTTTGGTAAATACGTTAATGCGAAAAATTTATCACTTGAACACTAACTGATAATAAATGTTCCTCACATTTGTATAAGAAACATTATTAGAAATATTACATGAGATGACAATTAGAGAAGACTAACAGACAGAAGTGGACAGGAGATAGGAGAATATGACCCTCCTCCCACACCCACGTTACTCACTTGAAGTTTTATCCATAGACATTAAAAAAGAATAGAATTGGATATACAAAGCATACAAAGTAGAGCAAAAAGGACAGACATTTTATTTTTGGCCCATTTTTACACTGTCTGTCTCCTTTACTCTTATGTATTTTCTGTCCGCACCGGTCAGGCAGGCAGAGGTATAAATGCACCATGAGTCGGTTATATTACTTTGAGAACGGTAAGGAAAATAAGAATATTACCAAGAATATAACCGGCGGATAAATTTTATTAGAATTTATGAGAATTTTGTTATTTTGGCTCGTTAAACGTATTAAAAAATGGAAATAAATTAATACTGCATCATGAAATTATCTCTTACACTTTGTATGTGTATTTATTTGTGCGGAAGAAAGTGAAAAACGAGAACTAAAAGGGTATAATATTATAGGTTATTTTCCAGACATTTAGTTTAAAGCGTTTAAAAAGTATTATTGCGGAAATTATTGTATGGAAATCTTACATTTTTGTACTAAAATTGCAATAACTTTACACCAGTGGGAGTTAATAAAGGAATTTATGTGTTAAATTATAATTATAATTTTATATATAATAAAAAATTCCCTAACTTTTTAAAATTTTACTTGACTTTTCTTGCCGATTTATGAATTCCGTGACCTGCAGCGACCCCGAAAAATGCAAAAAAAAGTACAAACTGTTTTATACCTTGAGAATTTGATTTTTTTATAAATTAATATATAATTTAATATAATTATATAGATAATATAAATTCAAGTATAATATTAATTTAAGATTTTTAGTATTCCGTGTATTAAGTTCAAAATAAACATAGCCTCAAATTTCAACAATATATGATTTTAATATATTAACAGCAGCCAGAGATGAGTTGGGAGATTGCTAAAGTAATGTATTTGATTTCGAGTGATTTTCCGCAGCGCGCCCTATTGCGAAATGCTCTTGGGAACTAAAATGAAAGGATCATGCTACTACTTGAAGGGTAAAACAGAGCTACTCTTTATCACTATTGCAGCGCCCCCAATTGCGTACAGCTTTTTCGGATCTTTTTCGAACTAAAATTAAAGGTCCGCGCTGTTATAATAACATGTGGGAGCATACACAATGAAGCGCGTCATGTCAGTGTATCCCCACTAACTTGCTTCGATTTCACGCTGTCGGTTGTCGAGTTAAAATCAGAAATTGTATTTTTCTCGACTTCATGCAAAGGAGGCGCGAAATAGACTCAGAATTCAAAATTACGGAATATAACATTAAAAAAATTACACTTTTTTTCTATATACTTTGAAAAATATTGATCTGAAATAAGTATCTAAAAGATTTTGTGAAATTTTAAGATGATTTAAATACTTGAAAAATAATTTTTTAATGAAATTTAAAATCAATAAATGCTTAAAGATTCGAAATAAAATATCGATTTCAGCATTTTTTTTTAAATTATGTAGAGAATATTTTATAATAAGATATCATTCAAGATGAAATACAAGTTTAAAAAATGAAGGGTTTGAACATTTTTGTAATAGGTAACATCTTTGGCATGAAAATTTCGATAAATAAATGTAAATGAAGTTTTTGCTGATGTCAGGTAGTTCATCCACAAAAATTAGACTTCAGGCAAAAATAGATAAATTTTTTTTCAAGAATAGCAATATTATTATTGAAGAGATCATTTGGAAGAAAAGAGATTAGTTTGCAAGAAAAAAAATTAAAACATAAAAAAATAATTCATTTAACAAATTTTATTTTTACCCGGACTTGATTTCTTATCGCTTCATACAAAATTTTAGAAAATGATGTGATTCTGTGAAATCACGGATAATTTTTTTAAGAAAAAGGCTTTCTACAACTTAACCGTTTCCATTTTTTGGAAATTATAATAAATTCTTTAATGGCTAAAAGCATTAAAAATAAAATTTCCAAAACAAAATTCTTGTAAAAAAATTACTGAATTTGGTAAAAACTTATTCATTTTAGAAATATGGAAACGGCTAGGTTGTATTATGTCTTTTTCCTGAAAAAACGATTCTTGATTTATTTGAATCACATCATTTTTTTTTAAATTTGGTTTGAAGCGATAAGAAAAAATGTTCAAATATTTTTCTTGGAAATTAATCTCTTTTCTTTGAAATGATCTCTTCAATAATAATTTTTCTATTTTTGGAAGCAAAATTGTCTTTTCTTACCTAAGACATATGGCAATTTCAATAGATGAATGTAAATGAAGTGTTTGCTGATTTAAGAAAATACATAAATTGTATGTGAATTTACACCTCAAACTTTTCTTGATATGAAGCTAAGTCGACAAACGGTTGCTAAAAAATAAAATACATTGAATACAATTTTTTGGAATTTAACATCTTTTACATGACAATTCGTATGTATACATATATATAAACTACCATCGGAAATTACAGATTGACCTGGAGTTTCAACTTTCGTCAAAGTGTTTTATTTTATAAAAAGATAAAGGGTTTCCCAATAAGGGTGATATGTTTTGAAATTGAAAAAAACACTGAATATTCATTCGGAATTGATCGAAATCTTTTTTATTATATTGGATATTCTATGCCATTTATGATTTAAACAATATATCGGCCAAATGTCCCCCGAGACTTGAGCCAAAAATGCGCCTCATCAGAAAAGATGATTTTTTGATGAAAATTGGGATCATTTTCAATTGATTCCAGAGTCCAATCCGCGAACTCCCGACGCAAACGATGGTCATTAGGCTTCAGTTCTTGGGCCAGAATCATCTTATAGGGATGCAGGCCAAGATCCAATCGCAAAATACGCCAGGTAGTCATCCTGGACAGGCCCAATTCCTGAGATCGGCGTGGCACGGACAATTCACGGTTTTCCTCGATACTGGCCTGTACGGCGGCTATATTCTGTGTAGAACGTGCGGTACGCATACGATTTTTAGGCTTAGTATCCAATAGAGTAAATTCACTCACCAACTTATCGATTATTTGACGAATTGAGAGCGCGGATGGAGCAGAATGACGACCATATTTTGCACGATATGCTCTTTGAACACCGACAAAACTTCTCGAATTTTGATAAAATAATTGGACAATTTCCAAACGTTGTGGAAGCGTGAAACTACTCATGATTAAATGGCAAACCTTACTGATGACAACTGACAGCAGACGTCAAAAATTTCAGTTCAAATCAGCCCGATAGGGACATTCAAAATCATATCACCCCTATTGGGAAATTTTAATTTTAATTTTAAAGAAATTTTAATTTAGATTTAGATTTCAAAAGGTTTTTTCAGTATGTCTTCATAGTGATTTCTTAACCTAATCAAAATATTTTTAGAAATTCTTTTCTGGATTCTATCTTGGGGTTGAACAGAATTCAAAAAAGTCATGCAATTTTTAAAATATGTAGCTTCTTCAAGAAGTTTTTAAAAATCGACGTATATCATATTTTAATAAATTTAGAAATTTTTATCAAAATATTGATAGATTGGATTTTTTGAATTCTTCAAATGAATGTAGTACAATCATCATTTGAAATTTGATGATTTTTCATTACCATCTTTGATTCTAGAGCAGAATCTAGCAGAAAAATTCCAAAAACATCTTAATTAGTTAGAAAAATAATATGCAAACTTACCTTTGAAATGAGACTACAGACTTTTGACAATGTTAATTAATTTTAGAGTTATTAATATTATTAAGAAAGATCTAAATTTGATGTCTTCTAGATTCTCATCATATGAGAATTAAGGTTTTGGTTTTATGTGAAAAATAATTTTCGGAATTTTCGTCAAATCTTTACGTTTTGAAATCCCCTGAGTCAGAAAAAACGGTTTTTACGAAAGTGTCTGTCTGTCTGTCTGTCTGTCCGTCTGCAGTAGTAATAGGTCATATACTCGATAACTCTGGATAGAAAAAAATTGTCGGATTGAATTGAGCTTATGCATACATTATCGCAGCTGAAAAAGTAAAGACAAGTTCGTTAACCAGCTACATCCGACAAAAATTGTCAAAATAGGAGCATTTTTTGTGTTTTTGAAAAAAACTTTATGAAAAAACCAAAACTTTTAAGACTGGTTTCTGATAATTCTCGTAAATCTCTACTAATTATCCTCATAATATTTTGCAATTAAAATAAATTTAAGAAAGTTACAGTATATTAAAACTTGAAAAAAGTCAATATCCATTTTCCAGTTAAATTATACGAGATACGAATAAAAGTTATGATAAAAAATGGTTTACTACATAAAGGTCTACAACAGTAATAACTGTAAAGTGACATGTTTGATGACATGTCTGCTATTATATTGACCCAAAATTCACAGAATTTTTGTTAATTTCTCATTTTTTTGGCATTGGGTCAGCCTCTTTTTATTTTCTTCTATTAATATTATCAATGCTACCTACGATAAAAAACGCAAAAAAAGAGAGAAGTTAAACGTTTCGGCCACATATGGGGGCCCTCTTCAGTGCCATAAATTAAAAGATTAATTCAAAATTTTCGTAAAAGATAAAAATGTAGAAGATAGTTAAAATAAGGATAATAATGAAACTCAAAATCTTATCTCATTGCTTGCAATTCAAAATGAAGAAGTCCAGTAAGCAACAACACGAATTGGAAAAAATATGTAGAATTCACTGTATATAGAAAACCGGATAAAATGAACGAAAAACTTAGAAATTTGTAAACAACAGGCTAGAATTTTTGTTTGTTTTTTTCCCTTTATAAAGAACGGATGACCATTTCTTCGACCGTTATATTATTATATCATATATAGGTTTGGTTTCGTCGGTCTTAGGGACAATAAAACAATATTAAAGAAAAATTATTGAATCAATTTATATCAATAAAAATATTATTATTTCAATAAATTGTAAGGCTGAAATTATGAATATTAATCGAATTTGCCATGGCATTATTTAACATATGATTTTCAAGTTTGTATTCTCAAGCTTTAGCACGCTTTTCATTCACGGAGAAACTTTTTATATCAATTTTTACTATAGTATTTTTCAATTTAGGGAAAGACGTATCACTTTGAGGATTTTTGTTAGTAAAAATACTAAACTTTATTATAATGATATGAAACTTCAGCATAGTCCATAGCAAATTTTACTATAGTTTATACTAAAGTTTCATATCATTATTATAAAGTTTAGTATTGTTACTAACAAAAATTCTCAATGTGATACGTTTTTCCCTAAATTGAAAAATACTATAGTAAAAATTGATATAAAAAGTTTCTCCGTGTTGGTGAATTTAATTCAATTTATCGTATCTTCGTCTCTCTATCCTAAAGTTTGCGTTGCTTCATCGGATTGTACACACCGTATTATAATGTAATTTAAAATTATTGAAGCCCTCAATCTTTGAGGCTTTAATTTTAATAACATTTTCAAGAATAAGACTGAATCTTCATGTGTGTTTTCGTTTTTTTGTAATTTATGTAAGTACTTATTTATTATATCAACACAACATATAAAATAGTTCTCTTTGGAAAAAGAATTTTGATGGTAAATTGATTTGTTCAATTTTTAGTGACATATATATTCCTTGAAAAAGACCCGCAGTGAGGTTGAAACATAGGAGAATTTTTGACCAAATATAATGAAGGAGTTTTTTATAGAATGTTGTTTTATTGACCGCAAGACCGACGAAACCAAACCTATATGATATAAAGATCTACAAGTTTGAACTGCAACATTTTTTCATAAGATGTATATTTTTCTTTTTAATTAAAAAAAAAATACCATTGAAAATCCGAAATTCAATTTTTTAACTAAAATATGTGAAATACGAAAAAAAAACGTAAGAATGGAAAATTGTTCGTTTCAATAATATATACAAATGTTTTCAGATATAGTTTCTAATAAAACGTATATTTTTCATTATAATTTTAAAAAATACGATTAAAATTCAAAAATTCCATTATTTGAACAAAATATGTAACATACGAAAAAAACGTTGAGCTAGAAAATTATTTGCCTAAATGAGGTCTACAAATTCTCAGTAGGACATTTTTTGACAAGATATATATTTCATGTTTTGGTTTTAAAAAATACAATATTGAAAATAAAAAATTCCATTTTTGAACCAAAATATGTGTGATACAAAATAAGCGATAATACAAAAATTCGTTTTCTCTAAAAGAGTCTATGAATTCTCCTCCTTTTTTAAATATTTGGAAGAAAATAGATTTTTTGTAATCTTTTAAATTATTAGAAAGTTACAGAAATGTATACAGAAAATCAAGCGCGAAGCGCAAGTTTCATGATAAGAATGTGTTCTTTAAGGCTGATAGAGCTTTAAGTAAATTGAATTTCTTTTTTCATTTGAAATCAAAAACAAAATTTTAAAAATATATTATTCAATGCCATAAACAAATAAAAGAGATCAGACTTTAAATAATAATATTATTTGAATATTTTAAATTAAATTTTCCCCTTTTTATTCATATTTACCTCGTACAAAAACTATTTTGAAACATTCAGCTGATATTAGAATTTAAATATTAACATCACTTTTATTCCTTTTTGGCATTGAATAATAACTTTTTTCAAATTTTTATATTTAATTGTCTACATATCACTGCATTTATATTATTTTTTTGAGGTAAAATTAAGTTGAAAAATGGAAAAAAAATGAAAAATTCTGAACAAGGAACGAAGTTGATGAGAGTTGTAATTAGTTGGAAATCATTATGAATAATTAAAGAAAATAGAATATAAAAAAAGGAGAATATCAATTTATATTTTTAAAATAGTTAACTAACATTAATGAAAACAGTATAATAAGAACAATAAAATTTTTTTTTCATTTTCAAAACCAAAAGTAGTCTATCTACGTCCGTTTTCATCGTCTCTAATGTCACGTATCCATGACAGATATATTATAATTATATAATACTATTATGCTATTATATCATATAACACGTTTTATTGTTATTATAAATATTGTTGCTAGATACATCTAATTGTTTTTATGAATAATTTCACTATCACTATTAACTAAAATATCAATAAACAATTTATTTTATTGATAAAATACTAATTACAAAAAATATTACCTTATATTATTTTTAACTATTATTATTACTATTGTTAATAATAATAATTAACGAAATGCAACAAATGTTACATAACAACAATATTACTTCAACCCTTTTATTTAAAATTATTATCAATCACTATTATTATTAATATTTTGTATTGTTATTAAAAATAATTGTCAAAATGCAACAAATATTAAATAATAACAATGTTACTTCAATTTTTGTATTTGCAATAATTATCAATCACTTATATTATATAACAATAGTGTTACTTCAAATTTTATAATAATAATATTTATAATTATTATAATTATTGTTAATATTCTTATTTGATGTTAATCAACAATCAGCAATTAATTATAAAATACGTTCTTTTTAAGAACTATTCAAATCACTATTATTATTATTAATGTTATTTTATAAACAAAAACAATGTTTAAATATAAATAGAATTAAAACAAATCATAATAAACATTTATGTACAACAATTGTATTATAATTACTCTATTACTTACCTATGTATACAAACAATGTCATTGACCCTTGCGACTAAATCTACCTAAAAACCTGATGGTACGGGTTTACACAGCCCTTGAGAACATGTGAGTACACCCACACCACGAAAGCATGACCCACGCGGACTTGGAAAATCCGTGTGAGTCCCTAAGCTCACCAACGCAGCACACCAGCAAACTGGCCCATAGTCTCAACTCGCCATACTGACACCTAAGATTCTAATGGACTTCGAAAAAGCTATTGAAACCTTGGAACTCAAATTCCCATACTTTCTACCTACGAGCTGAAACTACAGACGACAATATAAACCAGGCTGCAAGGCCTAAACACGAGTCTAAGTCTAAGCGCGTCGGAGTCTGAGTCTAAGCGAGTCTAAGGGAGTCTAAGGGAGCGTACAATCAAGCAGCATCGTTAGAACCGGTTTTCGTCGCCGTACCGTAATAAATCTAAGTGGCCGTAATTTCCACGTGTTCGGGAAAACCAATATAATAACAACGGATTGAATTTCAATAAAACTGGATTTAGTGTCATTGTAATCGAGGCATCAAAATAAGGATACCTGTTAAACAAAGGATTGACCTGCCACTGTTGGTCAACAAGGATAATTAGGGGAGGTACCCGATTAGCAGAGGATAAATAGAACTTAAGGGATTATCGCTTTCAAGAGGCCACCTCATCAAAAAACAACCGGTAAGTCAAATAACTTTGTTTTTATTAAAATTCTCTTTTCTCTTTTCTTTTGAGCCCTTTAGACTCACGGTGTGTTTTCTTTAAGGTTGGACCAATCAGACTCGACCAACCAAAGGAAAACAGGCTGCAACCAACAACTAAAAAGTCGCTTGGGTTAAAATAAATTTGTATTTTTATAATAAATTATTATTAACAATAATTGTAATTTGATTCATTTGGCTTGTCCTCTACCCGGTTAATTGTTAATTTTAACAATAAAAAGAGGAACATAGTTAGGGTAATTGGCTCTAGACTTTAGGTAGGAAATATTTATATTAATTTAAAACTTAGGACGTCACACTAACATTCACGAAATGTGAAAGTTGAAATTTAGGGAAACAAAAAGTTGTAAAAATTCAAAGTATTTTCATACCTAAACAGCGGATCCTACAAATTGTGAAAATTAATTATTAGAAACAAAATAGAAAATATTTTACTTAGAAACATATTAAAAGTATTTTTATATTTTTTTTATGAATGATTTCACGAATTTGAATTTTTATAACTTTGCTTCCCTAAATTTAAACTTTCACAGCATCCAGGTAAAAATGATTACAGTTTCTTTCATATACATCGGATATTTTCCGTAAATCTACCTTTGTGATAGATGAACAAAAATTTTGAAAAGTTCATTGCTTTAGGTGTTATTAAAAATGGTTTTAATTAATGTGATACTTGAGAAGAGTATAGCAAGTTTATATGAATAATTTGGTCCAATTTCTACTTGTTTGTGTCCAAAGTACATAAAATGTTGTTTCCAAAATTTCGTGAATGTTAGAGAGGATGAAAATGGACGTAGATAGACTACTTTTGGTTTTGAAAATGAAAAAAAAAATGTAATTGTTCTTATTATACTGTTTTCATTAATGTTAGTTAACTATTTAAAAAAAAAATTATATTCACCTTATTTTATATTCTATTTTCTTTAACTATTCATAATGATTTCCAACTAATTACAACTCTCATCAACTTCGTTCCTTGTTCAGAATTTTTCATTTTTTTTCTATTTTTCAACTTAATTTTACCTCAAAAAAATATTATAAATGTAGTGATATGTAGACAATTAAATATAAAAATTTCAAAAAAGTTATTATTCAATGCCAAAAAAGAATAAAAGAGATATTAATATTTAAATTCTAATATCAGCTGAATGTTTCAAAATAGTTTTTGTACGAGATAAATATGAATAAAAAGGGGAAAGTTTAATTTAAAATATTCAAATAATTTTATTATTTAAAGTCTCATCTCTTTTATTTGTTTATGGCATTAAATAATATATTTTAAAAATTTTTTTATTAAATTCTTCGTATGTTACTGTGTATTTTCAGGGAGTGATGGTACAGTTAGCGCCGCGTGTGACGATTCGGAAAACTAATTTAGGAATTCAACTTAGGACACGGGGGTCAAGTTAGAATCGTGAAATACGGGCTGATGCATACGGCTGATTAACTGTAAAACTATTATATTTATGAAAAAGTACAATTTTTCTATGCATTTCTCAATAGCACCAATGTAAATATAATCTCCAAACTACATACCGGTCAACAAATTGTTGCTTTTTTCCTTTAATGGACTGTATTATACATTTCAAACATCGTTTTAATTGATAAATGGTATTCTTCTCCACCTGTTTGTACAACAATTCTGTACCAGGATCATCTTTTTCAGTTAGTTTTACTCAAAAGTTTGTTATTATCGTGTACATTTTTCCCAAAATGAGCTCGAAACATTTAAATGCGCGCGCAGTATCTTGGTGTCATCTAAGCTTCCGCTCTTAAATAAAAAGGTCTATTCATACCCGACCACATAAAAAATAAATTTTTAAAAAAACTAAGGATCTTCTAGGGAAGGATCAAGGTTGCGAAGGTAAAATACCTAACGTAATTTACATGGTTTTCTACATGTAATTTACTATGTATATTACGCGGAGGTTTTCTACACGTAATTTACGTATATGCTAAACTTAAAGTTTTGGCGGGTCGCAAGGTAACCTAATTTTTGTGTATCGTTCGCGAATCTTGTCATTTCGTTAATAAATGTCAAAATTATAATTTAAACATAAGTAAGGGTGGTAGGCCAATGCACGAAAATTACTTTTTTCCAGGAAAAGATGAGCAGATGCATATTGGCAAAAGGCAAGATAGCACTTACACTTTAAGTATGAGTCTTGTGCTCACTAAAAGCAATATTTCTTCAGAAGAAATAGTGCTGTTAAACAATAACACTAAAGTAAGTCTTGTGCTTAATGCTTAAATTTAATTTATGTCTTTTTAGTACTTTTTTTCAATGAACAATTTTTTTCTTGAGTTAGAAATCGAATGATATAGACTTTAAAAAACTATTTTTCTAAATCTCAAGACTCAACTACTGACATGTGAAAAAATTGAGCTTATAAATAAAATAAAATTTGAGTTTGAATTTTTGAATATGAAATTATTAATTATTATTAATTTGAAGATATGTGTACATAAAGTAAATCTCTGAATACCAGAAACAAATTTTGGAAAGTTGAAATTAAATGTTCTAAGTATAAAATTTAAATTTAAATTCATGCATGAAATTGTATGCTGCAATTTCTTTGGTAAAAATTATAATTTTAAAGGGGTATAAACAGTATTTCTGTATAAATGAAATGGGAAAATTTTTGAAAACGTGACATATTATGCGTGTATACAGTGAAATGGAAACTTGATTTTTTATATAGATTTATTTCCCGCATAGGCTTTTTCTTGATTTGAAGCTAAATATCAAAATTTATCGGTAATTATTTTTATGTTGCATAGCTAGTTGAAACAACATTGTAACAGGATAAAATACTTTTTTTTTAAAATACATTCTTAAACGCTAAAATTGTCGATTCCCGCTTAAATATGTAGATATAACATTTTTTATTTTTATTTATGTGAAGAAACGTCTGCAAAGCGGAAGCAACTAAAAAATATAATTCTGGGAATGAGAATCATCCATCTCAAGAGGACCTTACGGAAATAGATAATCCTTTGAAAAAACGTAAAGTAAAGCTTATAAGCTTTTCAGTGATACTTTATTTACACGAGAATAAAATAATATTGATAACTTTAATGATAATATTTTTATTCCGAATATATTAAATTAATAATAATTAGTAATTTTATATTCGAAAATTCAAACTCAAATTTTATTTTATTTATAATCTTAAGTTTTTAACATGTCAGTAGTTAAGACTTGAGATTTAGAAAGATAGTTTTATAAAATCTGTATCATTCGATCTCTAACTTGAGAACAAAATTGTCCATTGAAAAAAAGTACTAAAAAGACATAAACTAAATTTAATAGTTATATTATAATTTATGCATAATTAAGAATATTTTCTATTTCTTTTGTGAACCATCTTTATACTATGAAATTTCAATTTTAGCCACGTTAAATACTTTTTAATTGACATGATATTGAAGTTTTATTTTATATAAGAATTAAACACAAGACTTACTTTATTGTTATTGTTTAACAGCACTATTTCTTCTGAAGAAATATTGATTTTAGTGAGCACAAGACTCATACTTAAAGTGCAAGTGCTATCTTGCCTTTTGTCAATATGCATCTGCTCATCTGCTAGCAAATCATTTTTAATAGCAATGCATCTTTTCCTGGAAAAAAAGTAATTTTCGTGCATTGGCCTACCACCCATACTGATGTTTAAATTATAATTTTGACATTTATTAACGAAATGACAAGATTCGCGAACGATACTCAAAAATTAGGTTACCTTGCGCGCCCACCAAATCTTTATGTCTGGCATATACGTAAATTACGTGTAGAAAACCTCCACGTAATATACATAGTAAATTACATGTAGAAAACCATGTAAGTTACGTTAGGTATTTCATCTTCGCAACCCTGGTCTCAGCCCTGTGGTTTAATCACAAATGGATAATAAGGAGACCAAACTGCCATGGGAAACTTTTCCAAAGATGGCAGGAGCAACGGCACGGTAAGTGCCCGGCTTCAAATTGTAAGTTGGAAGTAGTGCAAAGGATTGCGCGAGTGCGCAGTTGTCCTCTTCTTACTCACAGGGAAATGTGCGAGTGAGACAAACTTGTCAGATTGACCTAAGCCAGAGAAGTTATGCAACCCGGTACGCGACACGACATTTCCTAGCGAACTGGCTGAACGTATCGTAACATTATCGTAAAGCTATCGTAAAGTAGCATTATAACTCATGAATGTGGAAAAATAAATATTCAAAATGTTTTTATCCTTATTCTACGTTAAAAATAACGTTAACTAGTAATTGAAATATGCAATAATTTTATTTATTAACGCTAAAAAGGAAAAAGAACATAATACCTGTCATTAAAGGCAGTGCAGTGGTTCATCACTTTCCATGTCTTCACCGTCAGGATTGACTATTCGTTAGAGTGAGATGAAAGTATAGTTGTGTCTCACTCCAACCAATGGTCAACTTTAATTGTGGAGACGTTCCACAAAAGGAGAACCACTGCACTGCCTTCAAGGACAGATATTTTATTTTTTTAATTTTTAGCGTTAATAAATAAAATTATTGCATATGTCCATTACGTTTTAACGTTATTTTTAACGCAGAATAAGGATAAAAACATTTTGAATATTTATTTTGCCTCATTCATGAGTTATAATGCTACTTTACGATAACTTTACGATAATGTTACGAAAACTTTACGCTATAGCGTAAAGCTATCGTTCAGCGAGTTCGCTAGGGTTGCTAAGAAAAAAATTTATTATATTAAATGCATTATATCATATTACATTCGATCTTCAAAATCTTGAAAATTTCTCGGATTAAATTCCCTCGCCTTTAAAGGAAAAAACTATTCAACATTATTTAACACACGGTTTACGAAGTAATAACAAATACCATAATTTCAATTTCAAGATTTACAATCTTATATTCGTTATATACTTACCACTTTTATAATGCACTCCTTTAGCTTTATAGGAGACTTGAGATAATATTTTTTTTTTTAAACTAAATTGAAAATGAACAAATATCTGCCGCTTGCAAATGATGAAAAAATCAATCAATATAACCACTCTGGCTTAGATCAATTTGACAATTTGACAAATTCGTCTCACTCGCACATTTTCTCATGGGTAAGAAGAGGACAACTGCACACTTGCGCACTTCTTTCTACTACTTCCAACCACCTTCCAACTTACAAACCGGGCACTTACCGAGCCGTTGCTCCTGCCAAGTCGCTTACATGGAGATAGGTCTCCTTATCATTCCTTCGTGGGTTTAATCCAGCCCCCGGAATCTCTGGAGTTGAAAATGTCACAGATGTTGACCGTTGGCCACCGTGGCGCTGGCTGTTCATGAGGCCGACCATATACAGATTAGCATTATAGAACATTGAAATTTAACGTTTTTTGTGAAAAATTGGTGTCTGAAGTGCTTTTGTGTGCTTTTTAGGTAAATTGGAGTGGTTTTAACAGTCGGTGATATAAAAATTTAAGTGAAAATGCGGAAATTTGTTGCTGTAGTTTGCAAAACAGGCTACACGTAATGCTCTGAAAAAGTGCATTGTTTTGTGGTTTATTTATCATGAGCGCCTTTAACTTATTAAAATTTAATCTATACTAAATTTAAAACGCTTTGAATAAAAAAATCAAAAAAGCTGACTGACTGAACTTAAGGTATTATAGATAGGGATGGGCGATCTTCAAAAAAAAGAATTGATTCTGAAATTATTGATTCAATTTCATCGATTAATCGGTTATAAAGATCGATTTTTGAATCGATCTTCAAAAATCGATACCTTTTTCTGAAAATGATAAATTTCTGTAAAATAACCTTTTTTTAAAATGTTTTATAACAATTGGAGATATAATTGTTACTTGCATATTTTGTGAATTTAAATTATCAAAATAAAAAAGTGTTTATATCAATAAAAAAGGAAATTAGGCTTAAAAAACACACTATATTTGCGAATCAGGAACGTTTTTTATTTTTTTAAATTGCACAATTTCTAAACCAATGCGTATTATTAGTGATAAAGTTTCTGACATAAATATGAAGTATTACTATAAAGTTTATAATATTAATATACTTGGAACTTTGCATATCACTTAAAGTATTATTTATGATAAAATTTCTGGCATAAATATGAAGTATTACTGTAAAGTTTATAATATTAATATACTTTGAACTTTGCATATCACTTAAAGTATTATTTATGATAAAATTTCTGGCATAAATATGAAGTATTATTATAAAGTTTATAATATTAATATACTGTGTATATCACATTAAGGATATTCTCGTGGTCGATCCCTTGATCGCACTTTTAATCTAAAAAACAGTTCATAGAAATAGGAAACAGGAAAAAAAGAAAGGAGAATCGTTCGTAAAGATCGAAAAAAAATATCAATCCAACCGATTAATCGAGTAAAAAAGATCTATCTCCGTAGAATCGAATCGAGATCGCCCATCCCTAATTATAGATAAAATACACATAATAAATTATGTGCATATGAGATCTAAATATCCATTATATTGTTATGAAATATAGTATATTATGTTGATTATTATTTATTATAAACATCTTTGTTCTTAGTGTTTTCAAATACTTATAAAGGAGTTTTATAAATTTTTTATATTTGTTACTTTTTCAAATGTCCGTTCATTCCTTATGTGAAAGTTTTGTTCATAAAAATGTAATTTTTTCAATTACTGAGAAGTTTTAAAATATAAAATACAAAACGTCCTATAATAAAATCTAATTTTTCTAACAAAATCAAGATGACATAATTAATACCCGTATTATAATTCAATTTGATAGAATTTCAATAGCCAATTTTTCTATTATAATACGTAAGACTGATATAATATCAATAATATTGATAATATGAATAAATATTGTATTTTTATTTAATAATCACAATGTAAATATTAATGTTAAAACGAAGATAACAGAACTTTGATTTCAATTTCCAGCCAGAATTACAAAGACAATTTTCGCCCAAATTTCAAGCATATTACCCTTTATATCAATAAAAATTGCTTTAAATAATATTTAAAACTTTCTAGTTTAATGTGTTGTAAAAAAAAATATGATCAAGTAGTTTTTATCCCCAAAAATTTAATTTTTATGCATTTTTCCCATGCATTAAAATGAATTCAGGCCTCATGAACAATCAGCGCCCCTAGCGGCCACGGTCAATTCTTGTGACATTTTCGTTTCGCGGATTACGTGCATTCTGGCTAAGATGCAGGGGGCTGGTTAAATCAAACTTCGACACAAATTGCAAACGAGCCTTAAAAAAGCTGAGAGAAAATTTTAATTGGATAGTTCTCTTGTATTATTTTTAATCATCCTTTTCGGAAAAATCGTTTTTTGACGTTTAAGACACTATTATAACAATAATTTAACTTGATTATGAACAATTGTTCAAGAAACTACAATTATTTTGCTGTGAAGGTGATTAAAATCAATCAATTGATTTCTTCGCGGGAAATTCAAAACATTTGCAGATCTCCGATTGGTCTCAGGATAAATCATCGTCGTGAAATTTTTCATAGAAACACCATTGGTGAAACATCACTCAACACTCACCGAGCAAAGTGCTCCGAACGTCACGTTAATGGCTAAGCACTTGTGATAGAATAGAAAATTTTAGGAAAACGGGTATTTTTATTGCTCATAAGGGCGATTCGATCCTTTGTCGATGCTGTAGAACTCAAATTCCGGACTCGGTTTTCGCATTGCGTTTCGTTAGTGAAAACGACGGTTTCGTGAAACAGGATGGCGACTTGACCCCAAGAAGCTCAAGAAGAATGAAACTCTTTGCTCTAAAGTATGTCTGTCTTTCCAAACATGTGTCACTTTTAATAATTTCAAGATTTTAACAAGTTTGTTATTACCCATGAAAAAAAATTGATTCAATTTAAATGTTTTGCCATTAACGTCATTTTTAGTAAGACAAGTCTCGACAAAGCTTTTCCTGATCTTAAGTACTGTTGGGAGCAATTTTTTACAATTCATCTTTTGTGTACCTCGTGGAGAGTTAATAATCAAGCATTTGTCGATTGAATTGTAATTTTCCCTGAAGGTTTGCAGGAAAATAAATATAATGATCGTTTTCAGAACTGGTATCTGAGCTCTGCTGAAAAAAACCAGCAACACGATAAGGTAAGTTCCTTTGTCAGATATTTAATAATTAAAAACTTATTGGAAGAAAAATTTTGGCATTGGAGTAAATATTTCTTAGATGTTTCTTTTTTCAAGTAGGTGTCTTAGATTTAGTTTTTACTACCAGTATTTTTTTCGTAGAATTTTATTTCTTTTCACTATAGGTAATTTTTAGATTATTACCATTGTATTTTTTTTCAATTTTAAATTAGTTTAGAGTTTGAAGTAAATATTAAAAAATTCATAGAATTTTGGAAAAAATATCTGTTTTTTCAAGAATAGTGTCTAAATTTTATACGGTGTTTTTAATTAGGAAATATTTTATGAATCATGAACCCAATCGTAAGACAGAATTTTGGAACTTTCTAGAATGAACTGAATATGATGAGTATATTAAACTGTTTCATTTAAAGAAAAAATCAAATTCATTATAATGAATAAAATATATTTTATGACCGATTCATTATGTACTTGTAGTATTAAAAATGATATTTCAAATTCAAAATCGTTTTCAGACGACTTAATAAGTTGAAAACTAATCCCTTATATACATTTAATTTGTAATTTATATTACATAAAAATGAAACAATTTATTTGTTGCAGTGATTTTAACATCCGAAAAACTTAAATTAAGAACTTACTTTGCTTACTATTTTTCTTGACGGCCTTACTTTTTTGATTTAAAATAAGGACCTAGTTAATTTGCAGTCATTACAAATTGCCTCTATTCAAAAGTTTTAATTGCAAAGATGATGGAAAACAAATAAAGGGGATCTTTAGTAACAGTTAAAAAAAATATATGATGATTTAAAAAATTTACAAATGTTCTCTTGTTAGCAAAGAAACTATTATAACTATTATAACAAAAAAGTCAGTAATTTAATAATGAAATGCTGATGCAAGATTTTGTGAATTTCTGTGATTTCAGATTAGTGTTGTACATTCATAAGGTCAGATTAAATTGATTTGATCAAGGTTAAAAGTCATCCTTCGAAGTTCAAATATAGAAATCATTTGAAATTTGAAACCGAAATATGTATTTTTCAAGTATATTCCCGGTTTTCATTTAACTTTTTTTATCTGACTTTATTATTTGATATTAAAGAATACAGATAATCATAAAGGATATTAACTATTATAATAGAATTTTCTTGAGTCTTTTGAGATTTTCAAAGTAAACTTAAAATTTAATAGATATCACAGGTATCTAAGATATTGTTAATTTTATATCAAGATGGCGGACGTGGATCCGGAAACGTTACTGGAATGGCTGAGTATGGGACAAGGTGATGAGAGGGACATGCAGTTGATTGCCTTGGAACAACTATGTATGCTGCTTTTGATGTCCGATAATGTTGATCGTTGTTTCGAAAGGTATAAAGACTTGAATAATAAAATATTATAATTTCTGAGTATTCCAAATTAAAAGTACTCCAATTAAGAACCCTCGTAATTAGACAATACGCGAATTTTTAAGTCTTTAAAGGCATGTTATTGACGTGACTTTATTCAATACTTTACGTCGTTCCCATTCTTGAATTAATAACTCAAATGGATTTTCCCAAACCACTTTTTTTCAGTTGTCCACCCCGGACGTTTCTACCTGCTCTGTGTCGAATATTTTTGGACGAGCATGCACCCGATAGTGTTCTCGAAGTCACAGCACGTGCTATCACCTACTATCTCGATGTCTCTGCAGAGTGCACCAGACGAGTAGTTGCCATGGAGGGTGCAATCAAGGCAATTTGCAGTCGTCTTTCAGGCGCAGCGCTCGGTTCTAGAGCTAGTCGAGATCTTGCAGAACAATGCATAAAAGTAAGAATTAATCTTCAAATAAAATCTTAAAAATTGTGGCAAAAGTCAAAATTTTATTGCAACTTGCAGTCAAAAATAAAGTAACTGATAATACCTAATGAATTTCCAGGTTTTAGAATTGGTCTGTGCAAGAGAAGCTGGTGCAGTTTTCGAAGCCGGAGGTCTTCCATGTGCTTTGTGCTTTATTCGTGAGAACGGAGCACGAGTCCATCGGGATACTTTACATTCAGCGATGGCGGTAGTCTCGCGTCTTTGTGGCAAAGTAGAACCTCAAGACAAAACTCTACCTGATTGTGTAGAAGCTTTATCAACACTTCTGAGGCACGAGGATGCTCACGTCGCAGACGGCGCTCTACGTTGCTTTGCATCACTAGCAGATAGATTTTCTCGGCGGGGTACCGATCCTGCTCCACTTGCTTGTAATGGATTGGTTTCTGAATTATTGTACAGGTAATACATCAAATTTCAATTTTTGTTTATAAACATCAATAGCTCCAAAAGTTATTATAATTTTGAAAAGTTCTTGCGCTTATTTTAAGAGTCAATTTCTATATTATTTTTCCAATTTTTGAGATAGTTGTGCAATTTTATTTTTAATTCAAGCAAAGGTTGAATTTGATACAATAAAGTTTTAATTATTAAAAAGAATAAAATAATGTACTAACATTAAATAAAATTTATTGCGTGACTGTATTTATTAATATTTATGTCTTTTTATTCAAAGTTCAGCTTCTCAATTCAAAATGTTTAAATGACATAATCATTTATTCCTCAGGTTATCAAACGCAGCAGGACCGAACACATCAATTTCAGCAGCCGCCGGAAATCCAAAAACTCCGCCTCCAAACACCGCAACTACAACAATCGCAGCAGCAGAACCAAAATCCTGCGCTTCAGTTTCCACAATAATAAGCCTATTGTCAACTCTGTGCAGAGGTTCACCTTCAATAACACACGATCTCCTCCGATCAGAACTACCAGACGCAATAGAAAAAGCGCTTAAAGGTGACGAAAGATGCGCGCTAGATTCTATGCGACTTGTAGATCTGCTTCTAGTTCTTCTTTTCGAGGGAAGATCAGCCTTGGGTCGAGGCAATACGGGAGGTCCTTCAGGTCCACTCTTACCTCGACTTAGACATTTAGACAGTGCTGGAGAAAAATCACATCGACAACTTATCGACTGTATTCGTTCAAAAGACACCGACGCCTTGATAGAAGCCATTGATTCTGGAGGAATTGAAGTCAATTTCATGGACGACGTTGGGCAAACTTTATTGAATTGGGCCTCAGCATTCGGAACTCAAGAAATGGTAGAGTTTCTCTGTGACCGGGGTGCAGATGTTAATAAAGGCCAGCGATCGTCCAGTTTGCATTACGCAGCTTGTTTCGGAAGACCCGCTATTGCCAAAGTTTTATTAAGGCATGGAGCGAATCCCGATCTTAGAGACGAAGATGGTAAGACACCTTTGGATAAGGCTCGAGAAAGAATCGACGAAGGTCACCGAGAAGTTGCTGCTATACTTCAATCTCCTGGAGAATGGATGCTGCCTCCTAATCAGGATAGTAGAAAGGCTGAAACTGAAGCAGAAGAATATACAGAACCAAAAGGTGATCCCGAAATGGCACCTGTTTATTTGAAGAGGCTGTTGCCAGTATTTTGTTCTACTTTTCAGTCGACAATGCTGCCAAGTGTGAGGAAAGCGAGCCTAAGCCTAATTCGAAAAATGGTTCATTATATTCAACCTGAATTGCTAGTGGAAACCTGTGGATCGGATAAGACAGGAGGTTGCGGTGCTATGCTTGTCGAAGTGATAGCAAATGTTTTGGATAACGAGGTAAGTCAAAATTTGATTTTTGGAATAGACCCCCAGAATTTTCTCAGGGATAGAAGCGTACAGGCAGACAGAGAGCTAAACGCGCTTACGACTTAGATCAGATTTTTCGCAGGAAATTGAGATAAAGGCAACACCGCCACCGCATCCGCCTCTCAAGTTGATCATTGGTCCAAAATTGCCCTGCTTTACGACACGCAAGTCTTCCAGTTCTCAGAACTACATTATTGATAAGACGGTAAAATCCGTTGTATTTTATTGCACTTCGCTATCTCTCTTCCTTTTAACAAAAGTTAGTCCTCGATTTGCAACTCGCGTTTCCTGCTAAGCTAATGGTGTTGCACAGCCACTAGCTTTTCTCCACTGGGGTGACCCTTAAATATATGTCTTAAGAAGTTTTTCGAAATTTTTTTGCTACTCCCACCGAGGTTATTAAATCCCTGGTCATAAATAAAATAATCAGATGAAAATTATTGGTTGAAAATTAATTTGTCCGAAAGCACAATTTTTTCTCTATTGTGCGACGAAATTTGTTCCAATGTACTAAAAAATTGTGTGTTATAAATTTCAGTCAAATCGGTTAATATTGACCCCCTTCTCAAATACAAAACTTCAAGTGGTTTGATAGAATAGTAGTAAATATTATATGATTTGGCTGATATTTCGAATGCATTCATGCTTTTAGCCACTAGATCAAACTTCATGGGAGGGAATAAAAATTGAAATTTGAAAAATAAGGGACACCCTACTCTCAATTATTAACACAATTTCTAACAATTTTACGCATGGTTTCTGTTATGCTAGTGTTATTTAAGAGAGATTCTCCATCACTGTGTCAGTTTTAAAAGATTTTTTATAATTAAAAACGTCTAATACCTTCTATTCGTAAGTCGTTTTCATTTTTCATAACTAGTCATCTTTGGAAAAGTTTACTTATATCTATGACATGTTTTAAAAATAATTTTAATATCCACTGGCATTGGTCCAAATCAACGTAAGGGAAATTCAAATTTTAAAACTGAAATGGAAATACCTTACATCCAGAAAAAGTTGAGCTAACTGTCTGCCTGCTACCATTGTGTTTTTCTTTTTTTTTTGCTGACCAATAGTAAAAAAAATGTGTTGAAAATAAGATTTCAGAACTTCATTGCTTATTTTTAATAATTTCGAAAATTCTTTCGTCCAAAATACTATACTGTAAATTTTATTTTAGATTTTAAATGAAATTTGTTATATTTCAATATAATTCAATATAATTTAGAAACCTAAATATTAGGTATCAAGTTTTTAAGAAAGTTTGATACCTGTGGACAAAGAAATATTTATAATCATTCCATTCTCTATTTTGCGAACTGAATTTATACAAATCATTGCATTTTATAATCGCAATTGAAATTTAATTTATTGTTGTTTTAGTTCATTTCAATCACTTTTTAATTTACTAATTAATATAAATAACTGTATTTTTCACATAGCCTCTGCATTCATCTATTATTATTCATACTTCCAATATATATTTAAATTAATTTTTCTATCTAAAAGTATACGAAAGTTTCAGAATGTTCAGAATCAGAATTTAAATTTCGAAGCAGAATTTTTTACGCTGTAAATTATTTGATTTGTTCAAATAATGAAAATAAATTTTTTTATATGTAAAGTTATGAATTCAATATTTAAAGAATTATCTATTGTTTAATTCATGTTATTGTGTTTCTCTAATCAAAATTTACTTATGAAAACTTAAATTTTGCTAATCCAATAGCATGTTTTCATTGCTATTTAACAAACATTTGTGCAACTGAATTGACTAGCTTAAGTTTCATTAATGTTCTTCGTGAAATGAAATTAAAAACTTCGTTTCAAAGATGACCTTATTTGAAACGAATTCAAAAGATAATTTCAAATAACGCTGTGTTTTGGTTGATTAATTTTTTAAGAGAAATACATTTTAACTTTCCTTTTATATCCATACAGGAAGACGAAGATGGTCACCTTGTAGTTCTTCAAATGATCCAGGACTTGATGATAAAAGGCAAAGACGAATTTCTGGAGCACTTTGCTCGTCTGGGTGTATTTGCTAAAGTAGCAGCACTAGCTGGTCCACAAGAAACAACTCTAGAACCAGAGTCAGAATCCAATCAAGTTGGAGATGAACAACGCCTTGAAGATGCTCGTGAATTATTAATTGGAAAAGCTTATCATTGGAGGGATTGGTGCATCTGTCGAGGTCGCGATTGCCTCTATGTTTGGTCGGATGCTGCGGCCTTGGAATTGTCAAATGGAAGCAACGGATGGTTCAGATTTATTCTTGATGGGAAACTTGCTACGATGTATTCTAGTGGAAGTCCTGAAGGTGGAACTGACACCACAGGTAAGAGTTTCTAAGAGTTGCATGATCACAAAATTAGTCATTTGCACTTTTTTTATTATTCATGCTGTTTTTTCCATGTGTTTATAACTTAATAAAAATCTCTCCATATATTCATTATTGTTAGATTATTGCATTTATTTGCGAAGATTTGAGTTCAATTTTTCTGTTATGGGATTCAGATTATTTTCTAAAGTTTGAACAGTTTTATATGTATGTATATTTATTTACAAATAATCAATTTACCATACATTCAGTTTTTTAGTTAATAGAAAAATAATCAAAATTATCACTGTATTTATTTAATAGTCAAATAATTCATAATTGGTGGTTATAATTTTCTTTAAAATTAAAGCACTCATAATTTTGGTATATTATTTCTTTTTGATAAACAATATGTTTTGGTGTCATGCACGACTTTAATTACTTCTTCTATTTTATATTTCAATTGTGTATGGAAAATTAAAAGATTTGTCTACAATAAAAAATGTTGAAATATAAATAATTATATTGTTAAGGGTAGTATTTTCCGTTTTAAGCATGGATTTCTATTAAAGCACTTTTTCGAATGTTCAGAGCTTCAGTTCTGACTTCCTATACTGAAATCTAGATGATTTATTTATAAATTATTACTATTAATATTAGTTATTGTAATCTTATTTTTGACTTTGAAGAGGTGTGTGGAGGGGGAGAAGGGCTATTTATTTTAATTCACAATAAAATAAGTATGTATATCTCCTTATCTACTTTATTTTTGGTAATTAATTGTTACCGATAATTCAAAACAAATAACGAATATAATTTACTAAAGAAATAACGAGATAAATGTAAGTGAATTTGCAATGATTAATTTTTGTTTACATGAAACGACTCCTCTCCTTTCATTTGTGATTAACTTAACTCAGGGAATGGTTTATAAAATAACTCGTTTTACTAACTGCCTACAGGAAAGGGGAGGAACACAGAGTCACTTGGTACTGAAGGTAGGTAAACTATTCCAGTGATAATGTTTCAGTTTTCTCTTTCAATTTTTAACTTGTATATGAATCAAATTCATAATACTGCTTGCTGTAACTTTTTCACATCATTTTTACATTTGCGTCATCACCAATATTTTTTATCGTATGCAAGATTTTATAATTTTTCAAATTTCAATTCCTATGCCTCAGACACTAAATATTTGATTTGTCCTGTGCAAATACATTTTGATCAAATAATAAATTTAATCTTTGATATCAAATTCAAAAGAAAATTTTTTTTTGATTAAATCTTTTCTTATGAATAAAATTTAAACAACTGGCTTGCTCCAATATTTGCACAAGTATGAATCACAATACACGCAATTCTTAAATATAAAAATTTGCTTGATTCGCAGAGAATCGAGGAGAGTTTTTGGAAAAACTACAGCGAGCACGTAGCCAAGTAAAACCAAATTCTGTGAGTCAACCGATCCTGTCACGTCCAGGCGCTACTAGACTTGTTGTTGGAAATTGGGCATTGTCCAGTAGAAAAGAGAGCGAGTTATCCATTCACAACAGCGACGGACAGCAACAAGCTACGATTCTCAGAGAAGATCTACCAGGATTTATTTTCGAATCCAACCGAGGCACCAAACATTCTTTTACCGCTGAAACTAGTTTAGGTAATGTTTTAGTAGCAATTTTAATACATAAAAATCCTATTTTAATTAACAGAAAATATTATTGCAGGACCTGAATTCGCAGCAGGATGGGCAGGTAAACGTGGCAAGCGACTTCGGTCAAAAATTGAAGCAATCAAGCAAAAAGTAAAACAACAAGCTCAGGAGATCTACGAGCGTTATTTCAAGGCAGCTCAAGCTCAACCTCGAGGTGTTGTTGCCAAACTTAGCACAATCGTCAGTCAAATTGAAAAAGCATGCCACAAACAACAATCAGGCAATCGTGAATGGCGCAGCGTTTTACAAAGTGCATTAGAGGAACTTAAAATTCTTTTAAATGAAGAGGGTAGAGTTTCAGCCTATGAATTACACTCCAGTGGACTCGTTCAAGCTCTCCTCTCATTATTAGCCGCACCTTCAGGATCCCAACCACCTTCAATGCGAGCAACTAAACTCAGATTGCAGAGGATAGCAGTTTTTAAGAACTGTTTTCAAACTAAAGACTCTAATAATGAGCAAAACTCAGCTAAAATTCTTGTACAGAAATTAATACTGGCATTAGAGTCTATCGAAAAGTTGCCTGTTTACTTATACGACACCCCAGGCTCTGGATATGGTCTGCAAATTTTAACCAGGCGGTTGAGGTTCCGTTTGGAGAAAGCAAATGGAGAAAGCGCTTTGATCGACAGGTCAGGAAGAAGTTTGAAAATGGAACCTTTGAGTACAATACAGCAATTGGAGAATCACTTGTTGAAAATGGTCGCTAAACAGTGGCACGACCACGATAGGTCAACATTCACTTTTGTAAAAAAACTTAAAGAAGGAAATAGACTGACTTTTAAGTATCAACACGATTTTGATGAGAATGGAGTACTTTATTGGATTGGAACAAATGCAAAGAATTCACCTGAATGGGTCAACCCTGGTCAATATGGCCTTGTCGTTGTAACATCTAGCGATGGAAGGAATCTTCCTTATGGTCATTTAGAAGATATCTTAAACAGAGATCCAGCAGCGTTGAACTGCCACACTAACGATGACAAAAGAGCGTGGTTTTCAATAGATCTAGGCGTTTGGGTTATTCCTAGTGCGTACACATTGAGACATGCAAGAGGATATGGGAGAAGTGCTTTGAGAAATTGGATGTTTCAAGCATCGAAAGATGGAGTTAATTGGACAACTTTGTATGCTCACGTAGATGATTGTTCATTGAATGAACCGGGAAGTACAGCAACTTGGACTTTAGAACCACCAAGTGAAGAATCTCAGGGTTGGAGGCACTTGCGTTTGCAACAGACGGGAAAGAATGCATCTGGTCAAACACATTATTTATCAGTTTCTGGGTTTGAGGTTTATGGAGAAGTTACAGGGGTTTGTGAAGATCTAGGACGAGCAGCAAGAGAAGCTGAAGCGGGAGTTAGAAGGCAAAGACGGCAAATTAGAACACAAGTTTTAAGACATTTAGTTGCCGGAACTCGAGTCGCTAGGGGATTAGATTGGAAATGGAGAGATCAGGATGGAGTACCACCAGGTAAAGGATATTTAAATCATTTATTTAATGCAGAAACATTTTTTTATTGTTCAATTACAAATGGGAAATGATATTGTAAACTTATGTCAGACCACGATAAATTAACGTATTTCTTTCAACTACAATTTTTATAAAAATGTATCATATTTTTTATATATAAAATTAATTTCTTATTTTTATTTTCAGGCGAGGGAACTGTAACCGGGGAGCTGCATAATGGCTGGATAGACGTGACCTGGGACTATGGCGGTTCAAACTCTTACAGAATGGGCGCTGAGGGAAAGTACGATCTGAGATTAGTGGGCACTGGCATGGATTCCGATAGCAGCATAAAGGGTAAGAATACAGGCGCTTTAAGTGGCCGAAAATCAAGCAGTACTCCAAGTCTGCCAGATTGCACAGACACTGGTATTCGCTGTTCTATAGCTTCCACCGACCAAGCAGCGAGCACAGACAACTTAGCAGCCAAGGTGATTAAGTCTTCCGAAATTAATTTCTGGTATAAATTGTCAAATAGAGTCGCCAGATGTAATAACAATACGTGCATAGAATTTTTTGCTCAACAGAAACGAGCCCTAATCACTTGAAAAAGTTGTGTATTTAAAAATTTTTTAAATATATTCCAATAGAAAATTTAATTAACTTTACATTAATTTTTCTTTAATATTTTAGGAATCACTAAAACTACAATTTATTTTTAAGAACAACAAAACCTGCGCAATTTAACTTTTTACTAGAATGTAGCATTGAAAAAATGAAATTAATTTTTTTCAAGTTTTTAAAAATGTTGTCTTGTTATTGCATCCAAAGTCTCAATTGTAATTTGCAAACCTAATTTCTAACTTCATTCGATTTCATCCTTTTCAGCAGGCAGCGGAGTCGATAGCAGAGAGCGTTTTATCAGTGGCGCGAGCGGAAGCTGTGGTTGCAGTCACTAGAGAGGGTGGTGCAAATTCAACTGGAGAACTTTCAGTCGTCCTTCACCCGAGACCTGACACAACTGTAACCAGTGATTTGGCGACTATTGTGGAGAGCCTCGCCCTTAATACTGAGTGCTCAACAAACAGTAACAGTAATCGAACATCGAATAGTTCAAAACCGCTTTTTACCCCCGTTAGAGGCAACAAGGTAAGTTTGATATTAATTTTATAGATCTGCTCGAATAATAATATCAGTTCTCGATCCAATCACAGCCTGCAAGCGGCTTACTGGGCCTCGAAGCAGCAGAAGTTCTTGATCGAATGAGAGAGGGAGCGGATAGACTTAGGAACAACACAAATAGCTTTTTGAGCGGAGAGTTAGTTGGTTTGGTTCCAGTTAGGATTAGCGTTGCTGCTGAAACAGATGAAAGCTCTTTAAGGATAAGACCAATTCCAAGACATCATCCTAGTATGGTAGACGGTATGTTCCTTAACAATAAGTAAAAGAATTAAAATTTTATAAATATTTGTGCTAAATTCTTCAAATTTAAAGGTATTTGGGATTATCTTATTAAGTGCATGATTTTTATACTTCTAATAAACTAAACTCGTGAAATGTGGTGTGTCCCCATGATCAGGAACTAAAGAGTGCATTCGAGACAAGGAAGCTAGTTCTTCCTCACAGAATGCTACTGGAGGATGTTCTGTTGTTGTCACCAATCCTATGTCCGTTTCTGTACCGAACCTTGCTTGCTCCGATGCTAACAACACCTTGGAACCAGTAGCTGCTACCGGCTTGCTGGAAACATTCGCTGCGATGGCTCGAAGACGAACATTGGGTCAGTTTATTGATAATTTAATTACTAATATCTACTGATAAAACTATTAATATTTTGTTTCTTATCTTCAGAGTATGTAATAATATTTAGTAACTTTTCAGACCCTGCGGGTGGTCAACACATCGCCCCAAATACGAATTCAGGCTCAAATCCTCGTGGACCGAATTCTGTTTCGAGTTTGGTTAGATTAGCTCTTAGTTCTAATTTCCCTGGAGGCTTGCTTAGCACAGCTCAGAGTTATCCAAGCTTAACCAGCAGTGGTCAGATCGCCGGCAGTGGAGTGACTACAACCACGGGACCAGGATTAGGACAAGCCTTTACTATGTCCCTCACTAGTACAAGTAGTGATAGTGAACAGGTAAGCTTGACCTTAAATTTATCAAGCTTTTACAATCATTTATTTTGTAGAATTTTATATGTATCTTTATAAAAATTCTAATTGAGTTCCAAAATATGTATGTATCAGCTTAAAAATAGAATCATAATTACTAGTAATTTTCAAGGTGATCACGGGGTCGTGAAATGGGAGGGAATTTTTTTCTTGGTCTGGACTTCTTTGATAAAAATCTAGAATCTCGTTTCATTTGAGAAATGTTAATTTGAATGTCACCCTGAATTCTGAATAAATTTAAAAGTGAACTATAAAGAATGCCTCGATGAAGAAGCATTCTCAAAACCTTTTTATCAGTGATTCTTTAATCAGATAAAAATTTCAAAGAGCTGGTTTTTTAGGTTTAGGGAAGTTTCAGTATCTTTGCTTAGATATTCCTTTCAAGTCTTATAAAAACTAGAAGATAAAATGGACACTTTTTCGCGTTTAAACTTCGTTTTAATGTAATGGGAAGTTGTGGCTACAGGTTAGTCTTGAAGATTTTTTGGAATCGTGTGGCGGAGTCGCGGGTTCTAGTGTTAGTGGAGGTCGAACAACTGGTGGGCCTACTCTTCTAACTGAATTAGAGGACGACGAAGATCCTATTCTCCATGAAGTTGATGATGATAACGACGAGAACGATCAAGAAGTATGAACAAGACAATCTACGAGCTATTTTACTCTTTTCTGATCTGATGTAGATTTGTTTTCTGATTTATAGAGGAGGATTTCTTTAAAATTATGATCAGAATGGAGTAAACTGGCTCCTCATAACCAACAATGATTTAGGTGTCCGAGCATGTCGTATATTTAAATACACTTTTTGAATTCGAAGGTCTACCTTTTGCAGGAAGACGATGAGGAAAATGAGGAAGAAGAGGGGGAATATGAAGAGATGATGGTGAGTCGTAATCTTTTGGCTGCATTTATGGAAGAAGAAGCACCTCAGAGCACCAAACGAAGAGCCTGGGACGACGAGTTCGTCCTCAAGAGACAGTTTTCTGCCCTCATTCCAGCCTTTGATCCTCGCCCTGGCCGAACTAACATCAACCAGGTATATTTTACTATTTCTTCCCATTCTTAAACTAATAGCTCAAATGAAATTTTCAAAGCAGAAAAAGATATCTTGATCTTACTTTTACATTTAACTGCCATGAAAAATCCATTTGAATTATTAATTTAAGAATAAGAAGGGTGAAAAGTATTGGATAATGTCACGTCCGTGACATAACCTTAAGGGCATGTGATACTTGAGAAAAGTAGCAAGTTCATGTGAACAATTTTGTCCAGTTTCTACATTTTTGTGGAGAAAATATATAAAATTTTGTTTCTAAAATTTGGGAAATGGTAGAGAAGATAAAAACGGATGTAGATAGACTACTTTTTTCAATTTCGAAACCAAAAATATTCTATCTACGTCCATTTTTATCTTCTCTACCATTATCCAAATTTTGAAAACAAAATTTTATGTACTTTAGACACAAACATGTAGAAACCTGAAATCAATAAAATTTGCTAATTTCCGAAGTATCAGATACCCTTAAGGATGAAATTCTAAATCCTTTTGATCTTTGATTAAATTGTCATTTCATTTTCCTAACTGACTTTGATTTTTAGACAACGGATTTAGAAGTACCGCAACCAGGAAGTGAAACACAGTCAAGCACTCGAGTCGGTGCGTCTCAGATGCCAAAACTTTTACTCACGTTAAAAGGACCTGGACTTCCAGGCATTCCGGATGTCGAGTTGCCTCTAACGGATCCAAACACTAGTATTTTCCAATCAGTTCAAGAACTGATGCAACTAACAGAGTTAGGAAGTAGACAAGAGAAATTAAGAAGAATATGGGAACCAACTTATACGTAAGATTATGTTAAATGTCTTAATATTAAAGCTACAGAAAATGTAATATTGAGATGAATTTTTGATGAAATCATTATGTATAATTAATTATTTATCCACAGTATAATATACAAGGAAGCTAAAGACGATGAGTCGTCAGGAAGGGCAACTCCTATCGTAACGCTTTATTCTCGTAATCCTAACCAAAATACAAATGCCTGCACAGTTGAAGACGTCCTTCAACTTCTTCGTCACGTTTTTGTATTAAGTACAACTAGAGATGATAAAAAAGACGGAGCTAGTATACCCGAAGACGACGAGTGTCTCGTACACCCGGACGACTTTACGTCAAAGAAAATCACAAATAAAGTAGTACAACAGATCCAGGATCCACTGGCTCTAGCAGCAGGAGCTTTGCCAAACTGGTGCGAGGAACTTGCAAGAAGCTGTCCGTTCTTGCTACCTTTTGAGACCAGGCGTCTTTACTTTAGCTGTACTGCTTTCGGAGCTTCTCGGTCAATTGTTTGGCTCCAAACGCAGAGAGATGCTGTGCTTGAAAGGCAGAGAGCGCCAGGTCTTAGTCCAAGACGTGACGATAGTCATGAATTCCGGGTGGGAAGGTTGAAACATGAAAGAGTCAGTGTACCCAGGGGTGATAAATTATTGGATTGGGCCGAACAGGTGCTCAAGGTAATTTTAATCTCTTTAATTTCGACAGAGAAAGCTCTATAGAATCTTAGTATTTTTCTGATAATATTTCAATTCAAACTTTTACAGTTCTTAATCTTTTAATTTTCTTCGTTCAAGGTCCATGCAAGTCGGAAGAGTATCTTAGAAGTAGAATTCGTTGGCGAGGAAGGAACGGGACTGGGACCAACATTAGAATTCTTTGCACTTGTTGCTGCTGAACTTCAACGAAAAGACTTAGGTCTTTGGCTCTGTGATGACGACGAACATTGTTACGAAGATGAAGTTTGTTCCTCAGGAGAACAAATCCGACCTAAAGGTTACTACGTGACTCGTCCAAGTGGTTTATTCCCTGCTCCACTACCACAAGACTCACCAGCCTGTCATCGTTCCGCAAGATACTTCTGGTTCCTCGGGGTCTTCCTGGCGAAGGTTCTCCAAGACAATAGATTAGTCGACTTGCCATTGTCACGGCCATTCCTAAAATTGATGTGCCGAGGTGATATCACCAACAACGTGAACGAAAAAATTGGCTTAACGGGTGTCACACAGGAAAGTATGTCTTCGAGCATGGCGAGTAGTTTTATTTCCGAAGAAGGAGAACAGGATACAGCGGGTTATTCAAGCCTCGAACCCAAGCCCTGGTATAGTGGAATACTTGATACTGATGATCTCGTTTTAGTGGACCCGGTCAGGGGAGAATTTCTAAAGGAAATGCAGACTTTAACGTCCAGGCGTGAGAGGGCGATTTCTGAGGGTCAGTATTCGGCAGATGAAAGTATGGACTCGTTTATGATTACTCATTCTTCTGGGGCATCTGTGGCTATTGAAGATCTAGCGCTGACAATGACCTACGCGCCAAGTTCTAAAGTTTTCGAGCACGATGTCATGGAATTGAAAGAAGACGGTTCTGAAATACCGATCACTTTGGAGAATGCAAAAGAATATACTGATTTGACCATTAATTATTGTCTCGATCGAGGAATTGCGAGACAAATGGAGGCGTTTAGGTCTGGATTTTCTAAAGTTTTTCCTATGGAGAAGCTCCATGCCTTTAGTCCTGAGGAAATTAGAGCGATGCTCTGCGGGGAACAGAATCCTCAATGGACAAGGGAAGACTTGCTCAATTACACGGAACCGAAACTTGGGTACACGAGAGAAAGGTAAAGTATTTTTTTATTTTTTCTATTTTATAACTAATTTTATAAAATTATCTAACAATTTTGTATTCTCTTTATACAGTCCTGGATTCCAAAGGTTCGTCAATGTTTTATTATCTCTCACGGGTACAGAGCGAAAGGCATTCCTTCAATTTGCAACGGGTTGCTCTGCACTTCCTCCTGGTGGTTTGTGTAATCTACATCCTAGACTGACAGTGGTGCGGAAAGTCGACGCTGGTTCTGGCGGCTATCCATCCGTAAATACGTGCGTGCATTATTTAAAATTACCAGAATACCCAACTGAAGAGATGTTAAAAGAGAGACTCCTCGCAGCGACGCGAGAAAGAGGTTTTCACTTGAATTAAATATAGTCTTCGTATAGGGGGAAAAAATATATATATTTGGAGAGTCCTCGAAGCCTGATTCCTTTGGGACACTATCCTACTTTGGCGTAACGGAAACTAAAGCATGGTTTTCGATAGTTCTCTAAATTACTTGAATATAGCTAATTTTTCACAGTCAGAACTATTGAAACATGAATTCTTCGATCGCCGAATTCTCGCACCTGTGAGGTTTTACAAACTCGTTTCGTTCCAGAGTTCGATCTAATCTCTTCGAAAAATTGTACCGATTATTTCTGGATCTTTCCCACTTAGTGGATACGATGATTAATAACGAAAGTGTTTGTATCGTCGTTATTCAAAGATAATGTGATAAACTTCATGTGACAAAACTATTTTGCGATGCACGTAGGCATTGTCTATTTTCTCCAGTCTCCAAGTTCTCACCACTGGTACGAATTTTAATTCAATTTATTGTAATCATGGTATAATGTTAAGTATACGCGTAATATGAATTAATAATTGTTTCATGTACTATACATTCTTATTTCTTTTGTGCGCTAGAATTTTTATCTTTTCTCTTCTTTTCTCTTTTCATCTTGTGTTTTCCGTAGTCATTAATTAACTCAGTACTTACAAAATTAGATGAAATATGTTTTCTTCTGTTAGTGTCAATCTTCAGTTTTCGGTGAAATGAAATCAGTCTAATCATTGTCCAGTCTTTAAGATTTCGATAATCGTTCAAATGTGTACATTGCAACGCGGATGTATTTAAAAAATTTTTAAGAGCATGAATATGCTAAAATACTAGTTTTGTTTCTCGATTAGTGTTTAATGAAATTTAGTTGAAAAATCTTTCCTCGATTTGAATATATATATATATATAAAATCTATACTCGTATATTCGTTTTCCTCGCAAGCCTATTATACAATAAAGAAGCGTCCATGTCAATGAAAACAGTTGACTTTGTAAAATATCATAGTCTCTGTAAGAAAAGTTCTATCACTTGAATAATTGATTCCTATATTTTAAAAGATGAGTCTATTTGAATATCTTCAATTTCATCGATAAGAATCATGTTTCCTTAGTATTTGATAACTGATCGCGCTTGCGAAATCATCACACAATCCGGACTTGTCGAAGATTGTTGAAAACGAAACGTAAAATGTGATTTCATCCCTTCTGGAAAATATTAGATGAACTAAGCACTCTGTTTGTACGGTAACTTACTTAATGCTCACATGGTATCTACGAATATAAGCTAAAAACATCGTATACCTGTAATTGCATATAGAGGAAAGATATAAAGATAAATAATATAAATGTGAAAAAATATTAATAACGATGTCGAAATAAAAAAAAGATAGCTATTATTACTGTAAAATAAATTATTATTGATTCTTGGGGAGCAGAATAAATGATAAAGACGTTACACAAGCGTGACTCTTATTCTCCCAATTTTCATAATCTATTGAATATTATATTTGATTATAATATATATACACCAAAATTTGAAAAATATAAATATAAAATAATTTCGTTAAATAACGAAACACTTCTAATAACGTTAACACTTTTAATATAAAGGAAAGAGGGGGAATCCAAAACTTATTATGCTGCATTACGGTAAGGAGGGGTAGGGAGAAAAGTCAAAGTCAAAAAAAGGCGTTAAGCAATACTAAAACGTTTATTAATGAATCAAACTAGAACTTAAATTGTCATATTAAATAATTACTCCTAATCATTCTCTGGAAAAAGGTAGGTATATGCATACACACAATATACACATATAACACTAGGAAATTATATTTATAAGAATGTATGGACTCTAAAATTCCTACTTTTACTTCTTAATGGCTAACAACTGGACTGGGAAATGATAGGGATGTCTACATTCGAAAATGTTCTTAATGGTTTAAAAATATTTCTCGCACTAAATTTGGTTAAAACTGTATGATCTTGTTTCATTTACACTAACTATTTATTGTATAAAGTTTCAATTCAACTTTCAGGAAGACGATTTAAGTGCTTACCCTGTTGTTGAATAGAGCGAGTTTATAACCATTTAGAAAATTTTGAAATCTATTAAATTTTTCAATAGGAAATCTTTCAAACTGGAAAATTAGTAAATAAGAAAGTTATGAACAGCATTTTAGCAATTTATTGATTAACACAACAACGCATACCTGCTATCTTCCTAATTAATTCATACGTCAATCATAAGTTGCTTTACAACTTTGATATTGTCTGCGATTGTTCCGAGGAATTTGGATCATCTAGTCACTTTTGTAAAACATCATTCGCCTCAGATCGTTCCTCCTGCAATTCTTTGGAGGTGGCATCTAATTTTGATTTAGCAAAATCACTAATTGAGAGTCCCTGGAAATAAAAATGGTTAAAAATGTCATGACATATATATTTATATATTATTGAATTTTAAGTAACTCAGTAAATCAGGTATCGCAAAAGACTTACTTGCACTATTTTAAATTGCTTGTTTTCGATGGTGACAGGGAAGGAAAAGACAATGTCTTTAGGAATTCCGTAGCTTCCATCTGAAACAACCCCCATGCTAACCCATTGGCCATGCTTAGTTCCCATCCACCAGTCCTTCATGTGATCTCCTGCAGCTTTAGCAGCTGACATGGCAGATGACATTTTCCTTGCGGCTATTACAGCAGCTCCTCGTTTTTGTATTGTTTCCAAAAAAGTCCCATTCAGCCAATCATCATCGTTTACTGCACTGGATATCGGTTTTGTACCCGAAGGAAGAGTAACTGTCGCATGATCTGCATCTGGATACTGGGTGGAGCTATGGTTGCCCCAGATAATCACGTTTTGTACCTTGTCAACCTATTTAAAAAAAATTTCCTGAATAACTCAAATATGCAATTTCAGAAAGAATCAAGGCTTTTGCTATCTGATCAAACAGATAAACTATTGTTTTGAAAGACCTCAAACTAACATGAAATTAAAATCTTAAAGTTAGTGCACAAAAGTGAAGAAATATTGATGTGCGCTTATTTTGTTTTTGACTATAGATTAATCAATTTTGATTTAACATATTAATTTGCCACGTTTTTTCCTTGTTTCAAAAACATTACTTTCAAAATTTCCCTCTATGGTGAAGGAGCTCAAAATTTAGTTAAATAAAATTAAATGAATTATTAAAAATGTATACCTGCACGCCTAAACGTGCGGCTAGAGCAGCCTGAGCACGATTCTGATCCAATCTTGTCATGGCTGTAAAGTTTTCTTTAGGGATGGAAGGTGCATAGTGCGAACAAATAAGAGCATTTGTATTTGCTGGATTTCCAACAACCAGAACTTTAACGTCCTTGTGAGCGTACTTATCCAGAGCCTCTCCTTGTACTTTGAAAATCTTTACATTCGCTGACAAAAGATCTTTTCGTTCCATTCCCTGCTTACGAGGCATCGCGCCTACCAAAAATGCAGCGGCAGCGTCCTTGAAAGCTGCAGCGGAATCATCCGTTGGCAAAACATCTATAAAAATCAACTAGAAATTTAACATCTAATAATTCTTTTATATTTTTCTTTATTAATTTTTATACTGTTTTGAGTACAAATTAGGAAATAAAATAGTTGAATTTATAAATATTTACAAGAACACATTAGATAAAGTTCTTTTCAATTGAATAGATCACTGATGAAAATTTGCTTTTCCAATAAACCACAATAATATCACAATTGTATTTTTCAGAAGAAATTTGTGATAATGTGTTGAATTTTGTAAAACTTTCAAATTCTACAAAGAATGTCAGGATTTGCAATGGAAAATAAAAATATACCTCTAAGGAGTGGAAGAGCTAAATCTTCAAGTTCCATAACAACTCCTTTTAAAACTTCCATCATCGGAGGAATGTCCAGTAGTCGTAAATTGATGCGCTGGTTTAGGCCAAAAACTGTACCAGCTGCCAGTTGGTACAGCAAAGAGTAGGCAATTTGACCAGCTGCCCCGGTGACAACAACATTTATTGGCTCTGACTATCATCCATGGAAAAATATTACGAGTTTAAAATTAGTTGATTTTTCAAATTTTAATATGAACTAAAGGAATACATGAGCAGTCGACCGGCAACCGAAAGATCCGGCTTCGAATCTCGGCACAGTCAAAAGCGTCTTTTTTCCCAGAAAGATTTCAAATTCTTTAAATTTGAATATTTATTAATATTGAATATTTTTTCTTGGAAAAATAAAACATTAAACGATTTAATAGTTTACATTCCATATTTCTTTAAAATATTGATTCTTTTTTACAATTTCGACACTATGAACTGATATGTTGAATATTAGAAAAAACAATTGATAGAATGAGAACAAAAATAACTCATGAAAAAATAATTAATCGCCGATCGTATGATAATATTTTTACAGGAAAATAAAATTGGACCAAATAAAATATACATGAAACATATTTAATAATTAAATAATATTCAGTGCGTGAAACAAAAAACCCTCAACAATTGAAAATATGATCATTATACCATTTACTAATCACATTCTGAATACTGACTAATTGCATTCACTAATTAAAATACATTATTAAGAAATTCAGATTTATTTTATTTATTTAAATTCTTCACTTAACAAAATATATTGAAAATCTCCCAATAGAAATTAATTTTCCGATGCTCTAAAAATTTCAAGCGAGCTGTCAAAATTATAATAATTTCTGGAAAAATTAAATCTCGTAAGAGTATTTTTTTACTAACATTGAGAAATCTCAGTATCTAAAAAAATGTAAAAAAGTCTGTATTAGGGCAAAAATTAATATAAAAATGAATCCACGGTTTCAAATGAAAAAAACTGGAATAATAAGTTCCGTGTATAAAATAAAATACAAAATTTTCATGGAAAAAACTCACCATTTTAACAGCGAATATTTCCTCGTTTTATTGTTAAAAAGCGAACAGCACGATTATACTTAAAGATTAAATGAGTTCTAAAGGTCAAATGGATTGTGCTCATATGACGATGGAATGATATGACTAGCAGTCTAGCACCGATCTTTTCCGAGCATCCTGAACATAGTCTTGCTGAAAAATAGTTTCAAACTTTTACACTTTTTACATGTTCCGGAAATTCTGAAAGCTGCTTAGGATGTTTAATAATTTTTACTCATTCCGAGTGCTATATTTACAGCAGCAAAAATTATGTAAAAAAATGTTTATTGTGAGAAACATATTGCTTTATTACCAACTTCTCTTATTTCAGAATATTTATAAGGAAAGAATAGAAAATTTTATACATATAGTATTCTGTATAAAATTTGTTATATAAATATAGTACATCAATATCTCCTCGACGGTCTAATTTCTTTTGTAAATTTTCCACATTGAACAATTTTCAGGAAAGTCAGAAAATTTCTTCTATTTTCTTAGTTTTTTGTGCTCTTTTTCTAACATATGGAAAGACAACCTTGAAAGTGATGGTGCAGTCCCATGTGGCATGTCAGCATTTTTACGCGGCGTAAAGACGAAAATAATGAGAGAAAAAGAGAGCGGTATATCTATATGTCTCTTTCACTCTTACCATTTTCTGCTTTAAACCGCACCAAAAAGCTGTGATACAATCCTATTCCGGCGTTTTTACGCGGCGTCAAGCAGAAAATCATAAGTTAGAAAGAGAGTGGTGTGTCTATGTCTCTCTTGCTCCGTTATTATTTTCTACTTTACGCTGCGTAAAAACCAGCCCCCGGAATCTCTGGAGTTGAAAATGTCACAGATGTTGACCGTTGGCCACCGTGGCGCTGGCTGTTCATGAGGCCGACATTATACAGATTAGGATTATAGAACATTGAAATTTAACGTTTTTTGTGAAAAATTGGTGTCTGAAGTGTTTTTGTGTACTTTTTAGGTAAATTGGAATGGTTTTAACAGTCGGTGATATAAAAATTTAAGTGAAAATGCGGAAATTTATTGCTGTAGGTTGCAAAACAGGCTACACGTAATGCTCTGAAAAAGTGCATTGTTTTGTGGTTTATTTATCATGAGCGCCTTTAACTTATTAAAATTTAATCTATACTAAATTTAAAACGCTTTGAATAAAAAAATCAACAAAGCTGACTGACTGAACTTAAAGTATTATTTATGATAAAATTTCTGGCATAAATATGAAGTATTATTATAAAGTTTATAATATTAATATACTTTGTATATCACATTAAGGACATTCTCGTGGTCGATCTCACTTTTAAACTAAAAAACAGTTCATAGAAATAGGAAACAGGAAAAAAAGAAAGAAGAATCGTTCGTAAAGATCGAAAACAAATATCAATCCAACCGATTAATCGAGTAGAAAAGATCGATCTCCGCAGAATCTAATCGAGATCGCCCATCCCTAATTATAGATAAAATACACATAATAAATTATGTGCATATGAGATCTAAATATCCATTATATTGTTATGAAATATAGTATATTATGTTGATTATTATTTATTATAAACATCTTTGTTCTTAGTGTTTTCAAATACTTATAAAGGAATTTTATAAATTCTTTATATTTGTTACTTTTTCAAATGTACGTTCATTCCTTATGTGAAAGTTTTGTTCATAAAAATGTAATTTTTTCAATTACTAAGAAGTTTTAAAATATAAAATACAAAATGTCCTATAATAAAATCTAATTTTTCTAACAAAATCAAGATGATATAATTAATACCCGTATTATAATTCAATTTGATGGAATTTCAATAGTCAATTTTTCTATTATAATATCTAAGACTGATATAATATCAATAATATTGATAATATAAATAAATATTGTATTTTTATTTAATAATCACAATGTAAATATTAATGTTAAAACGAAGATAACAGAATTTTGATTTCAATTTCCAGCCAGAATTACAAAGACAATTTTCGCCCAAATTTCAAGCATATTACCCTTTATATCAGTAAAAATTGCTTTAAATAATATTTAAAACTTTCTAGTTTAATGCGTTGAAAAAAAAATTGTTTTGTTTCGAGTAATGTATACTATTTTTCATAGCAACTCTTTTGAGAATCTGATTGGCTGTAACTGTGGAGCGGGTTGAAACAGCGACTTTCAACCCTAGGGTTGAAAATCGAATCATTGGGAAATTGATGAAACAAAATTTTCTAGCGTAAAAGTAAGTCATAAATTTATCAATAACTATATTTTTCAAGTGCAAAATTCATTTCCGCTTATTTTGAGTACCTACTTGTCGCTTGTCATTCTTTTAATTTTTTAATATAAAATAATATGTCATAAATTTGTAGGTTGTGATGACCGTTTGTTTTGAAAGATTTGAAGAATGTATCGATAAGCATATTCTCGTTTTCAACACATTCTTCAAATCCTTCAAAACAAACGGTCATCATAAACTACAAATTTATGACATTTTATTTTATATTAAAAATTTAAAAGAATGACAAGCGAGAAGTAGGTACTCAAAATAGGGGGAAATTAATTTTTCACTTGAAAAATATAATTATTAATAAATTTATGACTTACTTTTACGCTAAAAAATTTTTGTTTCATCAATTTCCCAATGATTCCCATCAAAATATTTCTTTCGTTCAAGACCAACCTAACTTACAGTCTATCCCTGCCACATGGCCTGTGACGTCAACTTGGTTATCTCAATAACTTCTTCTTCTTCTTGCTTGTGGCCAGCCCCCTGCATCTTAGCCAGAATGCACGTAATCCGCGAAACGAAAATGTCACAAGAATTGACCGTGGCCGCTAGGGGCGCTGATTTTTCATGAGGCCTGAATTCATTTTAATGCATGGGAAAAATGCATAAAAATTAAATTTTTGGGGATAAAAACTACTTGATCATATTTTTTTTACAACACATTAAACTAGAAAGTTTTAAATATTATTTAAAGCAATTTTTATTGATATAAAGGGTAATATGCTTGAAATTTGGGCGAAAATTGTCTTTGTAATTCTGGCTGGAAATTGAAATCAAAGTTCTGTTATCTTCGTTTTAACATTAATATTTACATTGTGATTATTAAATAAAAATACAATATTTATTCATATTATCAATATTATTGATATTATATCAGTCTTACGTATTATAATAGAAAAATTGGCTATTGAAATTCTATCAAATTGAATTATAATACGGGTATTAATTATATCATCTTGATTTTGTTAGAAAAATTAGATTTTATTATAGGACATTTTGTATTTTATATTTTAAAACTTCTCAGTAATTGAAAAAATTACATTTTTATGAACAAAACTTTCACATAAGGAATGAACGGACATTTGAAAAAGTAACAAATATAAAAAATTTATAAAACTCCTTTATAAGTATTTGAAAACACTAAGAACAAAGATGTTTATAATAAATAATAATCAACATAATATACTATATTTCATAACAATATAATGGATATTTAGATCTCATATGCACATAATTTATTATGTGTATTTTATCTATAATTAGGGATGGGCGATCTCGATTCGATTCTACGGAGATAGATCTTTTTTACTCGATTAATCGGTTGGATTGATATTTTTTTTCGATCTTTACGAACGATTCTTCTTTCTTTTTTTCCTGTTTCCTATTTCTATGAACTGTTTTTTAGATTAAAAGTGAGATCAAGGGTTCGACCACGAGAATATCCTTAATGTGATATACACAGTATATTAATATTATAAACTTTATAATAATACTTCATATTTATGCCAGAAATTTTATCATAAATAATACTTTAAGTGATATGCAAAGTTCAAAGTATATTAATATTATAAACTTTACAGTAATACTTCATATTTATGCCAGAAATTTTATCACTAATAATACGCATTGCTTTAGAAATTGTGCAATTTAAAAAAATAAAAAACGTTCCTGATTCGCAAATATAGTGGGTTTTTTAAGCCTAATTTCCTTTTTTATTGATATAAACACTTTTTTATTTTGATAATTTAAATTCACAAAATATGCAAGTAACAATTATATCTCCAATTGTCATAAAACATTTTAAAAAAAGGTTATTTTACAGAAATTTATCATTTTCAGAAAAAGGTATCGATTTTTGAAGATCGATTCAAAAATCAATCTTTTTAACCGATTAATCGATCAAATTGAATCAATAATTTCAGAATCAATTCTTTTTTTTGAAGATCGCCCATCCCTATCTATAATACCTTAAGTTCAGTCAGTCAGCTTTGTTGATTTTTTTATTCAAAGCGTTTTAAATTTAGTATAGATTAAATTTTAATAAGTTAAAGGCGCTCATGATAAATAAACCACAAAACAATGCACTTTTTCAGAGCATTACGTGTAGCCTGTTTTGCAACCTACAGCAACGAATTTCCGCTTTTTCACATAAATTTTTATATCACCGACTGTTAAAACCATTCTAATTTACCTAAAAAGCACACAAAAGCACTTCAGACACTAATTTTTCACAAAAAACGTTAAATTTCAATGTTCTATAATCCTAATCTGTATAATGTCGGCCTCATGAACAGCCAGCGCCACGGTGGCCAACGGTCAACATCTGTGACATTTTCAACTCCAGAGATTCCGGGGGCTGCTTGTGGCTTCTTGCTGTTGTTACGAGCCGCGCACGCGTGATATCACGGGTGGTCAAACTCTAGAACGATTGGTTCGTTCCAGTGTTAACCCTTTATAGGGACCGGGAAAATTCAAACTTTATAAATGAATAAACACACAGGTTAGAGTGAAATTAATAAATATTTAATCGACTTGGTATAGATAAAACCTGTCCGGGATCCAGTGCGGGAAAATTTAATTGAAAATTCCGTGTGTTTCGCGAGTGCAAAATAGTGGAAGGAAGGAAGACTCATATAAACCTACAAAAGGAAGGAATAAATAAATCAACGTTTAGTGAAAATAATGATTAGTGGCAGTGCAATGGACACATCAGAAATAATCATTGTCTATTTTATTTATTCTCATTGATTTTTTTTTTTCAAGTGAAATAGATCCAATTTGAACTGAGTGCAACGCGACACACATCAAGCTACTTTATCGTAACTTCGGGGTCGAATATTCTCAGCTCTTTGTTTATCAGACGAGGAAATCATCAGCGGAGGGAAAAATAAACCTATGGAATCGGATTATCCGTGACTTTCAAGGATCCTCATCAACTTCCTGGTGAAATACTGCTGTCTTCACTCTTCAAGGAAGCCTCAATACCTTCCTACTGTGAGCAGACGTGGATCGAGAACCGGAACTTCAAGCTTCATCTGAAAATAAAAACCCAGTATTTAACCTGAAGTGATTTAAATACTTGAAATAAAATAAAGGGAGGAAGCTTTTATGGAATTATCCTCTGGACTGATCGGTCAATACCGACTAATCATCTTCTTAGACTCACATGTGGGCCTATAATATCTATCTCCATCGAAGTTCTCAATTTTGGGCTTGTTGCTGCTTCTTCGGATTTACCTGCGAGAACATTTAGACATCGAGGAACGTCTAGGCATCGAGGAACATCAGGGAACATCGAGAAACATCGAAGAACGTCGAGGAGCATCGAGGGACATCGAGGGAAGACTCTATTGTGAAAAGTGCGGAGTGGTCCTTTCTAAAAGGACAATTTTATGGTCATTTCCGAATATAGTGAAATTTAAAGGTGACAAGTGATCATACTTACCACATATGGATACATTTTAGGACAAATAAGGTTGGTTAATCTGTAAAAATAATCAAGATTATTATTGTTATACACATATATATATATATATATATATATATATATATATATATATAGATCTCACATCTTTCTTCAAAATAAAAAACTTCTATGATAAATATTTCATGCATAAAATACTAATTAAAAATTTATTATTTTTATAAAAAGTTCAAATTTAATAAATTTAATTACTAAATACTCCACATTTGAATCGAGGTATAATCTTTTATTTTTTGTTGCCATTGAATACGGTCAATCAAACCTAAATAAATTTAAATTTTTTCGGTTTTACCACAATATTTACAGCTAAAATAAAAATTTGAAAAAATGTCGAATTATTTTGAGGAAAGAAGTGAACATGCGTATTCTCCTTACCGAGACGAAGACGATAGAGAATCGCTTTTAACTATGGATGAAATCGGCAACGAAAGTAGGCACCCCGAATTGCATAATGTCAGTCAAGCTATAGATTTAAGCAGGGCACATAATTCTTTTAATGATACTGCACAATCAGGGCGTCGGAATTTTATTAGGTCTCCAACTACATTAGGATTTAATAGCGGTCTAGGCGAACTACAAAGAATGATTCAACAGGAATTTGACAGAAGGGAAAGTCAGCACCCACAAATATTTCATAGAGCCTCAGCTAGCCACTCAGAGCCGATACAATCGAGTCAAATTTCGGTTTCCACGTTTCCGAGGGGTAGTGATATTAATTCCGTTAAAGCTCTCGTAGAATTGATTCCCACCTTTTCGGGTAGAAACACTTCCGTATATAGATTTGTAAAAGAATGCGAATACGTTGATCAGCAAGTTGCACCAAATCTAAAATCCATGTTAATTAAATTTTTAAGACATAGAATCACGGGTGAAGCCGACTTGTTAATCCGAAATAGAAATTTCGAAAATCTCGAGAATCTTTTAAAGCTTTTAACTAGAACCTACGGTACTTCGAGAAACCTTCGGCAGCTCCGCTCCGAAGCTGCCCACATTAAACAAAGACCAGGCGAATCCGCTGTTAGCTATAGCTCCAAGGCAATGGACATTTACTCAAAAATGGTAGAAGTCACAGAGTCTCAGGGCTACTCTCGGGAAAGAGCGATAATGAAAACTAGGGAACACGATGAAGAAATCATGGAGTGCTTTCGTACAGGACTCTTACAGGAAATAAATAATCGCGTTACCGCTAGGCGACCTACCACATTACAAGAGGCTGTAGATTTTGCAATCGAAGCTGAGGAAGACTTGATACAGTGTAAAATACAGCGAGGAGAAAATAGTGAACCCTCAAAATTATTATCAAGTCGAACCTCGAGCAATTTCTCCATCGAGGAGCCTCCTTGTAAAAAGATGAAAACCATCTACACAGTCACCACGTCGAACCCCGAAACGAGAGACAGAAAACTTACTTGTTATACGTGCGGTAAGGAAAATCACTTGTCTCGAAACTGCTCTGAGAGATACAATAAACGAAGACCACCAGCTCACAGCAATCCATATCCCGCAAAGGAAAGATCGAAGTGCTCACACTGCCAAAAATTAGGCCACGTTGCTTCGACCTGTCTTCTGCGAAGATTGGAAGAAGCTGAAAGGAAGCTGCAGGAATTACGTCAACCGCAATCCTCGTCTCACCAAGCAGGTCCTAGCCATTTAAACTTCTCAGGTGCTCACCGTCCAAATGCGATGATGAGCAATCAAACCTCTCGCCCGTCAGACAAACGATCCTGTCAATCTCAACCGCGAAATTAAATACTCATCCCATTATTTCAGTAGAAAACGTTGATTTTCACGAAAAAAGTGCCGAATTTTTGATCGATACGGGCAGCGAACTAAACTTACTTAAGGAATCTTGTCTTCATAAAAAATTGGAAGGAGACAAAACTAAAATTTTCCATCTGACGGGAATCGGCCAAGGGTTCTATCAGACACATGGCGTAGTACCTTTTAGAATTTTCAACCGTGTCACCAACTTTCATCTAATTCCAGCAAATTTTCCTATAAAAACTTGTGGGATAATAGGAATGGAGTTCCTGCGCGAAAATTCGGCGTTTCTTAATTTTGAAAATCATAATATTACATTAAATTTATCCGACCTTAATAAAATGAACCCTTGTGTAGAATACCTGCCTGCTCGTTCGAAAACACTCGTAACTTTAAAGGTTAAAGTTCGCGATTTACTTGAAGGTTACCTAGAGAGAATTGAAGCCGGGAAAGGAGTTTTTCTAGGTGAAAGCTTAGTCAGGTGTATTAATGGCGAGGCAAAAACCTACGCAATAAACACCACTCTTCACGACATTGAATTGACAATCCCCCCTGTAGAACTTCACGAATTTGAAACCCTTTCAGAAACGGATAAAATAAAATCAGGAACTGAAACCCAAATCTCCGGTTCTAAAAGGGTTTCAAATTCGTGAAGTTCTACAGGGGGGATTGTCAATTCAATGTCGTGAAGAGTGGTGTTTATTGCGTAGGTTTTTGCCTCGCCATTAATACACCTGACTAAGCTTTCACCTCTAACTCACCATATAATTCACCAGTGTGGATTATCCCCAAGAAACCAGACAAAGACGGAATGAAGCGCTGGCGAATGGTCATCGACTTTCGCCAGTTGAACGACAAGACGATAAAGGACGCCTACCCTCTACCAAACATTACGCACATACTGGATCAGCTGGGTGGCGCACAGTATTTCTCAACCTTAGATCTTGCCATAGGTTTCCACCGGGTAAAGATGCACCCTGATTCAAAAGCTAAAACAGCATTCTCAACATTGTATGGTCATTACCATTACAATCGAATGCCTTTTGGTCTAAAAAATGCCCCCGCGACATTCCAACGATTAATGGACAAAATCTTCACAGGTCTCCAGGGTGTAGAGTTATTCGTCTATATGGAAGACATAGTTATATATGCTGCAACCCTGGAAGAACACACAAGAAAACTTCGAAACTTGCTCGAACGTTTAAATAAAGCGAACCTCACCCTTCAACCTGAAAAATGTTTATTTTTAAGAAAGGAAGTAGGTTACCTAGGGCATGTCATCAGTCGGGAAGGCGTGAAACCTGATCCTAAAAAGGTGGAGGCAGTTCGTAGGTTCCCTCAGCCAAAAAGACAAAAGAACATCAAACAGTTCTTAGGCCTTGCTGGGTATTACCGCCATTTTATACCCGATTTTTCTACCGTTGCAAAGCCGTTGACCTTTCTCCTGAAAAAGAACGTTCCATTTAGATGAACCGAAAGTCAAAGTGAAGCTTTTAATCAATTAAAAAATATTTTGTCTTCCCAACAATTGCTTCAATATCCTGATTTCACTAAGCCCTTTATCGTTTCAACTGATGCTTCGAATTATGGATTGGGAGGGGTTTTGAGTCAGGACTTTGATGGTAAAATTCTCCCTATTGCATACACTTCTAGAACATTAAATGAGTCAGAAACAAATTATTCAACCACACAAAAGGAAATGCTTGCCATCCTGTTCTCGGTTGAAACATTTCGACCATATTTATATGGGAGAAAATTCACGCTGGAAACAGACCATCAACCATTGACTTGGCTCTATAGTTTTAATAAACCTAATTCCAAGATTGTTCGTTGGAGACTCCGTCTCAATGAATATGATTTTAGGGTAGTCTATAAAAAGGGTATCAGTAATCTCAACGCCGATGCACTATCGCGTAATCCCTATGATGGAGAGCAGTCACGACACGATATTGAAGATAAAACCTCTTTAGAAGTTTTCGACCCACTTGATTCCTCTTCCAAACTAACAACGCACGAGGTGTTGACCTGCATGAATCGAACACCTGTGCGCCTTTATCCCTTCTCCAGCAATCAAAAATTTATTACACGTGTCGAGAACGCTTTCCTAGGACTAAACTCTTTGCCTGTGGATAAGAACATAGAAAATAAATATTATCCATGTCGGAATATACATAAAAAAACAAATAAATACGAACCTGACAGTGACGATGCCTTTGAAACAGCAGACGAGGGCAGTGATGGAGAACAGAATGAACCTGTAATCCGTAATATTAATTTTGATCGCCAAAAGACCTTTGAGTGTGGGGCAAGATCTGAAACATCAGCTTACAGTGCTCACACCGAGGATGAGGCAGAATTTGATAATCATACGTCTGAACCGCAGGATTTCGGGGCAATTTCCACAATAAGGAAGTCGCAGTGCTCGAATCCTCATCAGACAAAAGAAAAATGTCTAATGTCCAAGTCGCCAGGTTGTGGGGCAATCTCGGGAGAAAGCCGGCTTGCAGTGCTCAAACCTGTATTCGATAAGGACGATAGGCACAGTAATTGTTTTGATAATCATACGTCTGAACCGCAGGATTTCGGGGCAATTTCCACAATAAGGAAGTCGCAGTGCTCGATTCCTCATCAGACAAAGAACAAATGTATAATGTTCAAGTCGCCAGGTTGTGGGGCAACCTCGGGAGAAAGCCGGTTTGAGTGCTCACACCTGTATTCGATAAAGACGATAGGCCCAGTAATTCTGTTGAGAAAAGGCAAGTCACTGAGGTCAGGGTTTTTTATCGCAAGGGGACTAATCTAAAAATTCAAGAAAAAACGAGCAATCTTGAGAATCAATTTGATGATAATTATGACACGGATTTTTCAGAATCAGAACATGAAATCTTAAATAATACTTATCTTTGTCAGCCAGTACTTGTTAACGATGAACCTACTCCTTCAACCTCTGGTCTGTCTCCAGCGTCCAAATTTCATAGTACCAACGAATTAATAAATCCGGAATTTTCTTGTATAAAAACGTCAAAAGATAAACTCCACATGCGCGACGATAATCTTGTATTATTCATCCCCGCTGATTTAAAAATTACAACTCAAACTGGCAGGGAACTCATACAAGCCAACAGGCCTCCTCAATGAAAATCCTGAAAATTTGCAAATCAAAAATGTAATTGTAATTAAACACGAAAATTATTGCATTTTTTATTTAATAATTAAACAAAGTTTTGATTCAAAACCCTATCTCCAAGACATTATTGCTTCAATACACGGATTGAAGGTTGCAATGGATAGTCTGAAAATAAAAACTGTTAGCATTTCTAGAATAGGGAATGGATTCAATCAGATCTCTTGGCCCACTGTAGAATCAGAACTTAGAGCTGTCTTTGGCGGGGGCGATTACACAATAACAGTGTGCTACGGCGAAATCGAGATCCCATCAGAATCAGATTGGATAAAAATAATACGCGAAAACCACTGCTCCGTTTCAGGTGGCCACAAGGGTGCAACGAAAACGTATGAAAGGATTCGTGAGAATTTTTACTGGCCCAACATGCGAGATCAAATCCGAAAATTTGTCCGCGAATGCGAAACATGTAAACTATACAAGGCTGTTATGATAAAAACTAAACTCCCTATGCGTATTACCGATACACCGTCCGAATCATTTGAAAAAATAGAAATAGACATCGTAGGTCCACTACCAGAAACGGAAAACGGCAATAAATACATTCTCACAATTCAAGACAACTTAACAAAATATTCCGACGATCAAGGTAGTAATTTTATAAGTCAACTAATGCTCACATTTTGTAAAATATTCAAAATTAAATACATTAGGTCGACAGCATTCCATCCGCAATCATTAGGATCGTTAGAGAGGAGTCACTATGAGCTCATCCAATATCTAAAAATCTATTGCAAGAAATCAAATTGGGACAAGTGGCTTCGATTTGCATTGTTCTCTTATAACACAAGCAGACACGATGGAACTGGGTTCCCTCCTCACGAACTAATATTTGCAAAAAAGGCCCGGATGCCATCCGAATTTATGAAACACGAACTACCCTTAACATACGACTTATTTTTGAACACTTTATTTCATTTTAAAGAGTTACAAAGATGTTATTTTTAATATTATTGAGGTATTTACTTCTACATAGTATAGTAAAAGGTTGTTTTTATAAATGAATGTCAAAATGTAAAAATGAAAAAGTACATTTAAAAATGTGCTGCAATGTGATACTGACGGATATAAAAGTATTGTATGGTAGAAGTTCTGTTTCAAATGTTTATGTTATGGTTATAAAATTAATCGTATTCAATAAATTTTTAATATAGTACAAAAATTGAATTGATTATTTTCCAAAATAACTTTAAATATCTTCTCTGCATACAAGACTTGACGAAAAATGCATTTGTCAACAGCAGTCAACGGGGTCAATCGATGACAGATGTAAACATTCGCACCTATTTCACGATTTAACCGCACTTTTTACTGTTTTTTCAACGGATTTTTTTTCAATTTGTTGTAGATTTTCGCCTCTTTCGTTCTCTTAATATTTATGATTTTTTATTTGTTTAGTATATTAATTTATAACAGTAAATATCGTTTTTCTATACAAAACCTGACGAAAAATCCGGAAATGACGTCAAATTTCGGCACATGCGCACCAGCGCCTTTCAGGATAAAAAGGTCTAACAAAAAGAAAACGTCTGTCTTTTTTGCTCTTATGTATTTTCTGTCTGCACCGGTCAGGCAAACAGAGGTATAAATGCACCATAAAGGTAGGGTTGCAAACCGCAGTTTCGACCCGCTCTACAGGTACCGAAAATCAAATTCTCAAAAAAGTTGCTATGAAAAATAGTATTCATTACTCGAAACAAAACACAGCGATTGCAAACTTCACACTCGTTTGCAATCGCTGTGTTTCGTCCCTTGTAATGCAATATACTATTTCCATTAATTTACAATCTTTATTTGACTCTCGGAGTATTTCTTTGGGTGAACTTCGGCAAGCATTGCGTTGCGCCAATCACTCGGGATCCAATCACGGACTCACCCGACGAGATGACAACTATAGTGTTATCGTCAGCTGAGCGGAAATATGGATTCCACTCTCTTCTTATTCTTGTTTTCTGGCATTTATTTCGAAATAACTTTCCGAGATATACGGTAAGATGCGATTTTCAAAGAAAAATTAATATTTGAATTTAAATTTAAGAATTTGAAATCTTTCTGTGGCAAAAAAGACGCTTTCGACTGCGCTGGGATTCGAGCCCAGGTCTTTCGATTGCCATAATGTAGGCAGTGGCAGAAATTTCAAACTCAACTAATTAATTTGAAAAAATTAATATTCTTATGAAATTTCCCAACGGTTCCATAGTTTTCTGCAACGCCGCCACCAGAAAATTTATCGCAAATTCGTAATATTATGAGCCCGCGAAATAACTTTCCATAAGAGCCCAGTGCGTAAAATACCGTAAGAAACCACGTAAATTACCTTGGGTATTTTACGCGCCTAACCCTGCCCGCAGGGTACACTCCCATGTCAGCGTTTTTCCCACGGTAGCAGAGCTGACGGGCAACTCCCGTGGTGGGGGATATTCCCTTCTTGTTGTCAGAATGTTTCATATTTTCGCCACAGATAGCGCTAGTATCGAGTAGTGGCCCGAATGACCGCACTATAGCATGTATGTATATAGATATACCCAGAACGTAGTCATCTGTGAAAGCTGCTGCATGGAGATCGAAGACTCGATTGCACTACTCTAGTCAGGACATTGACCAGTCTGGACTTTGACGTACACCCTAGGCAATCACATTATTGGTCAATTACCATATCTATACCGTCAGAATTGAGATCAGGATTAACTATTGATTGGAATGAGACAAAAGTAATCATGTCCTACTCTAACCGAAGGTAAAAAAATAAAGGTAAAAGGTAAAGGTAAAGAAGGTAAAATACCTAACGTAATTTACATAGTTTTCTATGCGTAATTTACTATGTATATTACGTGGAGGTTTCCTACACGTAATTTACGTATATGCTAGACTTAATGTTTTGACGGGCGCGCAAGCTAACCTAATTTTTGTGTATCATTCTCGAATCTTGTCATTTCGTTAATAGATGTCAGAATTATAATTTAAACATGAGGAAGGGCGGTAGGCCAATGCACGGAAATTACTTTTTCCCAGCAAAAGGTGTATTGCCGTTGAAAATGATTTGCTAGCAGATGTAAATTGACAAGAGGCAAAAGATAGCACTTGCACTTCAAGCATGAGTCTTGTACTCAATAAAAGCAATATTTCAGAAGAAGAAATAGTGCTGTTAAACAATAACAATAAAGTAAGTCTTGTGTTTAATTTTTATATGAAATAAAACTTGAATATCATGTCAAAAAGAATTTACCGTGGCTTCAATTATTTCATGCTAAAAAGTTTTCACTAAAAAAATAGACAATATTCTTAATTTTGCACAAATTATAATACAGTCGAGTCTCGTTTATTTCAAGTTTCACGCTCCCCTCCACGCCTCACTGTTTCACAACCACGTGACGTTCTGAGGAGCGCTCGGAAGAAGTGAGAAGAGTGGGGGCGAGGTGCATTCAGTTGGTATGGCAACTGAGGCAGTGGTGGGAACCGCTCGCGACTTGAAATAAACATGACTCTGTCGTTTCGGGATACTTGAAATAAACGAGACTTGACTGTATAACTATTAAATTCAGTTTGTCTTTTTTAGTTTATTAGTCTAAAAAATTAAGCTTATAAATCAAATAAAATTTGAGTTTGAATTTTTGAATATGAAATTATTAAATATTATTGAATTATTGTATGAACACAAAAAAAAACATTAATCTAAATAAAAAATACCATAATGGGTAGGTATACATTGTACCATAGCAAAGATATTATAAACCTAGATGCGGTGCAGGGCGTCAGAGTGGGGGAACGATATATATAGCTAACCACTTTTTCCGCCATATCGAAGTGCTGCCCTCATCGTACTACCAAGCCAAATCAAACCCAGTAACATGGAGACTAGATATAAAGAGACCAATCTCCATATATCCATTCCTGAAATGAAGTTCTGCCGAGTACATAGTTACAAAACTTCCCGATGAGGGCATGTGTGTTCCCTGGGTGCAAAATGGCGACACCCAATAGACGATGTTTATAAACCGTGGATGCCGCCATTTTGCACCCAGGGAACACACGTGCCCTCATCGGGAAGTTTCCTAACTAAGTACTTGGCAGAAAATCACTTCGTGTTTTGTGAAGTACGGCCATAAGAGATTGGTCTAGTGATGCAATATCGATATCGAAATATCGGAAATATCGATATTTTACATACCGATATTCGATATGGAATATCGATATTTTCCCTAAAACCGATATTTTTCCTGCTCGATATTTAACAATTTAATTGGAAATAGTGGAATCCGTTGCCGACAGGAAATAAAAAAAAATTGTATTCACATTGCAGCACACTTTATCGAAGAAATCAGTGACAGAACAAAGACTAATAAAATCTACATGTACACACGTCACGCGGTCGCCCGAGCCGGTTGCTTGCTCGCAATTGTTCTTTTGATTGTTAGCAAAAGTAAGAATTGTTGTTAACATCTTCTCAAATCGCACAACTCGGCACTAGTTTCCAATTCCTCAAATTATTTTTTTATAAAATTCCGATTTTTTGATTCCGAATTTTTTAAAAATATTTTTAAAATTATGGGTTCGAAATTTCAGCAAAGCAATGAAATTTGTATTTGTTACTCAATAAAAATTTTATTGAACTGTAAAGATGTAGAAAAACATTTATTTTTGTAAATTAAAAATTTTTTTGGTTTATTGTTTTTTTCGAAAAGCGGGCAAAGTTGCGAAATTTCTGCTAGCAGCACAAAATTGGGTGCACTTGAGAGTACCTAGCACAACTGTCAGTTTTATGTTACGGCAAAATTGCGGTTCTAGCAAAAAAAAGTTATTCAAAATTTACAGTCGTAATTTTTGATTTTCCAAAAAATCGTTTGCGGCACAAATCAGCACAACTGAGCACAACTTTTATTTTCTGAAAATATTATGTTTTTGGTTCTAACTTCCAGGACATTAAAAATACAGTATTCTATTTTTGTTCCATGCGTTTTTAAAATTTTTTGTATCAGTTCTCATAAATTTTGTCAATAAAAATATTGAACATGTAAAATACTTAAGGGGGTCGTCTACCTTCGAGCCGAGAATTTTAGCCTATTTTTGGGAATGAATTACAAAAACACTACTAAAGATATTCACGCCAGTTAAAATTTTTTTTATTATTACATGTTTTTCTTCGAAAAAATCTATTTTTCACTTGATAATAAATGCATCCGCGACCTTGGAGCGTCCTTGACCTCAACGCTGCAGAAATGTCATTAAGAACTTTGTAGTAAGACTTTGGCCATTTAAATTGTCTGAAACCAATAAAATGAAATATGTCTGTAATCTGTTTTACATTGGCTATATTTTCCCAGAGCCGATTTTTTCTATTGTAAAATGTGTTTATATTACGCAATTGTTCTTGAAAAAATTCGATTTTTGACCAGTTTTTTGACCTATTAGAGCTTGTTAAAATTCAACAAAGTAAAAATTTGAAAATCGACTTTAGGAAAACATAGCTATATGTTTATTGAATAACTGAAAAAAAATTTGATAAAATTCTATTGATATTTCTAGAAGAAGTCATACCACAAAGTTTGAAAAATGCAACTTTTGGGAAATCTCGTTTTAAGATAAATGACAGTGTAAAACATGATTTGAGAAACTTACTTAATCCCTCATATGGCATGTTCCTTATAACATCTACATTCAAAATATGCAAAAAAAAAAAACGATTTTTCCAAACCGCGAAGGTAGACGTCCCCCTTAATAAAGTTAAGTTCTTAATTTTTTGTATCTTGGTAAATAAAAAAAATGATAACTGCACAGTGCTTACAGATCGTGGATGCAAATTACCTCCTCCACTTTACCATATTATTGAACAAGAATAATTTTGGAAAATTTTATAGTATAGTTACAGAACAACTTAAAAAAGTAATATAAGTACCTACATTGAATTAAAGAAAATTATTTGTTTTACTTTTACATTGAATGAAGTACCTGAATTATTATTTAAAATTAAAAAAAAGACTTTAATATCGATATTATTTCGATATATCGGAAACTTTCGCCGATATATCAGTGATATCGATATTTACCTTCCTGATATATCGATATTATAAATATCGATATTTTCCTTCCAATATTGCATCACTAGATTGGTCTCCTTATATCTAGCAGAGCTAGCTGCTTTGACCATAGTTTTAGTTGCCCAAAGTTTCAATTGCCCATAATATCACCAGACGTCACTATATTTGAAAAGCAGTGTTAAGGAGGAATTACACCTTTGCATGCAGGCATTATGCATGCAGGTTACCATGGTAACATATTAGTGTGAAAGAAACAGGAAATTGTCGGTCTCTTTCTCTCTTGTATGTTACCATGGTAACCTGCATGCAGAGGTGTAATTCCTCCTTTAGACGAAGATTATGAAAGGAATGTGTTGGCAAAAACTGCGAGGATTGCAAGATGCAGGATTCCTGTACATTTTCCTGAAGCGCTCTCTACCGCCTATATTTGATATATACTTGCAATTTTTGGCAAGGCATTCCTTTCATAATCTTCGTCAAACACTGCTTTTCAAATGTAGTGAATTCTGGTGATTTTATGGGCAATTGAAACTTTGGGCAACTAAAACTATGGTACAATGTATTGGCAGACTGCAGAAAGGCAGAGGGGATAAACAAAACGATCGAGGCGTTCATGGTGGTGAAAATGCTAAAAGGCGTCGTAGAAGCGTAGCATAGTCTGCATAGTAGACTGTTGTAAATATTGAATATTATTGTTTATTTATACAATGGTTAGTAGTTGTTGTGTATTTAATTGTAAAAATACACACGAAAATAGTACGTGTGAATTTTACAAATTCCCTAGACATGCTTACAAAAAAAATCAAAAGGAAAAGTGGATTGCTGCTGTACAGCGAGTTCAGTAAGATACCATAACCAAACTTTTAGTCAGCGGCAATGCCTTCAATACAATACTTGTGTATTTACATTTAGACGTTTTTTTTCTAGCCCGAATGGATCTAAATGGATTTTAAAACCACATCATGTTATATGCAGTGAGCATTTTGTCTGGTATAAAAAATCAGATTGTTATTTACATTTTAATAACCTAAAATGACACAGTGAAAATTAATAGTTACACTAGAAAATTTTACTTACTTTCAGTTTTCTATTCCCCACGTATTTAAAAACATTATTATTCTCTTTTTCAAACTTATTACTTTTATTTATACGAGCTTTTATTAAAAATCTCATAAAAGCTGAACCTTTATCAATGTTATTCTTCCGACGCTTTCGAACGCTTTCACCGAGAGCGGCGCTACCTGTCTTTCTGCAGTCGGCCAATACCTACCACCATAATGTGGTTACAAAACATAGAATAAACAATAAGAATGATACAGGTTCTCAACATAATTTTGACTGGGACAATTTTAAAATTTTACACAAAGAAACAAATTATTTCAAAAGAATAAATGCAGAAATGTTTTACATAAAAAAGAAATGAAAAAATAGCATTATTGTGATGTCTGACTTAAAAGATTACAACGCTTCTTATAATATTATTTTGGATCATCTCACATAAATTTAATTTTTAAATATATTAATTAATCTTATAATTTGACTCTATATTCTTAAAATCAATAGTGTTTTCAATTCGCATACCGAACTGTGTCGACGAGTGCTGTGCTGGTCCTGGAGAGAGTCCCGCCAATTAACTTATTGGCGGAGGAAAGGAAAGAGACCTTTCAGCTCCGTAAAGAGCTGACCTGCTTAACAAACCTGCAGGAAATCGCTCGCGCGAAGGAGGCCATCCGCAAGGATGGAAGGTGCAGACTCGTCGAGAAATGGCAAGCGAGATGGCATGGTAACCAATCCGGGATATGGACACACCGTCTAATCCCAGAGCTCACCCAGTGTGTCCAGATTTGACACGCGAACGTTACGCACACAACGCCAACAGCTGTACGTACATGAGAATGGTTGCGCCCGCAGCGTAGTGTGTCTGCTGTTCGCAGTGGTTCTCTGAAATTTCTCTGGTTTTCTCTCCTTGACAAAGATCCTTTAACCAGAGAAAACTCAGAGAACCGCTGCGAAAGCAGCACACTACGCTGCGCGCGTAACCATTCTCACGTAAGTACAGTTGTTGGCGTTGTGTGCGTAACGTTCGCGTGTCAAATCTGGACACACTGAGCTCACCACCTGGCTGGATAGAAAGCACGGTCAAGTCGGCTTTTACCTGGCGCAAGCGCTTTCAGGCCATGGCTGCTTTAATGCGTACCTGAAGCGCTTCAAGAAGAGAGATGACGAGTCGTGCATAGCTACTGCGGATCCCTTGTGGACAATGCAGAGCACACACTCTTTTTCTGTGCCAGGTGGGGCGTGGCAAGAGAGGCTGTCGGTCGGGAAGTGGGCGCAAAACGGAAATGGATGCTTATCGAGTCATTCGTCACCCTGGTGATGAAGACGAGGGAGCTTGATGGGCGTGTAGAGCGCGGCAACAACGAGGGCCAGTAGAAATCGCATCGGGGCTTGCACTTGCGGTCCTGCGCCCCGAGCGGACTTGGCTGTTCGCGTCGACCGGGGGAGAAATTTTCTTGTTCCTCCCCAGGTTGGCGCGGCTGGTCGGTCTGCCAAACGGGCGTGCGGCCGCGGATGGGAGTTCCGGGCGAACGGGTGACGGAAGAGTCGTACGCGACTTTAAGCTGGAACCAACCACCCGTGAAGTTTAAAGCCTAAAGGCGGTTCCGCGGGTGGTGTTTTGGTTCGAGAGAGGGGGTTTTGGTTTTAACAGGTATGCCTAGACCCGTCCTAGGAGAGTCCTGTACAACGTCTATAAAAGATTTCGACATTTTTCCTCCTCACCAAAAAAATAAAGTGTTTTCAATTCAATGAAATTAAGTTGTTCCTATTACTATGGCACTGTTTCAAATTCGTCACACACAAATTTCCGTTTCGTCTGTTTACTACTTTTCAGTATTCTGTTATTAGCTTCAGTGTAACCACACATTTTTATTACAAAAATTTTTAAATTAAAAATTATGAAGGAAACTTCTTATCTATCTTTGCTGAGTGCAATAGTTTTTATCATCGTATTTGACAAAAATTGGAATTTAAAAAGTTTTAAAATTTACCTTTGTGTGCTATAAACAAATTCGACGAATGTTCCAATTTTAATATATTTTGACAAAATTTTTTAACAAAATTTCAATTTGTAATGACAAGGGTATTAAAAAGCGATTGGCGACATGTACTTTAATGTGTGTTAAAAAAATGCGACAGAATATCACAGGTATTTTGATTTTTATACACATATATTTAAGAAAAAAGTTTTATGCTTGCTATTCTCAAGATTTTTCTTTCTTTTGCTTAATCATTATAGAATTTCAACATCAAACAAATTTGTAAAATCTGATGAGGATGACATAGTAGTCATCGAAACGTTATTAAAGAAATTATAAAAAAACATCCAGATTGTCTGAGGTTAGTCATTTTCCTGCTTTCAATGAAGAAAATTAGTCGGACGTAAATATCTTATTAGTTTAATTAAATATTATTAATTTTATATATTCAGGATACAAATAAAAATATTATTATTATTATTATTATTAATGTTATCAATATTATTTTATTTTGCTGTAAATAAAGTATCACTGAAAATCTTTTAAGCTTTACATCACGTTTTTTAAGAGGATTATCTATTTCCGTAAGGTCCTCTTGATATGGATGATTCTCATCCTCAGAATTGTATTTTTTAGTCGATTCCACTTTGCAGACCTTTCTTAACATAAATGAAACAATAAGTTAGTATAATTATAAAACCATTTGATTACAATCACAACAAGAGAGGTTATATATACTCTTTTATGGTGCGCCATCTTGAATATGTAGTTTACTACAGTTTTCTACGTATTGGACGTAATTTACGTAATTTGTGTAATTTACATAGAAAACCTCAAGTTATGCGTAACTCTGCAACCCTGCCTTCTGTTGGTGGGTCGTCTGCTAGCAGATGCAAGATAAAAGGACACCTAATTCAAAATATCAAGAGAGAGAGACGAAAATTCACTAAAACAAGGAGTTTTATTTGTTTTATATATTTGACTTGTATCTCCCTCTTTTTGCGTCTTCTTGCACTTGACCGACCAACAGAATATATGAATGCACCTTAACAAAAAGAAGTTCAAATGGAAATACATAAAAAATTAAGATGGCGGACGCAGCAGTGTTTTTTGATTGGTTTGCGAACGCTTTGAAAACAGTTGATGGACGCCGTGACGCGGGTCATTGGGCTATCGTTTACGTGTGCTCCTTTTCTTTGACATTCTTTAGGATAATCAAAAGTTTGTGACAAAAAATGATATATCGAAAGTCAGGCGGCTGAGGAAAATAATTGAGTACAAGGTAATCATTTGATTTGCAGAAATAATATCTTCTTATTGCCTTGACGTTCAGACCGCCAAAATTTTTAGGAAGAGACGCCATCTTGACTACTGTTGACAACAAATTTTTTGACATAAACATATTGTTGTCGAAATTTCAGTTCTTTATATGAAAGGGTTCGATTTATAATGTAGTTAGTTTTTAACGAAACTTTTCTTCTCCATTCTCTTAACCTGTTTCATGGTAAAATATTTTGTGACCCCAGTGTTTGTTATGCAAAGTTGTGGATTTATTACCACAACTTAGTGGTTTATACTTTATCCTTGGTGAATAAAATGCTAAAGTGAATTTTAATCTTCTAGAAATAAAAAGAGCAACAGAAATGTTTTACGCGCACTTTGTTCTGGCCAAAAAGGGCCCCCTGGCTCGAATTTGGCTTGCTGCTCACTGGGACAAAAAGCTGACCAAGGCCCATGTATTCGAAACGAATATTGAGAAATCAGTTGATGGAATTCTCCAACCCAAGGTAGGCAATTTTTTAGCTCATATATCGTCCACAAATTTTGTTGAAACTTTTCTTATCATTGTGTACTTTTTATAATATGTATTTCTCTCTTGGAATAACTTGAGCATTTCACAACGTTTTTCAGCATTTACATATCAATAAAGAAAATTTTTATATTTATTATTAAAACTTATAGATAATGAAATTCGAATTTGCTCAACATATGTGGACGTTCACGAGAAAATGATACACTTTAAATACTGATATGAAAAACACGTGGGCGTGCTGTCAAATATATTTTTCATCTCTTTGGAAAGGTTTAGTTTCGACCAGTTCTTAAAATTTCCAATGCGATGTCTAAAGATAAAATCTTAACAAACATTTTAATAAATTAGCATTTGAAGTTTACTGTTTGAATAGCAAAACGTGTTGTCAATTTCGATCCTAATTTAAAAAAACGCGAATAAATTATAAAATAGTATAAACATTTTTCTTTCTGGTGGACATATAAATGTAAGGAATGCATATATAGTTTCACTAAATATAAAAATCAAATCATAATGTACAACTACTTTTATAATAGGTAAAAATGGCCCTTCGAACCTCGGGTCACCTTTTGCTTGGAGTGGTACGAATTTATTCGAGAAAGGCCAAGTATCTGTTGGCGGATTGTAATGAAGCTTTTGTTAAAATTAAAATGGCTTTTAGGCCAGGAATGGTCGATTTGCCAGAAGAACACAGGGAGGCTGCAGTCACTGCCATCACTTTACCCGAAGTTTTCCACGACTTCGATACTGCTATGCCTGAATTAAAGTAAGTCAATGACTTCCTCTCCAAATTAAAATCCCACAAAGATTCTAAATGTCTTTTTATCCAAATTATCATCTGTTGATATAATGAAGCAAAAAATTCTTTTATAGAGATGTTGACATAGAGGCTCAGTTTAGTTTGAACCAATCAAGAGCTGAAGAAATTACCATGAGGGAGGATTATGGAAGCCTCTCTTTGGTTACACATGATCAAGGATTTGGCGACATGAGTTTCGACGCCGAACCTCCGGAATTACTTCGCCATGCAGGAAGCATTGAACCTTCTCTTGACCAGGTACTTAAACTCTCTTGTCCATCAATTACAATAATCATTGAAAATATCTAGACAAATCTTTCTAATGTCGGTCTGCTTTAGGGTCACATGTTGTTCAGCGAACCAGGTATGGAGGCTGGTCTGGAGCAAAAGGAAAAAGAACCAGTCGCTGGAACTTCGTCTACAGCTCAACCGATGGATATCGACACACCAATCAGAGACGATGGATTCGGAGGTCACCTTGGACAGGATATAATATGTAAGTCTTTTACTTTCCTTTTTATTTTAGAAAAGAATGGAAGAACTTAAGTACGAGATCTTTCAATAAACTACATTTAATATTGAAGTAACAATCTTTGTAAGCGGATATACCTTTTTCGTGTTATAGAATTTTTGCTAGTGCAATGTTGAGCTCAAAACTGAAATTTTTTGTTAATCTGAAGTTTCTTGTGACACTCGAGAAAGGACGGTTGAGTATTTTTAACACGATAAAAGAAATTCACCACGATAATTGCATAGATCGTAGTCAATTTTACTTCTTATTATTTTTAGTCTCTTGCAACTCTGGAAATATCTATAATTCCCCATAATTAATAGAAATCCATGAATAAAATAAACTAATTATAAATAAAAATTATAAATCAACACATTTCAGCTGGTGGGTTGTTTGAGGGAGGCCTTTTTGACGAGGCGCCGATGGGAGAAGTACCAGTACCTGAAGTTAGTTCAATCGCAGAGCAACAGGATGGTGTGGCTGCAGCTGCTATTACAGCTCCTTCGATACACGATGATTCAGACGAAGACATGGGTGATCACTTTGGTGGACCGCCTTCTCCAATGGGAGGAATGAGGTACTATTTTAATCAATATTTATAATCTTATGTGAATGATCATAAGATAATTTATATTTTATTTCTTGAGCAGCAGCGACGGTTCAAGACCAGCGACTCCAGCTTTGACAGCTGATGATTTCGGAGGAAGAGCAAGCGTTGCTAGTCGTCGTTTCACTCCTGCTCCTCCTTCTATTGCTGATGATCATGCAATGGATTCGATTGAAGAACCTCCTCCACCTGCACAAGAACAAACCACTCTACTTCACGACGAAGAGGAAAGTTTTGCTCTTGCACCTGTCGATGCTTCGGCTCTGAAAGGTAACACTTTAATTTTGAATAAGATATTTTATTTCTTGAATCAGGAAAGGTTTCTTACAGTATTGAGCTTGATTTTTTCTCAAGAGTTTGCTGATTAGTTTTTTGTTGTTTCAGGATTCACAAAAGCAAAGCGCAAGCGTAAGCTTATCGTCGACGAGGTAAAGAACATCTCTGGGGAGGAGATGAAGGCCCAGCTTTCGGATACAAGTGATATTGTTACGACTCTAGATCTTGCACCACCAACCAAAAGGTTAATGCACTGGAAAGAGACTGGAGGTGTCGAGAAACTTTTCGCTCTTCCAGGAAGACCAATACCTGCACGAGTATTATTTAAGGTAAGTACTTCTATAATTCAATACTCAAAATAATTTCATAACTTTTAGTTTCTTATTTCCCGAAAGACCGTTACAATGATTCTTTTGTCGCTTAGAATTACCAGCGGCATTTAACTAGTAAATCATACGATCATGAAGACTTTGGACGATTTGGCGGAGAAGAAGACGCAATGCCTTTAGAGCAAATGAGAGAAGCTGGAGAGCCAGAAAGTGCTTTCGATCAGAGTATCATAGGAAAACGAGCTGGTCGCAAGCGAAAGGCTCCAGCAGACGAAGATGTCAGGCAATCTGCAGACTTTGGACAGCCTTCGATCGGTGGAGAAGTTGCAGAAGCACCAAGTTTGATTCCTCAGACGCCGATGCCACAAACACCAATGCCTCCAGAAATATCATTAACACAAGAACCTTCAGTTCCTGACATATCCGGCATGATGTCTTCCGTCATCGAGCCGTCAGGAATAATGGAACCAGTTCCAGAAGTACCTACGCTTGGTATGGATATCCCTCAAATTCCACCAAGCGACGTTAGTTCGCTTCTCGGTACGACAGAGGAACCACCACCGCCGATGCCACAACCAGAAGATCATAGTTTACAACTATCACAATCACAAATACTATCCGAACAAAATTTAGATCACTTACAACAATTGCAAATCCCAGAAATGATACCACAAGTCCCGGAACAAATAGAAGACATCCAGCAAATGCAAGACATGTCGCATTTGCCGCAGATGGAGAACATGGGTTACGATCAGGTTTGTGTCATACGATTTCTAATAGATATTTTGTCTTTGTTTTGCTTAATTAAATTTTTTAGTGAAGTTTGAGATTTTAACTTTATTACTTGTCCACAGAGTCAACCTCAAGTTTCTTACATGGGATACGACGAACATCATCCTCCGGCGCACACACCTGGTGCTATTTCAGAAAGAGGACCTGCGACGCCGTGGAACCAAGATGATTACGAATTTCCTCCTTCCGTTGGTCCGGTATGTAAATTTCCCTTTTAGATAAATTAAGAGAAATTTGAAATTTTCCATACCCAAAAATTCAAGACTAAATTAATTATTTTATCTTCTACTTTTAATCATTTTATCAATTTCTAGCAAGAGGAGCAGCAAATGGACGAAACATATGAGCAGTTTGAGGAGCGAGTTTTGAACAAAAGAGCAGCGCACATGTATCACGTAATAAAGAATAAACTGGACACCAAAGACAGGTTAACGTTCTTCGAAATGGCGTACAAAAATAATCGCAAACAGGTATGAATTCTCATTTATGAGAACAGAGTTCTAAATTAAAAAATTAATGCCTCTTACTGACAAATAATTTGTTTTATTATTTTTAGGCTGCGCAGAAATTCTATACGCTCTTAGTTTTAAAGAAATTTCAAGTACTGGAATTATGTCAAGAGTATTCTTATGCAGATATAGTTGTAACCAAAGGACCCAAGTTTGAAAATCCATCGCTCTAAGCATTATTTTTTATCCAGAAGCCAAACCAGACTCAGAAAGGATCGGGAAAATGCATGTTTACTTATTTAATCATAATCACTGACGGGTTTCTTTATTTTCTTGCAAAATACAGAAAACGAGAAAAATGTTTTCTCAAAATGAATTATTTATAATGTTGCTACGGATATAAACAGTAGACCTTGAATATTTATTTCGCAACTCCAGCGAAGATCTCACATTGACAACAGAATTTCATTCTGTGGAAGCTCATCAAAAAAATTTATTTAGACGTACGTTTATAAATAAAATTCTTGGCTTTAGTCAGGTATTGCTAAAGGTAAGGTATTACCTTTATCGCACAAATTTAGACAGTATGTATTTTGTGATGAACAGAAAATTTTTATTTATTTCAACTTTAATAGTAATATTTTTGAAAAAGCGTATTTTTTGGGAAGTAACAATAAATGGTAAAAAAATACCTGACTGAAGTTAATTTTGAAGTATTGACATACGCCTGATGTAAATTACTTTTGTAAGTGATCTTATAACAGAGTATAATGATGAATTCCCTTTTATGATGCCTTTGGACTTTTAAATATTTAGGAATAACGATCGAATATATATCACTTCTTTAATTATCATTTATGTAGCATTTTTGCTCTTTTCTTTTGAAAGTCTGATAAAAATTCAATTGATTTTTCCTTCTACATTATTCTACGAGGATAATTTCCCAGTAATTTTTATTTGACTATAAGGTATACTTTTCTGTATGTGTACATTTGAAGTTAAAATGATTTTATTTAAAATGTTTGGATTTAACTTGCAGGCAATAAAATCTGATGAGCTCCCTTATAGATTATAAGATCGAAAACTATTTTTCTGAAACTATTTCCATTTAGTAGTTAGCAGTTTCACATTTTTCTAAATTAGTTTTTATATATAAGGTGATCAATTTTCAAAAATTGAGCAAGATTAAGTTAGAATATAAATTGGAACTATTTAGCGAGTATCAATTGTAAAAAAGATGCGTACAACGTTATCATGTCATCCCAAATAGTATGAGTAAAAGAAGCACAGAAGTGATACATATTCCGAAAACATGTTTAGTAATCCGTTTCATAATTTGTATAAAATATTAAATTGCGTAGAGGCAGACTTTATTGGTATTGAGATCTATTTGATTATGCTTAAAGTTTCACATGTATCTAATAATTTTGTTATAGAAAATAATTTTAAAAAACAATAATTGTAATATATTATGAGAGACATATCGATAAAGCCACGAAAAATACCTAGATGTTGATGTTTCTTCAAAAACCTATTTCTAATTTGTTTTTCTGATAAAAATATTAAGGGGTTTTAAAAAGCAAACAGACACTTTTATTTTAGAATAAAAAGCTTTATTTTGTGAATAATATTTTAAACGCTTTCTTAAATATTAAACGATCATACGCTCGTTTTTTTATTAAGTGGTGAACTTTAATGAACTTTACAAATGTAAAACATTAATTATTCGTAATCTATGTTTTGTAGAAATGATTTCTCTTGTGAGCCTTATAAATCTAACTGTGGTTGGTTTCGGTAAAAAAGGGAATACAAACGAATGCTAAACTGGCAAAGGTGCTTTTAGTCGTCTAATTCACCGGCTGCGCATGCATCCTGGTACGATTTGTCTTTAGTGCGATCAGGATCCAGCTTGATCATGTCGTCAATTCGCAGAATTGTGATGGCAGCTTCCGTGGCGAATTTAAGGGACTTAATTTTGGAGATTGCTGGTTCGAAAACTCCCGCTTTTTTATTATCTCTCACGGTACCTTCAGTTAGATCAAGACCAACCCTGAAAAATTCAAGTCACTTTGATTATAAAAAAAGTAACATATAAAATTATTTATCAAAATAGTTTTTAGACTTAAAGAAATTTAAAAGTAAAGAATTAGATATTTTCCACAAATAGTTTACCATTTAAGGTGTGCATGATCAACTTTCGTTTGACTGGAATTGTGATAAGCTCTCAATTTAGCGACAAGATCGGTCGCATCTTGAGCTGCATTAACTGAAAGAGTTTTAGGGATGACTAATAAAGAACGAGCGAATTCTGCAATCGCAAGCTGTTCTCTGGAACTCTTTAAAACACAAATAATATTGATTAAAAATTAATTTCTAAGAAATTTGATAATTTTTGTTTAATGTCTAAAGTTTGGACTTCGTAGCAAAAAACTTTTCTTCAGTTTTACTAAAGTATAAATGTATAAAGCTAATCACAAATTCTTTTAGAAATATCATTATTTTAGATAATTAGTCATATCAAAATTTGAATGAAAATAATAAATATGGGAATATTACGAAAGATTATAATTTTATTGTAATAAAAAATGGTTAATATAAACTCATGGTTCTTTCATACAACCTATTTTTTAGATTTATATGACTAATGTTTTAAAAGATAATAAAGTTCCTAATTTGTTTTTGTCTGAAGAATTGTTTTTCTCACTATTACAATACTAAGTATGTACAAATTACCAGAGAAGTGGCGAAATTTTCCAAATAAATCGAAAGAGCAGCTTCGACGCACCCTCCTCCAGCGACTACATTTTTACTTTCCAAAACTCGTTTAACGACACACAAAGCATCGTGAACCGATCTCTCCATTTCATCACAGTAAAAATCGTTGGGTCCACGCAAAATAATAGAGGCCGCTGATCTTGCCTTCGGTCTAAAATTAATCTCGATAAATTATAAGACGCCCTCTTTTCGAGCGTATTTTCTTAGATAATTTAATACCTTACCCTTTGATTAAAATAAGCTCGTCATCGCAGATCATCTCTTGAACAACTTCGGCAGCTTCACCAAGGAAACTGGCATCGAAGCTTTCTTCGCCTTCCATGTTGGTCAAAGAAGTCAAGAATTGAGCGCCAGTAGCTTTCGCAATTCGCTTCATGTCAGATTTCTTACATCGACGTACTGCCATTGCTCCAGCTTCCACGAAATACTATTTAAATTAGAAGTATTTTAAAATTATGATCTAAAAGAATTATTTAAATTGAAATTGTAAATTTTAACTCACCTTGAGGCACAAATCGTCAATGCCTCCGCTCAGAAATACAACGTTCGTACCAGCATTGAGAATTTTTTGAACGCGTTCTTTAGTGATATCCATTTCACGTTGACGAACAGCCTCCAATTTCTCTGGATCTGTAATGAGAACCTCGACTCCCAACTTCATTTTAGACTTCTGCAAAGAGAAGTCAAGGCAGGCAATCTTGGCGTTAGTAATTTTCTTAGGCATTGCTTGAGAAGCCACGGTGCAATTCAAGGCGTAACCGACTACGAAGATTGATTCCCGCGCGCTTTTTCCATGAGCTTTCAAGACATTCACGGCATTTATGGGGTATAGGTGTCCACCTTTGCCATCACTGACCTTGATCGCGTTCGCAGCATCCACCACCATATTGCCGAAAAAGTTTGAATCACTACTTTTCAGTCAAGAAAATTTTCTCAGATGATTTTTGGATACATAATATTTTAAATAAAAAAGCCTTATTCAGATTTTTTCATGCAAAAATAAAGTTACTTCGATAAAAATCCGACATGCGAAAAAAAGCTTGTGAAGTATAAATCAAAATAAAACTTAAAGAATTAAAATCAATTTTTACAAACTTCAGCATTTTTGGACAATCAATTATATAAAGTGGATAAAAATTATGAAAAGGATACGCGCCAATAAGTTTACTCGACATTGAGGTTTTTGCAACATTGACCAAACAGTCTCTTCCAAGTTCGTCGGAGCTCACAGTTAGATGTTCTTGAATGTATTTGCAGGCTTCTCTGAAAGCGATATTAAAAACAAAGAAATTATTATGCACTTATGCTACTATGTATAAAGTTAATTTATAAATATATTACTACTCACTTGCAGGCCAATCTATACCCACTGATTACTGACGTGGGATGAATCTTTTGTTTCACGAGTTCATCTGCATTTTTCAACAGCTCTGCTGCTATGATGACCTACAAAATATATCAAAATCATTAAATAGGAAGCAGGGAATTTTATTATTAATGAATGACAAATTAAATTAAAATAGAAATTGCAAAGAAATTATTTATTCATGATTTTATTGAAAATTTAATTTACATAAACACTTACGACCGATGTTGTGCCATCTCCAACTTCTTCATCTTGAAGTTGAGCTAGTTCGACCAAAATACGAGCAGCTGGATGCTCCACATCCAAAAGACGTAAAATAGTTGCTCCATCATTGGTTACAGTAACGTCCTGTGATATATTTTATTTTAGATCCGGATAAAAAAATGAGATACAATCCTTGGAAATCATTACTCACCCCAATATCGTCAACCATCATTTTATCAAGTCCCTCAGGTCCTAGAGAACTTTTTACTATATTAGCAATAGCAGAAGCCGCCATAACTATGAACAATCCATATGTTGAGAATCGTAAATTTATTTATTGTTTTATTGTTTTATTTAGAAAATAGTATACTTCATTATGTTTTTTCATTCAAATTATAACTTGGACTGCTTAAATGCAAGAAAAGTTTGGAGATACTCAAAAATATTTTCTTTATAAAACATAAAGCATTTGAGAATACGAAAATTATTTAAATTCTGTAAAAATAAACAACTTTTAGACTACTGGAAATACTTTCAATTCAAAACTTGAAAGATTTCTGGATCTCAAAAAATGTCCTCCATTTTCCGATTTTCCTTGGTTTTTAGAAATGTTTACATGACTTTATTCAGAACTGATTTGAAAGTATATTAGTTTAAAAATCTGGAATCTAACTATAAAAAACTTATGAATTAACAAATTACTAAATATGGTAGGATACAGAAATAAGTGTGATGCATAAGATCAAACCATTTATTAACGATCTCAATAATTGCATCTATTTCGCCAGAAAATAAAATTTCGTTTTAATAATAAAAAGGTACGTCCAATAATTAAAAAAAGAACAAATCTAGATAATTGCAAGAAAAATATACATCAATCATAAAAAACGCAAAAGTAAAAAAAACTCAAAAATCATACTTTTGGGCGGTGACTAAATAGTAAACTCCCAAAAATAAAGCTCTTGAAACATAAATTGAAATTTTTCGTGAAATTACAGAATAAAGCTTCAATATCACTAAAAAAAAAATGAAAATCATTCAATTCATCCTAAATTTGGCTTGTTTCTTAAAAATGCATGCGCTCCAAAAAAAACTTGTTTTCAAATCAGACAATTTTTAAAATTTTGCTCTTCCCAAGAAGTCAAAATCTTCGGAACAAAAAATTCAAACTTTGCAAATCACTCAAGAAGCTTAGTGTGAAATTAAACTTGTCTATCAAATTATTCATCGGACAAACGCATTTAACATTTAGGTTACGTTTCATACCATTTTGTGTTCTAACTGGAGCTCCGGATTGACGAACACCTCCAACGACCAAAGGACTTGCTATGGTCGACATATTTATTTTTTAATAGTTTTCACAGTTATTATTACTATCGAGTAGAAATAAATTCACGAAACTTGGGTGAGGTCAATGGTGAGCCTCGTGTATGAAAAGCGTGAATAATAACAGTGGAGAAGCCTTGGATTCTAAGATTCTGTTGTAACGACAAAAGAAAACACTCCATTCGTTTATTTTTGACGTGATGTAATTCTGATTGGTGCTTATTTGTTGGACAAAATGAACTTCATCTTTTATGCACGTGTGTAGGTGCCGGTTGGATTTTTTGTAAATTTGTACAAATTAAGGTTTTAGAAGGATAATTGTGATAGAGGATTAAATAAATTGTGCAATAAAAAAATGTTACTTTTATCAGATTTAATTGTATGATCAGTCAAGTGTCTGTCAAGAACTATCAACAATAACCTAATAAATCATTCAGAAAAGAATCCATTATTTCCTGACCATATATGGTCAAGGTTGTAGGATATTAATCGTAGAAACTTTCTTTTCGTACGTATTAAGTAAAAAAATGATTTTGTCTTTTTACGAATTATTCCATGTACTTACGATTCTTTAACTCTATTTTGTAACAATTCTGAAAATCACTCAAATAAAATTTTCAACTTAATATCTGGTAGAAATATATTTTTACAATATATAAAATATAACAAATTACAATAATGTGCCAATTGTAACTTTTTATGTAAATTTTTAAGACTTTTAAATTTTTTAAGTTTTTTGAACTTTTACAAAAATGGTATTTTTGTAGTTTTCTACAGCTAATCTTCTGTGATATTTAAAATAGCCGAATCTACAAAAAGAGCAAACCGAGATAATTTACGAAAACTGTTCAAATCATTATTCATGTAGATCGCTTATTTCAATGACTTTTCAAACATTTTTACATTCTCATGATATGAGAAGGTATTGGTTATATGTATATGTTTCTGATAAAACATATATTTTTCATTTTAATTTAAAAAAATACGATTAAAATATAAAAATTCCATTATTTAAACAAATTATGTGAGATATGAAAAAAACTTTGAGATGGAAAGTTATTTGCCTGAATGAGGTCTACAAATTCTCAGTAGGGCATTTTTCGACAAGATGTATATTTTTGTTTTAGTTATAAAAAAACACAATTGAAAATCAAAAATTCCATTTTTTAACCAAAATATATGAGATACAAAATAAGCGTTAAGATAAAAAATTATCTCCTTAAAAACAGTCTACTTATAATAAGTTTTAAAATTAATATAAGTATTAAAAAAAATTATTTTTTAAAACTTTCTTGCCTAACACTATTCGTCAGAAATTGTAGATCCGTCTTTTTTACAATAATTATTCAAAAATATCTTGAAGAATATTAATAATTTAATAAAATAATTTTCATAAGTGGATGTATCTTCTCACGATTCCTACAATATAAAAAACTCATTTTTCGACTTCTTGTAGATTGAAACAGTTTTGTATAGCATTTTTTTCAAAAACGACAGCAGATATAACTTTTTTTCGAAGGGAAAAAAAGTTGCGCTCTTGAATTGTCTATAAGGATGTATGTTTTGGGGATTGAAATTCTAAAAACTGTCAATATCGTCCAAAAATAGTCAAATAATCATACTTACTCTTCTTTGGTGTATTAGTTCAATGTACTGTATTTAATATGTATATACACATTTGCACCAATACACAAACTTCCATCAAATTTCATTTTTATTGAATATATATATATATTGGGCCACTTGAACTCAAAGTCAATTGAATTTATAAATCTTGCAATGTATATTTAATTATAGTGTTTGTGGATCAGTTAAAGTCTGCATAAGACTATTTTATTAGACATATTATATACCTACAAAATTTCTAAAAAACTGCTCAATAGAATAACATAAGCATTTACATCATCTATCGTCTAGTTTGGGTTTTTCTTCTTCTTTCGATTTTCGTCTATCATCCTCCGAAAATATTTGGAACACTCTATAATGTAATAGTAAATTTTCTGAAAAGCAAACAGTTCCAAATGAGTGACAATTTATCAAAAACTATACATTGCAAAATTAAACTTCACATTGTCAAAACCAGAGTCATTCATTTAATTACCCACCTACATCCTTTTTATCTAATTTATATTTTTCAGCTATACTGTCAGCAGTGTGTTTTATAGGATCTTCTTGATAATTTGTAAGAATTGTTTGCACTTGCTTCAATGTGCATCGACCTTCTTTTACGTTTTCACTTTCATATAGTTGAAAATCCGCATATTCATATGATTTTTTACTTTTTGGTAAAGATCTATTTGGATCTGATCTGTTACTTAAGTCTGGCTGAAAATCAAACAAAAATTTAATTTTAAATAAATTATACATTGAAATGTATCAAAAGATCTAAGTATGTGCTATTACCATCGGATCGGAAGAAACCACAAACACATCTTTCAAATGGTTTTCTAGCTTTGTATCTTTTTTGAGATGTTTTTCCATAAATTCAGGATCCACTGGAACAAAATACAATGAAATGGTAAAAAACAAATAAAGGGGTAAAGAGCTTAGAAAATTTGCCTCTTTGAAGTAGAATACATACTTTTTTGGGCTGCTTCTAGTAGCTTTTTCGTTGATTCAAATTGAGGAGCTTGTGTTGGTTTTTCTTTCGAAATAACACTACGTGCCCGCTCTTCCACATTAAAATTTCGAATTGGACGAATCAACGTCGACACGACTTTTCCCATTTTATTAAAGTACTTATCAGTTATTAAAACCTGCAAGTAATTTCGACATTTAAAAGTATATGTATTACCATCATACTTGTCATTTAAAAGTCTATTGCATAAGCCAATATTTTTATTATATTTTAATCATCGCTTGCTTAGAATTATCATAAAACGTAACCAAAATATTTAATATCCATAAATATTATCGAGATCATTTAATGAAAAGAAAATATTGTCATTTTATAATTGAACGCGGAGAAGAATAGTTCTAGAAACTTTACTCAACTTTTGAGCAAAATTGGGACATATGGACAAGTTGGAGATTATTTAATATTGTAATAATTTGTCAATGTACATTTTGAAACATTACTCTAAATTTTCAAAGTTTACAGAACTGTGGTGCATTCTTTAACATTTGGTACGTCACAAATTATCACTTGTCCATATTTCTCAACTTCATTAAAAGTTGAGTAAAGTTTCTCGAACTACTTTTCTCCGTGAACACCAATACGATTGTTAAACAAAACAATAATATATTGTTGCTTTTGAAAGGTTAATCATTACGAAAAAACATTTTCTGAAAAAAAACTATGATAAATAAACTTAAAAAACTAACATTAATCTTTCAATTTATAAACGAAATAAAACTTGAAATTATATTTAAATCACTTTTCACATAATTGGAAATATAGTTAGGTTAAGTAGGAAAAATGTCCATAAAAATCATATTTTCTAGAAATGAGAATTAATCAACTGCATGCATCTACCAACATTTACCTAATAGACAAGCTCCATGCTTTTTTTTATAAATAAATTCAGTGAAAATCTCTAAAGGTGCTTTTACACTGTTTTACACCTTTTACACGTATGGCACGTGTGGACGCGCGAAAAACCTAATGGACCTAAAAGTGCCTAAAAGAAACGAGTAAAAGCCAGTTGTAAGAAAAGAAATAAATTTTGTCCAGTTTTCCAAAGTAAACTTTTCCATCTTCTAATAATATCAATATCTATATTCAAAAATCCCTATAATTAAAGCCAGAATACACTTTTTGCATTAAATTAGATTAAATTAATCAATTGCATTACGTTTTTTAAGCAAAATGCAATTTTCTGATTTTAAGAAAATGCATTCAACATTCGTTGGTATAGAAGAAAATTGTAGATAAAGATAAGATAAAGTAGGAACGATCAGTACACTAATGTTTTAATTTTGCATTAATTTTCATCTACTTTCAAACTAATATTTTGCTTAATCAAATTATGAATAGAAATCAAGGAAAACTCACTCGTATTAATCACAATAAACAATCAAATTCCGCATTTGTACAGAAAGACTGAAATTTTAAAAACCGATATACATTGTTTGAAATTCGCGCTATGATTAATGACATGTATTTAATAAATTTATTTATAATTTCTTGGAGATTCTTCACTTCAACAAAGGAAAAAACAAATGTTCATTCGTTAGTTCATTTACCTCGTGAGTCGAAAAATTCTTAGTCAATTCCGCAATTTGGATTTCGTGAGGACCGTAAATTACGAAAAAGAGTGTCAAGTCGGCTCAGGAATGTGGCACTTCAAAATGGCTGCCAGTTACCCTAGTAATTTACGGCTGTATCTTTCTTTGTTGTCGCTCCTGCAATCGTGACCGAGAATCAGCAAATTAATTATTTTGGATATTCGGGAAATAGTGGATTTATCATTTAGTGGACGTTTCTTGTTTGTTGTGGGAACTGGATAAAAACGTGAGAACGGAATATGCTCGCAATCCATACACTGGCATCACCGTTGCTTTCTTGAATCAAGAATTTCTTTTACAAGAGTCCAGCTGCTTCCTGAAAAGTTTCTGGTTTATAATGGTTCGCATATTTTGAAGGCCAATATGCTTTTTTTACGCCTGCCTCGTATATAGGTTAGATTTAGTGTTGCCTCTAATTCTGCACAAGGCTGCAGAAAGTGTTGCTGTTTCCAACTCCTCGAAGCTGATGTTTTCCGTTTTTATTGCAACTTCCTAGTGAAAACATGTTCAGAGTAAAAATAATTTGTTGCGATAGAGAGGCTATGTTAAATAATGTTTCCCTTCTGCCCTAGAAATAACAGTCTTTGGTCCAGAATGTGGCCACTTTTATACCGTGTCAGTGACTTCTAAATTATTTTGTGCTGATTATACCTTCCAAGGGTTTTTAGAGCTCGTGGATTCATAAAGTTTGTAAAAAAGTGCACTGAAGTCCAAGAGCTTTGAGCTGATGGTGCCCTTTAAGGTATATTGGATCTAGATCTGTGTACTTTTCAACAATTATGAATGATTGGACAATCTTAAGAATGCACCAATATTGGAAACAGTCATCGTCCTAGAATTATTTCGTAAGTATTTTCATGTACTTTTACTTTCGTATTTTTGAAGAATCAGAATGGATATTTAAATTGTAAAATCATTAATACAAATTTTGTAATTTTCTGAATTTAATAATGAATAGAATATTAGGTTCGTAGAAAGAAATTAGATTATTTTAGTTCGTATTGTATTGCCAAGAAATATTTTTTATATTTAAAATAATACTCAGCAAGTTTTTGACTCATTGTTGCTTTAATGAGATTAGCTTATACATTTCATCTTCTATTTTTAATAGTATTTAATTACATTTTTTTGTGATCGGTGCAAATAAACGTAGACGTCTATTAAATACAAGAAACAATTTAAATAAATTTATAAATATTGAAGAAAATGAATCATTTAAAAAGATTTTTCATAATATATTTAAAATCCTCGTTTTTATTATTGCTTAACATACCAAATTTGCATTTATTTCAGTTAAATCGTGTATTTTTCTACAATTTCAAAAATAAAAAACGTTATTTATGTCATAGTTTTTTTTATCTTAGTGCAACTATGCAAAGAATTTTATTACTGCCAAAGAGTTCGCATTTATCAAAACTGTTTGAAAGATTGTAAAAGAAATTGGAATTTACATTAATCCTTAATAAAATCAATTATTTAGCTTCATGGAAATAATTTATTCTCTCCTTTGAGATTTTGTTGGTTATGAGTTATTGATCTTACTCCTTCTTAAAGTATGTTCTTATTACGTGATCATACAACTTCTGGTGAAGGAAATAGCATTTTTAACTCGTAAGAATTGAAGCATAAACACTTTTTCATTAAGTATAACATGAATATCAACGTGAATTCAATGCGATGCATGTATAAATGATGATTATAAGTACTTTATTACTAAACTAAGAATCACTATTGTTAACTGATACTTTTATTGTTGAGGACAAATTTTGTTATGTAAATTAGAAAAGTGAGAATAAAAATATTTAAGTCCTATTAACATTACATAAAATAATGAGTATTGATGACATGAGATTGAATTTATAAAATTTATTTATAATGTGTTACTAATTCAATAATTATCAGCTTATAATTCTTCGGAATTTACCAATATATTCCAATCCAACTTTCATGGAATCGCTTTAAAATTTTCCTAGAATCCCTCTATATAATACTTGAAATTTCCAGAAATCATCATAGGAATGCCGTTCAATCAAAACAAAGTCCTTATAATTGCATGAAAATATATACGAGACGAGACATAGGATTGACCTACTAAAAGCCAAATCAATTTGTTCTCGTTATTCTATAAAGGAATTCAAAGCAAATTATATCGTTTGAATTATTTACGAATTTCACACATTAACTTTTTATTTTTGATGTTTTAGGCTAATTTATGTCACAGGTGGATTGGAGCTAGGTCCCAGAGGGCCTAGCATGGGCCACTATGAATCCACCTGTGGTCAGCAAGTCGAGCACTCGTGGCTCAGGATACCATCAGAAGGCACTAGCTGAGATCCGTAACTCTCTGCTTCCATTCGCAAATATTGGTATGTTGAATATCCAACAAACAGAAAATAAATCTAAAGAAAATTTAAATGCACTCTTTATGTTAGGTGGAACAGGTGAAGTTGGTTCCAGCGCGGCAAGTACCATCTCCACTCTTTCTACAACTAGTGGAGTTAGTTCAGCTTCAGGTCTTAGTGGTCTTTCTGGAGCTTCTGGTTCAGCTGGTGATAAACCTGATCAACGTCAAGCCTTAGCTCAACTCTCAGCCATGGGTTATTCTGAGGTACTAAAACAATTTTCTAAACTTCAGCAAATGTATTATGTAAATTTTATTGAATAATTTAATTTAAAATGAATTAATTCTTTTAGGAAATTTGCTTGCGAGCTCTAAAGATGGCGGGCTGGCGTTTAGACTCAGCTGTCGAGTTCCTAAAGCAAGCGCAAGGTGAATCTCTCAATGGATTGGGCAAGCTAAATACGAAGCTCATCAGAAAGCCTAGCCTTGAACGAGAATTAAGTCTGCAACGCGGAAGTCCCGCAATGGACAGCGGAGCTGGAAGTTCTCGGTCTGACAGCCCTCGTCTAGCAGAGCTCAGTCCTCATCCCCAACTAAGCCGGCAGTACTCGCCCAGCAGTTTCGTCGAAAGAGAAACACCACCTTTGCCTCCTCCTAGATGTAGCTCTACAACTCCGCCTCCACCACCTCCTCACACCTCTTACAGTCAACCCAACGTACCTTCTAATATGCAGCAAATGCTCAAACGAATGTCTCCAGCACCAGTAGTGCCTACTCGCCCTCCACCTGCGACTCCAGGAAGCTCGGGGTCAAACTCTGGGTCCGGGAATCCTCCTCAAAGAGGTACGAGTCCCGTTGCAACATCTAATACAACCTCTAATGGTCGCCAGCCCATGATCGTTCAAAATGGACCTCAGGTTCAGCAACAACTTAGCCAACAGATGCAGGCTCTCAGCATTTACCAGTCAAGTAACAGCAATTCCAGCACTCAAGTCGAACCTCCACCGCCTTATCCAGTCGTACCTTCATCCTCTGCAGGAGCAGTGCAGCCACCTCCTTACAGCGCTTCGATACAAAGTCGACAAAGTCCTACGCAGTCGCAACAGGACTATCGAAAAAGTCCTTCCTCCGGTATTTATTCAGGACCAACTTCTGCTGGTTCGCCGAGTCCAATAAATGTCTCCACCGTCTCTCCCACAACCCAGAATTCTATGGCCAGGCCGACGCCTCTGCAAGCTTGGGGTGCTAGACAAGCCAAGACCCAACCACCGATCATCATGCACTCTGTAAAGAGCACCCAAGTGCAGAAACCTGTTTTGCAAACTGCCATCGCACCCACCTCACCTCAGCCAATCTCGACGACTAGTAATACGCCACCTCCACCTCCATCTTATGCTTCCTCGATTCAACAGAAGCAACAGCAGCAACAACCACCACCTGCTTATCCTCCTGTTAATAATGGAACAGCTTCTACAGGATCGATTAGTATGGGAGTTTCTGTTGGAGTTCCAACAACGGAGCCTCCAAGTTATGCAACGACAATGCAAGCTCTAGCTGCTCAAAGAGGAATTCATCATCCTCTTCCTCCACCTCCTTATGGGATGCCGACTGAAGATTCTTGTGGTATTTCTACTGTCGAAAGTGGAACAGCGCCCAGGACTTCCCCAGTAGCGAGTCATCCACCTCTTCAGAGGAAATACTCACCAGCTGAAGGGTGCCAACATCCAGAAACTCCACCCTTGCCTCCGACTGCCTCGACTTCAGTGACGACGAGGAATAATAATCATCAAGGGACTGAAGGTGCAAAGGGCAATTCGAACCCCTCTTTGTATAAAATTAAACACCAAAGTCCCATTCCGGAACGCAAGCACATGAGTAAAGAAAAAGAAGAGGAACGCAGGGACTGCAAGGTTCGTAATTATTCTCCTCAGGCTTTTAAATTCTTTATGGAGCAGCATGTTGAAAATGTTCTCAAGTCTCACAAGCAAAGGTTGTATAGAAGACTGCAACTTGAGACGGAGATGGCGAAGATAGGTTTAAGCGCGGAAGCTCAGTGTCAAATGAGGAAGATGCTTTCACAAAAAGAGTCTAATTATATTAGGTTAAAGAGAGCGAAAATGGATAAGTCGATGTTTACGAAAATCAAGCCCATTGGCGTCGGTGCTTTTGGAGAAGTGACGCTTGTTAGAAAATTGGATACTAATCAGTTTTATGCGATGAAAACGTTACGCAAAGCCGATGTCTTGAATCGCAATCAAGTCGCTCATGTGAAAGCAGAAAGAGACATTTTGGCTGAAGCTGATAATGAGTGGGTTGTTAAACTTTATTATTCATTTCAAGATAAGGACAATCTATATTTTGTGATGGATTATATTCCTGGAGGTGACTTGATGTCACTGCTGATCAAGTTCGGAATTTTCAAAGAACCTCTCGCGAGGTTTTATATTGCTGAATTGACCTGCGCTGTAGAAAGTGTTCATAAAATGGGATTTATTCATAGGGATATCAAGCCGGATAATATTTTGATTGACAGAGATGGACATATCAAGTTGACAGACTTTGGCTTGTGCACCGGATTCCGCTGGACTCATAACTCGAAATATTATCAGCAAAATGGTAAGCTTTAATTTGGAGTTATGTAATAATAACCTCTTGAGTACGAGAATAGGTAGATCAAAATGATAGCATGATTATGATGTGAGTCGAATTTTCCAAAAAACAATTTAATGGTCCGATATTTTTAAAATCCTTATAGATCTTCTCTCCAGGAATTACATTATTAAATCAATAAAAGCCATATATATACCTAAATTTAATCGTATAGATTTTGAAGTCAAGTTTCTAAAATTAAATTATATATATACATATACATAGCAATAATTTACAATGATCTTTATTTGACTTGAAGTCAATTATTTATTAATTTAAATTCACTTTAATTTTTCTCTTTTATATCATTGATTAAAAAGAAACAAAAAGTTGGCATTTTCAAAATACGAATGGTAACTGAATTAAATAAATAATTAATTCATAATTATAATAATTAAAATTAATTAGAAAAATAAGAGCAGAAGCCCTAGGTTATGTTCTTAAGTCAACTGAATTCAAAATTTCGTCAATTCACTAACTTAACTGAATTCATAAATAGTGTATAAAAAAACATCACAGAAAGTCAAAATAACAAATTCTATCATAAAACTTTCTAGGTTGATTTAAAAATATTATATCAATAGAGCATTTTTATAAAAGATCTATTGTCAAAATAGTTTTTATTAAAAAAGAAAGAAATAATAATTTAAATAACAAAATTTATTTAGGAAATGTGAAATAAGCATAAAACTCAATTGAAATTTTTTTTTCTAAATCTTTTTATTGATTTACATACATTTTTTGGTATTGAAATCTTTTTATAAAGTACATTGTTATTTCAAACAAATCATTAGGTTTTAAATTTTTAAAAATGATTGATTGATACAGTACAGTTTATAAATTCAGTTAAGTTTTAGTAAGTGGGCGATATTTTGAAGTCAGTTGATTCGCAAACATTTTTAATTTTGAGTAAGATCATTTTTGCGTTTTTAAGTATTTAAATTTTTTGTTTGAATAACAGTTATGAATAAAAATTTGTATCTAAATATTTTTAAGATTTTTTGTTTAAGTTGCCTAAGTCCAATTTTTAATTTCAGTAAAAGAGTAATGAAATTTATTTGTAGTCTAAAAAATAGCCGATAAAATATTTTAAGAAATAGGAAAAGCTATTTTAATAACTTTTATTTTTCAAAAATTATTTTATCAGTAACCGAAAAACTTTTGTTGGCCGAAAATTTACCAGGAATTTTCTTCCATACATTTTTTAATTAAAATTTTTTTTTAAAAAATGAATGTTTAATTACCTAATGTTGTTCAAATATTAATACTGTTTTTTATATTCCAAGATGGTCCAAAGCCTGTTTTTTGGTTTGTTTATTTATAATTATTTGTTTCGGTTATTTACATTTTGTTGTTGTGATTTTTTAGGCCATGGAAAACAGGATTCAATGGACCCAGCAGAGGATTGGAATAATGAGTGTCGGTGTATTCAATCAAAACCTTTGGAAAGAAGAAGGCACAGAGAACATCAACGATGTTTGGCTCATTCCCTAGTCGGTACACCAAATTACATTGCTCCTGAAGTTTTACAGCGTACAGGTTACACTCAGTTGTGTGATTGGTGGAGCGTTGGGGTTATTTTGTACGAAATGCTGGTTGGTTCCCCACCTTTCTTGGCCAACACACCTGCTGAAACCCAGTATAAGGTTCTTAATTTTTTCATATTGTTTTTAAATAGAAGAATCAGGTTGACTACTTATTTTAAATACTCAGTAATACTGTTAATTTTTCGTATAAAAAATTGGAATTTTATCTACTTTTGCAAAGGGCTTGATCGATTAAATTTCAAGTATATACCAAATTTGTGATTTTAAATATTTCACGACATTGCAGAAGATTTTATAAATTTCAAAACATTCCAAAAATGTTCATAACGATGTGTATTAAGGTGTTCGAGAAATAATTCTTTCTATTTTTAAGCCTGATTTTATTTCTTCTTAAATGATTAAAAAACTCCCCAATTTCATGCAATTAAAAACAATGTTTAGGTATTTCTCATTTTTCCAATAATTAAAAAAAATTCAATGGCTTATCAAGATTGAAACTGTAAATTTCGTTATCAGGTGATCAACTGGGAAACAACACTCCATATTCCGAAACAAGCAAACCTATCTGCTGAAGGAATGGACCTAATCTTGAAACTTTGTGTGGGAGCAGATCGTCGACTGGGTAAGAATGCAGATGAGGTAAAAAGTCATCCATTCTTTGCCAGTATTGACTTTGAGAAAGGTCTACGACGTCAAGTAGCACCTCATATACCTCGCATTCAATACCCTACTGATACTAGTAATTTCGATCCTGTGGATCCTGAAAAGTTACGCAATTCAGAGTCCTCGGAATCCAACAAGTCTGATGAGCAGTTGGACAATGGAAAGCCGTTTCATGGCTTCTTTGAGTTCACCTTTAGACGTTTTTTTGACGATGGTGGTGGTCCTGCGTATCCTAGTCGAATAAGCTTGGACGACAATGACAATCAAGGGCCTGTGTATGTATGACATTAGGCTTTTAAGCGAACCTCGTGAGACTCGTGAACATTACATCTTGTCCTATGAAGGCTTCCAAAGAAATGCATCTGTTCTTTTCAAAACTCGACTCAGCACCGATGAACGTAAAACTTCAAACTGTTAACTTTATATATGATAAGCCTCGAGTTTAGAGTTTAATAATTTTGTGGAAAAAATATTTAAATTATGACTAAAAAAGCCGGAAACTGGAAAGAAATCCTATACAATTGTGAATTAAAATTCAAAATTAGAAGGATACAAATTTGTCAGAGGTGCAAATTTCAACAGCTATGAGTTGTAACCCTTTGAAGGTTTTGTAGTTTTATATTTTAATATAGTTAACATCTTAGATCTTTTTTTACTTTTATCTTCAAAATTTTCAATTGCTTACGATATGAATTGATTCTGAAATACTTTGCGAGCTGTAATTTTATTAACTTTTTATAAAGATTTCTTTTAGTATCAAAGCCAGAGCTCAGGATATATTAAATAAATAGTAAAATTGCCATATTTTAAGTTTTCGTATAATGTGAAATCGAGTGTAGTTACTAGATTTTATTTTCAAGATCGGTCGTTGCCATTGTCGGTGCATTTCCTACCGAGTTTTTTGCGTGTAGTTCGCTTGGGAATGAAGTAGAATTTAATACCGTTGACTTTTTGCGCTCAAAAATGTTGTTTCAGTGACAAGAACTTAGTTGATAAACGTTATAAACGCGCATTATAGTCGAAACATTTTCGCATAATCCATGATGCATAACTTCGATTACCAAACAAAACTAGGAATTCATAGAATTTCATAGCTTTTTTTATATTAAAAAATATAAGAATACGTGGTAGGTTTATGACGCAAAGCGCGATTAAAATTCGGGAAGGTGGTCCAAAAAGATATTTTTTTGATTTGAAAAGATTTTCACTTGATTGTTAGCTTTACGAGACAATTATCATTCAAGATCTAACAATATTTGAGAAAAGATTAGGGGGAAATTTGTAAATATCATCATTTTTGAGATGTTTATAAATTGAATATTGTTTGATCTTAATTTTGAAATTATTTTTTTAATATATAAGAAAATTTGAAAGTCATATTGATTTTTGGCAAAGACTCTTTTGGACAACCCATGTGTAAAGCTCGAAAGTAAATGTAGAAAAAAATAAGATAAGAAAACAATGATCGATGGCTGAACAAAGTTAGTAAAATATAATTTTGCAGATATTTGGCTTGCCATTTACATTTGTTCGGATCGGCTTTTATATCGTTTTAAATATGTTTCAGAAAGTACTGTGATATTGCAGATAAATAGTATAATACGGCTAATAACCATGTCGGTTCTATTTAACGTTCTCTTTTATATATCAAATACCCATTATATATATATATATCAATTATATAAATAGTATATTGTAAAAAAAAATTTGAACGGATGTAATGTGTTCATTACGTATTATTTAACACTAAAATGTCTAAAAATTGTATACTGCAGAACATACGACATTAATTAATTAAACTTCTGATTCATTTAACATTAAATTAATTATTTAATTAATTAATTATATAATTAAATAAATAATTAATTTGCTATATTTTTGTCACAAAAGCTACGTTTTCCACTGGAAAGATCGATCGATATATACGAATAAAATTGAACAAAGTAACGCTGTTTCGAAGAAAAGCGTAGTTCAGATCGAACATAGCGAAATAAGAGTTAAAGAAAGAAAAAAAAGAAACAGAAGAAAATTTTAGGCTTATTAAGATAATTGGAGATACTCGCGAGATAAGATATTAATATTTATTTTAGTCATTTACAATTTAGCTTCGAATCGTGGTGTGAAAGGTATTTTGACGAATTATTTAAATAATCGTAGCAAGGTCGATGCTTTGCAGATGAAAAGTGCCTGTTAAGAATAATTAAAAAAAAGAATAGTCAACTATTCTCAAAGATATCTAATTATCTACCCTTTTGACTGCCGTTTCGTATGTACCGTTTTCTGACCCTCGAGTACCTTCTATCAAATTTATCATAATCGCGTCACTCGATTGTTAGAAAAAGGAAGAATTAATCACTTCGTTGTATGTACTGTGTACAAAGTAAGAAGTTTAATCAATCGACTACTATTTTAGATACGCTGCTAAACCATCTTAGTTGACAAGAAAGAAAAAAAACTTATTTTAAATATCACTTATATACCTATAAGGTTACAAATAACGTTCAACTAATTATTTCCTGCGAACTTAAACGAAAAGTATCACTAATCTTACTTTATGTTTTAAGATAATGTACAATGAATCACGTAATTTAACAATTATTTGTGAAAAGTATATTCGAAAAGGACGATAGTTGCTTTAAAAGTAGATCTCGTCTCGTTTCAACTTCTGTCACGCGAAATTGAATTAACGGAATAGCAAATGTTTATTCGCGACAATTTATATTTTTTATTTTAAGATATGACTCGATTATCAGCACCTTTGATGAATTAAATATAAGTTTTATCTATCTATAGCTTTTTTTTGGTGAAGAAAGGAGAAAATCTCTTGCAAAAATATTATACTTTTTTTCTTATAATTGTTTTTTTGAATAATATTTTTCCGAACACTGAAAATTTTAATTGCTAGACAGCACTTTTTTTTATTGTTGCAAAGACATTTTTTATTTCCAGAGAATTTAATGAATTTTTGTAATTATAACATCTGCATTTACGTGACTGGAGCCAACTTAAAGAACGTTTTAGAAATCACGATTTTTAATTGAATACACGAATCAAATAAATTTGACAAATTTGCATTTGCTTTTAATATAAGTCAGGCTTATTACTGTATATAGAATATTTATTTATCTTTCGTTTCTAAAGAAATCAATTAATTGTGGAAACGGCCTAACAATAAATTAGAAAAATCAATCAATCATGCTTATTTGTATCAATTCCTTTTATCAATCACAGGCATTACAATAGTAAAAGGAAAATCGTAATAATTTTTGTAATTAATTTTTATTTTATATGTCTCGCTCCGACATGACTAATAAAATTTTTATTATTCAGAGAAACATACTCAACTCTTCCTGCGTAATCACAAATACAAATCTGATGCCCTAAAACCTAAAATAAGGTTTTCTTTATTGCGCATTGAGTATTTAGGTGAAATTTTAGTTAAATGTAAGTCATAATAATAAAATAATACGCGTTCTATGTTAATAAACAATGATGATAAACACAGCTCAGACTAGGACATACACTACTATTGCATAGCATTGGAGCTCGTTCGTTTATATGGAGCATCGGATTATCCAATCAATTTATATTATGTTATCCCCCCCCCCCCTAATACTATAGAGATCTGTTTTTACTATTTACCTGTACTTTATGAAAACGAATTCGACCCACGTGTACATTTTGTAATATCCCTTTTTTCTCTTTGTAATTAAACTATACAAGAAGCTAGCGCGACGTACGTTTAGTTTTTTAAAAGCACTATTATAATATATGTGGAACATATGTACATATTTTGGATGAGTGTTCTAAATTAAAAGTATGTTCAATGCTTAAGTTGTGTTTTCATTTTAATGTCCTTTTTGGGCTCTAAGGTTATTAGTTTTTTATTTTTTACGTTATCAAAACTATAAACGCGTTTTCCTCAAACTAACTTTTTCAAATCGGCAAGACACGAAATTTTAACAATTTTCAACCGATTGGCACGAATCTAGTTTTAAATAAAAGATTATTTAATTATCTAGTAGAGTACATATGATTTTTAAGATTGGTTGACAATTGTTTATTTGTTCAACAAATTAAGGTCGCTTTTTTGGTCAAAAGTCGTGTGTTACATTCAAATGCTCTCCATTTTTGCAAAAATGAATATTTTTTTATAATTTTGCGTACTTTACTGGGCAATCTCGTATTTTTTTAACAAAAAAATTTTTATTATGAAGTTAATATATTAGTTAATAAACTATAAATGTTATTTGCTTTACGTTTTATTATCTACCTGAAAATAAATAATAAAAATGACACTATTTCTAAAAGCTCAAAGGTGATGAAACCCCTTAACATGAAGAAATTGCTCGTTTCGTAGCCAGAAAATAAAATTTTTACAATAAAATTCTGCAAACCATATGAGATAAATTTTTTTGCTTTACAAGTTACCTGAGTTTTGTTTTGAAAATAGTAAGAAGTAAGATAAAGGAACGTACGCTTGTGACGTACTTCCACTTTTTACAGTAGTTAACACAAAACAATAGTGCACAGATTTAACGCTTTGTTCTTATATTAGATAAAATATTCAATTTGCTTAAAGTCAGGTACAAGGTTGTCACATTGTGGTTTTTTAAAAGAATTTTATTTTCTGTTTTTCTTCTAAAAAGCAAAAAGACTTTTGAAATTTAAAAAATGTTTGTTCCAAAAGAAAAATTGTTTTAAAGAGATTTTGAATCTATATTTATACATTTTGAAGCACACATAAAAATTGTTGTGATAAAAGGAACGAATTGTTTAGTTTCAATCGAATGAAATTTATAGAATTTTTATGGTCGGAATCGATGAACAAACAGTTATTTTTATCTATTTTTGGAAATAATTCCACCAATCAAATTCTATAATTTTTATCTGATTCGCGCTTTTGATGACTGATTTAAGATTAAATTGTCCCATTCATTCATGTAATTATTTACCTCTTTAATTTGCTATTTACTTGTTAGTATTTGTCACTTTCACAATTTTAGACTAAATCTTCACCTTAATAATTATTTCTACCTGTGTAAATATTAAATATTTATTAGCACATGTTTAATTTATTGAATTTCAAAATAGATTGGTATTTCACAAGGTTCTTTGGATTTAAAAAATCTTTCCATCCTAATTGATTTTCATAATTTGTCACTTTTCTCACCTAATTAATATCTTTGAATATATAAATATCAAATACTGGTCAATATAAAATCACAAGACGCACAAAATTTCCAAATAATATTTTCTTACTGGACCTACTGTTTTCGAATAAAAATCTCATTTTTTTAAATTACAAAATTCAATCTTTTTTCAAACTTGACTTGCGATATTTTCGATAAATTTCGATGGATTTTAATGATTTTTGTTTTTTTAAATTAAATCTAGTAACAAATAATCAATCATTTATACATCCGTATCAGTCATTGGCTTTTATTACGTTCAATTGCAAAAGTTATGTGAGGAAATTTTAACTACAATGAAAAATAGTAATAATTCGGGGAATTTTACTCAACTTTTTTTAAGACGTACCAAGTGTTAAAAAATGAATTACAGTTCGGTAAACTTTAAAATTGCAGAGTAATGTTTCAAAATATACACTAAAAAATTATTACAATATATTATTGTTTTGTTTAACAATCGTATTAGTGTTCACGGAGAAAAGTAGTTCGAGAAACTTTACTCAACTTTTGAACGAACTTCAGAAATATGGACAAGTTTTATTTAATATCAATAGAATGGTATGTAATGGAAAATTGGCTTTAGGGTCCATAAAATGATTAAGTCAAATTTAATCAAACGTTTCGGCTCTGATCGGAGCCCTCATCAGTGATATTTATTAAAATCTAGAAAATACAAAAAGGTTCATGTCGCTAATTTCACATATTTTCTCGGAGTTACTGGAGTACATAAAATATGGCACAAAAGGGGTACTTGATATATTAAATAAAAGAAGGAAAGTTTGAATATATTCTTTGGTGCAACACTGAAAATGAATAGCCTGGTATAGACAATTAAGGCTATCTTTTGACTAATTTTTTCACAAACTATTTTAATACTATTTATAAGCTATGTATAAAAATATTCACATTTATGCATTTCTTGTACATACCGGTGTCTACAAATAAATTCGCTAAACTGAATTGGTTGAGGCTATTAGGGATTTGATTGAACTATTTTTCCTAAATGATTTTAAAACTGTGTTAAAATATGTATATATATATATACATACACATACACAAATACACACATATACACATATATATATATATATTTGAACTATTTATCTGAAACTATTTTGAAAGCATTCTTGAACAATTTATAACAATATAATTAACAAAACTGAATTGGTTGAAGCTATTAGGGATTTGTTTGGACTATTTTTCCTAAACTATTTTGAAACTATGTTGAAATATGTATATATATATATATATATTTTTGAATATATGTCTGAAAACTATTACAAAAGCATTCTTAAGGACTTTTTTAAACAAAATACACATGTGTTTGAAATATTTTTCCTAGACTATTATAAAACTATGTTGAAATATGTATGTATATATTTATGAACTATTTGTCTGAAAACTATTTTCAAAGCATTCTTGAATAATTTATAACAATATGATTAACAAACTGAATTGGTTGAGGCTATGAGGGATTCGTTTGAATATATTTCCTAAACTATTTCCAAACTATGTTGAAATATGTATATATATAGTTTGGAACTATTTGTCTGAAAACTATTTTGAAAGCATTCTTAAATAATATACAACAATATTCACATTTGTTTGAAATATTTTCCCTAGACTATTTTAAAACTATGTTGAAATATGTATATATATATATTTTGAGCTATTTGTCTGAAAACTATTTTGAAAGCATTCTTGAAAAATTTATAACAAAATAATTCACAACAAAATTGGTTGAGGCTATTAGGGATTTGTATGAACTATTTTCCCAAAGATATTTTAAAAAAAGCTACGTTGAAATATGAATATAAATATTTTGAATATGCGTCTGAAACTGTTTCGGAAGCATTCTTAAAAATTTTTTAAAACAATATTAAAATGTATTTGAACTATTTTTCCTAAACTATTATAAAACTATGTTGAAATATGTATGTATATATGAACTATTTTCAAAGCACTCTTGAGCAATTTGTAACAATATAATTCACAAAACTGAATAATATTCACATTTGTTTGAACTATTTTTCCTAAACTATTATAAAAATATGTTGAAATATGTATATATATATTTTGAACTATTTGTCTGAAACTATTTTAAACGCATTCTTGAGCAATTTATAGCAATATAATTCACAGAACAGAGTTTTTCTAGATATTTTAGTCATCAGAGATGGAGATGTCATAAAAACAAACTGGTACCAAAAGCCAACCTGTTCTGGCCGATACTTAAATTTCCATTCCCACCACCCATGCAACTATAAAATCAACGTAATCAACAATCTCATTGATAGAGGTATCACACTATCTCACAAAGACTTCCATAAAGAAAATATTGAAAAAATTAGATCTATCCTTCAAAAAAATAGTTACCCTCCAAGTATAATAAATTCTTGCATTAAAAAACGGTTAAGCCATCTCCATGCTCCAGGTAGGAACTCACAGCCACATTATCCGCTTTGTACAACTCTCTCACACACACAGACTACACATCCAAACCCAGCAATCTCCAAAATATATGCCACTACTTTATGTACATGGCCTCTCTGAAAAACTGTCAGGTATCCTCAAACCTTTCAACATCAGAATTGCATCTCGCAACGTTAATGACCTATCCCGCTTCTTGAAATCCACAAAAGACATTATCTCCAAATTGGATACTGCTGATGTAATTTATAACATTCCATGCTCAGACTGTACAGCCACTTACGTAGGCACCACAAAACGACCCCTGAAAACTAGATTACATGAACACAAGAGGGATGTTTATAACCCCCCTGACAAATGGACTGCCCTGACGAAACATGCCTGGCAACAGGATCACACCTTCAGTTTTGATAATGTTCAAATAGTAGATAAATCTTCAAATTATAAAAAACGAATGATTTTAGAAATGACACACATAGCTAGCAACCCCAATTCAATAAACCAAAGATCTGATACAGAAAATTTATCCGTTTTTTACCACCCATTATTAAACAGAAAATCTTGAAAAATTTTAAAAATAAAAATAACAAATAAGCCCTTTCTCATCCTAAACCCCTCATAAAAAATACTCTTTTTTAAGTATAGTATTTCCGTCCACTAGTGTTCGTGTTCTCCTTGAATATATACATATGGCCACAAGATGAAAAATTCCCATAATTGTCGTACCGCTATGACTCCGGTTACGGTTTCTGATCTTCCCTTGGACATCGTGTTTTCTGTTAGTCTTTGTTTATCCTCTCACTTTTCCCTTTTAAATTCAAAAGAAAAACTTGCACACAAAAAATTTCTCTCCATTTCATCTGGCCAGTCTACAAACCCCTTCGAAACTAAAATCAGTCACAATTTAAACTTCTCAGAGTGAATTTCGTTTAATATGTGTTGTTCAGAGAAGCCCTTCAACAAAAAGAAGAAAAAAACTTTCAACTTTGGATTTGGTGCAAATTATTGAATTTTTCTCTATCCATCCTTGAAAGGTTAGTCACTATAACTTTTGTTTCTGTGTTCATGAGATTGGAAAGTTTGGATATCTAAAATAGACTTATATATTAATTGTATACATTATAGCTCGTTCCATTAAACTTGTCATCGAAGAATTTATTGATAGTAACCGGTATATATTAAACATTCATGTATATGTATATGTGTATGTGTATATGTATGTATGCATATATATGTATATGTATATGTGTATATATGTGTGTATATATGTATGTGCACTTATACATATTCCAACATAGTTTCAAAATAGTTTAGGTAAAATAATTCAAACATAGCCATAACAGTCTCAACCATTTCAGTTTGGCACCAAAGAACTCGTTGTGGTCACAGTTGAGTTTGGATACCAACATAGACATATAAATTAATTTTTATAAATTTTAAATAATTATATTGCTATAAATTGCTCAAGAATGCGTTTAAAATAGTTTCAGACAAATAGTTCAAAATATATATATACATATTTCAACATATTTTTATAATGGTTTAGGAAAAATAGTTCAAACAAATGTGAATATTATTCAGTTTTGTAAATTATATTGTTACAAATTGCTCAAGAGTGCTTTGAAAATAGTTCATATATACATACATATTTCAACATAGTTTTATAATAGTTTAGGAAAAATAGTTCAAATACATTTTAATATTGTTTTAAAAAATTTTTAAGAATGCTTCCGAAACAGTTTCAGACGCATATTCAAAATATTTATATTCATATTTCAACGTAGCTTTTTTTAAAATATCTTTGGGAAAATAGTTCATACAAATCCCTAATAGCCTCAACCAATTTTTTTGTGAATTATTTTGTTATAAATTTTTCAAGAATGCTTTCAAAATAGTTTTCAGACAAATAGCTCAAAATATATATATACATATTTCAACATAGTTTTAAAATAGTCTAGGGAAAATATTTCAAACAAATGTGAATATTGTTGTATATTATTTAAGAATGCTTTCAAAATAGTTTTCAGACAAATAGTTCCAAACTATATATATACATATTTCAACATAGTTTGGAAATAGTTTAGAAAATATATTCAAACGAATCCCTAATAGCCTCAACCAATTCAGTTTGTTAATCATATTGTTATAAATTATTCAAGAATGCTTTGAAAATAGTTTTCAGACAAATAGTTCATAAATATATACATACATATTTCAACATAGTTTTATAATAGTCTAGGAAAAATATTTCAAACACATGTGTATTTTGTTTAAAAAAGTCCTTAAGAATGCTTTTGTAATAGTTTTCAGACATATATTCAATATATATATATATATATATATACATATTTCAACATAGTTTCAAAATAGTTTAGGAAAAATAGTCCAAACAAATCCCTAATAGCTTCAACCAATTCAGTTTTGTTAATTATATTGTTATAAATTGTTCAAGAATGCTTTCAAAATAGTTTCAGATAAATAGTTCAAATATATATATATATGTGTATATGTGTGTATGTGTGTATGTGTATGTATATATATATATATACATATTTTAACACAGTTTTAAAATCATTTAGGAAAAATAGTTCAATCAAATCCCTAATAGCCTCAACCAATTCAGTTTAGCGAATTTATTTGTAGACACCGGTATGTACAAGAAATGCATAAATGTGAATATTTTTATACATAGCTTATAAATAGTATTAAAATAGTTTGGGAAAAAATTAGTCAAAAGATAGCCTTAATTGTCTATACCAGGCTTTTCATTTTCAGTGTTGCACCAAAGAATATATCCAAACTTTCCTTCTTTTATTTAATATATCAAGTACCCCTTTTGTGCCATATTTTATGTACTCCAGTAACTCCGAGAAAATATGTGAAATTAGCGACATGAACCTTTTTGTATTTTCTATATTTTAATAAATATCACTGATGAGGGCTCCGATCAGAGCCGAAACGTTTGATTAAATTTGACTTAATCATTTTATGGACCCTAAAGCCAATTTTCCATCAACATACCATTCTATTGATATTAAGGGCCAATACAAGGTACAATACTTTTTATTTAATATTATTGTGATAATTTGTGACGTACAAAATGTTAAAGAATGCATCACAGTTCTGTAAACTTTAAAAATTTAGAGTAATGTTTCAAATTGAACGTTGACAAATTATTACAATATTAAATAATCTCCAACTTGTCCATAAGTCCCAATTTTGCTCAAAAGTTGAGTAAAGTTTATCGAAATATTTTTCTCCATGTAATTAATGTTACAATATTAGCCAATAATATTGCTACAATTTACTTCAACAAATCATATATACGGGGTTTTCCGGTAATAAAATAAAAATATTGCATGAAAATTTAGCTGTGAAAAAGATTTGTTCTCGTAAAGCAGAAAATCATGAGAGTGAAAGAGACACATACAAATACCGCTCTCTTTCTCTCATTATTTTATGCTTTACGCCGCGCAAAAACGTCGACGTAATACTGCACCTTGACACACGGTTCGAACGCATGCAAAAGTATATAGATCATAAAGGAGAATACTTTGAAAAACAATAAAATCATTTGTGATGAAAAATTACTGTTTTTCATTATTAGGCTCAAAATATAAATAGTGCCTCTCGTATAAAAAAAATTATTACTTTGTTATAGTGAAAACTTAACTTTCTATTTTCGGATAGTAGTGACATCAAACTGATGTCACTTTGTAGGTTTTATTTCGTGAGAGATGTTAGAGAAGAACTGACGAGGCCTGCCTGAACCTCTACATATATAGACAGCTAAACCTAGGAGGGGGAGGTCATCAACCTCTACATATATGGGTAACTAAACCTGGGGGAAGGAGGTCATCATCTGGCCTGGTAACACACCCCTTTTCAGATATAAATTAGTCTCTTAATTTACTAAATTCTTACCCTCCTTACTTTTGGTATTTCGGTGATCACCAAGGGTTGCAAGCTAGAATTGTACGTGACGACGTTCGTCGGCGTTGTTACCTTTGTTTTTACACAGAATATACAGAGTTTTTTAGGCATACACTTTTGTATGAATTCGAGTATTCCTAATCTGTACAGAACATAGGCTGATCCTAATCCTAGCGCTGCGTAACCTAAATAGCTTAACCAATCTATAGTTGTTTCTCTCCATGTTCTTAGTCTTCTGTTAGTGGCTATTGATTTTAACATATTTTCTGCATCGTCTAGGCTTAATTTGGCTTGTCGTAATTCGTTGTTATCTATAATTTTAGGGAGACGTATTAATTTAATTTCTAAGGTTTTTAGATCGTCGTTAGAGTAACTAATGTTGTAGGTCACATTGAATTCGTTGTAAAATTGTCCCTTTAGATTTTTGCTAAGGTACAGTGCGTCCATTCCATTATAGATTTTACAATTTGAGCCCGTCAGTAGTGAGGGTTGTTTAATCTTTAGGTGTTCTATTCCTGTTTCGCAGCTAATATCTAAATCTACCTCGTTCATTAGTACTATTATGTATCCGTTTAGTACGGGTATGAAGGTTTCTTTGTGTAAAGCCAAAGTTGAAGTTTTACATTTGTTCTCTGAGTATCGCTTGAATATCGTAGCTTCGCATGTTTCACTGTCAGTCAGCCTAAGGTTTGGTTGGCTTCTTTCGCAAATTTTATATTCGCTTATCGACGTACATTTATTTATTGTTTCCTTGTCAGTAATTAAATATGAGTCTCTAAATTTTATTAAATAGTCATGGTCGGGAATTACTGCAAAATATAGGTTTTGGATAGGATAAGGGATAGGTATAATATGTTTGATGGTACCCTCTTCCTGTTCTATAATGGGAATTTTGACGGTTGTAAGGTGTAGTTGGCTTTACAGTTGGCCATTGCCGCTATTAGAAGTACTAGGGTCCTCATCTAAAAAATAAGGCATACACTGATCTATGTGTACTCTCAGTATTTTATCTTTATTCCTAATGCGCAGATTATTATTATCTAGGTAATCTATAACTTCGTAAGGACCTTTCCAGGATTGTTCTAATTTGTTTTATTTGGTGTTATTTAAGATTTTAACTAGGTTCCCTGGCTTGTATAAAGGATGCGTTCTTGTTATTCCTTCATCCAATCTTTTCTTAGTTTTTTCTAATTCCACTTGGATTCTTTCTTTAGCCTTTCTGATGTTTTCCTCGTGTTTTTTCCTCCATTTTCTAATCAAATCTTGATGGGTTAAATTAGGTGAGTTTTCAATTTGAGATGGTATATTTGGTAATCTTCCAAACTTGAGTTCAAAGGGTGTGAATCCCGTGGTTTGATTTACTGTTGAATTTATTGCGAATGTTACATATTTTAGATTTTCGTCCCAGTTATTCTGATTTTCTGCCATGCTAGTTTTGATCAGATTATTCAGGGTTGAGTGCATTCTTTCAATGTTTCCGTTGGATTGTGGATGGAATGCTGTAGTTTTAATATGTTTGATTTTCAAAGCTTTCTCAAATTGGTCCATTAACTCAGATAGAAAGTTAGACCCTTGATCAGTGAGAATAGTTTTAGGGGATCCATAAATGTAAATATATTGTTCTATCAGAGCTTCTACTATTGCTGTTGAGGTTTCACTTTCTAACGGTATTAAAATGGTGTATCTGGTCAATCTATCCTGAATACTAAGTATGTATTTGTTACCTCTATGTGTAGTGGGTAATGGTCCAAAAATATCCAGTGCTATTTTATCATTTGGATTGAGTGGTATGTCGGGTATTATACTTTCTGATTGATTCTTAATTCGCGTGGTCTTTTGTAGTTGGCATATAGGGCATTTTTTGACATAGTCCTTAATGTCTTGGTCCATGTTGGTCCAAATTCCGATTCTCTTGGCTTTTTCGATAGTATTTTGTTCTCCAGTGTGATCCATATGAGCTTCTTTAATAATTTGTTTTCGTTCTTCCTTAGTTAATTCTCGGGTTGTAGAGAAACAAATGTGGAAATTCTTATCTGGATAATAGTTTGATAGGAATTCCATTATTTCTTGAATTACTTCTCGCTCCAGAAATGTAAATAGAGGATCTCCAAAGGATAATCTAACAATTGAGAGTTTCCTGTTAACGAATTCTTCGATGAACCAACTTAATTTATACAGCCAATCTTCTTCGTTGTACATAGGCATTTCATCCTTAGTTACTTCTTTCCAAAGTTTGCCGATAGCGTTAGGCTTTGTTTTAATTTTGCCTTTGACTGGTTGTAGTTTCCAATTTATAAAATCCGTATATAAATTAGTATTGTCTCCTGGTGTTTCCGTGATTTCTTCTTGCGTTTCTGTGGTTTCATTTTCTGATGGTTCTCTCATTCGCCTTGCGGTTAATTTAATTTTTTCTTTTAATATTTCGTCTTTTGTTATTCGCGGCTTGTCGAATGTTTCTATTTCCGGTGACTGGTCTTCCAAACTTGGTTCTTCTTCTTCAGTACTAATTCCGGTTTTTTCCATTGCTTCTTGTAATGTGTCCTTAGTGATGGGAAAAAGTCTGGATAGACAATCCGCTACTTTATTTTCTTTTCCTTTTACATATTCTATTTCGTATTCGTATTCTTCCATACGAAGTCTCTATCGTAAAAGTCTTGAGCTAGGGTCTTTCACATTGTGTAGCCAAACTAAAGCACGGTGGTCTGTTTGAATTTTGAATTTCTTTCCGAGAAGATATTGTCTGAGGCGTTTCATAGCCCATACAATTGCTAAAAGTTCTTTTTCAGAGGTGGTGTATTTTTCATCGGCTTTGTTCAATGTTCTTGATATAAAAAGACAAGGGTGCCCGTCTTGGCTCAATACTGATCCTAATCCACAGTTGGATGCGTCCGTAGTCAGTATAAATTGTTTGGAAAAATCAGGGAATTTTAAAACTGGTGCGATTACCAATGCGTTCTTCAAATCGTAAAATGCTTTTTCGCAGTCTGGGGTCCAATCGAATATTGTCTCTTTCTGAGTTAGCTTTGCTAAGGGTGTCGCTATAGTAGAGAAATTCTTGATGAATTTCCTATAGTAACCTGCAAGTCCTAAAAATGATTGCACATCTTTTACAGTTTTCAATGGTCTGAATTCTTTTATGCAGTTTATTTTTTCAGGGTTGGGTTTGACTCCTTCTTTGGTTATTATGTGTCCAAGGTATTCTAGTTCTGGTTTAAGGTATTCACATTTTTTCGGTTCTAATCTTAGTCCTAACTGGTAGATTCTTTCCATGACTGCTACTAAGTTCTCATTATGTTCCTGAATTGAGCTTCCGAATATCACAATGTCATCTATGTACGCAAAGCATTTTGTTCCGATTAATCCTCTGAATGCATTATCCATCATTCTTTGGAAAGTGGCTGGTGCGTTCTTTAAACCGAAAGGCATGCGATTGTATTCGAAATGTCCTTGGGTTGTAGAAAACGCAGTGTACGTTTTGTCTTTTTCCTTCATCGGGATTTGGTGGAATCCAGCTGAGAGGTCAAAGGCAGAAAAGAACTTAGCTTTTCCTAAGTGATCTAGTATATCATCGATCATTGGTAATGGGTAAGCATCTTGATCCGTGTCTTCATTAATCTTTCTGTAGTCAATTACCATTCTTAATTTATTTCCTTTTTTCGGTACTATCCATAAAGGTGAGTTGTATGGTGATTGGCTTCCTCTTATAATTCCCTTTTTTAATAACTTTCCTGTTTCTTCTAGGGCAAACTTTCGGTGTTTTTCGGGTAATTTGTGGGATCTTAGATTGATTATTTTTCCATTTTTAAGTACTATTTGATGTTCGGTAAGGTTAGTACATGGAAGTGGGTCTGATTCTAACGTGAAAACTTCCGAATATCTGGCTATCATTTTTTTGATGAATTCTCTCTGGTCTTTTTCTAAATGATCTAATCTTGAAGCTTTCAATAATTCATTTAGTCTAAAGGTCATTTGAGGTCCATTACTTTCATTTGTGATTATTTTTAATATAGGTTCGTAGCTAATCTGGAGATTTACTTCTTTAGGGTAATCCTCATTATTTTTCAATGGGATTTTTATTTGTCCGTTTCGTATAGTGCAGAGTCCGTCGGGGATTTCCTTATCATCTATAATGATAATATCTTGATCTTCTGCGTCAGTTGAAATGGTACATATCTTTTCGGATTTTCCTGGTATGAAATCATTGCTTAGGTGCAAAGGTAGCTTTACCTTATTTAGCACGAGGTGACTGTTCGTGATCGCATATCTTGGATATTTTTCAAAGAATTTAATTCCAATTATACCTCCTTCTGGTAAGGGAAAATCGTTGGGTACTATGTAGAAAACGTGTTCTTGTCCAAAAAAGTTTAATTTTGTAGACTGTTTAGAGATATGCCGATCGTTACCCATTAGGAATGTTTTGTGGGTAGATTTCCTTTCGTCTCTATCATCCAATATTTTTTCTTTGATTATGTTTATAGCAGCTCCTGAGTCTACTAATAATCTGTATCTTCCAGTTTTTCTTCTGGCATCGATTTTTCGTAATCTTCCGCATATGGAAGAAATTCGGCTGATTCCTCGAAGATCAGTTGCTCCGTTATTTCTTCCTCTGTCATGTTCTCCGCTTCTGTTTCTTCCTCTTGGATTGCTCTTACCGGAGGTGGTCGCTTGAAACCATGGCCTGGGGGAAAACCCTGCTTCACTTGGCACTATGAAGATATATGACCTATTTTGCCGCACTTGAAGCAATTCATTTTAAATCTGTCACTCAGTGGTATGGTACTATTCTGTGCTCTAGGTGTAGTATTTGCACTGAGCCGAGGTGGTCCGGGTGATTTGGCCCATATTTTTACTGGTGGTTTGATAATTTGTCTGACAGGTTGGCTGTCTTTTAACCATGTTTCAGTTTCGATGGCTAATGCTTGAGCCTCGTTTACTGTGTTCGGTTTTAACAGACGTACCTGCATTCCAATTTCTCTTTTTAAATTTAATAAGTAACGGTTAACGGCTTCTTCTTCTTCCAATTCTATTTTAAGTCATCGTTTAGTGGGGTTTACGTGCTGGGATTGGACTAGGTAATTTATTTCATTTGTTATTTGTCGAAACCTCGTCGTGAAGTTCTGAACCGTTTCTGTTAAGCCTTGCTTGCAGCTTTCTAATTTAGATTTTAATGAAATTAATGAACTGGTTTGTCTCAAATTTTGTCTGAGTGCTGCGTATAAATCTTCATAGTAGTTTATTTGCATATATCTTATGGCTTTTTCTGCCACGTGTGTAATTTTCTTTGCTAAAATTAAATCTAAAAGAATTTCTGGTTCTTCGCATCTTATTCTAGCTCTCTTTACCGTTTTTATAAAATCTTCTACTCCCATGTCGTCCTGACCGTTAATTGGCTTTATTGTTTCAATTGCTAACTTGGCTCCCATTTTCCGTTCCTCGTGTGGTGCTGTTGGGACAGTTGTTGGGAAAAATTGTGATTGACCATAAATATTTTCCTGTCTTGGTCTAAATGTTTCTTTTCTTTGGAATGTTTTTTCTTCGACCGAAGAATGATCGTCTGTCGCTTCTGGTCGTTGCTGGGATTCACTATCTGTTTCTACTGTCCCTGCTCCTCCTAATTTCTTTGATAATCTTGAAATTTCATCTATCCTATTTTCGTTTTCTTTTTTCAGGGCGTTGAATGAGAGTGGTTGTGATTGGGAAATTTAAAGAGGATGAGTCCGTATCGTAGGATGAGTCAGTTTGATAGAGCGTGCTATCTCGGTGTTTATCAAACGCCAGTGTACCTACTTATCTATTGTTTGTGACTCGGGTGTAGAATGTCGCGGTAAAATTTTAAATGTTTATTTTTTAATACAACAAAATGCAGTATAAGTTGCTACAAATTGCTACTGATTTTGAGGTAGTGATACTTAATTTGTTAAGGGTGGCCAGTGCTTGTGAACACACAGAGTATAGCCAACCCGATCTTGCCTCAACTTTACCTCACCTGTACCGTAGTACAGTCGCCGTGCAACGTACGTAAAGAGGATTTATACTCTAAGGCCCAAGATCGATTGAGAAATGTTTACAATACTTTCACTTTCTAGAAGTAATGCTTACTGTGCTACTCGTGGCCTGATGTGGGATCCGTAGACCGCCTGCCTTCCTTGACGTGTCGAAGAGATGAGTCAGCTTACTGTTGAGAACCGGTTGCCTGGCTGGGCGTTGGCTGCTTACTTACGCAGATGCGTCTTCCGCCTGATTGCGGGCCTCGTTCAATTTTAATGGAATCTTTCACTGATAATTTACGTGGTATAGTGGCTACTAAATTCACCAACTAATTTTTATTATCAGCTACTTATTCCTGTTTTCGGGCTTACCGTAGTGAAGTCCGGAGTTCTTCTTATTTTTAAAACTTCGTAAAGTTTCTTTAGCTTCTTGGGTCCGTGGATTCCAAGTCTCGCACAGATCCGCGTTCTATGTGGATTTTCGTAGAAATTAAAAACCGAGAACTTAAGCGGATCGTGGCAGGATCGCCAAAATGTTATAGTGAAAACTAAACTTTCTATTTTCGGATAGTAGTGACATCAAACTGATGTCACTTTGTAGGTTTTATTTCGTGAGAGATGTTAGAGAAGAACTGACGAGGCCTGCCTGAACCTCTACATATATAGACAGCTAAACCTAGGAGGGGGAGGTCATCAACCTCTACATATATGGGTAACTAAACCTGGGGGAAGGAGGTCATCATCTGGCCTGGTAACAACTTACAGCAAATTCGTTTTCAATCTACTCTCTTTTTCGCCTCCTTGCGGGGAACGCTTGAAAAATATTCGTCGAAAATTTGATTTCCTATCAGTCCGAAAAATTCATTAAACTATTAACATCACGAGTTTTCTAATGACTCATTCCAATCGATTTACCCTATTGAAAATTCCGACATTGGAAATGACATTAGAAACGACATTGGAAACGATTGTGAATATTGGTGTGCCGTTCCGAATTTGCACTCTTATTAAACTTTCATGATGCCGAAAGATCATGAATAAAAATATGTTTATAGATAAACCAATATGTTTATAACAATTTCCATTGTCTTCATATTCCTTAGTTAAATAGATTTAAATTTTAACAATAATAAAATATTTTGTCTTATTTAATTTTAATTTAAACGATATTGTTTACGGCATCTTAAGCGACATCGTAAATGATATCGGATATGGTCCCAAAATCCAACGTCATTTACGATATCACTTACAACAACGTTTACGATATCTCTTACAATAACGTTTCCGATGTCGTTTTCAATGCGTTTCCAATGTCGTAATTTTCAATAGGGCAGGTTTCGGAGCTTACAACAAATCGTTGAAAGTCTAAATTTTTTATCATGAAAGTTAATGGTTTGCCATAACATTTATTGTGAAATTCAATATTTCCATCTGGACTGTAAACAATCTTACAAGCTTCACTAATTTGCACATCTTTAGGAATTTTAAAGGGTTTTCTGTGACAGAATCAAAATCAATAGTGTTAAATTTCAACGCTAATTTTATTATACTCGTAAGCATTACCGGAAAAACCCGTATATATGTTATTTGTGCAAGTAAATTATACACGAAGAAAAATGGATTTATAACTATGTGACAAGAATCTTACATATTCAATTCTAATATCTAAATATTGAACTGCAATAATATCTGAATATTCAGCTTCACTATCTGATATATTGAAATAGGTTAATATGAATATCTCTATACAAACGGGTACATGCACGTATTTTCTGTACCAATTTGTAGAGAATATTGATTGAAGATTTTTATAGATCCTTGGTTTGAAAAATATAATTTTTAAGAGTTTTAAGAATTTAACTCATTCAAATATTAATTCTTTTGTTGTTAAGGACGCCACGCTGAGTCCAAGATAAGTATTCAAATTCAGCTGTCGCAAAAGGAGGTATCTCTGCTGTTAGGTGCCTGAGAAGGTTATATAAAGGCAGAGTGCAAAAACTTTTGCAAATTGTTTATTGAAAAGTTCTTAAAGCTTAAAAATGTTTCGTATCTTGCTGGTTACCCTAGTTGTCTGGAACGCTTTAGGAGACGGTAAATACCTATATCAAAATTTTAATATGCTGGTAAAGAATTTAGAGTTTTTGTTTCTTTGCTTTTTTATTCAATTCTTAACAGCTTTGTATTTTTATTTACACGAAGAAAAAGATATCTTAGTTTCTTCTCATTTTTAGGCGAAATTCTCCTATAATTTATGGCATTTTAACCCCAGAAAATCTTTATAGAACATTTTCCTATTTTTTATCGGACTTTACGTACCATCGAAAATTGTGCTATAAAATAGATGGCTTCTTTCGAAAAAAAATCATACAATTTCCTACTCGAATGTCTAATTAAGACTTTTTTTAAACAGTAAAATATCACTGTTTTGATTCCGGAATTTTTACCTTTGTTTTTTATCAGACTTTTTTCGACTCAAAAAAAAAACAAAAATTTCTTTTTCATAGCGCCTCTTTTGAAAATCTGATTTTTGGTACCTGTAAAGCGGGACGAAACTGCGATTTCCAACCCTAGGGACGAAACTTTGAAGGTAGGGTTGCAAACCGCACTTTCTTCCCGCTTCACAGGTACCGAAAATCAAATTCTCAAAACAGTTGCTTTGAAATAGTATATTACATTACAAATGGCGAAACAGAGCGATTGCATGAGTGTGAAGTTTGCTGCCCGAGTGAAACGAGGGCTGCAATCACACGAAATGCTTTCGCTGTGTTTTGTTTCGAGTAATGTATACTATTTTTCATAGCAACTCTTTTGAGAATCTGATTGGCTGTAACTGTGGAGCGGGTTGAAACAGCGACCTTCAACCCTAGGGTTGAAAATAGTAGTTTCAACCCGCTCTACAGGTACCGAAAATCGGATTTTCAAAGGAGGCGCTATGAAAAATAGTATGCATTACTCGAAACAAAACACAGCGATTGCAAACTTAACACTCGTTTGCAATCGCTGTGTTTCGTCCCTTGTAATGCAATATACTATTTCTCTTTTATCGAGATCCTTTTCTCCTTCTTCCCTCTTCTCTTTTCACGTTTCTACCTTCATTTTTCTACTTATTATTGACAACCTGCGTGAAATGAGGAATTTTTCAGACTTTTATAATCATGCACAATTATGAAACAATGTTAGTAATTATATTAGGCAATTTAAACATTTATGTAGTAAAGCTGAAGAAATCTGAAAATAATTCTGCTCCAAAAGCTGGGTTCGAATTCGCGCACTCGTGGTCCGTAGGCTAGAACGTAAACCGCTGACCTGTGAAATCATTGCAACAGCACTTCGATTACCAGTTACATGACGCACAGTCTGAGATGCCCCATTTTCTTACGAGATTTACTTTGAAAAACCCTGCTGTTGTTGGTAAAATTGTTTCCCAACCGTAAAAAAACAAATTTGTTTTTCTAAATGCAGATTCTACATAGCGAAACCATCGACTTTACCAAATGACTTTATATAATAACTAAATGGAAAGACCAATTAGCAAAATCGTATAATCAAATTGGAAAAAAAACACAATACGTTTCAAAACGTTTTTAAGTGTTTTGTCTTGGATAACTCGAAAATCAAGCTTAAAATCAATGACAATCGTAACCGATGCGCTTCTTGGATAATAATGTAAAGCGCATTGTTCAATTTTTCATAATGTTTCATTAAAAAAATTAAAATTATTCAAAAATAACAACCATGCCGTAAATATGTGGATAGTCATTAGTAATTAAAAACTTTATAAAGTGACTTTTTCAAAATTAAAATTTTATAACATTATAACATTATAAAAAAATGTATACATTATGAGTATTTATAATGTAATTTTATGAAAACTGAATAAATGTACCAATTTTGTATATAGCAAACCTTATGAAAATTTTATAAAGCTTTCTGTTTTTATAAAAAACTTTTTTTTTTCATGCATGCACAGAGACTACAATTAGTGCAAATTTTCTTTATCGAATATTCTGACATTTTTCGTGTGTTTCGTTTCAGGCAAACAAGTGGCCATTTCTGTGCATGCATGAGAATAATGTATGTGTAGCGACCTACGATTTTAATACCATATTTTATATATATCGCAAAAGTAATATCACTCAGAGTGTGCGAAGCCGATTTCAGAATTCAGTATTTTTATTCTTACGATTGTAAACTTAGTCATTGCAGACCTGAAACTTTCTCTTGTAGTTTTTCTCATGCATCTAGCAGTTTCACTGTATACCTTCCTCTCCCAGTAAGACCTGCAGCTAGCAGGACGGCACGTCCGCACCGTAAAACAATAAAGTAGCCGGCCTGACCCGGGTCAAGATTCGGCGTTGTCAAATTGTGTAGTCAGTATTATAATAGTCTCAACTTTCATCTTTTTTATACATTGGCAACAACGTGGAATACCTTCCAAGGGTTCAGCCCTTTAGCTGTGTTTTGGCAGGAACACTCTCTATGTAACCTCGGTCCTAGCCAAACGTTCAAACTTTCCTCTCGTCGCGGCTCGACACTCTGCTCTTTGTACTATTTAATTAATAAAGTGTGTTTTATTTTGTTCTGTTTAAACCGCCAGTCTCATCACTCCGAGGAACATTAACCTCTTCCAACATACATCCTTAAGAACCTTACAGTGGTGACCCCGACGTGATTAAAACACGCAACGCATTTTTCTCAACTGCGTTAGAACTTTGTAGTGGTTTTTTTTGTTGTTGTTGGAAAGTGAAGTGATTTTTTCTCTCCTTGTTTCTCCAAGTGATTGTACAGACTACATCTCGGCTGTGCTCCTGTGTTTTTTTTTTTTGTGTGTTCAGAAATAAAAAATAAAATTCCCAGTAAGTAATGGCGTGTGATAATCAAAGTGCAAGCAGTGTACTTACATCGACCGCAAGTGTTGAAGGTGCTTCAATTAATCGTGTCGCCGTTAGAATACCACCGTTTTGGGCGCAGGATCCCGAGATGTGGTTCGCGCAAGTAGAGACTCAATTCGCGCTCGCCGGCATCACCACCGAGGACACAAAGTTTAATTACGTAGCCGGCAATCTCGACTCAAAATATGCGATCGAGATACGCGATATTTTAACGTCCCCTCCGGAAAACGGGAAATACACCAAGTTGAAGTCGGAACTCATTCGGCGGTTGAGTGCTTCGCAAGACCAAAAGACTCGTCGACTCTTGGAACGCGAGGAAATCGGGGATCGAAAACCATCACAATTCCTTCGACATCTTCGAGGCTTAGCGGGTACAGTTTTCTCAGACGATGCTCTGCGATCACTCTGGCTCGGCCGGTTGCCAGGGTCGACACAGGCGATTCTTGCAATACAGAAAGACACACCACTAGACAGACTAGCTGAACTTGCCGACGCGATCGTAGAAGCAACACCACGAGCTCACATCGCAGAAACTACAACGCTAGCTCCCCTTGAAGCCATGTTTCAGCAGTTAACTTTGCTAACTGCGAGAATTCAAGAAGTTTCATCGGAATTACGGGACATGTCGTTGAAAAATAATTATAACGGCCGGAACCGCTCTCAAAGCCGTTCGCGATATCGTAATCGTAGTCGCTCTCGTCCCCAGACTCGCAACGGTATGTGTTGGTACCATACTAAGTTCGGTGCCGATGCCAAAAAGTGTACTTCTCCATGTTCGTACTCGTCGGAAAACTAGACGGGCCGGCGCTGATGGAGGCCAGCGACCCTTGCCCGATGTCCCGCCGCCTCTTCGTCACAGACAAAATCACGAAGACGCAATTTTTGATCGACACCGGGGCCGACCTCTGCGTTTTTCCGCGCAGTCTTATCAGTGGACGAAGACCCAAGTCAAATTATACTCTTTTCGCGGCAAATGACTCGACCATCGCAACGTACGGATTCGAGACGTTTTCTCTGAATTTCGGCCTCAGACGAGCGTTTGAATGGCGTTTTGTTATCGCAGACGTCAGCAAACCTATAATCGGAGTGGATTTCTTAGACCATTACGGACTCATGGTGGACGTTAGAAATAAATGCCTTGTAGACGGTCGTACCACACTCTCCACCATCGGAAAAGTTTCTTTGTGCAAGGAAGATTGGCTAGGAATCCGGGCAGTACGAAACTCCTCTCCTTGGCATGAACTTCTGCACCAGTATCCGGAAATAACGCGTCCAGCAGGAACTAGCACCGGAATCAAGCACTCGACGAAACACTCAATCCATACGCTACCGGGACCACCTGTCACAGAGAAACCCCGTCGACTCGCTCCGGATCGACTTCAGCAGGCTAAGAAGGAATTCCAGGAGATGATGCGGCTGAATCTAACAAGGCCGTCAAAAAGTAACTGGGCATCACCGTTACACATGGTGCCTAAGAAAGGAGGTAAATGGAGACCTTGTGGGGACTATCGGAGGTTAAATTCACGAACCATTCCAGACAAGTACCCAGTACCTCATCTTCACGACTTCACTCACACCCTATACGGTAAGAAAATATTTTCTACCATCGACTTGGTCAGAGCTTATAACCAAATTCCAGTCAGCGATGAAGACATTCCCAAAACGGCAATCACAACGCCTTTCGGATTATATGAATTTCCATTCATGTCGTTCGGTCTTCGCAATGCAGCCCAAACCTGCCAAAGATTCATGGACGAGGTACTCAGAGGCTTGGATTTCCTTTACGTCTACATAGACGATATCCTCATAGCATCATCATCTGAAGAGGAACACCAGAATCATCTCCTTCAAGTTTTTCAGCGGCTCAAGGATTACGGAATTTTAATCAACCCGGAAAAATGTGTCTGGGGAGTGACTGCAGTAAATTTTCTTGGACACGAAGTGACGCAAAAAGGGATAAAACCTCTACCAGAGAAGAGCGAAGCTATATCAAATTATCCAATTCCTAAGACAGCGAAAGATCTACGTCGTTTTCTAGGCATGATAAATTTCCACAGACTCGCGATTCCTCATGCAGCAACCCAGCAAGCACCTCTCAACGAGCTTCTACGAGGGAACATTCGTGGAAAAACTCCGATATCTTGGACTCCTGAGGCTTGCAAAGCGTTCGAAAATTGCAAGAAAAGTCTTGCGCAGGCAGTCCTCCTAACTTATCCAGCTCCAAAAGCTCCGCTGGCCATTTTTACAGACGCATCGGATTTCGCGGTCGGTGCAGCACTTCAACAACGAGTCGGCAATGAATGGCAGTCCTTGGGTTTTTTCTCCAAAAAGCTCTCCAACACTGAGCGTAAGTATGGAGCCTACGACCGAGAGCTACTGGCCATTTACAAAGCGGTAAAAAATTTTCGTCACATGATAGAAGGTAGAGATTTTACTATCTTCACGGACCACAAACCTCTTACTTTTGCATTCCAGCAAAAGTCAGAGAAATGTTCCCCTCGACAATTTCGCCATTTAGATTTTATTGGACAGTTTACCACCGACATAAGACACGTCTCTGGGAGTGACAATGTCGTGGCCGATACACTGTCAAGAATAGAAGACGTCTCTAAGGGAATCGACTTCGTAGCTCTCTCTCAATCCCAGGAAGCGGACGAAGAACTTCAAAAATATCTGCAACCAGGAACGAGTCTTTGTCTGAAGCAGGTGTCACTTCTCGAAACGGGCACGCGCCTGTACTGTGATGTTTCAACCCCGACAGCTCGACCATTTGTTACAAAACCATTCCGCCGCGCAATTTTTAACTCCTTGCATCAATTAGCACACCCTGGAATCAAAGCAACATCGAGGCTCGTAACCGAGCGATACGTGTGGCCGTCCATCAAGGCTGACTGTAGAAGATGGGCACGCGCCTGCATACAATGTCAACGAGCAAAAATTTCCCGGCACGTTTCGTCTCCAGTGGGATCTTTCGCACCTCCTTCTCAAAGATTTGAGCATCTACACCTCGACCTCGTTGGACCTTTACCTTCATCTAATGCCTGTCAGAACATTCTCACCATCGTCGATCGTTTCACTCGTTGGCCTGAAGCTTTTCCTGTAGAGGATACTCTCGCGAGTACAATCGCCCGGACTCTCTTCAGTGGATGGATCGCCAGGTTCGGAGTTCCTTTGCGAATTACGACTGACCAAGGTAGGCAATTTGAGTCTCATTTATTTAGAGAATTGAACGCTCTACTCGGAATCCAGCATTTTCACACGACGACGTACCACCCTGCTTCTAATGGCATGGTCGAGCGTTTCCACCGACAACTCAAGGCAGCTATAAAATGTCATGCTGACGAAAATTGGTCAGAAGTCCTTCCCATCATCCTCCTCGGCGTCAGAGCAGCTTGGCGTGAGGACCTCAAATCTACAGCAGCCGGACTCGTCTACGGCGAATCAGTGCGGTTGCCAGGCGAATTTTTGGCACCTCGCATAAATTCGAATTCCGAGGCAACGACACACTTCGTGCAATGTTTAAAAAAGCATTTTCACAATTTGAAACCAGTGCCTGGCACTTGTCATGGAAGGAAAGTAGCCTTTGTTTTTAAAGACCTTCTAACATGCGATCAAGTACTGGTTCGCCGCGAGGGAATAAAAGGTACACTTCAAATGCCTTACCATGGACCGTATCCAGTAATCAATCGATCTGACAAGACATTCACTGTGCTCATTAATAACAATAATGTCACATTGTCGATCGACCGCCTGAAACCCGTCTATACCATCGCGGAAGAAGAGGATGCAGTGCAATTTAACGACTCAAGAACGAGTCAACATCTAGATCCGTCAAATAAAGAAATTCAAGAAACCCCACCGACATTACAAACACGATCCGGACGGAAAGTAAGATTTCCAGAGCGACTCCAAGGGGGTTTCGCTTAAAATATATAATGAATTATTTCTTTTACCTTGTTTTTTCGATTTTTTTTTTAAGTAGGCAGTTGTTAAATTGTATAGCTTATGTATCGTGATCTACGTAATCTTACTCAGCTGCTTGTATAAACTCGATCACTAGCAGGGGGGTGTATGTAGCGACCTACGATTTTAATACCATATTTTATATATATCGCAAAAGTAATATCACTCAGAGTGTGCGAAGCCGATTTCAGAATTCAGTATTTTTATTCTTACGATTGTAAACTTAGTCATTGCAGACCTGAAACTTTCTCTTGTAGTTTTTCTCATGCATCTAGCAGTTTCACTGTATACCTTCCTCTCCCAGTAAGACCTGCAGCTAGCAGGACGGCACGTCCGCACCGTAAAACAATAAAGTAGCCGGCCTGACCCGGGTCAAGATTCGGCGTTGTCAAATTGTGTAGTCAGTATTATAATAGTCTCAACTTTCATCTTTTTTATACATTGGCAACAACGTGGAATACCTTCCAAGGGTTCAGCCCTTTAGCTGTGTTTTGGCAGGAACACTCTCTATGTAACCTCGGTCCTAGCCAAACGTTCAAACTTTCCTCTCGTCGCGGCTCGACACTCTGCTCTTTGTACTATTTAATTAATAAAGTGTGTTTAATTTTGTTCTGTTTAAACCGCCAGTCTCATCACTCCGAGGAACATTAACCTCTTCCTACATACATCCTTAAGAACCTTACAGTATGCTTCACGAGAGGAACACGATGATTCTCACTCGTGTTTTTGCGCCCTCGCTTCGCTCGTGCGCAAATTTACACTCGTCAGAATCATCCTTTTCCTCCCTTGTGGCATAAATATCTATTTTATCAAAAGACCAAACTTGATAAAATAGGCATAATTATTAAGTTCACTTTGTAAAATACATTAATTCTATGAAGTTTATAAAATTAGTGAACTTCATAAAGTTTATTCTATAAGATAGGCAAATTTAACTTTACAAAATTTTTATGTACACATGTACACTAAGCCACTTTGTGCACCAAAAATACACTACTGCATTCGAGCATGACGCACACAAGTACACTGCTCACGTGCACTCGCCGCACACTAATGCACGGAGTCGTGTATACTTGAAGCCATTACTCCGAGAAAAAACAATAAAATCTGCCTTCAACTTGAGGTTTTTATTCGGTTAATTTATCGGAAAGCTGACGGACCATAGAAAGTCCCATAATTTATCGGACTTTTTTAGAATCAGTTACTGTACATATTTTCCTTAAGTAACGTATTATTTCCGTCAAAATTTGAATAACAGCTTTTCTATAAAAAAAAGTAAATACTTTCAATTTTTGATATTGCTTATAAATCGCTACTGATTATCCTAATAACATTTCTCGATTAAATGAAAATTAGGAAATAACAACATTTTTTCATAAGATGTATATTTTTCTTTTCAATTTAAAAAAATACTATTGAAAATCAAAAACTCAATTTTTTAACAAAAATATGTGAAATAATTGGTTTTGGTTTATAGTCGCGCACGACTCTTCTGTCTTCCGTTCGCCCGGACCCCCCCCCCCCCCCCTTCACCCCTCCTAAGGCTGCCCGTCCATTAGGCTTAACCAGTGCTGCCAGACCTACGGAAAAGCCAGTAGGTCTACGGATTTTTGAAGGTCCATAAAAAAAATACGGATTTTCCTACGGATTTCTACGGATTTTTGTTATATATACTGAAAACATTTTTAGGTCTCTGTAATACCTTCTGTATCCAGATCATATGCAGAACTTGATTGGTTGAACTTGTGGAAAATACAATGCTTTTAATGGAATCGACCAATTAAATTCTGCGTGTCCGCATAAAATCAGCGAATCACTATTGAAGTGCCCTTATTAGTCTTTAGCAAGCGCTCTCAGGATCCCACTATACCTACGAATTGAAGAATTTCATATCTCTACGTTCATATTTTATGGCGATTACTTAAAAAACAATTAATGATGTTTCAGATATTTAAAACAACTAACAATCACAACATGACTTGGAAACCTGGATCTGCTACAATATTGTAATCCATATGCTCACGAATCATGAAAAGTTAGTTGATTAAGAGGGCTAAACACTGTAATACACGGAGAAAATTGATTTGTAAAAATTTAATCAAAAGTTAAGTAAAGCTGGGACATAGTGGCTTTTGGTGAAAGTTCAGATTTTTTGCGTATTCATTCAATAACGAATTATAAAGTTTAATTGAACAGTCGAGTTAACTCTAAAACAGTTGATCAAACTTTATGACTTCTTATTAAATAAATACGCAAAAAAAATTTTAATTTTCACCAAAAGCCACTATGTCTCAGCTTTGCTCTACTTTTGATTAAATTTTCACAAATGAATTTTCTCCGTGTAGGCTGAAAAGTCATAGTGTTTTTGCGATATTTTTTAACGAACTATACATCGAATCTTGCTGAAATTTGTACCATGTTTTATTGAAATAAATTCGACAAAATATTTAGTCGACACTTTTCGTAGAAACGAGAAATTAAAAGTCTGCCCCCCCCCCACTTTCATACCCTCTCTCTCAGAAACGATTTTCTAGAGCGTCCCCCCACCACTTCACCATGTTGTCTGTCTCTCTGGCACATGTATTTCTTGACCACGTTCGCTTATGCCGCCCTCTCGCGGCCATAGACCTACGGAAAAATACGGATTTTCTCGGGCGTTCCCCCACCATTTCTACTGATTTCCGAAAAAAAAATCTGGCAGCACTGGGCTTAACCGACCAGCCGCACCAGCCAGGGGAGGGAAAAGATCCCTCCCCTATCCGACGTGGCAGCCCAGTCCGCCCGGGACCCGGGACTCGCGACCGTGGGTGTGGGCCCCAATGCGATTTCTACTGGCCCTCCCCGTTCTTTCGCTCCCGTGGCCCATTGATCTCTCTAGTCTTCATCACAAGTGTGACGAACAACTCGATTAGCGTCCAGATCCGTTCAGACTGGAGCATCAGAGAGACCATCGCATCAGGAGTGATCTCAGCACCCACTGCCTGACCGACGGCCTGCCTTGCCACGCCCCACTTTGTGCGAATCACAACACTCGTCGAGACAGTTCTATATGCTGAAACTATTCTCAGCGCGACAGGTCTCTGCGCTGAGAACAGTTTCCTCTGAATAGCATGGTACTGTGTTTTTATGCAATTCCTACCACAATTTAGTCGTGTGAATTTACCAAATGAACACCTTCATATCCGCCTTTTACCAAACTTTTTTGTAGAATTTACCAACCAAATTTTCTTTGTAATTTATTCTCATTTTTCCCATTAAAGACTTAGATCGTTAAAAATAAAGAATATCAACCAATAATTATTTACCTTTTTTATTATTTTCAAACAGAATCCAGTGTGAAGGAATCGAATCAATTAAACGGCAAGTTGTCGCCATTAGATACTGTAAAAAATGTTTTCGGACTTGGAAGCAAGTTTTCTCCGGAACGGTCCTTAGCTTATTTGATGTATAAAGAGAAAATTATAGCAGGTGCAGCCATAATTCATAAGCTTTACGCTTTATCTATTGGTAAACCCCTAGTACGGTTTGAAACTAATCCGGCAGAAGTCCAGGGGCTCAAGATTGGAATGGGAGCAGTGACGTTTGATCCAAAAAATGATAATGTTCATCACAAAGTATAAAAAGTTAAAATTTGTTATTCCCCTCCCGATAACGAAGACAGATGGCTTGCAATCATAGCCGTGAGTAGTTTTACACGAATTTTGAATATAAATTAACCCTAATACAATACATAACTTATTTTTTCTATTTTGGTGACGTCCTTTTTACTGCTTCAAAACTATATTTCTTTTTTATCAATTACGAAACTTTTAATTTTATTTCACAACAGTTCGAACCCAAGGATGGTAAATTACCAAAAGGGGTAAATATTATCGATTTGCCAACCATCTGTTATTCCAAGCATTTTGACCACGGACAAGAAGAGTTTTCAGTTGGATGGGCCTGGGTAATAAAAACACACGATTATAACTAAGTACTAGAACGAAAATTACTATAATGCAAAAACTGCAAAAACGAGAAGAAATAAATAAATATTTGTTTAAATCAAATAAATTTTTCTTCAAAGCAAAGAATTTAATGCATTGACATATGGTCAAAGATATAATTTGCTTGATTCAAGCCAGAAATTTATTCGATTAAAAAATATTTTGATTTGGCCCAAAGATAATTTGTTTAGGTCTAAGAAATTTTATATAATTTAAATAAATCATTTGTTTAAATTATAAAAAGTTTTTCAAACAAAAAATTTTCTTTAATTCAATAAAAAAAAGATTTTTCTAGTTCAATGCCAGTAAATGAACTTGTATAAATTAAGGAAATTTTTATCTTGAAGATAATTACAATCATACGTCTAATATGTTTTAGGAGAATAATGAAGTTGTCATGGTAAAAAGTACATTTAAAAAATTATATACTCGTTCCGACTCATGTACTGATGTAAAAATAGATAAGGACATACAACTGAATGAAGTAAGTACATCAAGTTATAGCAATTCTTTTCCTCTATTTTGGAAATTTTAAGAAAATTATAAAGCATACAAGTGAAATTTAAATTATTTTACTGTTTTTCACTAACAAAAGAGGGACAAATATTGAATTCTCTAAATTTGAATCAGTTAGAGTTTTTAATAATTTCGTTTAGTGACTGTCTTCTGGCTTTCCAATTAGTCAGAAATGATTGATTGAATAGACAGAAGTCATTCACTGACTGAAATCACTAAAAACTCTAACTGATTCAAATTTAGAGAATAACCTAATTATATAGCGAAAATATAAGTCATATTAATTCTTAGAGGAGGAAATTAACCATGAGAAATTTTAACATCGCGGAATATTTTTAAAGTTTTTTAAAACTCAAAAAAGAAGTTTTTCATCTGTGAAAAAGATAAAAATGAACCAAAGAATTGACAAAATTGACTTACTGACTTATTTGACACATTAATTTAGAAATTTTTTAATTTAATTTAATTGTAGATTTTTTTTGTATCTATATATTTCTATATTAGCTATAATGTTTATTAAGATCGTGAATAATTCTACAATAACGATATATGTTTACAAATAATTTAAAAACTTTCATTTTATTGAGAGAAAAATAGAAATTAAAAAATGGTTTCAATTTTTCAGCTATACTTCGCTGGGTTCATAACTTACAAAACGCAAATTGCAGGAATGATTATTGGCTTCAAGAAAGATTCTGAGGATGAACAAATAATTAATGTAGATTATGATAATATTGTGGATTATTGTTTATTCATATTGCAAACAACTATTGATGCTAAACTAAAATGTGACGAACAGATTTCGAATCCTTTTAGAATAAAATATATGCAGCGTTTTTCTTCCTCGAATCCACGAGAAGAAAAATCAACAAATAAAGATAATGTTGGCAAAATGGAAAAAGTGATTAAGCTAAATTAACACAAGGAATTTTTACTATCCCCTTAAGGTCATATTACTAAAAATCGAAGAATAGAAAATCTTTAGTATACGCTGTTATAATTAAAACATTAAAAATTATAAAACCATATGTGTATTAAATTTTAGTAACTTTGTTGAAAATATAAAATTGATGAAATATAGTAAAAGATACTTTCCTTCATTGAACAAAATTAAAAAACATATCCCTAAGATTACATAAGGGTTAACTTTAGATAAAAAACAATTTCCTTTAATTCAATGTGCCTATTCAACCACAGAATAGATTTTTTTCTGAATTTATATCATTGTTACGTCTGAAACATAACACTTCTCTTTTTGAAAGATCTCCTCGTTTTTTGTATGGATCGGAAGGATCCTCTCTAAGGGATGAGGAATAGTCAGTGACTGAGAATGGTTAATGATATAAAATATATTTATTGACAATAAAATTATATTGAGTTAGCACTATGGAACTGGAAATTAAATTGTATTTTTAAAGTACACTTATACCCTTGGCAAAAAGTGTTTCGACGATTGGAAAAAACGTAGGTATAAGTGCATTATATCGGGAGGGGATTTCTTTGAAGGGGATGAAATTGATTTGGATAAATAAATACAGATTTTTCATTTTATAACAAAATTCACCTTAGTTTTTGCCCACAGTCGTAAATAATTCTCAGTATTTAGTAAATATATTTAAAATCTTTGGCGGTATAATTTGATCACCTCAACAAAAATTATACACTTAGCGTCATCTCTGTTGCTTTATTCTATATATAAAAAAAAAACAAATTTCATATTAACTTCATAAAAAAAATATTTTTTTTTAAAAGTACGAGATTGCCCAGTAAAGTACGCAAGATTATAAAAAATACTTATTTTTGCAAAATTTCTTTACCGACTTCATACTATTTCACAAAGTAAAAAAACAGAAATAAATGAACAAGTAACAATATTGCCGCTCGACAGATACGAGTGAAATTGTAGACAAATTTATTTTTTGACTTTCAAAAATGGATCATTTTGATCTAAGATTGGTAGTCAGTTTGACCTGCTAAAGTTTACTGTGTAATAAAATTGTTAGTATACAGAGAAACATACTCAACTCTTCCTACGTAATCACAAATACAAATCTGATGCCCTAAAACCTAAAATAAGGTTTTCTTTATTGCGCATTGAGTATTTAGGTGAAATTTTAGTTAAATATAAGTCATAATAATAAAATAATATGCGTTCCATGTTAATAAATAATGATGTTAAACACAACTCAGACTAGGACATACTCTACCATTGCATACATAGAAAAAAAAGTCTTAAATTTGTTACGTCTAACAGACGATTTTGGCTTAAATTTAGCCAGCTCGTGTATAAACGCATAAGTCTGTCCTTCTCTAATGGTCTAGTTTTTGTTACATCTTAAAGTTAGCCGATTTTTAGACTTGAATTAAAACTTTTTTTTTACAGTGTAGCATTGGAGCTAGTTCATTTATATGGAGCATCGGATTATACAATCAATTTATGTTGTGTTATTTTACCCCCATCCCCGTAATACTATAGAGATCTGTTTTTACTATTTACTTGTACTTTATGAAAACGAATTCGACCCACGTGTACATTTTGTAATATCCCTTTTTTTCTCTTTGTAATAGTTAATTTGGCATGGGGTCAGTTTTGATACGGATTTATTTTTTTAATTAAGTGATAGAACACATAAAAAATACAAAAGGCAAACGTTTCGGCCACAAATGGGGGCCCTCTTCAGTGCCAATTAGCTTAATAGTAACCTTTAAATATTTATTAACTAAGACATGCAACTTAATAATTATTGTATTTTTTGTTTTTTTCTTTTTTTCCTTTGCTTATTGATATTAGAAAAAGATAGAGTAAACATGCGGAAAGACTTATGGGTAAGCGAGTTCCTAGGTGTGAAGGAACCAGGCCGTTCCAAAAACTGTTCCAACGAGTAATCCTCTTCCACAGGACCCGTGAAAAATGCGACCGCGGAACGCACTCTCTCAAGGGCACATATATAAACACAATTATTTCACCAAAGAAAGAAACAACACGATGGAGAATATAACGTGGATCCTTGGTAAAGCACGCACAGCAAACCACACACATTCACGAGCACCAGAAGTAAAGGAAACTGAAGTTAAAACAATAAGAACGATGTAATTGGTACGGAAAAATTTTTATTTTGTATTTTCTCCGAAGCCGCAGAGATGACAGACGAAAGTAAGTCCACCACTCTGCCACATGGCTAAAAGAAAACTGATTTGGGAAGAAGTCGTATTTAGGAAGACTAGTGTTCAGAGTTTGACGTGTATAGAAAGCATTCTCCAGATAGGTCAGGTTCCAACACCAGGGGTTATACACAGTAAAACCTTATTTTAATGTCCCCGGCACTTGAGATTATTATGTGCTCAAGCGTCCGACAAAAGCAAAGACCCACCACATGTTCGAAAAACTCTGTAAGGAAAGGCACTCAACACGGTCCCGACGTCGTAAAAGTTGTACACATTTCTGTGGATATAGAAAGTAAAATGCAACTAAAGTGGAAATTCACGAAAAATTAATTTCCTGGTTTTTCGAAACCTCTCATTCTTAATAAATGGAACCCGGAAAAATACAATATTAAGTTTGTAAGTATGATGTCCGAGTTTTTCAGATTATAAGACTGTTGTAAAGTGGCAAAATATTACGAGAGTTATTCGAACTCTGACTTAAATAGAGTGGCCAATTAATACAGTAGCACTACGGATTCTAAGACTGATAAAAAATGGCCAAGTAATGCGCGAGCACTTCGGACTCTAATTCTGAGTAAGGTGGCCAAGTAATGCGCGAGCACATCAGACTCTGATTCTGAGTAAGGTGGCCAAGTAATGCGCGAGTTCAATGGACGTCAGGACTGATATAAATGCAAAAATAGCCGCGTAATACGCGAGATCAAACGAAGTCTGACCTAAATAAGGAGGCAAAGTAATGCGCGAATTCTTAGTACAGGATTTTTATATAAAGTGGCCAAGTAATGCGCGAGCTCTTCGGACTCTGGCTTAAAATTATGTGGCCAAGTAATTCGCGAGATCAATGGACGTCAGGACTGATATAAATGCACAAAAAGCCGCGTAATACGCGAGATCAAACAAAGTCTGACCTAAATAAGGTGGCAAAGTAATGCGCGAGCTCTTCGGACTCAGATTTTCAGTAAGGTGGCCAAGTAATGCGCGAGCACATCAGATCCTGATTCTGAGTAAGGTGGCCAAGTAATGCGCGAGTTCAATGGACGTCAGGACTGATATAAATACAAAAATAGCAGCGTAATACGCGAGATCAAACAAAGTCTGACCTAAATAAGGAGGCAAAGTAATGCGCGAATTCTTAGTACAGGATTTTTATATAAAGTGGCCAAGTAATGCGCGAGCTCTTCGGACTCTGGCTTAAAATTATGTGGTCAAGTAATTCGCGAGTTCAATGGACGTCAGGACTGATATAAATGCAAAAATAGCCGCGTAATACGCGAGATCAAACGAAATCTGACCTAAATAAGGTGGCAAAGTAATGCGCGAATTCTTAGTACAGAGTTTTTATATAAAGTGGCCAAGTAATGCGCGAGCTTATCGGACTCTGGCTTAAAATTATGTAGCCAAGTAATGCGCGAATTCTTAGTACAGAATTTTAATATATAAAGTGGCCAAGTAATGCGCGAGTTCAATGGACGTCAGGACTGATATAAATACAAAAATAGGCGCGTAATACGCGAGTTGAACGCAGTCTGACCTGAAAAGAGTGGCCAAGTAATGCGCGAATTCTTAGGGGTATAAGAATTTTTATAAAGTGGCCAAAAAATAATAATTAACACTTAGGGTCCTTAGACTCTGACCTGAATAATGCGGCCAAGTAATGCGCGAGCACTTCGGACTCAGATTTTCAGTAAGGTGGCCAAGTAATGCGCGAGTTCAACGGACGTCAGGACTGACATAAATGCAAAAATAGCCGCGTAATACGCGAGATCAAACGAAATCTGACCTAAATAAGGTGGCAAAGTAATGCGAGAATTCTTAGTACAGAATTTTAATATAAAGTGGCCAAGTAATGCGCGAGCTCTTCGGACTCTGGCTTAAAATTATGTGGCCAAGTAATGCGCGAGTTCAATGGACGTCAGGACTGATATAAATACAAAAATAGGCGCGTAATACGAGAGTTGAACGCAGTCTGACCTGAAAAGAGTGGCCAAGTAATGCGCGAGCTCTTCGGACTTTGACTTAAAATTATGTGGCCAAGTAATTCGCGAGATCAATGGACGTCAGGACTGATATAAATGCACAAAAAGCCGCGTAATACGCGAGATCAAACAAAGTCTGACCTAAATAAGGTGCAAAGTAATGCGCGAGCTCTTCGGACTCAGATTTTCAGTAAGGTGGCCAAGTAATGCGCGAGCACATCAGATCCTGATTCTGAGTAAGGTGGCCAAGTAATGCGCGAGTTCAATGGACGTCAGGACTGATATAAATGCAAAAATAGCAGCGTAATACGCGAGATCAACCGAAGTCTGACCTAAATAAGGTGGCAAAGTAATGCGCGAATTCTTAGTACAGAGTTTTTATATAAAGTGGCCAAGTAATGCGCGAGCTTATCGGACTCTGGCTTAAAATTATGTAGCCAAGTAATGCGCGAATTCTTAGTACAGAATTTTTATATATAAAGTGGCCAAGTAATGCGCGAGTTCAATGGACGTCAGGACTGATATAAATACAAAAATAGGCGCGTAATACGCGAGTTGAACGCAGTCTGACCTGAAAAGAGTGGCCAAGTAATGCGCGAATTCTTAGGGGTATAAGAATTTTTATAAAGTGGCCAAAAAATAATAATTAACACTTAGGGTCCTTAGACTCTGACCTGAATAAAGCGGCCAAGTAATGCGCGAGCACTTCGTACTCTAATTCTGAGTAAGGTGGCCAAGTAATGCGCGAGCACATCAAACTCTGATTCTGAGTAAGGTGGCCAAGTAGTGCGCGAGTTCAATGGACGTCAGGACTGATATAAATGCAAAAACAGCCGCGTAATACGCGAGATCAAACGAAGTCTGACCTAAATAAGGAGGCAAAGTAATGCGCGAATTTTTAGGACAGGATTTTTATATAAAGTGGCCAAGTAATGCGCGAGCTCTTCGGACTCTGGCTTAAAATTATGTGGCCAAGTAATTCGCGAGTTCAATGGACGCCAGGACTGATATAAATGCAAAAATAGCCGCCTTACTCAGAATCAGGATCTGATGTGCTCGCGCATTACTTGGCCACCTTACTGAAAATCTGAGTCCGAAGAGCTCGCGCATTACTTTGCACCTTATTTAGGTCAGACTTTGTTTGATCTCGCGTATTACGCGGCTTTTTGTGCATTTATATCAGTCCTGACGTCCATTGATCTCGCGAATTACTTGGCCACATAATTTTAAGCCAAAGTCCGAAGAGCTCGCGCATTACTTGGCCACTCTTTTCAGGTCAGACTGCGTTCAACTCTCGTATTACGCGCCTATTTTTGTATTTATATCAGTCCTGACGTCCATTGAACTCGCGCATTACTTGGCCACATAATTTTAAGCCAGAGTCCGAAGAGCTCGCGCATTACTTGGCCACTTTATATTAAAATTCTGTACTAAGAATTCTCGCATTACTTTGCCACCTTATTTAGGTCAGATTTCGTTTGATCTCGCGTATTACGCGGCTATTTTTGCATTTATATCAGTCCTGACGTCCGTTGAATTCGCGCATTAATTGGCCACCTTACTGAAAATCTGAGTCCGAAGTGCTCGCGCATTACTTGGCCGCATTATTCAGGTCAGAGTCTAAGGACCCTAAGTGTTAATTATTATTTTTTGGCCACTTTATAAAAATTCTTATACCCCTAAGAATTCGCGCATTACTTGGCCACTCTTTTCAGGTCAGACTGCGTTCAACTCGCGTATTACGCGCCTATTTTTGTATTTATATCAGTCCTGACGTCCATTGAACTCGCGCATTACTTGGCCACTTTATATATAAAAATTCTGTACTAAGAATTCGCGCATTACTTGGCTACATAATTTTAAGCCAGAGTCCGATAAGCTCGCGCATTACTTGGCCACTTTATATAAAAACTCTGTACTAAGAATTCGCGCATTACTTTGCCACCTTATTTAGGTCAGATTTCGTTTGATCTCGCGTATTACGCGGCTATTTTTGCATTTATATCAGTCCTGACGTCCATTGAACTCGCGAATTACTTGACCACATAATTTTAAGCCAGAGTCCGAAGAGCTCGCGCATTACTTGGCCACTTTATATAAAAATCCTGTACTAAGAATTCGCGCATTACTTTGCCTCCTTATTTAGGTCAGACTTTGGTTGACCTCGCTTATTACGCTGCTATTTTTGGATTTATATCAGTCCTGACGTCCATTGAACTCGCGCATTACTTGGCCACCTTACTCAGAATCAGGATCTGATGTGCTCGCGCATTACTTGGCCACCTTACTGAAAATCTGAGTCCGAAGAGCTCGCGCATTACTTTGCCACCTTATTTAGGTCAGACTTTGTTTGATCTCGCGTATTACGCGGCTTTTTGTGCATTTATATCAGTCCTGACGTCCATTGATCTCGCGAATTACTTGGCCACATAATTTTAAGCCAGAGTCCGAAGAGCTCGCGCATTACTTGGCCACTTTATATAAAAATCCTGTACTAAGAATTCGCGCATTACTTTGCCTCCTTATTTAGGTCAGACTTCGTTTGATCTCGCGTATTACGCGGCTATTTTTGCATTTATATCAGTCCTGACGTCCATTGAACTCGCGCATTACTTGGCCACCTTACTCAGAATCAGAGTCTGATGTGCTCGCGCATTACTTGGCCACCTTACTCAGAATTAGAGTCCGAAGTGCTCGCGCATTACTTGGCCATTTTTTATCAGTCTTAGAATCCGTAGTGCTACTGTATTAATTGGCCACTCTATTTAAGTCAGAGTTCGAATAACTCTCGTAATATTTTGCCACTTTACAACAGTCTTATAATCTGAAAAACTCGGACATCATACTTACAAACTTAATATTGTATTTTTCCGGGTTCCATTTATTAAGAATGAGAGGTTTCGAAAAACCAGGAAATTAATTTTTCGTGAATTTCCACTTTAGTTGCATTTTACTTTCTATATCCACAGAAATGTGTACAACTTTTATGACGTCGGGACCGTGTTGAGTGCCTTTCCTTACAGAGTTTTTCGAACATGTGGTGGGTCTTTGCTTTTGTCGGACGCTTGAGCACATAATAATCTCAAGTGCCGGGGACATTAAAATAAGGTTTTACTGTGTATAACCCTGGAACCTGACCTATCTGGAGAATGCTTTCTATACACGTCAAACTCTGAACACTAGTCTTCCTAAATACGACTTCTTCCCAAATCAGTTTTCTTTTAGCCATGTGGCAGAGTGGTGGACTTACTTTCGTCTGTCATCTCTGCGGCTTCGGAGAAAATACAAAATAAAAATTTTTCCGTACCAATTACATCGTTCTTATTGTTTTAACTTCAGTTTCCTTTACTTCTGGTGCTCGTGAATGTGTGTGGTTTGCTGTGCGTGCTTTACCAAGGATCCACGTTATATTCTCCATCGTGTTGTTTCTTTCTTTGGTGAAATAATTGTGTTTATATATGTGCCCTTGAGAGAGTGCGTTCCGCGGTCGCATTTTTCACGGTTCCTGTGGGAGAGGATTACTCGTTGGAACAGTTTTTGGAACGGCCTGGTTCCTTCACACCTAGGAACTCGCTTACCCATAAGTCTTTCCGCATGTTTACTCTATCTTTTTCTAATATCAATAAGCAAAGGAAAAAAAGAAAAAAACAAAAAATACAATAATTATTAAGTTGCATGTCTTAGTTAATAAATATTTAAAGGTTACTATTAAGCTAATTGGCACTGAAGAGGGCCCCCATTTGTGGCCGAAACGTTTGCCTTTTGTATTTTTTATGTGTTCTATCACTTAATTAAAAAAATAAATCCGTATCAAAACTGACCCCATGCCAAATTAACTATTACAAAATTATTATTGTGGGTCAATAAAACATTGAACATGTACGGAAACATGTCACGATATAATCCCTTTTTTTCTCTTTGTAATTAAACTATACAAGAAGCTAGCGCGACGTACGTTTAGTTTTTTAAAAGCACTATTATAATATATGTGGAACATATGTACATATTTTGGATGAGTGTTCTAAATTAAAAGTATGTTCAATGCTTAAGTTGTGTTTTCATTTTTATGTCCTTTTTGGGCTCTAAGGTTATTAGTTTTTCTTTCTTACGTTATGAAAACTTTAAACGCGTTTTCCTCATAACTAACTTTTTCAAATCAGCAAGACACGCCATTTTAACAATTTACATTTTATATAACAATTTTCAACCGATTGGCACGAATCTAGTTTTAAATAAAATATTATTTAATTATCTAGTAGAGTACATATGATTTTTAAGATTGGTTGACAATTGTTTATTTGTTCAATAAATTAAGGTCGCTTTTTTAGTCAAAAGTCGTGTGTTACATTCAAATGCTCACCATTTTTGCATAAATGAATATTTTTTTATAATCTTGCGTACTTTACTGGGCAATCTCGTATTTTTTAACAAAAATATTTTTATTATGAAGTTAATATATTAGTTAATAAACCATAAATGTTATCTGCTTTACGTTTTATTATCTACCTGAAAATAAATAATAAAAATGACACTATTTCTAAAAGCTCAAAGGTGATGAAACCCCTTAACATGAAGAAATTGCTCGTTTCGTAGCCAGAAAATAAAATTTTTACAATAAAATTCTGCAAACCAGTGGAGATAAATTTTTTTTGCTTTACAAGTTATCTGAGTTTTGTTTTAAAAATAGTAAGAAGTAAGATAAAGGAACGTACGCTTGTGACGTACTTCCACTTTTTACAGTAGTTAACACAAAACAATAGTGTACAGATTTAACGCTTTGTTCTTATATTAGATAAAATATTCAATTCGCTTAAAGTCAGGTACAAGGTTGTCATATTGTGGTTTCCTAAAAGAATTTTATTTTCTGTTTTTCTTCCAAAAACCAAAAAACTTTTGAAATTTAAAAAATGTCTGTTCCAAAAGAAAATTTTGTATAAAGAGATTTCGAATCTATATTTATACATTTTGAAGCACACATAAGAATTTTTGTGGGAAAAGGAACGATTTTTTTCGTTTCAATTGGATGAAATTTATAGAATTTTTATGGTCGGAATCGATGAACAAACAGTTAATTTATCTATTTTTGGAAATAATTCCACCAATCAAATTCTATAATTTTTATCTGATTCGCGCTTTTGATGACTGATTTAAAATTAAATTGTCCCATTCATTCATATAATTATTTACCTCTTTAATTTGCTATTTACTTCTTAGTATTTGTCACTTTGACAATTTTAGACTAAATCTTCACCTTAATAATTATTTCTACCTGTGTAAATATTAAATATTTATTAGCACATGTTTAGTTTATTGTTTTATTTATTATATTTATTTTATTTATTATTTATTCTACTGTTCGAGCGCCTAACCGATTATTGCACTGGGGCCCTTAAATGGCTAACAGGGTACTTCACTGGAAAGTACACGGAGAAAAATATTTATCTCAAATTAAAAAAATATTTGGAAACTAATGATAACATTCTAAATCGTCGTATTTTTTCTAATTATTCACATTTATTAAGAGCTTTTGGAAAATTGATTACAAATTATTACAGATAAAAGTTTACTGCAAACCAATCCAACACCTCACCGATAACTAAATACAATTATTATTTATTATTGTTAGGACACAGGCATTTCAAATACACGGAAAGAAATTCTTCATGAAAATTACCAAATTGAATGGGAGCACATGATAATCTCTGGAAGTTCTTCTTTTTACATTTTCCTCACAAAAATGAGCAGGTATTAGTTTTATGTAAAAAATGACTTTCCAAATTTTCATTATACCCGTGTGGAAATTGCCCCGGTTAGCCCCATTACAAAAAGGTTTCTGGCCGGATCCCTGTCGGGCAATCTCAGGCTGTATTGCATGGCCGGGAACTGGGTGGGATTCGTCCGGGCTGACTCGTGACCAGACCGGGTCAAATCGGGAACCAACAGAATCAACCCAGGATGAAGTTCATTGTCAGAAATTGACCGGGAACTAGTCGGGCACTAGTCAAGTACCTTGGTGAAAGTCTCGGATTGGGAATTTATTCCAAACCAATGCGACCCATTCAGAAATCTGTTTCTGAACCAATCCGAGTTATTCCGAAAAAATCCGAAGCCAGTTGCAATTCGTATTGATCAGAGGCCCTTTTAAAATCAATTCGAACTCTTAATCCGAATAAATCCGACCGATCCGAATCAGTCCAAACTTTCAATCCGAATGGATCCGAATGAATCCGAAATTGACCGGATCTATTCGGATTGAAATTTCAGATTGATTTTGAACTGGCTTCGGGTTGATTCGGATTGGAAATTTGCTTTGGAGTCATTCGGAATAACTTGGTTTACTTCGGAATCAGATTCCGGAATGGCTCGGAATAGTGCGGATTGACTCGGAATGAATTTTAATGCGGAACTTTCGCCAGGGTGAACCTATATGATGTTTAAAATGTTTTTTAAATTTTCAAAAGTGTTACGGAGTAGATTTCCCTAAGGGCATGTGTTCGGGTTCTTTGAACCATTTAGCGAAAGCGCGGTCTTTGTCGTTTGTTTTCTTTTGTGTTCGTTTACTTATCTTAGTAGGCTCTGCACTGACCTTTAAGGTTAACGTCGAGCAGGTTTCAAAATTAATTACCCTCTCCCACGACGTTCGGTTGGGATGTCTAGTTATGGGACTTCCCTTTGGGTTTTTGTTTAAAATGGGGGAGATTTAATCACATTTCACCCTTGGAAACTAGAGGGATCCTCGACAGGACAGTGAAACGTGCCAGTACTTTTCTCTTCTTGAAAAAAGGCTTGTGGATTACGCGTGTGCCCCTGTGGATTGTGTACGAAGTGGGTAACAGTGTTCAGTGTCCGAAGAATATTCGAAGCGGATTGAGTGAATTTTGAAATGTTTTGACAGCGCTCTGAGCATTGTCCTAAGCAATGCCAAAGATTGGCAGAGTGAACGAAGAAAGCGAATTGCCAGAAGAGCTATGTCAATTAATCGCATTAAAAGGCCACGTCGTCAAGAAGAAAGTGAAACTGACAGTGAATTGTAATTTAAAATTATTACTGCGATTAAAAAGTATATTAATGAGTTTATTCCAAAATAATTTGTAATAATCACTAATTATTATCCATCCTCTAATAATATTCAAACTAATTTTAATGCTACTAAGAACCCCCCTAAAAAACAGCCACAAAAGGGCCGGGTATCCCGGCCGGTTCCTGAACAGCCTTTATGTCGGGAACATAATCAAACCAGCGTGACGTTTCTGGTGGGTTCCTGATCGGATAGCCCGACCGGTTCCCGACCAGCCTTCATGTCGGGAAAATGACCAAACCAGCGTGACGTTTCTGGCGGGTTCCTGGTCGGATAGCCCGACCTGTTCCCGGTTACAACTAGGGCTATCCGTCCGGATCTCGATCAGTTTCCGGGTTCGATTTCCACACGGGTAATACTAAATTCAACTAGCAAATTCATGTGAACAATTTGGTTCAGTTTCTACATGTTTGCGTCCAAAATACATAAAATTTTATTTTTAAAATTTAAGAAATGCTAGAGAATAAGATGAAAACGGACGTAGATAGACTACTTTTGGCTTTGACAATGGAAAAAAATTTCTAAAATATTTTGTGAAATTGAACTTTTTTAAATTTCAAAACCAAATTCACTGAGAAAAAAATGTATGCAACAAAACTTCTTTTGTTGTCCTAACAAAACATTTTTTTGTCCTGACAAAACAAACATTTTGTTTAAGTAAGCAAAATTTTATTGATATAGCAAAATGTTTTTTTGGTACAACAAAAGAATTTTTTTGCATAAATACTGACAAAATATTTTTGTTGATTTGACAAAACTGTCTTCTCAGTGTGTAGACTATCTACGACCGTTTTTAACTTCTCTACAATTACTCCAATTTTGGAAACAAAATTTTATGTTCTTTGGACACAAACATGTAGAAACCCAAAATCAATAAAATTTGCTAATTTTGGAAATATCCCATGCCCGTAAGGAACACATTCTCTTCATGACAATCATGCTTTGCACTCGATTTTCTGTATTCATTTCTGTAACTTTTTAATAATTTACATAATTAAACAAATTTATCTTCTTCCAAATATCTCAAAAAGGAAAAAAATCCGTAAACTTTATTTGAGCAAACGATTTTGCATTCACAGCTAAATATTTAGATATTAAAACCGAATACATAAGATACTTGTCACATAGTTGAATATCGCTATATATATTGCATGATCATGAATATCCATTTTTCTCCGAGAATTCAGTCTCTAGACTGATTCAGATTTTGAAAATATTGATTGAAGATCTTTATAGATCCTTGGTTTGAAAAATATAATTTTTAAAAGTTTTAAGAATTTAACTCATACAAATATTAATTCTTTTGTTGTTAAAGACGCCACGCTGAGTCCAAGATAAGTATTCAAATTCAGCTGTCGCAAGAGGAGGTATCTCCGCTGTTAGGTGCCTGAGAAGGTTATATAAAGGCAGAGTGCAAAAATCTTTGCAAATTGTTTATTAAAAAGTTCTTAAAGCATTAACAATGTTTCGTATCTTGCTGGCTACGCTAGTTGTCTGGAACGCTTTAGGAGATGGTAAATACCTATATCAAAATTTTAATATGCTTGTAAAGAATTTAGAGTATTTGTTTCTTTGCTTTTTTATTTATTTTTATTGAAAAGTTACTAAATTAAATAAGAATGTATATATTGGTGTTTCATAATATAAAAATCTATTAATTTTAATTTACCACTTGTTTGACGAAATTCGCTTGAATTTGAACAACAAAAGTAAAACGAATGTATTGCGTTATTAGTAAATTTTGATAGTGTGATAAATTCGGAAGAGATTTTTTTCCATGTAGCCACATCCGAACAAAATTGAGAAAATAAGAGCATTTTTTGTGCTTTTGAAAAAATACAAAAAACCAATACTGGTTTCTGATAGTGCCCATAAATCTCTACTGATTATCCTAATAACATTTTTCGTCTAAACTAAGATTAGGAAATAACACCATTTTTTCATAAGATGTATATTTCTCTTTTTAATTTAAAAAAATACTATTGAAAATCAAAAATTCAATTTTTTAACAATAATACATGAAATACGAAAAAAACGTAAAAATGAAAAATTGTTTGTTTTCATAAGATCTACAAATTTTGTCTGACGTAGTTTTTGATAAAACGTATATTTTTCATTTTAATGTAAAAAAATACGATTAAAATTAAACAATTCCATTTTTAACTAAAATATGTGAGATTCAAAATAAACGTTAAAATAAAAAATTCTTTCTTAAAACCATTCTACAAATTATGTTCCTTTTCGAGATATTAAGAAGAAGATAAATTTTTTTTAATCATGTAAATTATTAAAAAGTTACAGAAATTTACACAGAAAATCGAGCGCGAAGTGCGAGTGTCATGATCATAATGTGTTCCTTAAGGTTGCTGGAGCCTTAAGCAAATTGAATTTCCTTTTTCAATTGAAATGTCTTGAGTTTCACTAGACAGTTGATTACTTAATAGTAAGTCAAAGCTAGTAAGAAAACATTCGTAAGGGATATAGTGAAAGTGCCATTTTTAAATTTCAAATTGACATGTTTGATAACATGTCTATTATTCTATTGACCCAAATTCATATAATGTTTGTTCATTTCATTGGCATAGGGTCAGTTTCTTCTTATTTTCTTTGATTAAAATTATTATTACATTTAAAAATGCGCAGAAAGAATGAAAGCCAAACGTTTCGGCCACATATGCGGGCCCTCTTCAGTGCCATAAATTCTGAGACTAATTCAAAATTTCTGTAAAAAATTACTATATTTTAGATAATTAAAAAAGAATTATCATAAAAAGTAAAAACTTATCTCATAGCTTGCAATTTAAAATGAAGTAGTCCAATATGCAGCATCACGAATTGAAAAATTGAAGTTCACTATGAATAAAAACCGGATAAAATGAAAAAATATAAAAGATTTTGCACACGAACCGACCGGAATTTTTTTTTTTTCATTCAAAAAATGTTTTTTATTAAAGAATGATGCCAAATTGGTTCACAATGGCAAAACGCGAACAAGTTTTACATTCATGAAAACTTCTCGTTAAGACTTTAATACCGGCGTCTCTCACAGAATGATCTGAACTGTTTTAAAAACCGACTCGGGACATGTGGCTTTGCTGAACGAAAATTTTTTTCCTATAAGCAATCCTGAGAGGTTCTTTTCCTCCATGAAGAAGACTAATGTCCTGTACTTAGTTAAGTAATTCGAGACGTTTATAAATCGTTTTCTTGAAAAATAAACGCCTTCGTCCACTCGTGAAAATCATCATAAACGTCTCGAATTTCTTAACTAAGTACAGGACAGTAGTCTCCTTCAAGGAGGAAAAGAACCTCTCAGGATTGCTTATAGGAAAAAAATTTTCGGTCAGCAAAGCCACATGTCCCGAGTCGGTTTTTAAAACAGTTTAGATCATTCTGTGAGAGACGCCGGTATTAAAGTCTTAACGAGAAGTTTTCATGAATGTAAAACTTGTTCGCGTTTTGCCATTGTGAACCAATTTGGCATCATTCTTTAATAAAAAACATTTTTTGAATGAAAAAAAAAATTCCGGTCGGTTCGTGTGCAAAATCTTTTATATTTTTTCATTTTATCCGGTTTTTATTCATAGTGATCTTCAATTTTTCAATTCGTGATGCTGCATATTGGACTACTTCATTTTGAATTGCAAGCTATGAGATAAGTTTTTAATTTTTATGATAATTCTTTTTTAATTATCTAAAATATAGAAATTTTTGACAGAAATTTTGAATTAGTCTCAGAATTTATGGCACTGAAGAGGGCCCGCATATGTGGCCGAAACGTTTGCCTTTCATTCTTTCTGCGCATTTTTAAATGTAATAATAATTTTAATCAAAGAAAATAAGAAGAAACTGACCCTATGCCAATGAAATGAACAAACATTATTCGTAAGGGACTTGCTAGTTATTTGTATGTTTAATTATTACAAGCTAAACTAGAGTATAAAACTTGTCCAGTTTCCCCCGTGATTAACTTTTGAATAATTTTTGTAAGTAATTGTTGAGGCATTTGAAAGCGAGAACTTGGTATCATTTCATTTAATGTATGCGTACTAAAAATACAAGTTAAATATCAACTTAAAATTATTGCTTTATTTTCCAAATTTTTCTACTGAGGGGGCAAATATGTAAAATTATATCTGTAGTTAATTAGCAAATTAAAAATTATGCAAATATTTATTTGAAAACCTAAAGTAATAAGCTAAAAAATGAAACGAACCCGAAATCGATTTGATTATTTCAACCGGAGATAATGAATTTTAAGTACAAGGTGATTTAGTATTTTATCCAATTTTATCAAAAGTTTAAGTTGATATATTTCTCGAAAAATTTTTTTTTACGAAAACTCCTATACACGTATTGGTTAACTTATTGAAAAAAAGCTATAAAAAAATTTTTATGCAAATCTAAATTCTGAACTTAAAATGGGTGTACAATTTGTAAAAGAATGCCCCATATTGAAGAATGGACCGAAAAAGGGAATGAAACAGAAGCCGAGTGAAGAGGTTTCGTAAAAAGAGACAAATTAGCCAAAAGTATCAGTATGATTACGGTAAGTATTCATTGCAATACGACTATATTTTATAGGTTATGACATTAGTTTTTCAATAAAATTCGCAATTTACCTTGTTCTTTTTTTGAGCCAATATGTTGCACGAGCATATCACGTACAATTTTTATATTAATCTTCAAAGTCCTTTGATTGCTTTCTTACTTAACCCTTTAAGGGCCAAAATGGCATAAACGATACACCGGTCTTTGAGGCCGTGTAACTTATGCTATTCGCGACTGAAAAAATTGAGATGGACATATGTGAGAATTTCAAGACGTGCCCTTTCCAATAGTAAATACGAAATTGATCTAAAAAATTATTAATTATAACAATATTCAGTTTAAAATGAAAAGCACGATTTTTTCGATCTTTTTTTTTTTTGAAAGCGAGTTTTGAAAGGTCTCCCGGTCTGTCATCGACCTGGAACATTTTTAACCGGTGGAATAAATGTCTGAACTTTAAGAAGGTGTGGTTTAGAGATTAATTTTTCACTTTTGTCTTTACAAAATGGCGCCCGAATTACAAAATTTTCACGAATAAATTCAGGATTTTTTTTGTCTAAAAATATGAACAAACCGAGAAAATTACCAAGAATAAAAAGTTCTTAAAATTGGTCAAAGAATACATACAAATTTTTTCAAGTTGATTTGAGCAATTTTTTTATTTTCAGACGTATTCTTTGAGTGATTCTAAAAACTTTTCATTCTTGGTAATTTTCTCGGTTTGTTTATATTTTCTGACAAAAAAAATCCTGAATTTATTCGTGAAAATTTTGTAATTCGGGCGCCATTTTGTAAAGACATTAGTGAAAAATTAATCTCTAAACCACAACTTCTTAAAGTTCAGACATTTATTCCACCGGTTAAAAATGTTCCAGGTCGTTGACAGACCAAGAAACCTTTCAAAACTCGCTTTCAAAAAAAAAAAAGATCGAAAAAATCGTGCTTTTCATTTTAAACTGAATATTGTTATAATTAATAATTTTTTAGATCAATTTCGTATTTACTATTGGAAAGGGCACGTCTTGAAATTCTCACATATGTCCATCTCAATTTTTTCAGTCGCGAATAGCATAAGTTACACGGCCTCAAAGACCGGTGTATCGTTTATGCCATTTTGGCCCTTAAAGGGTTAATCTATAAATTCCTCGGAATCCCGCATAAGTTTTTGTTACCTGGTTTTCAAAAGCCTTTTTGTATTCTCATTTTTGGTATTACACTGAGAGAAATCTGCTTTGGTTCCTGTGCACATAGCACATAAATTTTTTGTACAGTAGTTGCCTTGACCAAAAAAGTTGAGAGAAGCTACTACTTTTATAGTTATCATGATAGAAATTTGAACTTTTTTGTGCATTCTGTTGTTGTGACCAAAGTTGATGATTAGAATGAGCTTTATACGTACCCCAGCGGTTAGTACACGTACATTTTCTTTATGTGTACTGCCAAGCTCCTTTGGTTACTACAACCGCAGCGTTCGCTGTTGCGCTAGACAAATCAAGTATAACTTTCATTGAAAGATATGCAGCCTAAGTTGAATCCTGCCAATTCTCGTTCTCGATTCCTGGACTATATTTCACCGTGCCAAGCATTATCAGGTAAATAATTCTATTATAAATATAGTTTGACAATTCTTTCTAAATGATAAACGATTTTGTTCAGGGACAATGCAATGCGTTCCAATTTTGCTGTCTCGTCGTATTTTGTCAAAACTATAGTCAGTCAAAAAAAGTTTATGATGATGAAAAAAGTGACAATTTTTTAACTTAATCGACAGCGAAAGTTATCATAAATATCATTATACCGGATTATTTTTCTTAGATCTTTTCGGTGAAACTTTATTTTTTTCTCATCAAATTGAATTTGTATTTTGATAACTAAGAGAACCATACCTATAACCTTAAAAATAATTTTGGCTGGGTATTTACTGTCCGTAGACTTAGTCATTTTAACTAAACTCTATGCGCGGCTTTACGATGGACTTTGGTTCCTATAACCGCAGCGCTATGGTATTTCAAGTACCAGAATCGTGGTCTCAGTAACCTTCCTTGCAGTTGAAGTAAACACTTTTCCAATGTATGACAGCCACTACCATGATTGTCATGAGAACTTTAAAATTTTTGTAAAGACGATTTTAACAAAAAAACTTTGGTCAGTGAAACCTAAAATTTCTCTCTGTGTAGGTTCTTATATATAACGGTTTTTGTAACATTTCTGTGTCGTTTTAATAATTTAGATCATTAATAAAAATCTATTTTTTTTCAAATATCTCTAAAAGGAAAACAAATATAAAACTGTTTTTAAAATTTATTTTGTATTTCACATATTTTGGTTAAAAACTTACATTTTTGATTTTCAATATTGTTTTTTTAAAACCAAAACATAAAATATAGATCCTGTCGAAAAATGTTCAAATTAGAATTTGTAGACCTCATTTAGTCAAATAATTCTCTATCTTAACATTTTTTATCTTATCCCACACACGGAGAAAATGAAACGAGCGAACGCGCTGTTTCTTACACGTAAATAAGGTGGCCAAGTAATGCGCGAGCTCTTCGGACTCTGGCTTAAAATTATGTGGCCAAGTAATTCGCGAGTTCAATGGACGTCAGGACTGATATAAATACAAAAATAGGTGCGTAATACGCGAGTTGAACGCAGTCTGACCTGAAAAGAGTGGCCAATTAATGCGCGAATTCTTAGGGGTATAAGAATTTTTTTTTATAAAGTGGCCAAAAAATAATAATTAACACGTAGGCTCCTTAGACTCTGACATGAATAAGGCGGCCAAGTAATGCGCGAGCACTTCGGACTCAGATTTTCAGTAAGAAGGCCAAGTAATGCGCGAGTTCAATGGACGTCAGGACTGATATAAATACAAAAATAGCCGCTTAATACGCGAGTTGAACGAAGTCTGACCTGAAAAGAGTGGCCAAGTAATACGCGAATTCTTAGGGGTATAAGAATTTATATAAAGTGGCCAAAAAAATAATAATTAACACTTAGGGTCCTTAGACATTGACCTGAATAAAGCGGCCAAGTAATGCGCGAGCACTTCGGACTCTGGCTTAAAGTTATGTGGCCAAGTAATGCGCGAGTTCAACGGACGTCAGGACTGATATAAATACAAAAATAGCCGCGTAATACGCGAGATCAAACGAAGTCTGACCTAAATAAGGTGGCAAAGTAATGCGTGGATCCTTAGTACAGAATTTTTATATAAAGTGGCCAAGTAATGCGCGAGTTCAATGGACGTCAGGACTGATATAAATACAAAAATAGCCGCTTAATACGCGAGTTGAACGAAGTCTGACCTGAAAAGAGTGGCCAAGTAATGCGCGAATTCTTAGGGGTATAAGAATTTTTATAAAGTGGCCAAAAAATAATAATTAACACTTAGGGTCCTTAGACTCTGACATGAATAAAGCGGCCAAGTAATGCGCGAGCACTTCGGACTCTGACTTAAAGTTTTTTGGCCAAGTAATGCGCCAATTCTGAGGGGTATAAGAATTTTTATAATGTGGTCAAAAAATAATAATTAACACTTAGGGTCCTTAGACTCTGACCTGAATAAAGCGGCCAAGTAATGCGCGAGTTCAATGGACGTCAGGACTGATATAAATGCAAAAATAGCCGCGTAATACGCGAGATCAAACAAAGTCTGACCTAAATAAGGTGGCAAAGTAATGCGCGAATTCTTAGTACAGGATTTTTATATAAAGTGGCCAAGTAATGCGCGAGCTCTTCGGACTCTGGCTTAAAATTATGTGGCCAAGTAAGGCGCGAGTTCAATGGACGTCAGGACTGATATAAATGCACAAAAAGCCGCGTAAAACGCGAGATCAAACAAAGTCTGACCTAAATAAGGTGGCAAAGTAATGCGCGAATTCTTAGGGGTATAAGAATTTTTATAAAGTGGCCAAAAAATAATAATTAACACGTAGGCTCGTTATACTCTGACCTGAATAAAGCGGCCAAGTAATGCGCGAGCACTTCGGACTCTGACTTAAAATTATGTGGCCAAGTAATTCGCGAGTTCAATGGACGTCAGGACTGATATAAATACAAAAAATAGCCGCGTAATACGCGAGTTGAACGAAGTCTGACCTGAAAAGAGTGGCCAAGTAATGCGCGAGTTCAATGGACGTCAGGACTGATATAAATGCAAAAATAGCCGCATAATACGCGAGATCAAACGAAGTCTGACCTAAATAAGGTGGCAAAGTAATGCGCGAATTCTTAGTACAGGATTTTTATATAAAGTGGCCAAGTAATGCGCGAGCTCTTCGGACTCTGGCTTAAAACTATGAGGCCAAGTAATTCGCGAGTTCAATGGACGTCAGGACTGATATAAATACAAAAATAGGTGCGTAATACGCGAGTTGAACGCAGTCTGACCTGAAAAGAGTGGCCAATTAATGCGCGAATTCTTAGGGGTATAAGAATTTTTTTTTATAAAGTGGCCAAAAATTAATAATTAACACTTAGGGTCCTTAGACTCTGACCTGAATAAAGCGGCCAAGTAATGCGCGAGCACTTCGGACTCTGATTTACAGTAAGGTGGCCAAGTAATTCGCGAGTTCAATGGACGTCAGGACTGATATAAATACAAAAAATAGCCGCGTAATACGCGAGTTGAACGAAGTCTGACCTGAAAAGAGTGGCCAAAGTAATGCGCGAATTCTTAGGGGTATAAGAATTTTTATAAAGTGGCCAAAAAATAATAATTAACACGTAGGCTCGTTATACTCTGACCTGAAAAAAGCGGCCAAGTAATGCGCGAACACTTCGGACTCTGACTTTCAGTAAGGTGACTAAGTAATGCGCGAGTTCAATGGACGTCAGGACTGATATAAATGTAAAAATAGCCGCGTAATACGTGAGATCAAACGAAGTCTGACCTAAATAAGGTGGCAAAGTAATGCGCGAGCTCTTCGGACTCTGGCTTAAAATTATGTGGCCAAGTAATGCGCGAGTTCAATGGACGTCAGGACTAATATAAATACAAAAATAGCCGCGTAATACGCGAGTTGAACGAAGTCTGACCTGAAAAGAGTGGCCAAGTAATGCGCAAGCTCTTCGGACTCTGATTTAAAGTTTTTTGGCCAAGTAATGCGCCAATTCTTAGGGGTATAAGAATTTTTATAATGTGGTCAAAAAATAATAATTAACACTTAGGGTCCTTAGACTCTGACCTGAATAAAGCGGCCAAGTAATGCGCGAACACTTCGCATTCTGGCTTAAAATTATGTGGCCATGTAATGCGCGAGTTCAATGGACGTCAGGACTGATATAAATACAAAAATAGCCGCGTAATACGCGAGTTAAACGAAGTCTGATCTGAAAAGAGTTCTTTTAGTCTGTTTTTAAGGAATCGTTTCGTTTGACCTATATAGACAGCCTTGCAGTCATTCCCTTTGCAAGGAACGCTGTAGACGACGTTAGAAGATTGATCTTTGGGTATTTTGTCCTTGGTTGGTATGAAGATCGTTTTTAGGTTTTTTTGGTTTTTGTACGCAGTGTTTATGTTGTAGCTATGTAAGATTCCTGATATTCTCTCTGACAGAACTTCAACGTAAGGGATACTAATGAAGGGTTTGTTTTCTGTGTTTATGTCGGCCTGATTGTTACCTAATCGTGTCTTATGTTCAAGGGTAAGAAGTCTTAGATTTATAATCTCTTGCGTGAACTGTTGTGGATAGTCATTTTCTAGTAGTGTATCTATAATTAGTTTAAGGTTGTTTTTGTGAAATTCTTTATCTGAAAGTAGAATTGCCCTGTCAACTAAGTTGTTTACAACACTTTTCTTGTATCTGAGGGGGTGATGGGAATTAAAGTTAAGGTATCTTCCAGACCAAGTCGGTTTCCTATACCAATTGAAAGAAAGTTTTTGATTCTGTTTCCTAGTCATAGTGACATCTAGAAAATTAATAGCACCATTTATCTCTTTTTCTAGGGTGAATTCAATATTGAGGGAATTGTTGTTGAAGATTTGCAAAATGTGGTTCACTTGTGTGTCAGGAACCACGATAAGAATATCGTCTACGTATCGAAAGTAAACAGGTACTTCAAAATCAAGATTAGAGAGCCTGTCTTTTTGAAGGTCATCCATCACTATATCTGCAAGGACGGGGGAGAAAGGAGAACCCATTGGTAATCCGCGTTTTTGAAAATAGGTGGTGCCATCGAAATTAAATTCTGTGCTATCCAAGCATAATCGCAACCCTTCTTCATATTCCTTCCATGGCAATGATACTTTGCGACGAATCTCTTCCCATCTATTTTTTACAGCAGAGATGGCTGCTTCCTTGGGTATATTTGTGAAAAGGGACACTACATCCAAGGAGGCGAGAACAAAATTATCAGGGACACTAACATTTTTAAGTTTCTGGACTAGTTCGAAACTGTTAATGATTTTTGATTTTGGTGGCGTGGTGCTTTTAGATATGGTAGTGCTAAAGAAGGATGCTAGATTGTAGGCAGGACTGCCTACATAAGATACAATGGGTCTAATGAGGTTGCCTTCTTTATGGATTTTGGGTAATCCGTAGAATCTGGAGGGAACAGCATTAGAAGACTTTAAATCCTTAGCTAACAGGTTGTTGATTAATTTTTTGTTTTCCCATGTTTTGACTAGACAATTTACTTTATTTTGTATTTTGGTTGTAGTGTCCTTGGGGCGGACTTTGTATGTGTTTTCATCTTTTAGAAGGTTCAATACTTTCTCGTTGTAATCTGTTCGCGTCAAGGCTACTGTGGTGTTACCTTTGTCTGCCCTAGTAAAAACTATGTCCGGGTTATTTTTTACGAAATCCCTAGCTTCTTTAATTTTTTTAACAGGTTGTACGAATTTAGATTTGTGTTCATTCCCATTTTTCTTAAAATTATTAACGACGTTAGCAACTTTTAAGCGCAATTCATCTTGAGATTCAGGATCAATTTTATTAATGTTAGATTCGATCTCCGCGATTATATTATATGTAGGAATTTCCCGTTTTTTTATAGTAACACCGAAATTTATTCCTAAGCTAGCTATTTTTGCGACATTCTCTGGAATTTGGTTTCCTGTTAAATTTTTGAACCACTTTTGGTTAAGTTTACTGTTGGAAACGGTCTTTTTATTGCAATCAAGAGACCTTATCAGTAAGTCGAGTTTTTTTTTGCATTTAAATTTGCTTTCTTCAAAACGGCGGGAGACTTTGTTTACTCTATCTTTTTCTAATATCAATAAGCAAAGGAAAAAAAGAAAAAAACAAAAAATACAATAATTATTAAGTTGCATGTCTTAGTTAATAAATATTTAAAGGTTACTATTAAGCTTATTGGCACTGAAGAGGGCCCCTATTTGTGGCCGAAACGTTTGCCTTTTGTATTTTTTATGTGTTCTATCACTTAAAAAAATAAATCCGTATCAAAACTGACCCCATGCCAAATTAACTATTACAAAATTATGATAATAATATTTGTGTATGTGTTTCCACTGAAACCTCCCCTCTTCTGAGTGCCCAAAGTTCTCCACTCTATCTTCCTCTTGCTTCGCACGCATTAGAAAAAGACACCACAATCCATAACCCGGAGACGTCCCTTCTGAAGGTCAAACTTTTTGGTGGAGTGAGTGATTTTTCATATAGTGGTTTTCAGATTCACATATTCATTGTTTCGCTTCGAAACTTTGATATAGTAAATTTCAAATTCTCGTAGGTTTTATAGCAGTTAGTAAAACATATATTCCATTTATTCAAACGAAAATATTAATTTCGCCGCTTGAAAACCACTATATTAATTTCTGATACGTAAACCCTGTTTGCCTCACTTTTAAACGATATTATACTAAAATATGATTCACTTTTACGATTTATTCTAACGAAAAGTTTCTCAGTGTAAAGGGTTTTCCAATAGGGACATAACAATTTTATCTATGAATAAAACACAGAAATATTTGAGATATTAAGTTTAAATTTATTGTGGGTGTAGTGCAAGCATTACATTTTATGAATGAAATTCGATACCGGTCATATGACCACCACGAGCCCGTTTACAGCGGTCGATTCTTTGGATCCAATTTTCCACCACTCTGGCACACATTTCGACCGGAACGTTGGCAATTTCGCGTTGGATGTTGTCTTTGAGGTCGTCCTAAGTTGCTGGCTTGTTGGCATAGACCAGTGACTTGATATGGCCCCATAAAAAGAAATCCAATGGCGTTAGATCGCATGAACGAGACGGATATTCGACCGGACCATTTCTCGAGATAACACGTTCACCGAATTTGCCTTTCAATAAATCGATTGTGACGCGTGCTGTGTGGCCAGTGGCACCGTCTTGTTGAAACCACATATCGTTGATGTCAAGTTCATTCAATTCTGGTCACAAATAATCTTCCAACATAGCACGATAGCGCTCTCCATTGACGGTAACATGACGGTCGTTTTCATCCACGAAAAAATACTACCAGGTTTAATTTCTACAACAAGAGACTTCTAAAAAAATAATTCGAGTGTCATCATAAATTTCTGTTCTTAACTAAACTTCCCCGAAAAAGATGTATTTTCAACACTTGCTTTAAGATCATAATTTTTAAATCATTTTAATATTTAATTTTAATTACTAAATAATTATCAGTATTTAGTAAATATATTTCAAATCTTTGACGGTATAATTTGATCACCTCAACAAAAATTAAACACTTAGTGTCATCTCTGTTGATTTATTCTATATAAAAAAACAAATTTCTTTAACGGCTTGATGCTATTTCACATAGTAAACAAACAGAAATAAATAAACATGTAACAGTTGCCGCTTGACAGATACGAGTAAACTTGTACACATATTTATTTGTTGTCTTTCAAAAGTGGATTATTTTGATGGCAAATTGGTAGTCAGTTTGATCAGTGAAGGTTTACTGTATGATGAATTATTGAAACGATAAGACGACGAGATCTTTAAATAACCCATCCAAAAATCTTAAATTTCTATTACACTGAGAAAAAAAAACATGACTCAGTAGCGTCCGGAAAGGAGTGGTTCATGTCCGAAGACGAAAATTGAAAATAGACATCACTGTGTCCTCGCTAGACATGAACCACTCATGTCCAGAGCGTACACACCATAGTCTTAGGCATTAATAACGCAGACAGGACTCAGCCCTGTCTAGACAGTAGCAAAGATATTATTATCTTTGACAGTAGTCAGTCATGTCCAGCACCGGATCGACAACGCGCTAAACATTACTGTATATTGTGTCAGTGTTTGAATGTGGAAAGTTTCGTCGATTGTGTCTATTGATGATTAGCAGCAAAAATTTTCAAATATAAAGTGAAAAAGTACACTAAATTTAGTGCCACGTGTTTTTCATGATTATTGAGTTTCGAGAGCACAATTCCAATCATGGAAACGAGAGGTAAGTTCAAAATTCCTCCTATAACCTCACTTTTTTGACATATGCCAATTCTTGTTAATGACAGAATCATTGGAATATTCGCCGAGGACGGACATTTCTACAAAATAATAATTAACAATTTATGAGCAAAGCAGAATTGGCATATGTCAAAAAAGTGAGGTTATGGGTGGAATTTCGAACTTACCTCTCGTTTCCATGATTGGAATTGTGCTCTCGAAACTGAATAATTATGAAAAATACGTGGCACTAAATTTAGTGTACTTTTTCACTTTATATTTGAAAATTTTTGCTGCTAATCATCAATAGACACAATCGACGAAACTTTCCACATTCAAAAACTGACACAATTTACAGCAGCCCCCTGCATCTCTGAGTTGAAAATGACAAGAATTGTGACTGGCTGCCATGGTGGCGCTGACTGTTCATTGGGCCGACTTACACGAAAATCACATTACAAAACATAGTTTTTTAAGCTTTTCTCTGTAAATTTTCAAATTTTCGAGTTCTTGAACGGTAGTGAGATAAAGTTCACGAGTTTAGAAACAAATTTCCAAGAAAATTGATGTAAAAAATGGTAAAATGTGTGTGTTTTGGGTGCAAATCCGGATATAAGTCTTGCTCTGACAAAGTTCGTTTTTTCATTGTACCAAAGGATGAAAATACGATAAAATTATGGAAAATTGCTATCCTTCGCGATGACATAAAATTAAAAGCAGGTCATGCGATTTGCGAAAAGCATTTTAAGCCAGAAGATATTCTTCAAGAGAATACACTCGATGGAGTAACAGTTTTGGGAAGAGTAAGTACATTGAACACATTGTTTATTTTCTTAATTAGTTTAAAATAAAACATTTTATTTAATAGAGATATTAACAATTAATTTCATAATATAATAAAGTATAATGTCTCAATATTAATTAATTGTATCTAGTTGAACAATGAATTTTTTTTGCGCCGCAACAAATGTCTCTCAAATACTTATCTCAAATAAATTCAGTTACAAACATTTTGTGTGATAGAAGTTTTTTTTTTTTTTTTTTTTTTTTTGGCGAGGAGGAAAAATGGCAAAATCTTTTATAGACGTTGTACAGGACTCTCCTAGGACGGGTCTAGGCATACCTGTTAAAACCAGAAAACCCCCTCTCTCGAATCAATACACCACCCGCGGAACCGCCTTTCGGCTTTGAACTTCACGGGTGGTTGGTTCCATTAAAGTCGCGTGCGACTCTTCCGTCATCCGTTCGCTCGGAACTCCCACCCGCGGCCACCCGCCCACTAGGACAACCGACCAGCCGCGCCACCCAGGGGAGAAACAAACAGATTCCTCCCCCGAACGACGCGGACAGTCAAGTCTACCCGAGACGCAGGACCGCGGGCGCAGGCCCCGATGCGATTTCTACTGGCCCTCCCCGTTGTTTCGCTCCCGACGCCCATCAAGCTCCCTCGTCTTCATCACAAGTGTGACGAATGACTCGATGAGCGTCCAGAACCGCTCAGACTGGAGCATGAGGGGGACCATCGTGTCAGGAGTAAGTTCGGAACCCACCGCCTGACCGAGGACCCCCCTAGCCACACCCCATTTTGCGCAGGCGAAGAGTGCGTGCTCTGCGTTATCCACCGGGGAATCGCAGTAGCAACACGTCTCCTCGTCTCTCTTCTTAAAGCGCCTCAGGTACGCATTAAAACAGCCATGGCCCGAGAGCGCTTGTGCCAAGTAAAAGCCGACTTCCCCGTGCTTTCTGTTCAGCCAGGTGGCGAGCTCCGAGATCAGGCGGTAGGTCCATCTCCCTGTCTGCTCACCATGCCATCTCATCTGCCATTTCTCGACGAGTCTGCGCCTTCCATCCTTGCGGATGGCCTCCTTCGCGCGAGCGATTTTCTGCAGGTCGGCGCAGGTAAGCTCCTTGCGAAGCTGAAAGGTTTCCTGCCTTTCCTCCGCCAATAAATCTATTGGCGGGACGCTCGCCAGGACCAGCACAGCGCTCGTCGAGATAGTTCTATATGCCGAAACTATTCTCAGCGCGACAAGTCTCTGCGCCGAGAACAGCTTCTTCTGAATAGCATGGTTTTGCAAGGCATTGGCCCAGACCGGAGCTGCATAAAGCAGCTTCGAATGGACCACGCTCGCCACCAATCTTCTTTTCGCTTCCCTGGGTCCACCAATGTTTGGCATAAGCCGGGCCAAGTTTGCTCCACATTGGATGGCTTTGGCGGCTGCGATCTTTAGGTGTTCGCCGAAGCTAAGCCTTCGATCCAACTGCACCCCCAGGTACTTGGTGCTTGTTTTCCACTCGACTTCATGCTTTCTGAGAACGCTCCTCGAGTACTAAAAGGATCTCCTGTCCGTGACGTGCAAAGCCTCGGTTTTTTCAGGGGCCATTTTCAGGTCTCTGCTATCCAACCAACGCTTTGCCCGCCACAGACTTTCATTGATCCTTAGCTCCAGGATTCTGACGTCTTCATCGCCACACACGACAAGTGCGTCATCCGCGAAGCCGATGATGCTCGTTCTAGCAGGTAGGTCCAAGCGCAGGAAATCGTCATACATGACGTTCCAAACAAGTTATCCTAACCGCCACCCCTGAGGAGCGCAACATGGCATCTCTTCTGTGAGAGACCATTCGTCGCAGTCATATATCACCCACCTGTCGCTCAGATAGTCATCTATCATCCGCAACAGGTAGTCTGGAACCTTCTTCTACACCATCGCCTCGGTGTAGATCTTCCATCTCGCGGTATTGAACGCATTGCGTATGTCAATGCTGATCAACGCGCTGAATCCTTTACGCTTACCAGTTCTTTTTCTTGCATTTGTGGCGATGTTTACCACAGCTAGGCCCTCTTTTCACCCATAGACTGACTTTTTGGGGTATCTCCCAGAGACCCCGAACGTGGTCTCCGGAAAATCCCCATTTTTTTCGTCCCGGGGTGGGATTCCAGTCTCTTCAGTAGCCTCGTTCACGCTATCTTTGACAAAGCCAGGGTTATTCCTCAGCATACCCTGTTGGATAACGGTAAGGGCCCTGGCTAAACTCTCCATCTTCTTACTATGCTCCTTTAGGTGCTGAAGGACATCGTTTTATCCCTTAGCTTCCAAAGAAGCCATCGCCTCCTTATACCCTAAAGTTCTTTTTTTTGGAATCCATTAATTATTTTTTACAAGCGCATTGTGCGTAGAGAAGCGGGTCGGAGTAGTTAGGAATCGGTATACAAAGTTAGGTTAGTTATGTATCGGAGTATAAAGTGTGCCCAAGCTCAATTCAATTTTTTTTCTGATTTCTAACAATTTTGTTATTAAAATAAAGTTTTGAACTTTATAAAAGAATATGTTTAGATTTTTTGTTAATTTAGATTCCTTAATTTTTATAGCTCATAGTTTTACTGAATTACATAGAATTCCTAAAGTAACAGGAATTGAAAACATAAATTTATAATTTAAAAAAATTAAGATGGCTGATATAAAGAAGGCCAATCTTGAAAAAAAAAGGCAGCAAAGCTGACTGAGGCCTAACTTAATGATGTGCTCACATACCAAATATTATATTTATGAGATGTTCAAAATGGATGAGAACACCGTATCATCTAAACAAAAAAATTAGACGTTAATATAAGTTATCAGAGAATTACTTTTATTAGATAAACTCCAGTCAATTAAAAAATCACTTTTACTCGATTTCATTTATAAAATAATCTAAGTGCAATTTGTTTTAAAACTATTTCACTGCTTTGAATTATAATATATTATAATAATATATTATTAATATATTTCATAGAATAATATTAACAAATTTTAGTCCAAATTCCAAACAGTATTTTTGAAATGTTTTTTTTGAAAAGGAGTTTCATTTAATTACAGTAGTAATATATAGTATATGTATTATATGTTTTTGTTGTATGTTATATTATATATGTGTTATATAATATGAAAAATTATCAAATTTTATTATAGCGAGGTTAATTATTAGTATTAATATTTAAATGAACGCAAAACAATAATAAAATAAAAAACATGATACAAATAATGCAATTCCCGCCAGAATTTAGAAATTAGATTTTCTGCCCAAAGTGAATTTCTTAACCTTTTCGAAGAGAATAAATTTTTGTGAAAAATATGAAGATCTTACTAGGTTATTGTCATGTATAAGAAAATGCGATAAAATAGTTTTTATTAGGAGAAAATTAATTTTTTATGCTCTTTCCCATACATTTTTTTGAATCTAGGGCCTATGAACAGTCAGCGCCGCCACCGGCGGCAGTCAACTTTCACGTAATTTTTTTCTTATCCATTTGGTGGCAAGATACAGGGGGCTGATTTACAGTAACCCGGTAAGAAGAGAAGAATTCAGAAAAATTAGTATTTCAAGACTTAAATGAAAGAATAAGAATTATTTACTTTTTGTAATGTGCTAATTTTCCATCGGAAGAAGTGCCCAACGAAAGAATAAGTTTATCTCCGAAACCAATTCTTTTCTATTTCCTTAACGATTTCCAGTTGTGTTGTATTCCATGCAGGCGAACATTTTTTCAATTTTTTAAATTCCTCTTAATTCGAGCATAGACACACCTCTTATGGTTATTTTTAATTCCATTCACATGCTGTATTTTCGATTAACTTAATTCTTTCTGATCTGCTCATAAAATATGTGCACTTACATGATTTCTATTCCTTCTTGTGCAATATAGTAAGTTTGGAAATTTGAATACCTTTTGTCAATGTAATTTTTTTAATTCCATACTTACATGCTGTATTTTCCATTAATTTAATTCCATCTAATCTGTCCACAAAATATGTGTTATATATGCTTTTTTATAGCTTCTATATAACAATACATTTTCCCAAGTTTCGGACACGAGAAACAATTTTTTCGCAAAAGTTGTTAACAATAAAAGTATAATTTTACAACACGATCAACATTTTTTTCGTTATTTATGATATCATTTAGATGTGTTCCAAGACAGATTTCATATGAAATCGGTCAAAATATGTCTCTTTTCAATAAATGAATACAAAATTTTAATATGATTTACCCAAATTCTTTTTTTTTACCTCTAATTTATAAATTTAATACAATATTTATTGATTTTTAAAAATTCACTTAATTTAATTCTCAGTTGCGTCTTCAAAGTGACATTATTCTATTCCCTTCTAGTCTCTGCTTTGTATTTTTCCACATTTTAATTCCTCTCAATACGCTTCCATTACATTTTTCTATGTCGATTAAAAGGAATAGATTTTGCTTTTTTTTCTACTCGTTCGTGGAACTTTAGATGGAGGAAAATTCGCGTATTAATGGAAATTCAGATTCTGAATTTTTCTGAATTATTCTCTTCTTACCGGAAATGTTGCCGCGTTGTCGTTCCGGTGCTGGACATGACTGACTACTGTCTAGACAGGGCTGAGTCCTGTGCGCGTTATTAATGCCTAAGCCGCTGCCTAAGACATTAGTGTGTACGCTCTGGACATGAGTGGTTCATGTCTAGCGAGGACACAGTGATGTCTATTTCCAATTTTCGTCTTTGGACATGAGCCACTCCTTTCCGGACGCTACTGAGTCATGTTTTTTTTCTCAGTGTAGAACTGTCAAGTAAGCTTTGAAATGAAATGCATTTTTTAAGGTCGTTTATATCGGGACTCAGTGAGTCATATAAGAGCGTAAAAAATATTCTTGATTTACATCGAATCTTTTGTGTTGTAAAAGCCTAAAATTAATTAAGATTGACATTTGTGACCGTTCCGCGATGTAAATGAGAATAATAAATAAATTAATAAAAAGATATCTCTCAACGGTTTGAGTATTCACGACCATATGACTTTCGAAAGAAGCAATGTGGCAACGTCGCACTCTCTCCACTCCTCTAGTCTGCCATGTTCAAGTGCACATGTATAGAAATCTAACCTACTTTACGGTTGTTTTTGTTGCTTGATTAGTTTGTAAACATTTCTGATGAGGTGAGACACAAAGGTAGATTCATAAAGAAAAAAGAATTAACAAGGAGAGATAATGTGCGGAAAGCAAATATTGAAAATAAAATTTAAAGCAAATTTCAGTGTTTTTTGATTTCTCGAACATTAGATAACTTATTTCAAATTCTCTTGTGTATACGACGTATACCTACCCCTAACTGACTACGTCTACGCTCGAGCATGCGTTGCGACGTTGCCACGTGCTCACTGCTGTCTTCTTCGATTATGGCTGCCGATAAAAGTCGACAGAGTTATAATATTTGGAAAGACAATACAAACTTATTGTACGGTAAAAAATTCTTTCAAAAAACAGACGAATTTTTCAAGGTTCGCGGCAAATTTGTATAGTTTTTTGAATACGTAGCATGGATTTTGTAAGTATAATGCTCATTTGAAACTTGGGTTCACTTGTCATTGCCATTGACGGTATAGTAATTCATGACCAAACGGTGAAACTTTAATTAATTATTTCTCTATAACTAGACGGTCAAGCAGCCTAAAACTTTGCAGGTGTATTCTAAAATAATTAAAGAAGCTATAATAAAGATTTCAGCTTTTTAGCATGGATTTCGTTTCATGATAAAACCACCTTAAAGGCAGGCTTTACGGTGCATGACTAACCTTATACCTGCACTACGATTATCTATGTCATTTTTGAAGTTTGGTAACAGGCGATTGATTCCGATAATCGGATCATTTTTATTCGCAATTTGGGATTTAAAAAAAATCCTGAAATTTGTATCAAAGTGTTGCAGATCATTTTGATCCAATTTTGGGATTAAATTGATCAACTGGGATTTACTGCGTTTTTATGCAATTTCTATTTCAATTTTAGTCGTGTGAATTTACCAAATGAATACCTTTATATCCGCCTTTTACCAAACTTTTTTGTAGAAATTACCAACCAAATTTTCTTTGTTATTTATTCTCATTTTTCCCATGAAAGACTTGGATCATTAAAAATAAAGAATATCAACCAATAATTATTTACCTTTTTTATTATTTTCAAACAGAATCCAGTGTGAAGGAACCGAATCAATTAAACGGCAAGTTGTGGGTATTAGATACTGCAAAAAATTTTCTCGGACTTGGAAGCAAGTTTTCTCCGGAGCGGTCCTTAGCTTATTTGATGTATAAAGAGAAAATTGTATCAGGTGCAGCCATAATTCATGAGCTTTACGCTTTATCTATTGGTAAACCCCTAGAACATTTTGAAACTAACCCCAAAAAAATCGAGGAGCTCAAGATTGGAATGGGAGCAGTAACGTTTGATCCAAAAAATGATAATGTTCATCACAATGTAAAAAAAGTTGATATTGGTAAAATCCCTGCCGAGAGCCCAGAAAGGTGGCTTGCAATCATAGCCGTGAGTAGTTTTACACGAATTTTGAATCTGAATCAACCCTACTACAATACATGACTTATTTTTTCTATTTTGTTGACGTATTTTTCACTATATTTCTTTTTTATCAATTACGAAACTTTTAATCTTATTTCACAACAGTTCGAACCCAAGGATGGTAAATTACCAGAAGAGGTAAATATTATCGATTTGCCAACGGTCAGGTATTTCGAGTATTCTGAACACAGAGAAGAAGAGTTTTCAGTTGGATGGGCCTGGGTAATAAAAACAGACGATTATAACTAAGTACTAGAACAAAAATTACTATAATGCAAAAACTGCAAAAACGAGGAAAAATAAATAAATATTAAATAAATATTTGTTTAAATCAAATAAATTTTTCTTCAAAGCAAAGAATTTAATGCATTGATATATGGCGAAAATATAATTTGCGTGATTCAAGGCAGAAATTTATTTGATTTGAAAAAATTTTGATTTGGTCCAAAGATACTTTGTTTAAATCTAACAAATTTTATTAAATTCAAATAGATCACTTTTTTAAATTATAGAGAGTTTTTTAAACAAATAATTTTCTTAAATTCAATAAAATTTTTTTTTTGAGTATGGAAAAAAGATTTTTCTAGTTCAAGGCCAGTAAATGAACTTGTATAAATTAAGGAAATTTTTATCTTGAAGATAATTACAATCATACGTCTAATATGTTTTAGGAGAATAATGAAGTCGTCATGGTAAAAAGTACATTTAAAAAAGTATATACTTATTTCGATTTATGTACTGATGTAAAAATAGATAAGGACATACAACTGGATGAAGTAAGTATATCAAGTTATAGCAATTCTTTTCCTGTTTTGGAAATTTTAAGAAAATAATAAAGTATACAAGTGAAATTCAAATTATTTTACTGTTTTTCACTAACAAAAGAGAGACAAATATTGAATTCTTTAAATTTGAATCGGTTAGAGTTTTTAGTAATTTCGTTTTGTGACTGTCTTCTTGCTTTCCAACCAGTAAGAAGTGATTGATTTTCAGTTGACAATGATTGATTATCAGTCAGAAATGATTGATCGAAAAGCAACAATTCAGTCACTGATTGAAATTACTAAAAACTCTAACTGATTGAAATGTAGAGAATAGCCTAATTATATGGCGAAAATATAAGTTATATAAATCCTTAGAGGAGGAAATTAACCGTGGCAAATTTTAATATCGCGAAATTTTTTTAAAGTTTTTTAAAACTCAATAAAGAAGTTTTTTATCTGTGAAAAAAATAAAAATGAACCAATGGATTGACAAAATTAACTTACTGACTTATTTGACACATTAATTCAGAAATTTTTTAATTTAATTTAATTGTAGATTTTTTTTGTATCTATATATTTGTCTATTAGCTATAATGTTTATCAAAATCGTGAATAATTGTACAATAACAATATATGTTTACAAATAATTTAAAAACTTACATTTCATTGAGAGTAAAACAGAAATTAAAAAATCGTTTCAATATTTCAGATATACTTCGCTGGGTTCTTAACTTACAAAAAGCAAATTGCAGGAATGATTATTGGCTTCAAGCAAGTGTCTGAGAAAGATACAATAATTAATGTGAATTATGCTGATATTTTGGATTATTGTTTATTCATATTGCAAACAACTAGTGATATAGAACTAAAATGTGGACCACATATTCCGAATTCTTCTAGAATAAAAGATATGCATGATTATTCTTTCTCCACTACACGAGGCGAAATATCATTACATCGTAAAAATAATGCTGGCAAAATGGAAAAAGTTATTAATCTAAATTAACACAGGGAATTTTTATTTTCCCCTTAAGGTCATATTACTAAAAATCGAAGAATAGAAAATCTTTAGTATACGCTATTATTATTAAAACATTAAAAATTATAAAGCCATGTGTGTATTAAATTTTAGTGACTTTGTTGAAAATATAACATTTATGAAATATATTAAAATATTCTTTCCTTCTTTAAGCGAAATTAAAATTTTTTTTCGCCAAGATTACATAAGGTTTAATTTTAAATAGAAAAAATTTCCTTTAATTCAAAGTGCCTGTTCAACCACAGAATAGATCTTTTTCTGAATGTATAACATCTTAAAATAGTATAAGTGCCACACTCAGAAAAAAGATTTGATTGAATCAAAGAAAATAATTTGTTTGATTCTAAGGAATGATTTATTTGATTAAATACAATTTGTTTTATTCAAACAAAGTTTCTTTGAACCATATAAAAATTTGGTTAAATCAAATTTCTGCCTTGAATCAAACAAATTATATCTTTGACCATATATCAATGCATTAATTTCTTTGTTTTGAAGAAAAATTTATTTAATTTAAACAAATATTTATTTGGACCAAAGATATTTTGTTTGAATTAAACAAATGTTATTTAATTCAAATAAATCTTTTCTTCTCTCTAAACCTGAATCAGTGAACGGCCACTAATTCGCAGTGACTATTCACTGAAAAAATCAGCTATAAGTCTTTCACTTAGAATCAATTAAATTCGACTGACGAATCAATGAAATAGATTGAACTCACTTATTGAATCAGTGAAATTTTCAGGTGGGAATAATAAAACCAGAAATATATTTTAATGATCGATGAACACGTTTATTTTAAGTTAAACGACACTAAAAAGAAATTACGTAATTTTTATTATATATTGTAATTATTATTGTGTATTATAAATAACTGGCTTATATCGACTCTCAATAATATTAATAGATAGATGATTTTTTACTTTGGCTTTAGAAATAAATCTCACTGATGAGGACTCCAATCTGAGTCGAAACGTTTGAGGAAAAAATGAAACCCTGAGTTTACATTATTTCTGGACCCTAAAGCCAAAGTAAAAAATCATCTATCTATTATTATTATTGTGTATAATTATATTATGTATAATTAAAAATTAAAGATCCATCGTTATAATTAAATCAAAGCAGGGCAATTAAATAAAACCTTTCAAACAAATTATTTTCTTTCATTCAATTAAATCTTCTTTCTCAGTGCAAAGTATACATTTTATACTCAGCATTATTTATAATTGGACTATTATTTTAAAATAATTTATTATCATCAAATATCTCAAAACGGAAAAACAATCGTAGACTTCATTTAAACAAACGATTTTGCATTTCAAAGCTTACTTTGTATCTCACATATTTTGGTTAAAAAATAGAATTTTTGATTTTCAATAGTGTTTTCTAAAACCAAAACCTTAAATGTACATCTTGTCAACAAATGTCTTACTGAGAATTTGTAGACTCCATTTAGGCAAATAATTTTCCATCTCAACGTTTTTTTCGTATTTCACATAATTTGTTTAGATAATGGAATTTTAAAATTTTAATCGTATTTTTTGAAATCAAAATGAAAAATATATGTTTTATCAGAAACTGTGCCAGACAACATTTTTAGACCTTATTGATTTGAACAACTGAACAAAAAAATTGAATTTTATCAGGTATAGGAATAAATTTTCGCCGTATTTTATCAAAAATTGGGTATTTATTATTAAGCGATGTGAAATTACTTGTTCAGTCACTCCTAATGTACGTGCAAGTTCTTCTTGCGTTTGGCACGAATCTTGATCCAATAATGCTTCCAATTCTTCGTCTTCGTACACTTTTGGCGTTCCGCTACGTTCTTTGTCTTCAATGTCAAATTCACCGTTCTTAAACTTTTGAAACCACTCACGACAATTTCTCTCACTTGAGGCAGCCTCACCATATGTTATGTTGTTGACAGATGTCCAACCTTACGACAGTGACGTTTCACATCTGTCAATTTCAACCAAAACTTACTGGTGGTGCCAACTTTTGTCAAACGGCGGAAACTTATTTGTACACCTGATAAATTCTCAATAGTATTTTTTTTTAATTAAGAAGAAAAATATACATCTTATTGCAATGAGAGAAATAACTGGTGGCGTGCACTCGAAAGAGACCAGTGTTTGGCAATTGTGGCTGTTCAAATGGTTGAACTTATAAATTCGAATAATAAATGCTCAAAATTTATGCGAACTGCGCATAGTAATCTACAAAGACAAAATACTATGTATTCACATAAAAAGTATGTGATATTACAACATTTACTACTCATACGACTTATAGTAGATACTAGATGGGCCGAAGGTGCCAAACTCAAGCGTTGAACTCCTTGTATAAGACATATGCCTTGAGAACGCTTGAGATTCACGTGCGCCGCATGTGAAGCTGAAGCGTTTGGAACATAAAGAAAGCCATGCATGATATACTCAGCGTTCATGCGTTCGAGCTCCGAGTTGCTAGTGCTACACGCTCGAATATTTAATAGGATGAGCGAGAACGTTGTCTAGTGTTTTCATACAAATTAAACACATTTTTTAAAATATAAGAAATGAACTTTAATCAACGATATATTTTACATTTTGTTCAATGACCTTTTGCCATCTTTCTGGTAACTTCGTGATTCCACGCTCATAGAACTTCTGGTCTTTATCGGCAAAAAACTGAACCAAGTGCGATTTCACAGCTTCATCATCATTGGAAATTTTACTATTCAAGTAGTTCTGCAAAACATACATACAATTTACTAAATTTGTCCCAAACACTTTTTTCTTATTCCGCGTAGGCTTTTGCTTAGAAAGAGATTTCTTGAATGAAATATTGCGTAAATTGACAATTTTGGATTAAAAAAAAATTCGAAAACAAAAAATGCTCTTAGTTTAACAATATTGATCACATGTAGCTGTTAACGAACTCGTCCTTTCTTTTTGGGTACTCAAGAAATGTCCAAACTTTTAATCCAAACCAATAGTTCTATCAAGAGTTATCGTGTCCTCAGACGCCGGAAATACAGACAGACACTTTCGTAAAAACCGTTCTTTCTGACACAGGAGGTCTCAAAACGCAAATAACATATTTCAAAAGATTTTAGAGATTCTTAACGAAACCCCTTTTCGCATTTCACCTCCCTTTTTCAGGACCAAAAGACCTTCTCCTTCCTGGTCCTCCGGATGATGAGGATCCCCAATACTGCATCCAAGGGGTTCACTTTGGCCTTCATCTCATTCAGGATCTCGGCGTAGTACTTTCTTTCGCCGACACCCAGATAGCACCGCCCGTCCTGACTCCTGGCGGGCGATGAACGCTTCGACGTCTTTTCTTTTTCCGCTTTTTTCTTCTATGCCTCCTGTACATTTTTTCTCCTCCTTTTCCCTCTTTACGGTCCTCTGGGGTTTATTTAGATTTAGTACAACAAATATTAAATATTTTTAAAGATTTTCAGATTATTTCTAATTGCGTACAAAGTTTTTAACTAATATATCAGTAAATTGTATAATTGTTATCATCGTAAAAATTAGATGTGTATGTGTATTTTCTTCTTTTTCTTTGGAATTAACTTTTGTTTTTTCTATGAAAGACGTGAAACGCTGAAAACGAAGAGTATCAACCAATAGTTATCAACGTTCTTTATTATTTTTTAACAGAATCCAGTATGAAGGAGTCAACTCAATTGAATGGCAAGGTGTGGGCATTCGATACTGTAAAAAATTTTCTCGTATTTGGAAGCAAGTTTGATCCGGAGCTGTCCTTGGCTTATTTGATGTATGAAGAGAAAATTTTAGTGGGCGCAGCCATAATTCATGTGACATGTGCTTTATCTGTTGCTCCACCCCTAGTAGATTTTATAAATGGCGAGAAACCATTGGACAAGCTCAATATTGGGATGGGAGTAGTGACGTTCGATCCAGAAAATGAAAATCTGCATCACAATGTAAAAAAAGTGATACCACTTCATTTAACTGGCACTTCTGAAGAAAAAGATCTTGCTATCGTATTCGTGAGTTTTTGTCTATAAATTTTTAATCTACAGTTCGTGCTCTCTACAAGGCTGCTTTCTTTCATTCAATCCACGGGGCTAGCATTCTGAAATGAAAATGAACCATATGTTGACTGAAGCTGAGTGGCGGTGCTGGCTGTACTTTGAGCCGACTAAATCAAACATGCATGGGGAAAATACACATTTTATTCTTTCATAACGTTAATAACCTTTTTTTAATGTTTTAAGAGTGCGACGATTAAATAAGTGAATATTGAAAGTTTGAAAAGTATTATTTGTATTACACTTCTGATGCACTTCTATGTACTATAATGTTTTTTTATAATTTAAAATATTTGTACAAATATCGATATGCACAAGCCAGACACAGACTATTAAAGTTTTTGAAGTTGGATCCAAGTGTAAGGTCAACCTTAACAGGCAGCGTGACAGGGTCCCACGGCCGGTCAACATAACCCGTACAAACTGAACGAGGCACCATTGGAAGAAGAGCCTCCAGTCCTAGGTAGGCACTCAGGAGGAAAGACTTGGGAGGTCGGAAACGCGATGTGGGGGTCATAGATTTTTCAGTCAATAGCTTAAGCTTTGGAGTAAGTGGGTTGCCTCTCCAGGAGAAATACCTAATAACACAGGTCTGCAAATAATGGGTTTGTATTTGTTGTTGGAAAAAGAAAGATCATTTCCGGGGTAATTTTTGATGTAGAATCCGAATCAGCCTATCACGTCAGGTTTTTGAGATATTTGAGGTTATGTGCTCGAAAAATGGGGTTTTTCGCTACTTTTGAGGTTATGTACAGGGCGCAAGAAATTTTTTTGGTTTTTTTCTCAAATGTCATCATTTAGCACTACTTTTTCCACTCCAAAATGAGCTATTGAACAGTCACGAGCGATTTTTTTTACAAAGATACGGCCATAACAAGTTTTGACATTTATCCGAACAACCTTATGAGCATTCACATAGACTCTTTGGTGCATACCATTCTGGATTCAAAAATTTATCTCGAAAATTTGTGCTTGCAGGTTTTGATGGTCTGTGAATAAGAATTTACAGTCAGAAAATTGACATTTCCATTTCTAACGACCCATAGCTTTTCAACAACAAAACCTTGCAGACCTGTCTAATGTATCGGTTGATCAATAGGTGTCGTCTAAGCTCGAGGGAAGGATTCCCCGGATTCAGAGAGCAAGATAGAGATGGCGGTAGGCTTTATGCATCTCAAAAAAGACCTGAGAGCCATGTATTGTGTACAGTCCCACATGAAGAGAGTCGTTCAACTCGCCGAGGAGAAGAGGGGGGAGCCCCATTCAAGCATTATCCGAACCAGATTTCGATAATCCACCAAAAGCAAAAACGAAGCAGCACTCCAACTGACTGGCTAACACTCGGTTAATGTTAATTGACCTGATTGCTCTCTCCGAAATCATGCGCATGTGGGGTGCCAACGTGAGCCGACGTTCCAGGATCCCCCCCCCCCCCCGATATTTGATCTCACTAAGGCAAGGCGGCAGGTCATGACCTTCGACAGAGAAAGTTCGGATATTTTGATCCTAGATTTAGTGAAAACGCATAACTGATACTTGGTGATGGAGATTAAAATCCCAAAGTTCGGAGCCACGGAATCACCAAATTGAGCGCCCCAGACAGCAAATACCTATCAGGAAGGATCTAACGGGCATAATGTAAAGGATGTAAAGTTGTGGATTGCACTTCGGAGGCCCAGGCCTCGTAGCCGTTCAAAGAGATCACCCGGCAGGATCGATTTGAAGATCGGATTCGCTCCAACCAAAACCCTGGAGGATGTCAGTGCGCACCATGGCCACAGCATCCATACATAACCTACCCCTTCTGAATCCAAATTGAATATCTGGGATCCAATTGTTGCGCTCGACAAGATTTTACAACTTGTGATGAATCAATCTCTCGAACCACTTGCATTCAGAAGAAGTCAGCAGAATCGGTCTGTACCCCTTTCCTCTTGGCTTCGGGATAAAGATGACGTAGGTACTCCTCCAAGAGGTCGGAAATGATGAGCTCAGAAACATGTAATTAAATAAGGTAATGGTGAAAGATCTAGTCTTGCATAAAAATCTACAAAGGGTGTCATACGAGACTCCTTTCAGCCCAGGGGAAGACCTAACCCTGCAGGCCGCGATCGTCGAGTCAAAATCCTTCTGCGAAAACGATTTATCGAGTGCCTCAGCACCCGAATTATCACTCATCGGAATGCTTGCTGGAGGAACACCTGCACGAACCAACTCGTCCTGTAATGCCTTGAAAACCGGGGCATTCGAGTCGATCAGGACATTTGTTCTAGATGCTCCCGACCTCAATGAAGGAGCTCTAAGAGTTCATAATGGCTCCAATAAATCTATCATAGACCGCCGAGTTTTATAGAAATAGTTTGAAATAATAATATGAGCATAATATAGAAGAGAAGCAGTGACACGCGTACCAACATGCAAAAAGCAAAGAACGCCAGTGAGGGCATAAAAGGAATTCATGGTGAAGATAATTGGAAGAAAGAGCACTGAGATTCCGGACACTAGTGGCTCATGAAGGTGATTTAATGCATCACTAGAGCACTTTAGACAGCAGTTAACAGTTAACGCGAGAATATTCACGCTAGAAAATTTCACAAAAGAATCTATAAACGTCCAGCACGGGGGTCGATACACGACTCGAGTGGAATGAGTGCGGTGGAGGTAACACTTACAAGACATTTAGGGAAAGCGGCCCGTAGAGAGCGCATATTGTACAAGTATATCAATCCCACACGGAGAAAAGTTCTGCCAATTTGGGAGAACCATTGCCTCAAACTAGGCTAGCTGTTACGCAAAACGCTTGTGCCAGCCGTTTTCTCGCAAGCAGGGTTGTAAACCATCATTTCTTTGTTTAAAAAATTTTCTGTAACCAAAAATCAACTAAACACAAATAGCACAAATACAAATGAAAACAGGAGTCAAAAATAAGATTATATTTGTATTGTTCCTTAAAGTTACGGGAGTTTATTGCATTTGTTAAATTTTTTTACATCCTTTTTACGTATATTACGTTACAGACATTGAAATAATAGAGTTACGCGTAACTTTACATCCCTGCACGCAAGCTTTAGCGAATCGAGAATCAGAGCTATTCTGAGCCATTCCGGAATCTGTTTCCGATCCAATCCGAAAACGTTTTGTTTCTCATTTGATGAAAAACGGTCCAAAATCAATCCGAATGAATCCGAACCAAGTTTTCAATCCGAGTCAATCCGTCACGGATGAATCCAAACTAATGTTTCAATCAGAAACAATCCAAATCATTGCAACCTCGGACTCATGCGGATTAAAAATTCAGTTTGGATCAATTTGAGCTTGGATTCATTCAGATTGATGCCTCGGATTTTCGGATTTTCGGATTGATTGGGAATGACTCGGAATGGTTCGGAAACAGATTCCGGAATGGCTCGGAATAGCTCTGATTCGCTCGTATGAATTTCAATACAATACTTTCGCCAAAGGAAGTCACATAAACCAAAGAGGAGCGGCTCTCCCACCGCTAGTGTAACGCTTCTACTAAACTTCTCTCCACGTACTATTACACATGACTTATTTCTTTTATTTTGGTGACGCCCTTTTCACGGCTTCGAAACTATAGTTCTCTTTTGTCAATTACAAACCTTTAATTTTATCTCACAACAGTTCGAGCTCAAGGATGGTAAATTACCAAAAGAGGCAAATGTCATCATGTTGCCCACTGTCATTGATTTCAATTATAGTGATGGACAAAAAGAGTTTTCAGTTGGATGGGCCCAGGAAATAAAAAAACACGATGATAATAAAGTACTTGAGTGAAACTTACTATAATCCATTCACCCTTAGTTTAGTTGTATTGAGAAAATGTTTTGCAATATCTATTGGATCTATAAGTTAATTCGTGCGGTTTTTTCTCAAAATTTGAATGTTCATTTAAGAAAAACATGTACAATAGTATTATTTAAAGTATTTCCCATCTGAAGCTGTGACTTTTTCCCATCTTTCTGGCAATTTATGGATTCCATCCCAAAATAACTGCGCCGGCTTGGCTGCCAAGAATGAATCAAGCCAATTTTTGATACCCTGCTCTGATGTGAACCGTATTGCAGTGAGGGCGTTCTGCATCGACCGGAACAAATGGTAGTCAGAAGGGGCAAGTTCTGGGCTATAAGGCGGGTGGTGTAAAACTTCCTATCCACTGTTTTCCAAATAGTTCTTAACCGGAATAGCAACATGGGGCCGAGCGTTGTCATGATGGGAAATTATTGCCTCGTGTCTGGTCGCATATTCCGGGCGTTTTTCGGCTATTGCTCTCTTCAAACGGATCAATTGTGTTCGGTAGCGTTCTCCATTGATGGTTTCATCCGGTTTTAGCAGCTCATAATACAGCACACCCTTCTGATCCCACCAAATACAGAGCATTACCTTCGCGCCATGGATATTCGGCTTTGCCGTTGATTTGGCTGGTTGGCCGGGTTTCACATATGATTTTTTGCGCTTGGGGTTGTCGTAATGTATCCATTTTTTATCACCAGTAACAATCCGATGCAAAAATGACTTCTTTTTGTGGCATTCCAGCAGCATTTCGGACATGCAAAACCGCCTTTCAACGTCTCTCGGCTTGAGTTCATGTTCACCATAAACACTTTTTCAGGAACAAAGTTCGACATATTTGAATGAATAAAAATTATTGTTGCTTACGCTTCAAATGAATGACATATACTGAAAAAGACGCACAATGACAGTAGCTTTCCAACGCATGTTCGGAATATTGGAACGATGGAATAATAATCAAGTTACGCCATCTCTTAGCAAACCGCACGAATTAAGTTATAGATCCAATAGTTTTCTCTGTGTATAAAAAGAGATTTTCTAGTACAATTCCAGTAAAAAAATTTGTACAAATTAAGCAAATATTTACCTTAAAGACAACTAAAAACATACGCCTTATATGTTTTAGGAATGTAATACATTCATCCTTGTAAAAACAACTTTTGGAGTAGTAATTAATAAAGAGGTTTTATCTACAGATGTAAAAGAGGACATAACCATTCGTGGACACATACAACTGAATAAAGTAGGTATAATCAAGTTACAGCAATTCTTATAAAGGGGTAGTTTATAAATAATTTTTGAAGATCGTCTAACTCTTTTCCCATCTTGGAAATTTAAAAATAATTATAATGAATACAAGTGAAATTCAATTTATTTCACTGTTTTTCACTAAGAAGAGGGACAAATATTGAATTCTCTAAATTTGAATCAGCGAGAATTTTTAATAATTTTGATCAGTGATTGACTTATTGCTTTCCAATCAGTCAAAAGTGATTGACTTTCAATTGATAGTCATTGATTATGAGTCAGAAATGACTGATCGAAAAGCAAGAAGTCAGTCACTGATTGAAATGATTAAGATTTATAAATAATTTGGATTTAGAGAAATGGGTTGAAGAATTGAAAAAATCAACTTATAGACTTATTCGAGACATTAAGTTAGCAGTTTTGAACTTAATTTTATTGTAGACGATACCAAGTCCGAGGCCCGTAAATTTTTTTTGTACCTATCTGCACTGAGAGAATTTGGTCGTTAAGGTTTGTCGAAAACTTCGGTAAAGCGCTAAATAAAAATTTAGTACGTTAAAAATTAATTTAAGCTCGGTATGAAATATTCAATAGCGAATTGAAAATTAATGTGGATTTATATATTTTTCACGAATGTTCGGTAAAATGAATAACCAAGAAATTTTATTGATGTCAATCGAGATTTTGACTAGTCCGGAGCAGGCTGCCTGATCAAAAAATGTATGCAACAGCCCTGATAAGGTTCGTATACGGCCCGAATAAGCTCCCCTTATTATTAACTAAGGCTAATTAAAATAACTAATTTTCACTTCTGTTTGACTCTGTCATAACACATCGTTCAATAAGTCCCGGGACTAACTAATAAAATAACATTTGTTTTGCAAAATTCATTTTTATTCATCAATATAATCACCTTGAAGTGCGATACAATCATTCCAACTCTTTTATAACTTTTCGATACCATGCTTATAAAACGATTTGTCCTTGGCCTCAAAATAAGCTTCAGTTTAAGCGATTACTTTCTCATTCGAGCCAAATTTTTTTTCCTGGAGCATCTTTTTGAGATCAGCAAAGAGCACCCATTTGGAAAAGAGCTTTTTCATGCCCAATTTTTCGTTTAAAATCTTAGACGCACTTCCAGTTGATATGTTCATCATCTTAGCAATCTCACGGACTTTCAGTTTGCGGTCGTCGATCACGATTTTCAAAACTTGCTTAATATTTTCCGGAGTTACTGCAACATTTAGCCTACCCGAGCGTTCCGCATCATTTGTATCAGTACGACCCCGTTTGAAATCAGCATACCACCGGCAAATCGTTGTTTTTGACGGAGCACAGTCCGGATAATATTTTTCAAGCCATTGTTGAGCTTGCAAGTAGCGTCACTTTCACCACAGTAGCTTTGCTGTTTATGGTCTGATTGACGTGAAATTCTGACACGTGTCATTTAAAGGTTAGTTCTTTTGAAAAACGAAGTGGATTTGATATTACTAACGCCATCTGTGGGTTAGTCCCGGGACTTATTGAACATTGTATTAACCTTTTCAAACCTGCCTAGATTCATAAAAATAAAAATATTTTTCTGAATATGCTTTTAAAATAGTCAATTACACTGATTTAGTGGGTTTCTTTCGATGCACAAAAATTTCAAATTTTGAAATTGCAAAAAATGTTCCAACTTGTTTCTTGACATTAAAATTTAAAAAGTTATATACTATGTAAATTAATACTAACGTACTATAAAAATTTATACTTATTTTTTTTTTTTTTGGTGAGGAGGAAAAATGGCGAAATCTTTTATAGACGTTGTACAGGATTCTGCTAGGACGGGTCTAGGCTAAAACCAAAAACCCCCTCTCTCAAACCAATACACCGCCCGCGCAACCGCCTATCGGCTTTAAACTTCGCGGGAGTCTGGTTCCAGCTTAAAGTCGCATACGACTCTACACGGAAAAAATAAGTACTGGGAAATTTACTTGACAGTCTTCGACTTTTGGACAGGACAAATTTTTCCGAAGATCCTATATACTTTTTATTAAGAAGCTTAGAACTTCATCGAAAAAAAGAAAGAATGTCCTAGATTAATTCAAGCACAGTCAATGAATGAAATTCTTTCAAATTTTATTGTATAGTTTTTGAAAAAAATTATAGAAAGGCAAATAATATTTCTTCTAAAGAGTGCTTCACGTTTTAAAAGAGTTTGGATAGAATAATTTGATTAGGAAGAGATGAATACCTGCTATACAAATCAAAGAAAAATTCTTGGACTGCGCTTGAAAGTCTTGTGAAATTTTTAGTGGTACGATTCGCAGTTGTCAATGTCACTTTTTTAGATACGCAAAATTTGTATTACTTTGTAAATTGACATAAACTTCAGAAATTATGAAATTCTTATATTTGATATTTTATAATTCAGTAATTAATTTATTAAAAGTCTCTTCATCTAAAAACTCTTCTTAGCCTTATATAAAATTGATGGCGAAACAAAGCGCAGCAATTTCTTACACGACCCTGCATTTTCAAAGGATAAAATGTACCCAACATTTTTTGAGAAGTATCGCAAGTGCTTCAGGAGCCGTGCGGTTTAATTTATAAGTTTAGACTGCGTTATACATGTAGGCTAGGTAAAAGTTAAGGTTCGAATCCTATCAGCGTAGTATTAATTTCAACAGCGGCAATATAATTTGTAATAAAAATCAATAAAATAGTATAAAAAAAAAAACAGCTTGCGAAAATAATTTTTGTTTCTTATTGCCGTTGATACTGATAGTCCATAAAAATTTAATTGACTGGCTTTGAAGTTTTCATGCACGAGTGCTGTGCGAGCTCTATCTGCCTATATTCAGAATTTCATATTAATTCGTAAAAATATCCAATCTTTGAACTTTATTTTCTCAAACGATTCATAGACATTATACATTTTGCGTACTCAGAATTTTCACGGACTTTCTAATGAATACACTTTTGGAAAGTTCTATACTTTTTCCAGGATTATTGATCTAATTGTACAAGAATGGCACTTCAAGTTTTGAGTAACTTTTATTGAACGTATCTGAAAGTCGAGCACTCTGTCATGTAAATTTCCCAGTACTTATTTTTTCCGTGTACCGTCATCCGTTCGCCCCGAACTCCCATCCACGGACACGCTCCCTCGTCTTCATCGCCAGGGTGACGAATGACTCGATTAGCCTCCATATCCCTTCAGACTGGAGCATGAGAGAGACCATCGTGTCAGGAGTGAGTTGTGCGCCCACTGCCCGACCGACAGCCTCCCTTTCCGCGCCCCACCTGGCACAGACAAAGAGTGTGTGCTCTGCATTTTCCACAAGGGATCCGCAGTAGCGACACGACTCATCGTCTCCTTTCTTGAAGCGCTTCAGGTACGCATTAAAGCAACCATGGCCCGAAAGCGCTTGCGCCAGGTAAAAGCCGACTTGACCGTGCTTTCTATCCAGCCAGGTGGCGAGCTCTGGGATTAGACTGTGTGTCCATCTCCCGGATTGGTCACCATGCCATCTCGTCTGCTATTTCTCGACGAGTCTGTGCCTTCCATCCTTACGGATGGCCTCCTTCGGGCGAGCGATTTCCTGCAGGTTGGTTAAGCAGGTGAGCTCCTCACGGAGCTGAAAGGTCTCTTTCCTTTCCTCCGCCAATAAGTCTATTGGCGGGACACTCGCCAGGACCAGCACAGCACTCGTCGACACATTTCGGTATGCTGAGACAATTCTCAGCACCACACCTCGCTGTGTCTAGAACAGCTTCTTCTGGATAGCATGGTTGTTAAGGGCACTTGTCCAGACCGGAGCTGTATGAAGCAGCTTCGAATTTACCACGCTCGCCACCAGCCTTCTCTTAGTTTCCCTGGGGCCGTCAATGTTGGGCATGAGCCGAGTCGGAGCGGCTCCACATTGGATGGCTTTGGCAGTCGCGATCTGCGGATATTCGCCGAAGCTAAGCCTTCGATCCAACTGCACACCCAGATACCTAATGCTCTTTTTCCACTCGAATACAACTTTTTATTAGATAATGTTTTTGATACAAAAGTTTTTTCCAAATTTCATAGAAAAATACCGTGTTTTATAGAAATTTGATTCAGTCATTGAAAGTGGAAAAATTTCAAACCCATAACTGATTAAAATACCTAAAAGAAAAAAATTGCTTATGAACAGGGTACAGACCCGGTTTATACGGCCTTTGCAGCAGTAGCTTATACACGGAGAAAAACGGAGGGTCGAAGTTAGAGGTTCAAAATTTTGAGAGTCAGACCGACCCTCTAGATTATCAAATAGTCCTTCCATAATTTTATGGACATAATCAGGGAGACTCTCGATATATGATCAGCTTGATTACCACAGAGAAACAGTCACACTATCAAAATAATCAAATCGATCCTCTGGGATGATCAAGTTGAATATTTTGTTTTAAATTTTCATTTCGACCCTCAAGGATGATCAAATCGACCTGCTACAATGATCAAATCGATTATTTTTTTCTGACCCTCTACAGATGATCAGTTCTATTATCTAGAAGGCTGTCCTATAGTCGATCATCATATTTGGTCGACCTGACCCTCTAGATATTCAGGCCGAGAAGCGTTTATGCGTTTAGTTATGTAGATAATATAGGTAGGTTAGAGGGTTCGAATCCCAAAGCGAATATGAAATTTTTAATTCAAGCGTGCGATTACAAATAATGTATCATTGTGTACTTAAATATCTGAACATAAACAACGTATTATTATGTACATAATAATATTTGTGTCTATGTTTCCACTGAAACCTCTTCCCGCTATTCCATTTATTCAAACATGGGTCAGATTCTTTTTATTTTCACTTTTAAATTATCAATGGCAGATATATGAAAAAACCGTAAAACGTAAGGCAAACGTTTCGGCCATATGTGGGGGCCCTCGGCCCTCTTCACTGCCATGAATTTAAAGATTAATTCAAAATTTCATTTAAAGATTAAAATATAGGAGATTACTAAAATAATAAATAATAAAAATAATAAAAATCAAAAACTTATCTCATAGCTTGCAAATCAAAACGAAGCAGTCCGGTATGCACAACACTTATTGAAGAAATATGTCAAATTCACTGTATACAGAAAATCGGATACAAGGAGCGAAACTTAGAATTTTGCAGAACGAACCGGCCAGAAAATTCTGCAAAATTCTAAGTTTCGCTCGTTGTATGCGATTTTCTGTATACCAGGTGTACAAGTATGAAACCGGTAATGACATATATGTGTCGCTAGGTAAAACTATACGCTCTGTCAAACCAAATCATTGACGCCATTTCTTCGCATTGAGTTCTGTCAACAATATTCAGTTCATAAACAATCAAGTTTCATACAACAACTAATTTTTTTTCGCTAGTAAAAATGTCGATTTTTGTGCCTTCAAACTACGATTCGCGGACATCATTGATTTTCTGTTACCCATTGAAGAAATCTGCTTTGGAAGCCCATCGAATATTTGTGGAAGCTTACGGCTAGCATGCTCTAGGCAAAACACAGTGCAACGAGTGGTTCAATAAGTTTAAAAGTGGCGATTTCGATGTGAGAAACGAAGAACGTGGAAAACCACCAAAAAAGTTTGAAGATGCCGAATTGCAAGCATTATTGGATGAAGATGATGGTCAAACGCTACCAACAACAATTGGCCGATTTGAATCGTGCTTTGCGCCAAAAACGTCAAGAATATCAAACTAGGCAACACAAAGTGATTTTTCTTGATGACAATGCACCAGCACATCGAACAAAAAAGACTCGGGAATTGGTAAATTCGTACAGCTGGGAAGCTCTCCCCCATGCGGCTTATTCACCAGACTTGGCTCCATCTGACTACCACTTATTTTCATCAATGGGGCACGCACTTGCTGAACAGCGCTTCGATTCGTACGAAAATGTGAAAAAATGGCTCGATGACTGGTTTGACTCAAAAAACGAACAATTTTTTTGGCGAGGCATACACAAATTGCCAGAGAGATGGGAAAAATGTGTGGCTAGAAATGGCCATTACTTTGAAGATTGAATGTATAACCATTTTTATTAAATAAACGTGTATTTTCTCAAAAAAATTACCGGTTTCATACTTGTACACCTGGTACAGTGAATTTGACATATTTCTTCAATACGTGTTGTGCGTACCGGACTGCTTCATTTTGATTTGAAAGCTATGAGATAAGTTTTTGATTGTTATACCTTTTCTCATTTTAGTCATCTCTTACATTTTACTCTTTAAACGAAATTTTGAATTAATCTTTAAATTCATGGCAGTGAAGAGGGCCCCCACATATGGCCGAAACGTTTGCCTTACTTTTTACGGTTTTTTCATATATCTGCCATTGATAATTTAAAAGTGAAAATAAAAAGAATCTGACCCAATGCCAAAATAACATAATGAGTAAAAATTCTATATATTTTTTTCCTTTTCCACTAGTTCCGAATTTGCCCGAGGTTTACCGAAAGTAAACTAAATTTTACTGAGTTCATGTTAAAGCTACTCGAGTTTCTTCTTCACTCTTTTTCTAGATTTAATGTAGAATTTTCACGAAATGCACGTTGAACTTTCACTATACTATTTCAGCATTTATTATTGACATGTGCATTATAATCTCCAGCCTTTCATTAAACTATCATGTTTTTTCATTACGCATTCACGTCATTTATTTTACGGAGGAACAAGCGAAATCTCCTCGAAATGTCTCTTTATCCCAGCTTTACCGAAGTATTTCGGTAAAATCCAACGATTAGATTTTCTCAGTGTATATATGTTAGCTATAATATTTTTTATAATATAATGAATAATTCTAGTTGAACAGTAACGGAATAAGTTCACAAATAATTAAAAAGCGTACATTTTTTTGAGATTACAATAAAGATTAAATAATTGTTTAAATGTTTCAGGTATATTTAGGTGGGTTCATAACTTATAAAAAGCAAATTGCAGGAATGATTTTTTGCTTTTACGAGAGTCCTGACCTTTTTGATATAACTCATGTGGAGTATGTTAATATTGTGCCATACTGTCTACTCATATTACAACATACTATTGGTACAGGACTTGAATGTGCAGCAGGACTTCCGAATATTTCTAAAAATAAAAATATATATGATGATCTTGCTAAGCATCGTTTGAAATTCGAGATGAAATACATTCGTGAACGAAATGCTGGCATAATGGAAAAAGTGACCAGGAGAAATTAACACATGGGATTTTCACCTTTTCCTGATGGTCATATTCCTGAAAATTTGAGCATATAAAATCTCTAGTATACTTTGTTCATATTAAAACATTGAAAGTTATAAAGTCATGTATGTATAAAATTTTAATTACTTTCTTGCAAATAAAGTATTGATGAAATATATTAAAAAATACTTTTCTGTTTTGAACAAAGTTTGAAAATCTTTTTGTCAATATTACATAAGGGTTAAGAGCATGTGATACTTGGTAAATTAGAAAATTTTATTGATTTTAAGTTTCTACATGTTTGTATCCAAAATACATAGAATTTTGATTTCAAAATTTGGGAAATGGTAGAGAAGATAAAAACAGACATAGATAGACAACTTTTGATTTGAAAAATAAATCTTGCACTTAATACGCGAAAAACTAAACCAGCGTTTCGAAATTAATAATATATACTTCTAGTGTTCTGGTCTGTTTCTCCTTGGAGGTAACGGTTGGTCAGTTATGAAATTGCGAAAGAAATTCATTGAGTGCCAATATTGTGCATAAATAAATCGTAAGTGTTTTGAAACATTTGTTAAAATGAAAACACCTTCAAAACAGTGTAAATATTTTTGACCCAAAATACCTACAACCTCGCCGTTCAGAAAGACGGGACTTCCAATATCCGCCTACAATGAAGAAAGTGAAAGATTATTTCAAAAAACTATTTCAGTTGCTAAATTAGAACAAAAATATATACCTTGTCGAGGTCGACTTTATCCGTGGACGGTATTGCACAGAGTAGGTAATTTTTTAATTGTCTTGGTAACATTACATTGTTTTCGTTCAAAAATCTAGTACATGCATCTTCAGAAACTATGTTAACATTAATAAACTGTAATGAAAATGTATGTTATATTGGATATAATTGATATAATTTACTGAATTGAAAAATTTCCCACTTGAAAAAGCGGACGTACAAAAGAATGTGCTAAATTGAGATACAAAATGACGTCCTTTTATGCTTCCTTTGGTACGCTTTTTCAAATAAACATTTTTAACGTTATATTAATTAATAATTCAAATATTCCAGTTTTACTTTGTTACTCCATTTCGAACGTTAATATCAGCTTTGCTTTATTTTAATAAAGTACTTTTTATAATTGTGTTCTTTTCTTATTTCACAAATATAAAATTGTTTAAACCTGTAACGGTCCAGTGTTTTACACATTTTTTTTAGAGTAGGAAAATATGTAGCTCATGTAAATGTACCTTTTGGACTTCACTGCATAAATAAGGAATGGTAAAAATGTAACTGTGTTTTCGAACACGTAAAGTGCTCTAAGCTTTTGACATTTATTAATGAATACGTTTAACTTCCCCGATAGCAATGTCGTAGGCAACATTGGTCAATAACACATCCATCGGATTTACCGAAAGTTATACATAATTGACCTAAGATGCCACCGCAAAACGCTAAGATTTTCCATGCATTCAAAATGAGCCTACTGACAGAGCAAAATCTGCAGCATAACAGATCATTCGTATTGAGACCTTCCATTCCCTTACTACCTCTCAATTACAGCAGCATAGTGTATGCAACAAATGTAGCATTCTGAAAGATGCATTTAAGCTGCTTTTTTGCACCACGCCATTATAAGGCGACACAGCATATGATGCTCAAATAAATGTGTCACTACTCATGACTTTAAAATAACATGTGGGAATTTTTTGTTAGGTTGGTATAGAATATATTTGGACAACAAGTTGATCACACCAATGCAAATTTATTTTCAGGCTACTTAGCGAAATTGAAAATAAACATTGAGTACTGCTTACACAAAAATTATTAAGATTAATGCAAAATCCTAAACTTCGTTTTTTTTAGTAATAAGGAAAAGAACCTCAAGTGCCTCACTGACATCACAAACCAAACAAAGAAAAATTCTCAGGTTAACGATTTTCTGATGAAAATGATCGGAACACAGAAAAATTTTGTAAAAACCAAAAGAAGTAGAATAATATTACAAAATAAAAGCAATTTATCCGAATAACACTTGGCACGTGATACAATAAAACCTAAAATTTAACGAAATAGAGGTATTCTTTCTGTAATCCCAAAAGTGTATTCCGCAATTTTCAGTCATCGATAATATTTTCGAAGAATTCATGCGTATAAATGTTACATAAACCCTAAAAATTTTTTTTACGAATTTCGAATTCTGTATTTTTAATGTGATGCACAGCGATAAAATTTTCTATTCACAGTTATTAGGCAAATGAAAGTAAATCTCGAATCACTGTTAACTCTGTAATGATTGAAACATCCTATACGAGTTCACGCACTCCAACGCATGACACTGTGATGTTGCCTCTATTGACAGAAGTCTGCGGCGTCTTTAATGACTGACTGAATGCTCATTCGTGGCAGAATCGTATTCAACACGTGATTGCGAAAAAAACACGACAAGATGTGACCCATATTTCTGTGTTATTCCGGCATGACATTTTAACGCGTTAATCACACGTAAATGCACAATGAATAGTACACTGGAAATACTCAAAAAATCTTTTTCGTGAATAAACACAAATAAGTATCAATCATTGATACACTAAAGTCTCTCATTTCAATTGACGAAATGCTGAGCTCAATCTTTTGCTATCGGGGTTTTATTGTACTTCACTTCACTTCACCACACCCTCAAATTACAATTAGGCGTCATAATTACATCGGAGCGACTAATTTTAAAACTAACCCTCTCTGGTCCTCTTCGGGACTGCAAAATTTGCCTCACTACGACCTAAAGTGTCCAGCCTCATCGGGCCCTTATTGCAAACCAGTACCAAATTAGTGAATTTCCACACGGGATTGGTACGTCCTTTTGTACGTACTTTTATACGTCCCTTAGTAGGTCCGCTTTTTCAAGTGGGTTGACAGAGGGTTATACATGACTCTCAGCTAATTAAATTTTAATTAATGTGCCTGTAATGGGTCACGGCCTATGTGCCCTATCATGTTTTAATGTCGAACACAACATTTATTTTGCAGCAGGGCTTCCAAACTTCAATATCCTTTTTATGACAAAGTTTCCGTGAAGAATATTCCACATCTACAAGAAAGGCGTTCATCATCCCAAAGTCCTTGTCCAGTGAGGAGAGCTTGAGAGGCACCATTTTTTATTTCTCATACCTCATCAGCAGACAAGGACTGTGGGATGGAATACGTCCTCTTTGCAGATGTCAACCTTTCTTCTTGGTTTCAACTATTCCTGGCGGACTCAGCCCAGTGAACGGTCAGCGAATTTGCACACTACTCACTGGCCGTTTACTAACCATTCGCTGACCTCGTAATGATATGAATAAGAAAAGCAAAAAAAAAATTTTAATTGTTTTAATTATGATTCTGCGATACATCTTGAGTATGAAAGTATCGGAATTAATACAATAATTTTATTTTTAGCGTTAATAACTGTTTAAATGCAGCATCACGAATGGTGATGAGCACCCCGCTCGGCACATTAAGAACAACACAATGTTTCACAAAGAGCTAATAATATATTTCATTAGATGAATAAAATATAAAATGCGATTTGGTCTCAATGACCAAAAGCGAATACACGCCTTTTCGAATAAACAGACACGATAATAATAAAAGAATGCCCCGAATGAGCAGGTGAATACAAATTTACGAAGAACCATTTTTTTTTCATCAACCAAACAACTTTTCTCGACCGACTACTAAAATTCTCCAACGAAGCTACTACTGAAAAAGAAACCAACGAGCTTATGATTCGCTAATTCGCATTTCGCCTTCCCCCCTTTAAGTCTTACAAGAGCGCTCTCTATGCTCTGGTTCCGACGCGGGAAACCATCCAAATTTGAATTCAGACCTTTTCCTAACAATAACTAAAAAAATATAATACCACCGTTAGAGTTGACCATTGGCTGGAGTGAGACACAAATACTTTCGTCTCGCTTTAACAAATAGTCAATCCTGACGGTAGCTAAAAAGTAAAATTATTGTATTAAGTTTGATACCCTTAAACTCAAAATGTACCACAGAATCATTGTAGCAACAATTTAAATGTTTTTTATGCTCCTCTTCTTCATATTATTACGGGGTTAGAGAACGGTTAGTGAACGGTTACTGAACTGGATCTGCCCGGGATGAATATGGGCCTTTGAATTTAAAAAACGGAGCCCAACGGACAAAAGAAATTTATAAATTGGGAAGTATGCGGTCACAGCGGATAATTTGATTCACTACCCCTCGACAGATAGACTTGGTCCCCATAATTCATAGGTTCATGTCTACAAAGTATATATTGCACATAAATAAACATTAGCACGATACATAATTTCTTTTGCAAAATAAATTCTCCAAAATGCTGCAAATTTATTATGAACTAAGTTCTAAAATTGCCGAATTGCGCTGCGCAGCCTTGAAACTTTTATGATTGAATTATCCTGCTGTATTATCTATCATTAGATCCAAAGATTTTTCCTGCCCAAAATCCCTTTATGATCGCCACGTTAGAACTCCAACTTCGGTTCCAATATTAGAACTGAGAAAAATGGTTAATTGACTTTAGGGGCACGTGATACTTGAAAAAAGCAGCAAGTTCATGTGAACAATTTGGTCCAGTTTCTACATGTTTGTGTCAAAAATAAATAACATTTTGGAAATAATAGAGAAGATAAAAATAGACGTAGATAGACTACTTTTGGTTTTGACAATAAAAAAAAAATTTCCGATATATTTTCTTAAAATTGAACCTTTTTTCAATTTCGTAACCAAAAGTAGACTATCTACGTCCGTTTTTATTGTTTGTACCATTTCACAAATTTTGAAAAGGAAATTTTATGTATTGTAGACACAAACATGTAGAAATCTAAAATTAATCAAATTTGCTTATTTCCCATGCATAACATGCCCTTAATATTTATTTATTATATCAATATCATCATTTTATTACTATCTCCATTATTGAAAGAATTCGAGTGGTAAAACCAACTAAACAAGTAGTCGCGCAAAACTAATAAGGAAGAATGAGAAAAAAATGCTATTGATTCTATTGCATTTTTGCGAAAAACATTTACATTCTGTCAAAAAAGTGCAGGAATTGGTCAATAAAACACAAACTATTTATTATTCATCCAATTTTATTGCATCGTCTTCAAAGTACGCCCTTCCCGAAATAATACACTTATGCCTACAAATAATCCAATTATCAAAACATTTTTTAAACGCATTTTCTGGAACCGACTTCAATTTTCGCCGCGAATTCTCTTTTATGTCTTCTGTCGACTGAAAACGGGTGCCTCGAAGTGGTAATTTGAGTTTTGGAAAGAGAAAAAAGTCGGCCTGAGTCATATCAGGTGAATACGGTGGTTGTTCGATAGTGTTCATTGAGTTTTTGTTTAGAAATTCGTTCACAATGATAGCCTTGTGAGATAGTTCGTTATCGTGGTGCAAAATTCATGAATTTTCTTTCCACACATCTGCACTTTTTCGACAAATTTGCTCTCTCAAACGCTTCATAACTCTCAAATAATATTCTTTATTTAACTGACGATTTTTCCTTCACTTTAGCGATGTCAACTTCAGTTGAAGACGTTGATAGTCGACCAGAGCGAGGCAAATCTTCCACCACATCTTGAACACTTTTGAATACACTGTACCACTCATATGCGCGTGTTTTTGATAAAGTCGATTCACCGTAAGCCTTCTGTAACATTTTCAGCGATTCCGCAAATGAAATTTCATTTGCAATGCAAAATTTGAGACAAATTCTTTGTTCGATATTCTTATCCATTGGAAAAATCGCAAAACACACTTGAGATAAACTGACAACATCGAGCACTGTGAACAAACTAAATGACAAATCGCGCTTGAACTCCACGTCAGTATAGAGGGCAGTGGTGCCAACTTAGCGTCAAAAAGGTTTTTGACAATCTCTTTGAGCGGGCTTTTTGAATGATCAATTCCCGGTAATTTTTTGACAGAATGTATATTATCGATTGAAATCAACATATGCTGTCGAATTTGTAGCATATTTAACACATCACTCAATAAGTCTCATCAACTATGTTGATGAATAAAGTCGAATTTTTCGAAAAAACTGTGTTTTTCTTAGTTAGACCGGAAACTTATTGAGTGATGTGTTATTGGCTTATACGGCAAATTTTTTTGAATTAATATACATATATACATGCTACTAGCAAAAATGCTATAGATACAATAGCATTTTTTTCTCAGTGTAGCAGTGGGATATTTTACAAGTTATACATTAATATGTTCAACTATTTTTTTCAGTGAGTCCAACTTAGGTTTTAGCGTTGGCTTTTACATTGCAATTTTCAATAGAGTTACAACTAAGGTTTACTTGCGCGTGTATTATTAATATTTTATTATTTCCACTCCCTTGAAACACGTTTTCCGTCAATTACTTCGCATATATGTGTGTAACTCATTATTGACAAGATATGTTATCTTGGCAACCTTTGGTCATTTTTAGTTGTGAGTGTAATGAGAAATGGACTTGCATTAAAATTAAGAACCGTCCGTTTTTCATCATCAGGTGAAATCCACCCCAGGAGTGGAACATTGTTTTGAGGTTCAAATACAGAATCTCTTGTTGGTAGTGTGGCCACAGCTCCATAGAAAGCTTGCTTAAGCTTGAAAAAAATAAAATATGATTAATTTTAAGATAATCAAACTTGAAGTGTGTATCACCGCAAAATAGCATGAATCCTCAAATCGAATTTTTTCAGATAAGCAGAAAACCTTTAGGCACTAAACAGAACTTTCCTTTACTGAGAAAAAAACGCTATGGAATCAATAGCATTTCTTTCCAAAAGCATGTATATCACGGATTCAAATCAATATGCTATAGAATTAGTAACATATTTATTGGTTCTTGTAGTATATTTTTATGAATTCATAGTATACATGCTTTTGGAAAGAAATGCTTTTGATTCAATATCATTTTTTTCTCAGTGTTCTATTAAGCATTAAAAGTAATATGATTTTCGAAAACATTTGATAATATTTATTGATTTTTTTGTGATGATGACATCGTGAAAAATTTGCTAGAAAAATTACAGTTACGATACAAATATCGGTAAATTCACTAAATCCAGTCTTATAATCCACATGGCTTTCTGATGTAAGGACTTCATGACTCTTCTTATTATTTGCCACACGAAGCTTAGTATAATTGTTCGCTTTTTCATACTTCTGCATACAATGAGCTGCTGTTAGAATACAAATGGCTGTTAGACTAACTCCAGTGCAAAAAGGTATTTGCTCGCCTGATTCAGAAACCTCACTTATTGAATAGAGGTATCTTTTATGTCGTGCTAAAGTGTCGTATTCAGGAGGTGATAGATCAGAATGAACTTTTACATTATAAATTAGTTTCCCCTCTACAGATGACTTGGAAGTCAATGCTGTGAAAAAGTAAAAACGTATTTTTTGTCGTCTGTATTTAATAATAAAGTTTTAAAAATTTAAGATATTCAGCTAAAATGTCTACATGTTCCCCTTACATAAACTATGACTGAATTACTACTGTCGTAATTCGTTGGTAAAATTACTGTTAATTAAATTATTGGATCCATTACAGTCTTAGTGATTTTAGCTTGAATTTTGTAAGCAGTCGCGGAAATATTAGGTGTTCAACTTTGCTTCCGCCGTTTTTCGATAGATGGCTGCAGCGGTAAATGCTGGTCGAAATAGGCAGATCAGAAATGTCACACTGTAATTTGTCATTGCCATTTGCGGGGAATTTTTATTTTCTACTTTTATTCGAAGAAAACTGCGACTGAGGGTTATCGAATGATCTCAAGTACTTACGGTGAGACTGCTCTTAGTGAAAGAACGTGTCGTGAGTGGTTTCAATGCTTCATGAGCGGTGATTTTGATGTCGAGGTCCTGCATGGCGGTGTAAAAGGGAAAATTTTCGAAAATTCCTAATTTGGGGGCATAACTTGCTGAAGAATCGTACCAAACGCAAGAACAATTGGCAGAATCATTGCGAGTGACCTAACAAAAGACACTTCGAAACGCCTCAAAGCTATGGGAATGATTTAGAAGTAAGGAAATTGAGCTCCGTACGAGTTGAAGCCGAGAGATGTTGAACGGCGTTTCTTTGCTTGTAAACAGCTGCTGCAAAGATAGAATCGGAAGAGGTTTTTATATTGCTCTCACGATGACGGTCAGACCAAATATTCACGATGCCAAGGTTGTGTTCTGCATTTAGTGGGAGCAGATCGATGTGGTGTATTATGAGCTGTTGAAACCGAGTGAAACCATCACAGAGAATCAGCATCGAACGCAATTGATGCGTTGAGGGCGGGCATTGAAGGAGAAACGGCCGTAGTACCAAGAGAGACAAGACAAAGTTATCCTCTAGCATGACAATGCTCGGCCACATGTCGCAAGACGCACTGAAAGAAATGCTTGGGATTTATCAGCTATATGAATATAGCTGAATGTTTTTAAGTAATTCAACAAAATATATTTGACAGTTAACCAAAAATATTGCTGCAATAGTAATTCATATGGTTGAAATACACATACAGGCTGAACTGATACAAGCAAACCTTGGTTTTCGGTAAATCTCAAATATAATATAGGTAAAGGTACCACAATTATGTCTGTATCGCCAAATTATTTTTTTCAGTGCGGGTCAAGACATATTTGGAAACGCTGAAATGGGAGGTCTTACCCCACTTGCCGTACTCTCCAGACATTGTTGCTTCCGACTACTATTTGTTTCGATCAATGGCATACGGCCTGGCTCATCAGCATTTCCACTCTTATGAAAAAGTCAAAAAATGGATCGATTCGTGGATCGCCTCAAAAGGCGCATCGGTTTTTCCAGATAGTATCCTAAAATTGCCAGAAAAATGGAAAAAAGTAGTGGCTGGTGACTTTGCTGTCTTTTTGGTAATTGGTAAATAGGTAATCATTTTTTAAGAATAAAGCCTCAATTTTTTGGAAAAAGCCGCGGAAGCAAAGTTGTACACCTAATATAATATGAATAAGAAGAGCATAAGGAACATTTGCATGGTTTCAATTATGATTCTGCGGTACATTTTGAGTTTGAAATTATCAAATTTAATACAATAATTTTATTTTTTAGCCTCCAATAACAAGTATTCTGTTTTTTTAGTTTCTAACGGTGGAACTTATTATATTATCATTGATACCTTCAAACTAAAAATTTAAAAATTCTACACAGTACAACATTTGTTTATTTAATGAATCCTAAAAAAATTATTTTAAATGAAATCCAACGAACAGAATTGTGAAAAATGTTCCAAGAAATAAAATGAGCTATAGTTAATTAGAATTGGGTAAAAATTACAGATGTTCAGTAAGAAAAGGTCTTCCTGTGGAGAAGGAGATGTCGGACGCCTGTGTAGCTTAGTGGCTAGAGCAGTCAACAGGCAATCGAAAGACCTGGTCTCAAATCCCAGCGCAGCCGAGAACGTCTTTTTTCCACAGAAAGATTTTCAAATTCTTTAAATTTGTATACAAATAATTTTTACCTGCACTAATTTTTTCTAATAATTGTATTAATGCCTTTTCCAAAGTGCATTGAAATTAATTTTATTTATACTTTTCTTACTTTTATAAACTGTTCTTTAGTTTGAGGCAATGTCAATGTATCGGCCCTTCTTAATGCCGTATGGTAGACTCTGACGTCACCAATTATCTACGACCGCTTTATAATAGTGATGGGAAATATACGTAAAAAACGTATCGATACATATCGATATTTTTGGGTAAGATCTCGATAATATCGATATTTATCAATAACATCCCCCACCCTTCGCCATCCTAAACTGACTTTATTTAACTGTTTGGCAAATTAAAAATAAATTGAAATTAATGACAAATCAAAATACAATTTAAAAAAACAAGAAATACAAAAGTTATTTATTTGCATGGAAGAACCATTTAATATTCCAACAGCACAATTTTTTTTCACCTTACCTGTAGCACTATTAATTACTGCAATGTAACACAAGTAAACAACAATGATGTTTTTCATTTTTTCTGTATTGAATCACTGTTTTCTTGATAGTTATTAGCTTAAAACAGTTTCTATGTAGTTATAAAGGTATTTTAGTTGCCACGTCTTTGCTTATCCAGATCCATGCTCTGAAAAACGTAATTCAAGTTGATATTTCCCCGTGTAAGCACAAGATTCTTATCAATTTTTTCTTTACATACGAGATTAGTAATTAAGCCCAAGAAAAAGCAATATAAACTTCGCAATACGCACTCTTGAAACCTGAATCAGTGAAAAGTATAAATAACATATATCGTGCTTCTATTTCGTAAATTTTCAACAAATAACTATTGTTAGTCAAGATATCAAGAATAGCCAATATAGGTCAACTCTTGAGTAAACCGTAACACACCCTAGATCAAACGCTGGTGAATGAAGCGTAGAGTTCTATATAATATAATTGAGATAATATTAAAACTCACAGTAAACTTTCATTTGAGATTTGGTTTAAACTTTATAATTGTATAATATAATAAGAGGCATTTTTTTCGAAAAGATTCACGAACAATGTTCTTTCTTTGATTTATTGTTAATAAAGGATTAATATTCGGCAACTGGAAAACTAAAATCTTTTTTTAGAATAAATTTTACACAACTCAGGTGAAAAGTTCAATTTTTTTATGTCTGACGATATTGATTCTGAATATACCATCTGATCAAATTTGACTTGGACTGGTTATAAAAAATAACATTTTTATGTAATTTATTACAACATTTTATCATCGCCTTCAAAATAGGCTCCTTTTGAGCCAATACAAGCATGCAAACGGTTAATCCAATTTTCCATACACTACTTATAGGCCTCGGCCGGTATGGCCTTTAGTTCCTTCAGCAAATTTCTTTTTATGGCCCCAATCGACTCATGGCGCATTCCCCGGAGCGGATATTTTAGTTTTGGAAACATGAAAAAGTCACAGGGAGACAAATCTGGCGAATACGGTGGCTGAGCAATGACTTTTGTTTCGTGTTTAGCCAAAAATTCAGTCACAATCAGGCTGGAATGTGACAGCGCATTATTGTCTTATCGTCTTTCGGTACGAGTCTGACGGCAACGCGCTTCATACCCAAAACATGAACCACAATGTGTTGAGTCGATCCATAAGAGATGTTGAGAGCCTCTGATACCTCTCTAGTGCCAACATGACGATTTTTTAGCACAATTTTCTTCACTTTTTCGATGTTTTTTTGTCCAATGATTCCATTGGAAACACAAAATTTTAAGCAAACTCGTTGTTCAATTTTTTTTCCATAGTGAAAATCAAAAATATCTGCAATTTATATTTTTATTTCTAGAAGATATAAAAATTTTCCTATGCAACGAACTGCGAACCTTAAAAGCATTAAATACTTAGGGAATCAGCAAATTTTATTGTTTTAGGTTTCTACATGTTTGTCTAAAGTACATAAAATTTTGTTTCTAAAATTTGGGAAATATTAGAGAAGATAAAAACGGACGTAGATAGACTACTTTTGATTTCAATATTGAAAAAAGCGCACTTCAAAAGAAGGCATTATTCTTCTTTTGTTAGTAATAATCTTCATCGAAATGTTGATGACAAACAAAATATTGCCTTTCCACTACTTGTAGGTAGCCTAACCTCGACAAGAAAGAGTTCGCGCAAGCTTCTATCCATCGTTGTCCAAAATCTCCTCTTTTCGGAAACCGATGAATGGGCACACTTTCTTTCTAGCCCCTTCTCGTGATGTACACCCGTAAACGCACACTGAATTACGTAGTTTTTATCCATGATAACGCACAATCACGCACAATGAATTATTAAATACTTGTAATGACTTGTAAATAACAATGCCCGAACTTATACGAAGCCAGTTCCCATTGCTGCACTCCGCCCGCTTGCAACAACTAGCGCCACGTACAACTGTGCAAATGAGCTAAGCTACGCGGACACCTCATCCATTAAAGGTTGCCGGCCCTAGCCAAACACACACTAATGGTATTACCAACCTAGAGAAAAAACTTTTTACCCTTTCGGTTTATAAGTGCGGTTTAACTGGACCAGTCCGGGTAAAATTTGATCAGATGGTACTATACTTAGGGTCCTAGCCCAGGAAAAAATAAACAATTGATTGAAATTTCTATGAATTGCGTATCTTATAATTTACAATTAAAGGTTTTTGAATCTGCAATTTTATTTGAAAACGATTACATTGAGACATTGTTGAATTACGTTTAGGACTTTTCAATCGTATAAATTTGTTTCAATGACGTTGAATCGTAGTTTTACGATTAAGTGACAAATTCCATAAAATTTGAATCGTCAAGATACTTTTCGTGAATTGTTCATCTTAATTCTGAAATTACGATTAACATCGGTAAAATAAATTTTTACGAATGGAAGAAGCGTAAAAACAATTCAACTAAAAAGCAATGAATTAATCGGTCTGGGATAAAATTTCCGATTGAAAAAGCTTTCCGATTTAAATGCCCACGTCAAAATTAAACGAAAAAATTTTTAATTTGCAATTTAAAAATATGCAATTGACAGTGATTTTAGCCTATCCCTTTTTGTTTCCTAGGTAGTCGTACTTCGTACTGAGAATTTCCAACGGTAGCATATATATATATAACGAAAATATTTAACTTAACTCAATAACTAATTTCAAATATTTTTTTGAGAATCATCACTTTTCGTTTCGAACTTTACGTACATTTTTTGTCTGTAACTTATGTCCGTCCGAAATGAGATATCGACCGTTCTAACAATAATAGATAAAATCCAATTAACTCGATTCAGGAATATGATTAAAAGTAATTAATTAAATCAAATTCAATGGAGTACCACCGATTAAATAGAAGCAATTAGAAATGAACAATGCGGGTAAGGTAGAAATCTAGTCACACGGTCCAGTTAGTACATGGCCTTAAGGTCATGGATCAACCGGGTCACGTGATCTTTATAGATTAACCAAATCATGTGAAATAACTATTTTTGTTTCTAATATATCTACTTGAAAATTTAAAGCATGTAATAAAAGGCGGTAAGGGTCGTCTGTTAAATTCGTTTTAGTAAAAATTTTGCAAAAAGTTAATTTTTGAGAAAATAAAACTGTGAGTTATCGGCAATTACAGCTCTGTAACGCCATTTTCCACAGAAAATCGAATATCGCTCTGAAATTTCGGAACATGGATAAGAAAGCACTATAAGGCAGGTTTGTTGGGTGCCAAATATCGAAATAAATACAAAAATTATTTTATCAAATTTATAACATTACAAGAGAAAAGACAGGATTTTTGGAAGCGCTATCTATGTGTAGTGTTGCACTCAAGGTACTAAACTATATTGACAGGTAATGTACGACTAGAGTTCGAAAATTCTCGGTAAAATACAATTGGAGAAGGTAACAATGAAAATTACGGTATATTACCATTAGGGCGAGAATTTATCGAGAAAATATGAGAAGATTCTTTTAAAATATTTGTTTGTTATCATTCTTCAGTTAAATCACATTTAATTTTAATTTTATGTGCGAAAAATTAGTAGTAATTATAATAAAACAGAATAAATAATTTTACTTTGTTTATTTATAAAAAAAATGTAAAAAGATGTTAAAGAAATAGGATATACATGAAAATTGGTCATAGGTAAATTGCATTAAATATCATTCATATTTTAATATCACGAACATTTTAACACTCCAATATAAACTTTTTCGTATAATCTATAAAATTAAGTACTGTTAAAAATTGTGATCTTATTACTATTCATTTTAAATGATATATCACGAATTACTCAAACATTGTCGTTATTAATAATTAAAGGCATATAATACTTTACTACAAGAGCAATTTAATTACCTCAACTTTACTCTGACAATATTAAATTGTAAATTATCACATACCCTGAAATCTTATCCTTATAGAAATTCTTAAAATCTGAACAACTCACATTGAACTTTTATGAAAAACATAAATTCTCCTAAATTATCGAGTAAAAAGAGGCTCGAGAAAATACCGGTAATTTACTCGAATTTTCTCATCCTTCTTGACGTAATATACCATCTTCAGAACTCCATGTACGACGTTATGTGCGTCGGTATTTCTCTGGGAATTATAAAACTTTTTTTCTTTCTACACTCAACGCTTTTGTCATAACTTTTTATTCCTATACTTTCTAATCATTTTCCAAAATTTCCCCGCTTTATTTCAACTTAAAATTTTTAATATGGGGAAAAAATCGATACTCATGGGATTCAATTCATCAGCTGATGTCAGCTGGTGTGGTTGATCCATAGCCTTAAGGCCATGGATCAACCTGATCACGTGACTAAATTCCTACTTTACCTGCATTTCAGTTTGTGTAACCCCATTTGTATAAAAAACAAGGTAGGTAATTAGAAATTTATAGAGATAAATAAAATGCATTAACATAGGTCTGTCTTGTCATAAATGTTTATAATGATAAATAAAAAATTCCTTTGAATAAAACTAATTTTATGATTATAAACATTTAAGATCAGGCAGACCTGGCTTAGTGCATTTCATTTACTCTCACAAATTTTCAACTTATTATCTCATATTTTACAGAAATGGAATTACACAAATTGAAAATTCTGGTAAAGTAGGAATCTAGTCACGTGATCCGGTTGGTCCATGGCCTTAATCGCCTTAATGATGTTTCTGAAGTATGTGATACCAGAGATGAGTTGGGAGATTGCTAAAGTAATGTATTTAATTTCGAGTGATTTTCCGCAGCGCGCCCTATTGCGAAATGCTGTTGGGAACTAAAATGAAAGGTTCATGCTACTACTTGAAGGGTAAAACAGAGTTACTGCTTATCACTTTCGCAGCGCCCCCAATTGCGTACAGCTTTTTCGGATCTTTTTCGAACTAAAATTAAAGGTCCGCGCTGTTATAATAAATGTGGAAGCACACACAATGAAGCGCGTCATGTCAGTGTATCCCCACTAACTCGCTTCGATTTCACGCTGTCGGTTGTCGAGTTAAAATCAGAAATTGTATGTTTCTCGACTTCATGCAAAGGAGGCGCGAAATAGACGCAGAATTCAAAATTACGGAATTTAACATTAAAAAAATTACACTTTTTTTCTATATACTTTGAAAAATATTGATCTGAAATAAGTATCTAAAAGATTTTTTGAAATTTTAAGATGATTTAAATACTTGAAAAATAATTTTTTAATGAAATTTAAAGTCAATAAATGCTTAAAGATTCGAAACAAAATATCGATTTCAGCATTTTTTTTTTAAATTATGTAGAGAATATTTTATAATAAGATATCATTCAAGATGAAATATAAGTTTCAAAAATGAAGGGTTTGAACATTTTTGTAATAGGTAACATCTTTGGTATGAAAATTTCGATAAATAAATGTAAATGAAGTATTTGCTGATTTCAGGTAGTTCATCCACAAAAATTAGACTTCAAGCAAAAATAGATAAATTTTTTTCAAGAATAGCAATATTATTATTGAAGAGATCATTTGGAAGAAAAGAGATTAGTTTCCCAGAAAAAAAATTAAAACATAAAAAAATAATGCATTTAACAAATTTTATTTTTACCCGGACTTGTTTTCTTACCGCTTCATACCAAATTTTAGAAAATGATGTGATTCTGTGAAATCACGGATAATTTTTTTAAGAAAAAGGCTTTCTACAACTTGACCGTTTCCATTTTTTGGAAATTATAATAAATTCTTTAATGGCTAAAAGCATTAAAAATAAAATTTCCAAAACAAAATTCTTGTAAAAAAATTACTGAATTTGGTAAAAACTTATTCATTTTAGAAATATGGAAACGGCTAGGTTGTATTAGGTCTTTTTCCTGAAAAAGCGATTCTTGATTTATTTGAATCACATCATTTTTTTTTAAATTTGGTTTGAAGCGATAAGAAAAAAAGTCGGGGTAAAAATAAAATTTGTTAAATTTATTTTTTCTTATGCTTCAAATATTTTTCTTGGAAATTAATCTCTTTTCTTTGAAATGATCTCTTCAATAATAATTTTTCTATTTTTGGAAGCAAAATTATCTTTTTTTATCTAAGACATATGGCAATTTCAATAGATGAATGTAAATGAAGTATTTGCTGATTTAAGAAAATACATAAATTATATGTGAATTTACACCTTAAACTTTTGTTGATATGAAGCTAAGTCGACAAACGGTTACTAAAAAATAAAATACATTGAATACAATTTTTTGGAATTTAACATCTTTTACATGACAATTCGTATGTATACATATATATAAACTACCATCGGAAATTACAGATTGACCTGGAGTTTCAACTTTCGTCAAAGTGTTTTATTTTATAGAAAGATATTACAAAAGAAATTTTATTTTAGATTTAGATTTCAAAAGGTTTTTTCAGTATGTCTTCATAGTGATTTCTTAACCTAATCAAAATATTTTTAGAAATTCTCTTCTGGATTCTGTCTTGGGGTTGAACAGAATTAAAAAAAGTCATGCAATTTTTAAAATATGTAGCTTCTTCAAGAAGTTTTTAAAAATCGATGTATATCATATTTTAATAAATTGTCACGTCCCGCGACATATTTGAATGTATATAATACACACAGGCTGGATTGAGTTAAGAAATCTATGAGAAAATCGATAAAGGGGAATAGGGAGTAGGGGAATAGGGAGTAGGGGTAGTAGGGAGCAGTATAGGGCCCCTTCTCCTCTAAGAAGATATGACTACGTCACGATTTTCGCTGACCGTCAATTTGCATAAAAAAATATAAAAGAGGCCCACACCAAGAGCAAGCAGTCAGTAAATTCTTCGTCTAGTTCGACACTTAAATTTTCCTTCGGATTTATAACCGGTCTCGCGACAATAGTCCAGCGCGGCATTTTAATTTAACTTCGGAAATCTCTGAGTTTGAGATTAATAAAATTCGACCGGGACAATTTAAAATCAAAGTTCGGGAGTCGTAAAAGTCATCGTAGACTTGAACAGATCTTTGTAAAGATCTTCGAACAGTGTCATAAATTTGGATCACCGCCCTTTACGGAATATACCTGTGCGGCCTCTAACTCCGTCTCTCTCACACACTTGGAATACACCTGTGGGGATCCAGTACTTACAACTCACCGCCGTGTGGATTAAACCTCAACACAACTTACGAATCATAAAGGTACCGAACCTCTCTCTCTCTATCTTTATTCTTTGTCTCTTTCTCACCCACGTACCAACCAGCCTGTGCCTACATTATATAAGAATTGTCTTAACGAATGTGTATTCTGACCTTTTAACCAATAAAATAAATTCAATTTGTATTATTTTCATAATTATTGTGTCTTTCATTGACTTATCCTCATCCCTAAGCGAGGATCATTCGATCCTAACTTAAAACGAGGAATCTTCGATCAAAGTAAGTATATTTGCGTACTTGTGACGTAACAAAATTTAGAAATTTTTATCAAAATATTGATAGTTTGGGTTTTTTGAATTCTTCAAATGAATGTAGTACAATCATCATTTGAAATTTGATGATTTTTCATTACCATGTTTGATTCTAGAGCAGAATCTAGCAGAAAAATTCCAAAAACATCTTAATTAGTTAGAAAAATACTATGAAAACTTACCTTTGAAATGAGACTACAGACTTTTGACAATGTTAATTAATTTTAGAGTTATAAATATTATTAAGAAATATTTGTAATGTTAGATAATTTTTCATTTATGGACCCTAAAGCCAATTATCTAACATTACAAATATTGTTATTGAGGGTCGGTATAATTCCTGTTCTAAATTATTAAGAAAGATCTAAATTTGATATCTTTTAGATTCTCATCATATGAGAATTAAGGTTTTGGTTTTATGTGAAAAATAATTTTCGGAATTTTCGTCAAATCTTTACGTTTTGAGATCCCTTGAGTCAGAAAAAACGGTTTTTACGAAAGTGTCTGTCTGTCTGTCTGTCTGTCCGTCTGCAGTAGTAATAGGTCATATACTCGATAACTCTGGATAGAAAAAAATTGTCGGATGGAATTGAACTTATGCATACATTATCGCAGCTGAAAAAGTAAAGGCAAGTTCGTTAACCAGCTACATCCGACGAAAATTGTCAAAATAGGAGCATTTTTTGTGTTTTTGAAAAAAACTTTATGAAAAAATCAAAATTTTTAAGACTGGTTTCTGATAATTCTTGTAAATCTCTACTAATTATCCTGATAATATTTTGCAATTAAAATAAATTTAAGAAAGTTACAGTATATTAAAACTTGAAAAAAGTCAATATCCATTTTCCAGTTAAATTATACGAGATACGAATAAAAGTTATGATAAAAAATGGTTTACTACATAAAGATCTACAACAGTAATAACTGTAAAGTGACATGTTTGATGACATGTCTGCTATTATATTGACCCAAAATTCACAGAATTTTTGTTAATTTTTCATTTTTTTGGCATTGGGTCAGCCTCTTTTTATTTTCTTCTATTAATATTATCAATGCTATACTTACGATAAAAAACGCAAAAAAAGAGAGAAGGCAAACGTTTCGGCCACATATGGGGGCCCTCTTCAGTGCCATAAATTAAAAGATTAATTCAAAATTTTCGTAAAAGATAAAAATGTAGAAGATAGTTAAAATAAGGATAATAATGAAACTCAAAAACTTATCTCATTGCTTGCAATTCAAAATGAAGAAGTCCAGTAAGCAACAACACGAATTGAAAAAATATGTAGAATTCACTATGTATATAGAAAACCGGATAAAATGAACGAAAAACTTAGAAATTTGTAAACAACAGGCCAGAATTTTTGTTTGTTTTTTTTTCCTTTATAAAGAACGGATGACCATTTCTTCGACCGTTATATTATTATATCATATATAGGTTTGGTTTCGTCGGTCTTAAGGTCAATAAAACAACATTAAAGAAAAATTATTGAATCAATTTATATCAATAAAAATATTAATATTTCAATAAACTTTAAGGCTGAAATTATGAATATTAATCGAATTTGCCATGAAATTATTTAACATATGATTTTCAAGTTTGTGTTCTCAAGCTTTAGCACACTTTTCATTGGTGAATTTAATTCAATTTATCGTATCTTCGTCTCTCTATATCCTACAGTTTGCGTTACTTCATCGGATTGTACTTACACACCGTATTATAATGTAATTTTAAATTATTGAAACCCTCAATCTTTGAGGCTTTAATTTTAATGACATTTTCAAGAATAAGACTGAATCTTCATGTGTGCTTTCGTTTATTTGTAATTTATGTAAGTACTTATTTATTATATCAACACAACATAAAATAGTTCTCTTTGGAAAAAGAAATTTGATTGTAAATTGATTTGTTCAATTTTTAATGACATATATATTCCTTGAAAAATACCCGCAGTGAGGTTGAAACATAGCAGAACTTTTGACCAAATATAATGAAGGAGTTTTTTATAGAATGTTGTTTTATTAACCGCAAGACCGACGAAACCAAACCTGTATGATATAAAGATCTACAAGTTTGAACTGCAACATTTTTTCATAAGATGTATATTTTTCTTTTTAATTAAAAAAAAAAATACCATTGAAAATCCGAAATTCAATTTTTTAACTAAAATATGTGAAATACGAAAAAAACGTAAGAATGGAAAATTGTTCGTTTCAATAATATATACAAATATTTTCAGATATAGTTTCTAATAAAACGTATATTTTTCATTATAATTTAAAAAAATACGATTAAAATTCAAAAATTCCATTATTTGAACAAAATATATGTGACATACGAAAAAAACGTTGAGATAGAAAATTATTTGCCTAAATGAGGTCTACAAATTCTCAGTAGGACATTTTTTGACAAGATATATATTTCATGTTTTGGTTTTAAAAAATACAATATTGAAAATAAAAAATTCCATTTTTGAACCAAAATATGTGTGATACAAAATAAGCGATAATACAAAAAATCGTTTTCTCTAAAAGAGTCTATGAATTCTCCTCCTTTTTTAAATATTTGGAAGAAAATAGATTTTTTGTAATCTTGTAAATTATTAGAAAGTTACAGAAAAGTATACAGAAAATCGAGCGCGAAGCGCAAGTTTCATGATAAGAATGTGTTCTGTAAGGCTGATAGAGCTTTAAGTAAATTGAATTTCTTTTTTCATTTGAAATCAAAAACAAATTTAGTAACTTTGAGGAAATGTAATTCACATCGATAATATTATAAAATTGACTTGAACTTAAGTATCAAATTACAAGTAATAAATTTAAATAATAATGAAACAGGACTTATATCGACCCTTAGTATTAATATTCAAATATTGTTGATGGTCTTAGTTGGCTTTAGGGTCCGAAGAATATAAGACCGAGTGCGACGATCGAATCGCGCGCCCCAGGCGCGCTCAAATTTGCAAACGAAGCGCGCGATGAGAATGTGCCCACGAAGCGGGCAGATTTTTTGTAGTATATTTTTACAAAATTAATATTTTGCTCTCAACTTGGGCTTATTAGAAGCAAAACTGTGTTAACTTTTATTTTAATATCAGGAAAAAATGTTAACCTTTTATTATAAAAATTAAGTTACTTTAACAATAGCTTAAATAACATATGAACCTCTAATTTCCGATGGAAGTGTCTGTGTAAAGAAAGGCTTTAAATGTTACAAAAAAGCATAAATTGTATTTGAATTCGCATGCGAACTTGCACTTTGAGATTTATGCGGTGTGAAGTAAATTCGACAAATCATTACTATAAAGTAAAATACTTGAAAAAACATTTTCAAAATATTTAATATTTTTACACGAATGTACATACAGTCGACCGGCAATCGAAATACCCGGGCTCGAATCCCGGTGCATTCGAAAACGTCTTTTTTCCACAGAAAGATTTTCAAATTCTTTAAACTTAAGTATGTAACTATGAACGTATTAATATGTTTAATGTTTTTAAATTATTCAATGTTTTATTAAAACAATTAAAATAGTAAATTGTAATGACCCTTGATTTAATTTATAATAGACTTCTTCATTTATGGACCCTAAAGCCAATGCAATTTATTAAAACATTTTGAATTCAAAATAATTCTGAATGTTTGAGTATAAAAGGTCTAAATATTTGAAAAATACATAAATTATATCAAAATTAGCACACGAAATCCTACATTAACTTTAATTTGGTATGAAGTAAAATTGAAAATAAATCCTTTAGAATAAAACATTTTGAAAAAACTTTCAGAATACATAACATATTATAAATGAAAATTTCAATATATAAGTATAAATAAAAGGTTTGATTATTCAAAAGTAAAATATATTATATCTAATATTTTATGGAACAGCACACTTTAAGATTTCATTGGTATGGGGATACAAATTTTTAAAATTACACGACTTTTTGTAACATGTTCAACCCCAGCATATAGAATCCAGAAAAGACTTTCTAAAAATATTTTAATTAGGTTAACAAATCACTATGAAGACATACTAAAAAAAATCTTTTAAAATTTTAATTTTTTTACATACTTATTAATTTCCTTCAAAGAGATCTAAATTAAAATTTCTTTTGTAATATCTTTCTATAAAATAAATCACTTTAACGAAACTTGGAACTCCAGGTCAACCTCTGTAATTTCCGATGGTAGTTTATATATATACAAATTGTCATGTAGAAGATGTAAATTCCAAAAAATGTTATAGTTACAAAGCTTCAAAATTTTGTAATTAAAATTTTAATATAAAACTTTAAGCATTTATTGACCTTGAATTCCATTGGAAAATTTGTTGTTTACTGTTCAAATCTTCCTCCGATTTCAGAAGAACAGACAAATTAAAAATTACAAAACATTTCATCAAAAAAATTGAACTCGTCCATATGATCTTGTCATATTGTAACAAGATTTGAACAGTTCGGGCAAAAATTTGTATGTAAAATTTAATATCGATAAATATTTACATGTTCATATGAAGATATTAATGAACACATATTTTAGCTTCTTAATTTATCCACATCTGTTAGAAAATTTTTCCTTTCCATAGACCATTTCATTTTTTTAATGAAAAGTCTGTGCTTAGGCTACAAAAATGTGAGATGAAAATATTGCTAACATAAAACTGAGAATGTAAATTTTAAACTTGAATTTTATGTTTATCTCTTCTTAATAGAAAATATCTCTCTAACTAAAAAGTTTTTAAATGCACAACATTTATAAGAAGTATGGAAATTTGAATAGGAAAATATATATTGATTCAAATTTGGAACATTTATTGGCATCAAATTTTACTGAAAGTTTATTTTTGAAGTGTTTAAATGCTTATAAAATTTTACACGATATTTCAGATTTTTATTTTAGGCAGATTTTTTCAAAAATATCGGAAAAAAAGTGTTGTCTCTTAAATAACATATTTCGTAAATTTGAAATTGTCGTCTGCTTCGCGCCTCTTTTGCACGGTTTCGACAGAAATACACAATTCTCAATTCCGACTCGATAACCGAAAGCGTGAAATCTAAAAATAGCATTGCATGAAGGAAGCGAGGAGAATAAGGAGAAGTGGGACGTGTCGTTCTCGCGTGCAAGAGCGACGAGGAAGAAACAAGGGCAGCGCGCGCCGCTGCCCCTCCATAGAAATTCTGATGGTAAATCATTTCTGGATTTTCTAACTTTCATTATTTACCGACGCGCAAAGTACACCTTTTGCGCAACGCGTTCAGAGGGCGCGTTTATCAGCCCACTTTTGTGAAATTCTCTTATTCCATTACTTTAGCAATCTCCCAACTCATCTCTGTCTATATATACAGACTGGCCACGATTGAGTTACAGAATAGAAATAATATATAGTGTTTTACCGACTGAGAAATTTGCATTGTATGCTAAACTTTTTTATAATATATGTTCCTATTCTGCAACCCACTCGTGGTCACTGTATGTTAAAAGACAAATAAGAAATTTTATATCTAAGTGATCACGTGCGGTTTTGCTCATGCATAGGGCAGCATTTTGATCAGCCCTTATTACTTTAAATTACTTTTACATATTTCTAGGAACTACGTAGAAACGTATTTTAAAAATCATAATAGAAAAAGTAATCGAAATGACCAGTAGATGACACACTTGTTGTCTGTAAAACTGCGCATGTGCATCACTTCGTACTTTTAAGTCAAATAAACATTAAAAATGAACTAATATTATTCTCAAATGAATTATTAATCAATAAATGTAAATAATGACAGCAGTAACTATGAAACTGAAAGGCTAAAAGACCCGCATAATTGATTTACAACTTCAAATGTCAACGAACTTGACTTTGTTCTCTAGAGTGACGCCGCAGCCATGTTTGTTTTAGTTTCGGGGGATGATGAAAAGTGAACGCGAGAGTGTCTTTTAAATAAAGTTATAGTAATTTGCAATTTGTCGTCCTTTTTGGACGTCTGACAACAGCACTAGGAGACTTTCAGACATGGTGAGTAATCAATTGAATTAGGTTAATTGTGATACTTCCTTCAAGCATGGAGTTTTCGCGCGAATTTTCGGGTTTCAGGGTCGTTGGGTACCGCCGCCACCGTACTTTTAAACTTTCAATCGATTCCTAAGCCGCCGAACCGCTGAACCAATCGACCTGTTCTATTATTCATTATATACCATCAAGCTTAATCTTGCGATGAATTTTTCATTAAATCCGTCATTTTACTTGCTTTCCTATTTTGCGTAAATACGGTCACGCGAAATACATTCGGCGGCATAGCACGAAAGAGCATCGCAACGAATCGATATACATACACTGACACACGCACATAATCAATGATTTCTACGTTCATGTGTTGAACACTCGTGGATCAGATACGCCCCTTTTTATTCCGAATCGAAATTTTTCCCGCGCGATTTACTACTTAGTGATCACGATTTCTGAATCGACATATTTTTAAAATATTCCTTGATTTGGTCAAATACGGTTAATACTTTCTAAAGTTTCAAACTTTAGTCCATAGCTATTTAGATGACATTTTTACGATGTTTACAAGCGTTAGTAATACTTTCTGCCATATAAGAGTTTTGAAAAATTGTAGTTTCCAATATTTTAAGTTTGATATAAAATTTTAAAGTTTTCTATTTATTATCAAACATTATGTAATGAAATATATATTTAAGTTTCTAAAAATATTGCAGAAGTGGATTTTCAACTTTTCTTTAAATAATTGGAGCAATAGTTTGTAATCAACAAAAAAATGATAATATTTTGAACACTTAAATCAGATATTGAGTGAACTCGTCACAGTTTGTCATATTCTCAAAAATATTTTATAAAAAATATCTATTCTATAGAAAATAATGACTAGAAAAATGTTAATAACCCATGACCCACTGTTTGCTATTCATATTGGACTGAATATTTCATTTCTCAGACTACTTTACCGACGTTTATTTTTAGAATTTTCTCTGTCGTATTTACCTTACTTGTATGTAATGGTTATTTGCTAAAGATAGAATGCCACTGTTTCGATTTTGATTCTTGCTGGACTAGGCATAAGAAGGTTGAAAATTTGCCATTTTATATTAATTACGTATTGGATAATTCAAATTTGAACACTTACGAAATTAAATCTTTTTCACTGAAATCGTTTTAAATTGTAACTGATTCCTAAAGGAAATTTTTTTGAAACTCTAATAGATTCAAATTCAAATACTACTTCAATTTAAAAATGTTTTACAATACAAGTATAAACTATTTTCAGAAGTTCATCATCTTTTTTTAGATATTATAAAAAGAAAAATCTGGAGAATAGCCAATGTCTAATTTTTCACCAGGAAAAGAGAATATTGCTTTAAGAAATTACTTAGAATTTAGAGATTTTATTCAGACGATTTATTATTGAAGAAAATTCAAAGTTTATTTTGATTTTGATTTAAATAAGTTCCTTTTTAATTCTATTTGAATTATAGTATTTCTTAATGGTTTGCCTTCTTTTTATATTGGCTAAGTAATTCTCAATCGATGATCCCTTTGATAATAAATTAATCTATTTTATATACAATTTTCAGGATATTTGAAAGAAGAGTGAGATGTGGCTCAGAAGTGAGCATGTGAGTCGAAGGCTGCGGGGCCGCTTAGAAATAAATAGTGTGTCTGGATCAAAAGTTTCAGGACGACGAGTTCACACTGGTGCTGTAAGAAAAGTACCAGCTATCAATAACAGTAACCAACGAGTAAATACTTCCAGTAGATGCGGCAGATTATCCCGTTGGAGACGGCGTTCGCAAAATTTTCTTAAAGAGGTATATATCAACTTTTATTTGAGTCTATAGTCAGTACTAAATAATATCACTGGAATATTTCTTTTCAGGCTTGCAAGGAAAATGTTTTACACTTTGCGAAATCCGCTCCAATTAGGCGAGAAAGAGGACCTCGACGTAGAAAATGTATAAAACGATCAATGGTTACGTCTACTCCCTTACATCGTTCTGCACCTAAAGACGCAGTTATTGTAGGTGTTTTCTTTATTTTTTAGTAGTAGTTCCATACCCTCAAATTTTCTTTTATCTAACGAATACATTTTATGCTGTAGCCTCCAAAGTCAGTAAAAGTATCAAAACCAGAAGACGATTCCAAGGAAAATTGGAATGTGTCCACGTTGTCTGTTTATACTTCTACGCTGAACGTTACTGAATCCGGGAATTTGTCGTCCTCTCAAGATTACAAGCAAACTCCAAGCGTCCCAACTTTGACTGAACTAATGCCGTCTCCAACCGAAGGACCACATCCAGATCTTTCGTATCTCCTAGATGAAGAGGGGAACAGAACTTCTGATATCCTCTCTCTTCAGTACTCAGCAATGTGCACAACAAACGAAACTCCAGAAGAGTACTACAGCGTAATGCATTCGTCTTCGATGTACAGTAATCGTTCATCCTTTCCTCCTGAAAGGTACTTTCCCAGCGCAAAGTACTCTTTCATCAATAATAATGAAAACAATTCCGAGATCTCAAAGCACCAGTATTCCAATGTTGAAAGCGAGTCTTCTAAATACGAGTCTACCGTGACTTACTCTAATTCCAAGTACAGCAGTACACAGAGTATTTACTCCGTAAACACTAATCACATTTCTAATGCAAATTGCGACGAGAGGTATAATTCCGAGGACATAGAGGGGGATTATCAGGACGTTAAATATATAGAAGTTGGCGGAGAGGAAATTGTTGAAAGCTGCGATGTGGATAATATGGTTACTCATGTTCAAGACGATTGGGAACCTTTTGATCCCTACGTTTTTATCAAGCATTTACCGCCTTTAACTGCGGCGATGAGAGCTAGATGTCCTGCTCTTCCACTAAAAACTCGAAGCAGTCCAGAATTCAGTTTGGTTCTCGATTTGGATGAAACTCTTGTTCACTGCAGTTTGCAAGAGCTTTCCGATGCAGCATTTCGTTTTCCAGTCGTCTTTCAAGACGTCACGTATACTGTCTTCGTTAGAACTCGACCCTTCTTCCGCGAATTTTTAGAACACGTCTCTTCTCTCTACGAGGTTATTTTGTTCACGGCGAGTAAACGCGTTTATGCAAATAAATTAATGAATTTGCTTGATCCTACGAGGAAGCTGATCAAATATCGCTTGTTCAGAGAACATTGCGTTTGCGTCAATGGTAACTACATAAAGGATTTGTCTATCTTAGGCAGAGATTTATCCAAAACTGTGATCATCGATAACAGTCCCCAAGCTTTTGGCTATCAGGTAACAACATTGTTTATATTTTATCTGTAATTATTAGTTTATACAATGTACAAGTAATAATTAATGTCCGTCGATTTTTTCTAATTACAGTTGGAAAATGGAATTCCTATTGAAAGTTGGTTTGCTGATCGTTCGGACAGCGAACTTATGAAACTCTTACCGTTTCTAGAAAATCTTGTACACTGGGTAGGTTTTTAAACAATTTTATCTGAAGCAAGCCTTGGACTCACTCCATTATAATTAATATTTGGAAACAAATGACACTGATTCTACAATTCATAATTATTGTAGCCTGTGATTAAAAACTTTTTCCAGAATTCCTTGAAGAAATTTTCTAATAAACTCAATACATAAAGTTGGAATACTTTTCAAAAACTGAAAAAGTTGCCAAAAAACAAGGTATTTTTCTGTAAAAATAATTTTTTATTCGGAATTGAATAAAGTTATTTGCTTTATCTGCGCTTCAAATAAATTATTTTATTCTGAAAAATGTCGGTTCAAAATTACCTAAATGCTTTTACCATTATTTTCCAAATTTTATGTAACTATTGATACTATTTTTGAGATTACAAGTCATACCAAGGCCTGCAAAAGTTAAGACTTCTCAATTGAATTTTGGGACTGAGTAGGATAAATGAAATAAATATTTTCAGGGTGGAGATGTCAGACCGCACATTAGGGAACAGTTTCGCCTCTTCAGTTTTCTACCACCAGATTAACTTCAATATATTAGTTAAAACAATATGATAAAAATATCAATCCGAGCAATTGTTGGTCGTAATGGTATAGTAGAACAAAAGTAGAAGATTCCTTAGGAGGATTTTGTCAGAAATATTTTCCCTCAACATTTAATAACGAGAGTGCCTAGTTGACAGTTATCAAAGATCGTTACGAAAAAAAACCTTCAGGTGTTAAAATAATTTTATACAAAGCTAGCTTATATTTATACATATATGTATATTTTTTCGATTAGCACTCTCGTTGTAATATGTCACTGTGGAAATTTGCACATGCTTTAATAGCAATATTTAAAATAATATGAAATTAGAAGCATACAAGGTGAATTTCTAATGGATTTCTAATACCATTACCTTAATTAACAATCGTTTCAAAATCATTTAAAGTTTTTTTTTCTAACAAATCGTTTTGTTATTGAGGAAACTTACAACTTTGAAAATTAATTATTTATTTTTGGATCGAATAAAAAACATATTCCTTAAGAAATGCACCTCGTACAAAACATAAGCTATCATAAAATCTTAAAGATAAATTTAGGTATTTACTAAATAAAAAAGTAGAATGTACATTTTAGTATATTTTCTGAAAGTTAAAACATCAAGGTCGTTAATTGTCGTTGTTAAACGACAGTAAAAAATGTAATTTTCATACTTCGTTAGGCGATTTGAAAAGTACCAACGCAGCACTCTGTAAGAGTTAATTTTCCTTTCTTTTATACTGTGCAGTCATGCTTTTTGCTTATTAATAGTCTAATGGACTGTTATCGGTGACAGATTTTTGCACACTTCAGTGGCATTCGACGCACGTCTGCCATTGAAAATGTAAGGCTTTTTTCGTAGTTTTATATTTTAGTGATAGTCATGACGTGTCAACTACGTATTTTTCACATTATTTGGTAAATGATGCACCTTTTTGCATTTTTTTTACGCATAAAGAAATCTCCATTATTGCAGGTGCACAATATTGTTTATTATAATGAACAATACTGACAGTAAATCAAGTGAACTCTATTTTACTTTCTTAAAGTTTTTTAAACATTTTTATACAATCTTCCTGCAATTTACTTTCGAGTGGAGATTTTCTCAGATAAAAGGTCAAATTTTAACCAATGAGTTATTAAAAGTAGAATTCTATTATTTTCGTATTGTAAATTGTTTACTCAAAATCAAATTTAAAAAATCACTCTCTTCTTTGATAATATTACGCACAATGTGAGAAGTATAGTAGGTTTTTTAAAATTATTTTTGGCGATATTTTCTCTAATCAAAATAGTAATCAGCTAATGACTAACTTGAAACTCTTGTTCAACCATAAGTTAGAGAAAAACAGGTATAGATGATGAAATTTTGAAAATATCGAATAATTAAAGGCTTTCCAATTCAGGCTAGGTCTAAATTATGGAACTAATTTCTTTAATACTAATTTCAATTTTTCCTGTGATTTCTTATGTTTATCAGCTCTGCGTACTGTTGTGTATTAAAAACTTGGAAGGCTCATGAATGGAAAACATAATATACTGAGAAAAAGTTGTTAAGACGTGTCAGACAGAAAGAAAGATAAACGGATTTACAAAATTCCGTTTACCTTTGGATTAATTTCTTCCAAGTACAAAGCGAATCTTTTTATTCTAGACTTTGAAGCAAAATATTCACTTGAAATGTTATTTGCACAAATAGTAATTTTGCTTCCTGTCTTTTTGGATCTAGGCTTGATTTCAATACAGCAATTTTCCGAAAACTTCAACAAGACTTTGCGATGTCTTGTACATAAAAAGTTAGTGATTAGTTTTTTAGCTCATTTGAAGTGCTTTTAAGACATATTTAACAGTTATACGAACTTAAATAATACATAAAGATACATAATTGCAAGTATGTATTGGTGAAAATATTTATCTGAAAAATCAAATACCGCAATAAGGTAGATGACCCAGTCGTCGTCAATGTACCAGTGATCGTCATTTTACTCTTGAAATTTAACAAAGTACTGAAAAACAGCTTTAATTGAAGTATTTTACAACAACTGATAGTACGACTTAGTAACATGGATTATGAAAAATTGCCAAAATTAATGATAATCCAATAAAACATAAGATTAATTGTGTGCTGATTACTGAATCTAAGATACCGATTACTGGGACATTTACCTTAATATAATTTTCATTTAAGAATTTTTTCTACTAGCGGGCCATAAAGTGGACTTTATTGCCCCGTGCAGGGCAAACAAATCCATTTTCTGACCCCATAGTAGAAAAAAAATCGTGTGCAACACGGGAAAATCATTTATTTTGCGAGTGTGAAGTTTGATGCCCGAGAAAAGCAAGGGTAACAACCACACGAGTAAAATTAATGTTTTTTTCCCTAGTTGCACAATATACTATTAATTTAATTCTTTTATAAATGCGGTCTTATAAGAAAGAGTTAACTTTAGATTTTTCAAAAGAATATTTCTCCTTTTATACGTGTAAAACTGTAAAATTACTTATAATCCGTAGATAAAAGTTGATATTCACAAATTAGGAGACTGACATTAACAAAATTGTACAAAATTTCTCTTCATGTGTGCAGTTTTTGAAATGCAGTTAACAAAGTTTAGTTTGGAGGAGAAAATTTAAAATCAAAATCTTTCTTTGTATTTTTGTAATTAAATTTGACAGTCTTTAGTTTTTATGTTTTTAAATTTCAAATTGAAAAATTTCCACATGTTTTTTCAAATAAAATATAGAAAATTTAAAATTCTGAAAGTTTTCCGAGCTTCCCAATTTCAATTTTAAATAGATACTTAAAATAAAAAGTCATTTAAATCCTAAAATCTTGATAAAAATAACTGCGATTTTGAGAAAAATATTTTAAGATAAACTAGTCAATCTCTCTCCAGAAAAAAAATTAATTTTAGCTTCTACATCTGTTTTAGCACGTAAACTAGATAATACTTATACTCTTATCATGTACATACATCGCGAATGTTTTAGAATCATAAATTAATAGTAGATGTGAAATAGACCCGAAAATTTGCAATTACTCACGTAGCAAAAAAAAAAAACGGGAGTTTGAGATACAATTATACGAGGCAATCTTCTGTATTAATTAACAAATAATGTTGTTGATCTAAACAATGTTGAAGATGGATCTTTCTATTTGTACTCATTATTTTATTTTGTTCGAAACATTTGGTCAACAAATATTTTACTGTAACTTTTTAAATAATTGTGATTAGTTTGTTCTTTGTTTAATTTCCTGGTGGTTTATATATTTTTGTCAAAGAAAAGTATATAGAGCAAAATTTTATTTTTAATGCAATTTTCGAATAAATGCCTCAAGTTGAATTAGTGAGATGGAAATTACTTTTAAGAAAGTAAAATTAGTTAGATACGAACCACGTAAATTCGAGCTTAATATAACAATTGAACGATAAAGATTTATAAAAATCCTTTTCGTGTTTTCCCGTATCTTTTTGTACATAGTGTAAACTAATTTTTATTTAGGAATGTGAACTTGAAACAATTGAAGAAGTTTAAAATTTGGCTTAATTTATGTAAAACAAATTTGTTTTAAATATAGTTTTTAAAATTATGACAAACTCGAAAGGGATATTTTTGTTGTTGTTTATACTTGGAATTATTATTAATTGAATGGAAATTAGCTTCAGTTTTGATGAAAGGCCCATATTTCAAAGTTCTTTTGAAAATAATGAAAAGATGTTTTTAGAAGTTGGTCTTCCAAACAAAAATCAATCATTTTTATCTATTTTTATTATCTCCCCAAAAAAGTTACGATGAGTAACATTCTCTAGGCTAAAATAAATTCAAAATCTAAATTTTAGGGTCCTCAATTTTTATATTTTTTTACATATGTTCATTTTGCATTTTTGGTTTTTTATTTTATTTATTTCCTTTATTCGCTTTTCTTGCAAATGGCAGAGACCAATTTTAAGATCCTTTGGAATAGAATAGGATTGTTTCGTATTTCGTAATTCGTAATTAGTATTGTAAGTGCGAACTAAAAGAAAAATTTGTAAGAACTCGTTTTTAAGATAATTGCGACTATGTTGAACTTGTAGTAATCTTACAAGTTCAAAAAATTGTTACGACTGAGAAAATTGTAAAAGACATAATAAATGTTTAAAATATTAAAAACAAGTTTTTTCACTAATCAATAGTATTGTATTCAACATTTTACAGGTTCTCGGAGCGTATAATTTTTAAAGGAATTTCAATTGGAAATAAAAGCTTGAAATAATTGAAAATGTATAGGAAATATATTGAAAAAATAACATTCAGATGTTGGAGACAAGAAGTATGTAACTGACAATTTCGTTCCGCTTTGACTGTTTCAGACTTTTTTTAGTTTTCTCAATCTTTAATTAGGTTATAATTCAAATCTGTAAACATCCTTTTTTACAGTACAGGGTGACAAAAAATATTTTTTAAAAGCCAGCTAGTATAACTTTCTATATATTATTCTAAGTTGAATTACCAAATAAATAAATTATCAAGCTGCTGAAGAGGTTAGCCTCTTATTTAAAGCTATATGACTAAAAACTTTTGAAAGCAGTATTTTCCCTTGATGAGACTCATTGATAATTCGACAGATTTATAAAGAAATAGAATTTCTCGGACTTAAGTATCAGCATAAGAAAATTACAGACTGGGATGTTTAACGAATGGAATATATTTAGAATTCATTTGAAGAAATGATAATCAGTGATATTGATTACTATCACTATTACAAATTAATTTCTTCTTTTCTTGATGGTGCATTTTTAAACTCTTCAAATCTCTATGGAAACAAACTTGTAAAATTTTTACTCAAACGAAGTTTTACAAATTCCTTACTATCTTTTATTACATTCTCCAAATTATCAGACAGATATTTGATCTACAAAAAAAAGTAATCTTACATGTATGGTTTAATTTATTATTAAATCACGATGATGATACAAAAGATTCCATACCTATTTATAAAAAAACCCTACAAAAAAAAAAAATTAATCTTTACTATGTTGCATATTTTTTGGTCACCCTGTAAAATTGTGGTATTGAAAAATTGCATACACTAGCGAAAAAATTGAAATAATAAAATCTAAAATACCAGATTATAATAAAACTTTTACATGATCCAAAAATCAACAGTTTCGGTTTTTTTGTTATGGTATAAAGTTTGTTACTCAAATACTTAGAACTATCATAGCTCTTCTTAGATATATACACACAAAAAGAAATATATTAAAAAAAATTCTATATCCTATTTACAATAATTTAAATCATCGAAGTTGCAAGATCAAACTTTTCAAGTATTGTTGAAGATCATGAGTCAGTTGTAGTGATGTTACATGATCTTTTTTACGATTCGATATTAGGTAATAGGCAGGTACATTGTGGAGATGCAGGCGACACGATTCATCTATCGAGGATAGTATTTTTTAATCGTGCTACTTAATTCTCGCCTCCAACTTTCTGTTCGCTAGTCTACATGATCCCTATTGCTCGAGAGGGAAAAAATGCTGAAAAATGTTATTTCAAATATAATCTTTTGTATTTTCAACATGCACGTAGTGTGTAACAAGGTTATCTAATTAAAAATTATTACACAATTTTCAATTTCTAGTCGATTTCAATTATATAGTTATTCGCAACTAACTACAACGCATTTAACTTATTTCTCTGCTCGCATTTTCGGTACGTCGTTTCAATTCAAATTTAATGAACAAATTAAACATTAAATCAAAGCATATTGTTTAAAGAATTTAAAAAATATGATTATTTTAGTTTACAACCGTAAAACTCTTCAAAGATACTGTTCACAAGTAGCAAATATAAAAACATGGAAAAAAATTCTGAAAATTTCTAAGCATCTAAATTTGAAATAGAATCAAAATTGTACAAGTACAAAATATGATCTTGAAACGAATTATTGAAGGCTGCACCTTTGCTCCTCAATAGTATCGATTTCCTTATTTCTTGTGGCATAGCAGAGGAGCTCTGCCCCTTCGCATTCCGTGTATTGCACTTCGACGTACCGAAAATTCAAGCAGATAGGCTCCAACTAATCTTCTTTACGCTCAAAATACCTAGTTTCGATGCGCTTGCATAGTGAGACAAGCGTAGGATACTCATTGACAATGTTGGCCAATGTGTTATTCGGAAGTGGAGTCGTTATAATTGTAAAAATGTGTCCGAATACCAAGGCGTCCAATTCGGTCGGTCTGCAATTGTAATATCCATAAGTATCTTTACTATTGTTTCACAATTTAGAATTACAAATATCATGCAGAATTATCAATCACCATCAATACACTAAAAATAATTTTAAAATTCGAAAACTCAAAATTCATTTCAAGTATTTAAATTTTGTTTGTTAAAGACTATTATTCAATGTGTAAAGAGAAGGATCATCGGGAACGGAAGAAATGGTTTCGATGGAATCGGTGAGTTGCCAGGAATCTTCAGAAACTTTTTCGATGACCTCGAAATCTTCGGTATTTGATTTTAAGACAGAATCAAAGTATCGTTTGTGGATTAAATGATGATGTTCCATGATAAGAGGGAATCGAGTGATCATGTTAGCTATGTCCTCAATCGAGGAAGGGAGTCTAGTGGTGATTAGAGCTTTCACATGGCCATAAACCAAGGCATCCAATTCTGTTGGACTTTAAAAAGGATAACGTGAAACTCTCAAGTTTCATTATTTCGGAAATCTTTACAGAATGGCCACTTAGATTTCAGAAAAAACTACTTATTATTTTCAGTTTACCGAAACTTTTTCACGATCATTAACTGCATTACTTTTTTTTCACTGAAAAGATTGATTGGATTGAAAACAATAAGTTTGAGAATACTTAGATAAGCAATTTTATCAACAACTAGTTTTGTATGGAAAGTTGAATGCTTTTGGGGAACCGTGAAAAAAAATAATTGAAAACTTTGAAAATGTTTTCTCCAACAACAATTACTGTAGCTCACAGTTTTAGGTACTTTTTCCAAGTTTTCTCATTAAAAATAATTAGATTTTTATAAATAAGAAAAAAACAGATATTTTCATCAAATATATTTCAGTTTGCAACATTTCTCAAACGATTGTTCAAAAAGAAAATATTAATTCTAAAATTTAAGACGATGAAGTCGTCAAATATTATTTAAATAATAAAATGAGCAATTATTCATTGAAATATTTGTTATTTCAAAAAGAAATTATTTATGTTTTTCAATTGATATCTCAACAGCACTCCATTCCCCTTCATAAAACTTGAATAATGTAGAAAAAACCTAAATTATCTTAATAAGTATAAACAATTTTAAAATCACTAAAAATCTTTATCATTAGAAAATTAAAATTTTCGGTTAATAAAACACTTTTCAATTTTCTTTGTTCAGTGGCCATCCTGAGTCCTAATCTTGAACTCTCAGAGCTTTGATTCCGAATAAGTTAAAATTTTTAATTTTTAAAGTCAATTACCTGTCTCCGAAAAAATACTGCTTGCTCTCCAATCTTTCAGATAGCGATTTACAACAATTTTTGACGTCTATTAAAACTTCACTGAGTGTTTTATTGTACCAAGACAGAACTTTAAGTTTTTTAATCACCTGCCTCTGTTTCTGCCAATTTAGGATATGATTTAAAGGCCAAGGATAAACACTTCCATACCTCGGTTTGGTAATAGTGTTCAAGGTCTCTGGATCACACCAACAAATGTACTGTTCTGCATTTACGAAAACGTTGTTAACCAATGATATGTATGCCCTAAGATTTACTTCATCTGAGGGATTTAAATCTTTTGATAAGCTACTTCCTTTTGAATTTACGAAATTAACTATTCCGTCAAAATCAGCAACTACAAATGCCCCACATTCTATGAAAGGGACACGTCCGTTTGGCGACATGTATTCGGCGTTACTCCGTGGTTCTATTGTAAATGGTAAATTGCACATTTTTAGATAGGCTTGAACTGCGAGACAATTTGCATTATCTGGTAACAAAATTTGTTCTACTTCGTATGGTTGATACAATTTTATTAGTTGGGGCCATGGCTCTTGGGCTGAAATAAAAATTCACCTATGTAAGAATGCTTCATTATATTTTAATTGAAATTTCCTATTTCTGAAAGTTTGTTCGTTACATTTTAGTGCTTAAACATAACAACAACTGGCTATTAAAATTTATTTTTGCCGGCAAAATTCTCTCATAGGTTTCTTAAATTTAAAATGTGAAGAATTTAACTAGCCAAGCAAAATTATTTGAATTAATCAATTAATTTATCCAATACATTTCGTGCTTCCCATTCTCAAATTAGAAACTCAAATGGATTTTTGATATCAGATAAACGTAAAAGAAAGATCAAGGTACGTGTATGTACTATAAAAAATCCATTTGAGTTATCAATTTAAGAATCGGAAGCACAAAAAGTATTGGATAGTCATCTCAATGACATGGCTTAAAAAAAACTTCTCTCAAGTGTTCCTTGATTAAAACTTTGAAAAAAACTAACAATTATTTAAAATAAATTTAAAAGTGAGGTTATGTTTGACAACACTGCAAAATATTTAGCAAACCTATAATTTGAAGTATATAGATAACAATAATCACCTCCGAATTCCATGGAAATTGTTTCTGTTAATACTTTAGGCATTTTTAAAATCCTAAGACGATAGCCTATAAATTCGTTTACTACACAATTATTTTTCGTTTAATATACAAATTATCAAAGGTAATATTTGTACAAGAAAAAAGTCGAAATTTTGTCTTCCCTATAGGCACATATTTAATCTACATACTTTTTTTGGAGTAATACAGACAGAGATGAAAGAAAAAGAATATCATAATCAGTTATAACTTCTGTTGGCCGAATTTTTGACTGCGTTGTTATATATAATGCTAATGGTGCTGATCGTGCAGATCGTACAGATCAGCCCCCGGAATCTCTGGAGTTGAAAATGTCACAGATGTTGTCCGTTGGTCACCGTGGCGCTGGCTGTTCATGAGGCCGACCTTATACAGATTAGCATTATAGAACATTGAAATTTAACGTTTTTTGTGAAAAATTGGTGTCTGAAGTGCTTTTGTGTGCTTTTTAGGTAAATTGGAATGGTTTTAACAGTCGGTGATATACAAATTTAAGTGAAAATGCGGAAGTTTGTTGCTGTAGGTTGCAAAACAGGCTACACGTAATGCTCTGAAAAAGTGCATTGTTTTGTGGTTTATTTATCATGAGCGCCTTTAACTTATTAAAATTTAATCTATACTAAATTTAAAACGCTTTGAATAAAAAAATCGACAAAGCTGACTGACTGAACTTAAGGTATTATAGATAGGGATGGGCAATCTTCAAAAAAAAGAATTGATTTTGAAATTATTGATTCAATTTGATCGATTAATCGGTTAAAAAGATCGATTTTTGAATCGATCATTGAAAATCGATACCTTTTTCTGAAAATGATAAATTTCTGTAAAATAACCTTTTTTTAAAATTTTTTATAACAATTGGAGATATAATTGTTACTTGCATATTTTGTGAATTTAAATTATCAAAATAAAAAAGTGTTTATATCAATAAAAAAGGAAATTAGGCTTAAAAAACACACTATATTTGCGAATCAGGAACGTTTTTTATTTTTTTAAATTGAACAATTTCTAAAGCAATGCGTATTATTAGTGATAAAGTTTCTGACATAAATATGAAGTATTAATATAAAGTTTATAATATTAATATACTTTGAACTTAGCATATCACTTAAAGTATTATTTATGATAAAATTTCTGGCATAAATATGAAGTATTACTATAAAGCTTATAATATTAATATACTTTGAACTTTGCATATCACTTAAAGTATTATTTATGATAAAATTTCTGGCATAAATATGAAGTATTATTATAAAGTTTATAATATTAATATACTTTGTATATCACATTAAGGATATTCTCGTGGTCAACCCCTTGATCTCACTTTTAAACTAAAAAACAGTTCATATGAACAGTTCATAGAAATAGGAAACAGGAAAAAAAGAAAGGAGAATCGTTCGTAAAGACCGAATAAAAAATATATCAATCCAACCGATTAATCGAGTAAAAAAGATCGATCTCCGTAGAATCGAATCGAGATCGCCCATCCCTAATTATAGATAAAATACACATAATAAATTATGTGCATATGAGATCTGAATATCCATTATATTATTATGAAATATAGTATATTATGTTGATTATTATTTATTACAAACATCTTTGTTCTTAGTGTTTTCAAATACTTATATAGGAATTTTATAAATTCTTTATATTTGTTACTTTTTCAAATGTACGTTCATTCCTTATGTGAAAGTTTTGTTCATAAAAATGTAATTTTTTCAATTACTGAGAAATTTTAAAATATAAAATACAAAATGTCCTACAATAAAATCTAATTTTTCTAACAAAATCAAGATGATATAATTAATACCCGTATTATAATTCAATTTGATGGAATTTCAAAATACAATTTTTCTATTATAAAATGTAAGACTGATATAATATCAATAATATTGATAATATAAATAAATATTGTATTTTTATTTAATAATCACAATGTAAATATTAATGTTAAAACGAAGAAAACAGAACTTTGATTTCAATTTCCAGCCAGAATTACAAAGATAATTTTCGCCCTAATTTCAAGCATATTACCCTTTATATCAGTAAAAATTGCTTCAAATAATATTTAAAACTTTCTAGTTTAATGTGTTGTAAAAAAAAATATGATCAAGTAGTTTTTATCCCCAAAAATTTAATTTTTATGCATTTTTCCCATGCATTACAATGAATTCAGGCCTCATGAACAATCAGCGCCCCTAGCGGCCACGGTCAATTCTTGTGACATTTTCGTTTCGCGGATTACGTGCATTCTGGCTAAGATGCAGGGGGCTGGTACAGATGGACCAATATCACCAAGATGCACCGTGCTGGCAGTTAGTCAGTTTATAGGTTAGAATCGAATTCACATACCATGTTGCATGTTAGCCATTTTCACTCCCATAAACAGCTAACTTCATTTCGTCAAATTGAGAATGTACACTGACAGAGACTGGTACAGGAAGCGATTTTATTTTTCATTTTTTGCAATAAAGAAACTTATTTAACAAAAATTTTACTGGATAAAATATGTTTTATTACACAAAGGAATTTAAACTTAACCATAAATTTCATTAATTTTGACAAATTTTTTAATACAATAAAGTTATTATTTACTTTAATTATTTTGAATAATAAAACATATATTTTTTATACTTTAGTTCGAAAATAAGATACATACATTTCCAATCATAATAATGTTCAAAGAAGTGAATTTAGCTGTTAATAAAGTGAAAATACCTAGTTTTTGGATGAAAAAGATGTTTGGAATTCATCATAAAGAAAATTTCTTGATGAATGTAGTATATATAATTATATGCGTAAAATTTGTTTTTATTCCTAAGTTCAAGATTATTTTTCCACTTTACTACAACTCTCAATCGTTTCGCAATATTTTGTTGAAATTCCAGAAATTAATAAATTTTATAAATAATTATATACAAAAATATTGCATGCATAGGAATATATTCACCTCCGTAGCGGTATTTTGTGTAGTACCATTTTATATACCCAAACGGGAATTGAATGGGAGACACATTTATTCTTTTTAATTTCTTTTTGACATATATGGTTATAAAATATGTTCCGTTTAATGCTTTTATGGGAATATAAGTTAGAAAGATTTAAATCTATAATATAAATTAGAAAGATATTTCATAACCATCGAAAAGGTACACTACAAAAATACCGCCACGGAGTTCAAAACATATCCTATTCCAGTTTTGAGCGCTAAAACTTCGAAACATAATCAGGTATTGAATGGTATTAACCCTTTGCGGTCGTATGTCTACTATCAGCCAACAAAACATGTTATGTATGAACTTTTATTTAATACGACCGCATTGAAAAACCACACTTTGGCACTGAAGTTAGAATTTTTTAATTCAACGCTTGTTACCAGGAACCTACCATGAATATCCAAATATTGTTCACCGCAAATTCCAATGCATCCTTCCAATGCTTTTAACGGATTTACCTACAAATTTTAATCAATCATAATTATGCATGTCTAAAACTAATTAGGTATTTTTTGAATTGTAGAAAATTTAAAAAAATTAGCCCAGGAAACAAAAAGCAATAGGCTAAAATCGCTTTGAATTGCGTATTTTAAAATTGCAGAATTAAAATATTTTCGTTTAATTGTGTTGTGGGCATTTGAATTGGTAAGCTTTTTCAATCGTCAGTTTGATCCCAGACCGATTAAATCATTACTTTGTTGAATTGTAAAATTTTATTTTACTTTTATTATTTTATATTATTTTATTTTTATTTTAAAAATTCATTTCACAATTTCACAAATGAGATGAACAATTCACGAAAAGTATCTGGACGATTTAAATTTTATGGACTGTGCCACTTAATCGTAAAACTACAATTCAATGTCAATATGAGACAAATTTATACGATTGAAAAGTTCTAAACGCAATTCAACAATGTTTCAATGCAATCGTTTTCAGATAAAACTGCAGATTCAGATACCTTTAATCGTAAATTTTAAGATACGCAATTGACAGAAATTTCAATCAATCGTTTCTTTTTTCCTGGGAGGAGACGTCAGAGCTTTTCATAACCTCGTCTTCGGCACTGGAAAACAAGGCGTTCAGAATTCTAGTTTGAAGGGGCGGATCTTTATTTTTTTCAGTATTTTGAGAAGCTTCTTCAAACATGATCACGTTAAATGTTCAGAAACAATTTGCAATTTTCATAAATTTTATTATTGTACTATATGTAACACTAGAAATTTGAATCTTTGCCGGAGTTGAAAGACCGGATAACTGGGAAAACTGCTTTACTCCAACCGGAAGTGACATAATGCGCAAAATCAAGTGCTCCGTGGCTTGTAAAAAGCGCATTCTTCTTCTTTTAATCTCGCCAACATGTCGAAGAGAGGTAGGTTTTATTGCGGTGACATTAATCAAACAAAATCTGTGAATAAAGTTATACATCCAATGGGTTTAAGCTAAAGGTCTTAAGCTTCAATTATTAAGAATTGTTTTTCTCTAAAACGTTTTTACGGTGCTTCTTTAACTACCATAAAAATGGATGTGACAAAGGAGCGTGAACCTTGTGTTGAAATGTTTATCAATAATCTACATTTCTGTTAATTAAGGTCGAGGAGGTTCGGCGGGAGCCAAATTCCGAATATCTCTGGGTTTACCCGTGGGTGCAGTTATTAACTGTGCTGATAACACAGGTAAGTAATTTTCAAATTTACTTAATCGGGTAACATAACCTCAAACGTATAAGTGACACATTGTTCCATATTTCAATCTTATAAGTTCAATTTGATAGTTTGTAGTTATGTTTTTAATTCAATTTCATATTATTTAGAATAAATTGAATAAAAACATTTATTGAAAATTTCGAGCTTAAAAATTTTTTTACAAGTTTTCTTTTATGTATTATCAACTTATTAATAATAATTAATATTTACTGCTTTTAAAGTTGTTAAAGAAGGATAAAGTGGCGGTTGTAGGAGAAAAGGACAATTTTTTCCCTCTAAAATCTGTCGTTAAAAATAAACAAAAAATTTGGAGGAAAATTATCATTAATGTTTATTTTTAATTTTTCAGGAGCAAAGAACTTGTATGTCATCGCAGTTCAGGGAATTAAAGGTCGTTTGAACCGTTTACCCGCAGCAGGTTCTGGTGACATGATTGTTGCGACCGTTAAAAAAGGAAAGCCGGAACTAAGAAAAAAAGGTGAGAACTGTTGAAAATAAAAATATTAAATTAAACTCCTAATGAAATACTACCCTGGTGGTAATTTGTTTTTACAATTAAATACAATGAATTTCGATAAACCTTTGTAAACTTTGTAATCTTTGTAATGATGAAAATTTTTGACTGATTTCGAACCAAGGAGTCAGAAAATAATGTTTTTAAAAAATGTCAGTGTCAACATTACTCTTCTTATAATAAATTGCAAACAAGTTGAATTAAGATAATAACATTTGTAGGAATTGTAGTTCCAAATGAAATGCAAAATTGATTGGGTTCACAGCCAAATTAAATTAAAATGAATTATTTTTTTTAGATTATACAAATTTCTAAAAAAATTTTTTTGACACGAATTTGTTACAATCATGAATATGAATAAGAAAATCTATTCTAGATTTGTAGATTTTAATAAGATATATCACTTAATAACAATGGAAAGTTGAAATAATTCATTAAACATCACCACATTACAAAAAATATACTTTAAAAAACCATAATATTAAGAAAAAATTATGGTTTTTCAAGTGATAACAGACTACATTACTTATAAAAATATTATAAATTAAATAATTCAATAATCTTTCAATTTTTTTGTTAATTTTGTTAATTTTTAGAGCACAGTGATACAGTGAGTATCAAAATTTTCATGTTAATAAAACAAAATTAATGGTCTATTGTTACTTATATTATTTAAAGTGGTGATTTTTTTTATTTAATGTTTACAACTTTAAAAGTTTCCTCTAAAAGGAAGCAAAAAATGCACAAGTAAACGCATTGATAATAAATACACAATGCGCAACACTGTACTTGGCAGAGGTTTTTAATTTTGTAAAACTATTCGAGTTCTAGCAAAATTGTAGTTATTTGTTACTTTTTAACCATGAGTTTCATTTTTTAGTTATGCCAGCGGTGGTAATCCGGCAACGAAAGCCATTCCGCAGGAAGGATGGAGTTTTTATATATTTTGAAGACAATGCAGGGGTAATTGTCAACAATAAGGGTGAAATGAAAGGTTCTGCTATTACGGGACCGGTAGCGAAAGAATGTGCGGATTTATGGCCCAGGATTGCATCAAACGCCAGCAGTATCTCCTAAAACACCCTGTAAATTTATTATCTTAAATAAAATAAAACTGTCTTCATACATGGTAAATATTTTCATTATCTTTTGTAACTTACAAAGCTAACTGTTAAAACTATCCATTCAGATTGGTTTTCTTTAAATTTATTTCCGAACTGAAATTTTGAAAGCTTTATAAGTGGTAAAAGTATAAAACTGTTTCAATTTTCATCAGCTGGGGCAAAAAGTTTATTAATTCAATATTTATCCAGTCTTTTTAAACTCGTAATTATTATAAATATAGTATTGCCACTAACAAAGTAACAATGTTTATTGTATAAAAATATAAAAAATGCTTCTACAAAATAAAGAAAAAGTTAACCCTCAGAGGTACAAATTTTTATTACAAAGCAACTTTGAGCAATATTCAATTTACAATCAAAACCTTCAGGACAATTTCGTACATTAAAACTTGTTATTTAAATTAAAAAAATCAATTATATATATATATATATATATTCACAAATGATTAAAAAAATTAATTTACAAATAAATTGCTATTCACCATATTTTCATTAAAAATTCAAAATCTACTCGAAAAATTAAAAGGTTTTCTGTTCACCTTTATAGATAATTGTATCGTGAATGATCTTCCAAAACTAAAGTTATCACAGTATATCCATAAGCAATGCTATTGAATAACGTCAGAAACAGAATTAAATGCAAAATATTAAAAAATCTTAAAATTCAATTTCGTTCCTGCGAGGGTCAAAATAATAACCTGAAAATCTTAACTATACGCGTGTCATAAATAAGAAAATTATTGATTTTATAAATAGCCAATACATAGAAATTTATCAATTTAAACATTTTTACAGTATTAGCTGAAAATCCTACTTTACATCATGGGAAATTCATGAAATGTTATCAAAAAGAGAACATAAATTACTTAAATATTTGCAAGAATATTATTTGTTAGAAAATTGTGAACGTTTTTCGCGACTCGTGTAATTACTTGATCATATTTATACAAAATTACGTAGGCCCTTAATTCTTTTTTTTATTGGTCTAGATCACAATCTTCGATGTCGTCCGCTAAACCATCCAAGTCATGAGGATTCTTTACGGGCGAGAGTGTAAGAGATTTATTATGCATATCCAGTCCCAAAGTTAATTTTAACAACTTCAAAACTCCTTTTTTGTCGCCTCCCTCGTTTTCTATTTGAAAACATTTGTCATTAGTAGAAATAGAAATCAAATGCTTCTGATTAAATAAGTGGATGAATTGAAAAGAGATTTACCTTCGTTGCCTGTGATTTGTTGCTCTAAGTTTAATTTTTCTTGTGCTACCTGATACATTCCTTCCTCAATTGTACCTTCACTTAGGAATCTAATGATCCTCACAGGCCTGGAAATTTGATTAATTGTAACAACGTAAAGGGAATTTGAATGCATATAAAAATTAATATATTATGTGACACTATAATAAATAAGGTTTACTTCGTTTGACCAACTCTGTGACAACGATCCTCTGCCTGTTTATCATTGTATGGATTGAAATCTATATCATGAATGATGACAGTGTCCGCAGCTGTCAAATTAATACCTAATCCTCCAGCTTTGGTCGACAATAAAAAGATAAATATCGATGGGTCATGCGTAAATTCATCTATCATTTCTTGTCTTTCCGTGACTGGAGTATGACCGTCCAATCTGAGTTTATAAAAATAAGAAATGAGATGAATAAGGAATTAAAGATTAAAGTAATTTAAAAATATTAAATATATCAATCTTTTACCTGAAAAAAGTATGATTTTTAATAGTTAAGTACTCTTCCAAAATATCCAAAACCATTGTAAATTGGCTAAAAATTAATATACGATGTCCTTCTTCCTTAAATTTCGGCAAAAGCTCATCGAGTTTCTTGAGCTTACCAGATTCTGGAATTAAATCTTGAGGCAGGCCGAAGCCACCGAGGCTTTTAAATGTTCGAGAAAGTTGATTAATTTGATAATCAGACATCCACAATAAATCTTCGAAAACATAATCAGGATTCTTCTGCTTGTAATTTTGTTCTTTCGACAGCCTGTTTGATATTATCTAAACAGAAAATATATTAATACCAAATAATATTTTTTAAATCAAATAAAATAAATAATTTATAAAAGCAAACCCTGAGTTTATCTTCATTATAATAAGATCTAAATAGAAGAGGATGATTTGCGAGTTTCCTCAACTGCATCATCATCCCCACGCCATTGATTTCGTGATTCCGATTTGCTTCGTCCGAAAATTCGCTCATTAAATTCGTGTACATGTTTTTCTGTTTCTCTATCATTGGACATTTGATTACTTCATCAGTTTTCTGAGGCAGGTCTCGCAACACTTCGGTCTTCAGACGACGAAGAACGAAAGGTTTCATTATCTGCTTCGCGTTTTTCACCTGCTCTTGCTCGAAAAGAGGTTTATCTTTGCTGTCCTTCGTTGCTGATAATTTCTGTAAAAATTTGATATTTTGATACAGATATATTTTAGATATTTCATAAGCCTTTTAATTGACAAGTCTCTTACTGGATTTTTTGAAAATAAACTTTTCAGATCAGCCTGTTTTCCCGCAAACATAGACGGCATCACAAATATCAGAAGGGAAATTAATTCTAACAAGTTGTTCTGCAAGGGTGTTCCAGTCAAAAGAATCCGATGTTTAGCCTAAAGTAAATAATCACTTGAAATAAGATCAAAGAAATTTTAATAAAAGAAAATTTAGAATATTTTTTTTTTTTTTTTGAAGAATAACTAACATTAATCTTAACAAGATTCTCATAACGAATTGTACTCATATTCTTGAGCATATGTGCCTCATCGAAGACAACATACTGAATAGGCATAACTCGAAATAATCTTCGTTCTTCCGGCGTGCTACTAATAAGATTATAAGTCGTCAAAAGAATATCCACATCCTCTAGATCACCTTGTCGCCAACCCATTCTCATTTCTCTGCGTTCTTCCTGTGATCCGTAGTACTTAACAACCTTTAAGCTTGGAGACCACCGTTCTAACTCATTACTCCAATTCTCTGTGAAAATAAATATTTATATATTTCTAAAGTATGGACCTGTTTAATGATATGAAGAATCAATTTACCCATAGTTGAACTTGGAACAACAATTAAATGGGGCCCATCATTTTCATTGTAAAGTCCATTTTCCTTAAGGTATGTAAGAAAAGCGATAACTTGGACAGTTTTTCCCAGACCCATTTCATCGGCTAATATTCCATTAACATTGTGAGCGTGCATTACAGCAAGCCAATTTAAACCGACCATTTGATAAGACGCCAATTTTAAATCATCTGGTATCCCTTTCGGCTGCTGAGTTATCGTGGAAGCTCCAGCAGACACAGCTTTCTCCATCGTAGAAGATAGACGCAGACATTTTTTCATGAGAGCCTCCACGACACTTCTTGTTGCCAACAACACCTAGATAATTAAAAATCGTATTTATCAAAATCATGAAAAGTATCAAGCAATTAAATCCTTATAAAATAATCAAAATCTTGGAACTTTTAGTACCTGCGCCGAATTCAAGAGTTCAGTATCTAAATATTTGTTATTCTGGAACTTCATTAAAATGTCTCGCCAACTTGTAAACGGTCTAGCTGCAACAATCGCATCTACTTTCTTCTGAGTACATTGATTCATTAGTAAAAGTTCCGAAGGCATTGCGTTTTGCATGAACTCTAATACTGATTTTTTATCGCCGGTTAAATCGTTCGATACTTCAACATCGGAATCCTCGTCACTGAAAACAAATAAGTAATTTTTATAAAAAATGTAATTAATTTATAAGTTATGATTATAAAAAATTTTTAATTTGAAAGTAACCTGTCAAATACTTTGCTGGAGTAATTTGCTTCATCTGAATCGACATCTCCATCTTCTTCATCGACCTTCGCTTTTTTTCTACGCTTTTTATTACTTTTTTTAGCGGAATCTTTGAGAGTCCTCTTCCGGTTATTTCTGAGAGATTCTTCTGCTTCTTCAACATTCCAGTCAACTTTGTTCAACACTTCTTCGAGTTGCTGGAAACATTTTCAATTAGATATTTATAAAGTAAAATATATCAAAGTAAAATAGTACCTCAGAGTCTGTTTTAGGGTACAATTTCGAAAGATGGTTAAGTTTTTCTTGTTTTTCTGTGGAGTCTGAATTTCGATCAGAATCTGAATTTACTGATTGAGGTTTGGCTGGACTACCGGTATCACTATCGCTGTCTTCTATACGATTTTTTACTATTTTGCGGCGAACAGTGATTTCCGGGGCAGTTAGATTACTGTCATCATCAGCTGAAAGTTAATTATAAATCAAATTTAAACGAAATTTTGAAAATTGGTTGTAAATACTAGAGAATTCAGAATTCAAACTAAAAGATAAAGAAGGTATACAAATAATTGTATTACACTTTACTTTATTTTATTCTATATTTAACGTGTAAAAAATCTTCGAAATAAATTATAATTTGCCAGATATTAAAAAATCTTTAGTATGTTTTACAAATACCATTAAATTTTGATGTAAAAAAAGGTTGGCAAGTTTTTATTTTTTAATCAAGCCTACACAATTTTATGTCAAAAAACGATTTTTATTTCTATATTGATTCATTTTCAATCACAAATCTAAGCGTAGAAGCAGATTTTTAGTTTTAATTTTCGACGTTTCGATATAGTTTTTAAGCAGAGAATAATAACTCACACGTGTTCATCTTTTTGACTGTCTTCTTAAACCGAAATTTTCTTAAATCTGTAAGCAGACTTGGACTACTGCTTTTTTCGTTACCCTTGGGTGAATTCGATTCAGACATCGCATCAAATTAAAAACCAAATGCATCGACGCTCAAGAAAATACATTTTTTCCCAGGGTAACCTTTGAAAATTAAATTCACTGGACATGCAATACACAATCCAGGCCTATTTAATGTAAGAAACTGAAGACACTGTGCTTAATAAATAATTAACAAAACATGCTTTCACGTAATAATTTACTGAAGAGAAAATCGAATGTTTTAAAATTCATGAACTCGATAATTCGCGTTCCTTGGGAAAAACGGGATAAAGCCAATATGTATACGTTTTGGCGTTTTTAGCTCTGTCTGGCGGAAGCTGCGCGAAATGCTAGGTTAGGAAGCGTTATTTTTGCTTCGAGGCAGAAAAGATATTTAACTTGTCGTATTATGACAGAGAATTGAGTTATCCGCGAAGCGTCTTTTCTTTGTGTAAATAATTTGTTCCAAAACCACATTCGTTTCGTAACGAAGATGCGAAAGGATGCCGGATGAGAATTTAAAGGACAGTCGTATCCAATCAGACTTGAATTTTTTTTACCTTTATTTATATCGCAGACGGTAACCAATAAACTATTTTATCCAGTTTTATTAAGCTTTTTAAAGATTCATAAAATATTGAAAGGTTATAACTCATTTATTACCTTTTCAAATTATTTAGTAATTTTAATTTTCAATTCATTTGAAATTTCCCGCCATAATAGGATTTGGAACATAAATTACTCACAAAGTAAGGATGAATTTCTTTCAAGGAAAATCAACTTTGATACTCAGGAAATTAGCAAATTTTATTGATTTTTGGTTTCTACATGTTCATTTCCAAATTTGGGAAATGGTAGAGAAGAAAATAACGGACGTGGATTACTTTTGGTTTCGAAATTGAAAAAAGTTCAATTTTATTGTAGTAAAATATATTGGAAAATTTGTTTTACATTATATGTATTTTGGACACAAACATGTAGAAACTAGATCAAATTGTTCGTATGAACTTGTTACTTTTCTCAAGTATCATGTGCTCTTAAGCTGCTCTTAAGCTGCTCTTAAGCATTTTCACCCTAGCGAACCCGGTTTAGTGAACGGTCAGTGAATACACTAACCATTCACTGACTTTGCAATATTATAGATAAAAACAGTAAAAAAAACATTTAACTCCTTGCAATTATGATTCTGCGATCGAATTTGAATTAGCAGGTGTAGGAATAAATACAATAATTTTATTTTTCAGTGATAAAAACTAGAAAAACATCGTATACCTGTCATTAAAGCCTATACAGTGATTCACAATTGGCGGAACTTCTCCAACACCAAGGTTGACTATTGGTTAGAGTGAGACACAACTACTTTTTATCTCATTTCTCTCAATGACTAATCCTGACGGTGGAGACGTTCCGCCAATTGTGAACTACTGCACTGACTTCAATGACAGGTATACGATATTTTTCTAATTTTTATCGCTGAAAAATAAAATTATTGTATTTATTCCTACGTCTTCTATTCCAAATTTCGCCACGGAATCATAATTGAAATAATTTAAATGTTTTTTTAATCGTTCTCAGCCATAATAATGCGAGGTCAGAGAATTTGACTTTGACCGCTCTCTCAACCCGGTCCGCTAGGGTATTCCCGCGTCTTTGAGGACTGATCTGATCCGAGGGGCCGTTCACTCAAAATCGATTCTACGTGAGCATAATTATTCCGTTAAGTAGCCCATGATTCATGTGATTCCACACTTGAAGCATGATCCGGTTTGATTCTGACAATTAGAAAAGAAAAGAATCGATTCCAACCTCAGAAGAATCACAGGGATCATTCCGACAGTTGCGCGCATTGAGCTGCATCATTACAATTGATTCCTGTTGATTCCGCCTGAGTCCAACTGATTCTTTGTTGATCCTTAATTGATTCAAATATTACAGCCTACACCGGCTATGTCAGCTGAGAACCAATATAGCTTTACAGCTCCAAGTATGTGTAGCCTGTGCGCGAGACTGCGCATTAGACAAGTTTTAACGCGTTGATCTCAAATTATCTCAAGCTAACTCGAGTTGACTCGCTCGATGCCCGGTGATTCTTTTGAATCTTACTGATGAACGCGGCTTTCAAACTTTCAGAATCAATCTCTAAGCTTTTAATGAATTAAGCTGATTCCCTATATGATTCTAAAAAATCTTTCGACGAGTCACTGATTCTGAATTGATTATAAGTATGGAAAATCATTGATTCTTCTAGTGAACGGACCCACGATCTGATCCAATCAGAGATTATAGTTCTAGACGCTGGCTTAACATCTCCGTGGATGGTTAAGAAAAGGGTATCAACACCGGACTTTTTTCTTCTTTCCTCGGATCTTTTCAGCATAGCCCTGATCCATGTGATTGGACACAGCCAGATATTTGAGTGCCTGGAAATCTTCCGACCCGATTGTCTAAAAGAGGATCGGTTGCTCACAGAACCGAAGGTTGGCCACAGGATTATCTCGTCTCCCAAATTCTCTAGGTAGTCTTTGGAAATCCTTAAAAGTGTAAGTTCATGATTTCGACGGCCAGATACTAATTAGAGTGAGGCTGCTGTCCGCCTGGAAGTTTCAAAGAAGGATAGGTTATTCGTAGGTTTAGCCAACCAAGCAAGGAGGATCTGAGTATCCCAGATTCGTGACTTGATTTCCCGAGGCTTAATGATCAAGATGACTTTGACGGTGTGCCAAACTAAGAAGTCTGTTGATGAATCTGAGGAAGGTCTACCAGCGCAATAATTCGTAATGGCAGATTTATGAAAAAGGATGGTGTTGTAAGATAAGCCTTTGGTAATTGACAAGTCCGCTAGAAATCTAGCCAAGTCTTGGCCTCGCGGATATTTCGAGTTGGTCTTCATCTTCTCGGATTGGAGAGTTGAATGCCTCCAGCTACTTCCTATCAATTCTTTTTCCTGCGGTGACCAATCCTTAAATAGGTCCTCCCACACCAAATTTTTCATACTTGGAGTGTAAAACGTTCCACTTGTTGAGGGGGCTGGTTCGTAGTCGTGTCGATCAGGGCACTCTCTAGATACTGAATGGTCTGCGGTGGTTCTTTGTTCCTGTTGGATAGGTCGGACATCCAAAACGTCTGATCCCATTTTGGCGCTTGCTGTAGGAATTATGCTCTGCATCTTTTAAGGTAAGCTAAAACTCTGGGAATGAAGCTGGGTGGTGGAAAGAGCCAACCGAGTTTGCAGTTTCAGGATTGACTGAAGGCGTCTATGAATAGGGCGGGAGGATCTCTGCAATTCTGGGAGACGTGCTGTTTTACTACCGCAGAGTCTGCTGAAGCGAAGAAGTCAATATCGGGGACGCCCCATTTGGCGAAGATCTTTTCCATTGCGTGATGGAGGAGATGTCACTCTGGGAGAGGCTTTCCTTTTGAGAGTCGATCCGCAATACCGTTGTATCTTCCTGTGAGATACACAGCAGACAAAGTGTTTCTGTTTCTGTCAAGGATGTGAAGAAGTTGATAAGTTAGATCTAGGAGTTGGAGAGACCTTGTGCCTCCTTCCTTCTAGAAAAAAATGAACCGAGCTAGCAATGTCCCCTTTATAACCCTTTCTTGAATTTATGTAAGCCGGCGTGTTCAACCAGTTCTGAGAGCCTCCTAAAGATTGGACTAGAGAGAAAAGATGCTTTTCGCAAATCGCATGAACTGCTTTTAATTTCATATCATCCCGAAGGATAGCAATTTGCCGTAATTCTATTGTATTTTCATCCTTCGGTACAATGAAAAAACGAACTTTATCGGAGCAAGACTTTTATCCGGATTTACACCCAAAACAGACACATTTTACCATTTTTTGCACCAATTTTTTTAGACATTTGTTTCTAGACTCGCAGAATTTATCTCAGTACCGTTCAAGAACTCGAAAATTAAAAAATTTACAGGGAAAAGCTTAAAAAACTACATTTTATAATATGATTTTCATGTAAGTCGGCCCAATGAACAGTCAGCACCACCATGGCAGCCAGTCACAATTCATGTAATTTTTAACTCAGAGTCTCAGAGATGCAGGGGGCTGCATGGGACGAAACTTTATTTGATCAAATCTTCGTAAAAATATTTTTTTTTCAACCCAAATGTACTTAGCATTTAGTTTTTTTTACAAATTATATCACCCCATAAGCAAACTACCCGTCTGCACCCCTATACGTTAGGTTCTTACGTTTCCGATTTTTACTGTGCTGACTATGTTGGGAACATAAAATTCCATCGTTAGAAAAAGACTCCAAAACAATTAAAACAAGACAGACACTCTTTACGTTTCCGTTTCCCAATCCTGACTTTATTATGCTCAGCCGTGGCACAGCCCAATTATCACTTCTCCTCCCTGCTTTCAATTGGGAGTGACAAAGAAAGAAAAGAAAGAAGAAGTAATCAATTGTAATGTTATTAAGTTTCCATGACAACGCAATCTGTTTGTAACTTTTCGAAGAACTGATAGATTTGACATGTAAGAAACTATAGAAAGTGCCTTTGGCACGTGCACTAAGACGGTGCGATCAATTAACATCAATTCACACTAAAATACGAGAGTTAAAGTCCCTCGAGTTGTCGTGATAAAGATAAATAGAAAAACTCAGAGCTTGAGGCTAAATAACTGTATAATAATAACAGAATCCATAAACGCTTGGTTTTGTGTGGATGCTCAGTAATTATTTGCACAAAAACAATATAACAGTAGAAAATTGAATTTTTAATGAATATGTTAAACAGCAGTTTTTAAGAATCTTGATGATGGGTAACTGTGTGCGAATAACAATCGAGCAATTAAGACGTAAAAGATGCTCCGAAAAGTAACTATGAATTTTTTTTATGGCTTATTTAAATTTATATTTTATTTGGAATTTTTCTTTTTCATTTGACATTTTAGGATAATTGTGCTATTAATGACTGGACTTGATAATGCTGGAAAAACGACGGTTTTAAATCAAATAAATGGCGGTATGTTATTTTATTTCTTAAACACATGCAGATATAGTTAAGTTTTAAGATTTTCAAGATCTGCAACTTGTTTATGACATCATAAATCTTTTTTGTGCTTTTTATTGAAATTGCGGAAAAATTCGAATAAATTTTACAAATAATTTTAACTCGATGAATAACTTATGCAAGTATAACAAGATTTTTAATATTTCTATGATTTAGATCCCAGTCAGATTGTTTTACCGACCGTTGGATTTCGTACAGTGTCTTTAAAATACAAATCGTGTCGCATTAAAGTCTATGATCTTGGAGGAAGTCCTCAAATCCGATCTATTTGGAAAAAATACTACAGTGATGTAAGAAAAGTAATTTTACACTGTTTTTTGAATTTTTCATTATTGCTAAAATATTTTGCAGGTGCATGGAGTTATCTACGTTGTGGATGCTAGCGATCTGTCAAGACTTTCTGAGAACAGAGATGTTTTCTGTGAACTTATTACACATGAACACATTTCCGGAAAACCTATATTATTGTAAGATATAAATGGTCAATTTCATATTTTATGCGGATATAATCCAATTAATTCAAAACTAAAGAACATCAAAAGTTGAAAACCTTCAGATTTAAAAATTTTTTATGTATAAGAAATGGATTAGGTTTTTAAAATAAACATTTTTTAATCTTTTACTTTTCGACACCATTAAATTTTAGACCTGAATTTTTATTCTTTACAAATTTAAATGTTTCTAAATAAAATAAAGTGTACCAAAGCTCAATTCAATCTGATAATTCTATCGAGAGTTATGCCGCACACGACCTACAGACAGACAGACAGACACTTTCGTAAAAACCCTTTTTTCTGACTCAGGGGGTCTCAAAACGTAAAGATTTGATGAAAATTTCGAAAGTCATTTTTCACATAAAACCAATACCTTCTCATCCATGATGAGAATGTAAAAATCTGCATACATACAATTTCAAAGTTTCATGCCTATACATTTTTAAACTTCCAAATTTAAGTGCATACAATTTTGAAGGCATAAACATATTAATAAATACAAATCGCAAAGCTTCCAATTTCTCTAGTTTATCAAAAACTATAATTTTTCAGATTGGCGAATAAACAAGATATAAGAGGCGCTATAGACGAATTAGATGTCGTAGATAATTTAAACGTAGAAGAGTTGGCTAATTCAATGCGATGCCCTACAAGAGTTGAAGTTTGTTCTTGTATGTACTCAGATGAAAAATCAAAAGAAAAAACAACTGGAATTACCGAGGCTTACAGGCAAATATATTTTTTTAATTGTGCTTTATTGATGCCTGTAATGTAAAAAATATATCATTTTCAAATATCTTTATCTATTTAAAAATTTAGTTTTATTTTTTAGTCCATTATATAATTTTCAAACAGGTGGTTATTAGAAACAATATTGAAAGATTACACCATTTTAAATAGTCGCATAAAAAAGTCTGAAATTCCAAGGTATCGGAAATTATCTGCGAGGTCTTCCATCTTATCGAAAGCAAGCTCGGCCAATCCATTTAAACCTATAAGAGAATTTCTTAAGGATAGGGTAGTTATAAAAACATTAATATATTTGAATATACAAGAATAAATATTAAAAAATCATCATTTTCATTTTTTTTCAGAATTCTGTTGCTCCAGCAATTTAATAACATATTCCTGAAGACTATTGCAGTGTAAAACTCGCCAAGAATATTTTTCCACAGACTTGATTTTTTCCCAGAATGTACAAAACTTAATTCAAAACTCAAAGTGCCTTTAAAAAGTATCTATGTATACGAAACCTCTCAAGTTACTTTTTAAATTTAAGGGAACACGAGTTAAGAATTTGACACAGTATGAAATAGCGATTAAGTATAATAACTAATTTAAGTTTTTGGTCAACGAAATATATTTAAAAGATAATGAGACAGTTAATTGACGAAGATGAGCTTCGCAAAAAATGTTTTACAAGATTTCCTTTACTCAGTAATCACCCCTTTGAAGTCCAACAGTGATACGTACAAGATTTGTTACATAAAAACGATCACTCCTTTTTCATTACGTAATAATCATTCCTAAATAGTGTTTAAACCGATTTCGGTTACATTTATTCTCCGTCTATTTCCACACACCTCTGTACGTTCACAAAATGCTGATAAAAAAGAGGTTTGAACCCCCTGAAATAAAATTAGTGCCTCTACCCGTGTACATATAGAAATTAACTCAACTAAACATTTTAACAGCTAAGCTTCAATTTGTAATTGATATAATAAATCTTCTACAACTTTAATTCCATCGTCTTCTTGAGATGCTTTTGATTTATACAATCTATCCAATCTTTTTGCCACCCATTCGCTCAGCTTAATCACTTCCTTCTTTTTCGAAGCTGTGCTTTTCATCGAAGATGCAATGTGATTTGTAACCTGCAATTTAAGAATTTCCTTCATTGATCTTCTAATTTTTCAAAATTACAATTTCCAAACTTACTAATTAGTCATCTTTTACTTGTCTGGAACACAAACTTTCTCAAAATATTTTAAGCATGGGAAGTCTAGCAGTAATTTCAAATGTTAATATTTATCGATTTAAAAACTTACAAAAATTACTATAATTGAAGCTTACCAATAATAGTCCGTAAAGCGCTCTAACATTGTTTGGATTCAGTTTTATTGCTTGGCAGAAATATGACTTAGCTTGTTCTATATTTTCAAATCCTCCCTAGAAAAATTAAATTTCAATAAATTGTCACATCATAACTATGATACCGAATTTTAAAATCAAGTTTTAAGCACGACATACCTGAGAATATTTTATTTCTGCGTATCTTTGATAAATTAAATGACTATGTGGATTATGAAGAATGAGTTCTTCCATGCAAAATGCTGCTTTGGAATAATCTTGCTCTTGCAGATACAAGTCGCACAATTCGTGCCAAGCTTCTTGATCAATCGCGAACCTGAAAAATTGATATTTAAATTGGTAATCATTTTTGATAATTGGAAAACATAACAAATTAATATTTACTTTTTGAGATATTCGGTAAGTTCTTTGATAGCTTCTGGTATTTGGCCTTTTGCTTTTAAAATAGCAATGCGTCTTTTTCTAGGAGCTGCATTAGTTTCGTCTCTTTTTATTATAGATTCTAATACTTCTGATGCTTCGTCGTACCTAATAAATATTAAATAATAATGCAACATTTAACTAATGAACTATTAACTATGAAATAAACCAGAATATTGAAAAAAAATTTTTTTATAATTACATTCCCAAGGCTTCCAAATGCATTGCGTGATACTTGTGAACTCGTAAGCTACCAGGGAATTCATTCATGAGCACTTTTAAGCACTGTTCAACTATTCCAAGACGATGACAGTCCAAAGCTGCGATGCAAACTTGTTCCAAAACGAGGTATCCTTAAAAATATTAAATTGAGAAATCATCTATTTTCGTGATTTTAAGTCTTTAAAAATCATTAGGTTAAATAAATTAATAATGTTGCTTAAAAACAGGAAGTTGAATAAGTTGTTCACACTCAGTGTTACTGGTGATATAATAAATGAGATTTAGTTAAAAAATACATATAGATTTTATTGTAATGAAATATTTGAATATATAAAAACTACAAAATTCCTATTATATATATATATATATATGAAAATATAAAATTAACTTACTTTCATTTCCTAGGTTATTTACTTTCGACTTTAACGTCGATTCCCATAAATCAACAACATCTTTGCTTTTCCTTTCGGAGTTTTCTCTCCAAACTCTAAATAAATCTCTCACATCTGCAATATACAATGTAAGAAATTTTAAACCAAGAGGAATATTTTTATATAAACAAATGAAAATTGTAATTAATGCGATTGCATTAATTATTCAAGACAACGTCCAAGACAAATAAATAAATCTAATCGCTTTTGAGGTGAAAAATCGCTAATTATTTTCTAGCGTATATAAGAAATAAATAAACAATAAGTTAATATTTTGGTAATACTTTATTATCGCAGGAACACGAAACATAATTAGATACTCCCTCATTTATACTCTGCTCCGAAATCATTCTTATATACACGAGTACGCATTTCTCGATGCAAACACATTACCTACAACTTACCTGTCCACGTGAATCCTTCATATTTTGGAGACATAATTACACTTTTACAAAACTACAGAATAAACACAAATAACAAAAAGAATTGGCAAAAACAATAAAGAGCGATGATGCAGTCTGCATAGAGAATAGAGTTGATATATTCTCGAGAATTTAAAATAGGAGAATATTCTCGAGAACATTTTCGAGAATATTTAAGGTAAATTAAGGCCATGTCCTAGACGTGAATTCAGGCAATTCTTTTCGCTCTTCTCATTCTTAAATTAATAACTCAAATTGATTTTCCATAGCAAATAAACATACCTTAATCATTCTTTCACATTTATCTTCTATGAGAAATCTATCTGTGTTATCATTTTATGAATGAGAAGGGCGAAAAGTATTGGATAAAGTAACGTCCATGACGTCATAACTGACTCTTTTCATCCTATGTTGGAAGCGTTGAGTGAAGATAGTTGGAAGTATTTACTTCGTAATGTACTTCGCCAATTCGGATACGACCCGTATGTCCTTTTTTGTCAAGCTTTGATAGAAAGAGACAAGTTCGATTCTTTTCAACGTACAATGAAAGCTCAAACGTTTAGGTTAAAGCCATGAACCAACCACATCATGTGACTGGATTCCTACCTTATCAGCATTTTCAACTTGCATAGCCCTATTTCTATAAAAAAGTCTCCATGGGATATATGGAGATTGGTCTCCTTATATCTAGTCTCCATGAAAAAATGAGATAAGAAGTTTAAACTTTGTGAGGGTAAATGAAATGTACTAGGATAGGTCTGTCTGGTCATAAATGTTCATAATTATGAAATTACTTTTTTTTTAAATTATGAACATGCATACCAGACCAACCTATGTTAGTGCATTTTATTTTATTATACAAATTTTTAGACACCTGCATTATTTTTTATTGAAATGAAGTTACACAAGCTGAAAATTCTGGTAAGGTAGGAATCTAGTCACGTGACCCGGTTGATCTATGGACCTTAAACGTGTCTCATTCTATCATGGGTTGACAAAAAAGGATGGATGATATTTGAGTTAAGGACATGTGATACTTAGTAGATTAATAAATTTTATTGATTTTGAGTTTCTACGTTGTTTTGTGCAAAATGCATTAATTGTTTTTGAAATTTAGGAAACGGTAGAAAAAATAAAAACGAACGTAGATAGACAACTTTTGGTTTGGAAAATAAAAAATGGTCAATTTTACAAAATCTGTCGAAATTTTTTTTTTTTATTATCATAATCGTCTCTGGTGGAAACTGAACCAAATTGCTCACATGAACTTGCTACTTTTATCAAGTATCACATGATCTTAAGTTTAGAGTTTAGGTCTTAATTGTACTCCAGGCCACATACGCAGTGCAGCTCTCCCATAGATGTACGAATATATGGATGGAGCCCAAGCCTATGCGGCAGAGATGGGTTATGACGCGTTACTCAAGTTTTTTACGTAAAATCCATGGTTTTTAACAGGAAGTAAGTAATTTAAACCCCACGATATAAAAAATACATTGTGTAAAAAACTGAGAACGTAATATACGTAGTAATGTACATGTAGGAAACTATGTAATATACGTGCCCATCTCTGCATATAGGTGCTCGACTTTTTTAGGCATAGTTGGTGGGGGGTTACCTCAACCTTGACTGCGGTGATTGGAATTTCTGAAAGAGAGTATATTATCATTTAAATGTAATGCCAAAAACACAACACGCTCTTGCAGATATTCAATTGCCATAGTCATAGTCGATTTACACGTGCACCAACTGAGGTATACTACCACGAAGTAGTATAAGGAGACCCCACTCCTATGCAGCCTTTGCAAAATTTGGACGCGTAGATTCAGATTTAGTTAGTTTGCTGTGATGATGTGATGATCGCACCTGCGCGCTCATCTATTTTGCGGATTGCGAATAAACTAGATCGAGCGTTCATGAACTCGATTCAAATTCACTTCTTCGGTACGTACGTAATTGTACGTAACAAAGAAATGCCGTGGGAAAATTCAATTTTGATTTTATTTAAAATACTTAAAAAGGCAGAATAAATCTTAAGGTTTATGATCAAAGAGACTTTTAGTATTAAGAATAAAAATAAATCTTTTAGTTTTATTGACAAAATAACAAGGGTTGGTTTATGTCACTTTATATGTACGGACACGTGCAACAATCTCACGGTTCTTAAATTGTTAAAATGAATTTAATGTTAATTTACATGCTGAAATTTACCAGATCAAGTTGACATTTAAGAGAAATGATAAATAAACCAGCCTTGTTCCTTAGAATAATTAAATTAATGGTTTATTTTCAGATTGACAGGTTGTCTGGAAACCTTCGAGGAAATGCCTCAATAGAAATAAATAATAAATAGTTTTAAGAGCCTTCCTTTGTTCTGAATAGGACCAGACTATGTGAAAACCGTTCTGGAGAGTTTGGGAAATGTCACTAGCGACTAATAAATTCTAAATTTATTGCCATCTAGTATAAATTGTTTGGTTTACAAACCATGAGTTTCGCTAAATACTCAATAGTCGTTGAAATTTGATTCCAAATTTCAACAAACCCAAAATCCCCAGAACGATCGTAAAATGTGAAAGAACATGGGTACTTGTCAACCCTTAAAAATTGATCTACGATCGAAGTTAAGTGACCAGAGACGGACCCCGGAGTCAAAAGAGGACTTGTATTTTGACACCCTCAAGTGGCCGCACTTGAGATGCTGGGGACGCACGTGGGCCCGACACCCACTATTGGCCTAGTTCGTATCCGCCCTCACTGTTTTAAGGGAAGAATCTAATCCAATAAGATTATTTTTGAAACACCCAAAACTGAAAATCAACCAATTAGATCTATTATCTACGCCCTAAAAACTCAAATCATTTAGTGGGGACTTTTGATAAAAAGACCCCCTGGATCCCTCTCTGGACATACATACACACTCCCTTCGACGTACTTGATTATTCTCTCGATCACGTACTCTTTCACGTATTCACTTCAGTCTTTTTTTGTTTTATCACTCAACCTCGCGACATTCGCTAGATTTTTTACGGAATTTGTGAAACTTTGTTTGCTTTGAAAATTTAATACCAAAATTGTGAATAGTTCGATTAAATAAAAGTGCAAGTTGTGTTAAAGATACAGAAGCAAAAATCAATTTTCCCGTTCCTATTTTCATAGGCCGACCGAAGCCCTCTAAATAAACAATTTAAATTCAACCCGCCCAAATAAATCGAATATCGACTTTTTCGATATTTCGATAATTTGATGTTTCCAAATCCGGGACATCACAATGATCGCACCTGTGCGCTCATCTTTATTGCGGAGAGCGAATAAACTAAAGGTAAAGGCGTGTTCGCAAGTCATGATTTCACCTTCTTATTTTGGCAACAATTTATGGTCACGTGACAATTTCAAATGTAAATTGTCAATTAAATTCTTAATTTAAATGGCAGAATTGTTGATCTACTGAGGAGACTTTAAAAATAAGTTAATTTTAAGGATTTGTATTTTTGAGACTACAGGTCTAGTCTGGATTATTTCATAATCTTGAAATGTTCCTTTTTCAAATATATTTAAATCCAAAGACTGGTATCTCGCCTCGTAAAATACTTAGTTTTAAGATTTATAACTGTATTCCAGAGAAAAACCTTTCTTTAGCATTTCTGTTCTAGAATCTGTGAACCATTTCTGATGACTAGACACTTTAAAGCTAAACACTTTTCCCTGAAAATTATCACATAAAATTCAAAAGCGCATGTTGTTCAACTTGCAGAGTAAATTAAAAGTAAACTCTTGACATATTTATAGACAAACTTACGAAAACCATGCTTTAGAATGTTTCGTCAGAAATTGGAACCAGAAATGCTTATAACAATAAAAGACTGAAAGGACTCGGCGACAGGTCATGTGTGAAGGGGCTAGCTGGACCTCGAGTTCAAGTGCGGTCTAATTTATGTGACTGGACCGTCTCCACGGGTGGTGCACTAGTTTCAGAAAAAGTGCCAAGGGACCGTAAGCGTAGTCGCCCACGTGATTCAAATTGGGGTAACTAAGAACCAATTAAAGAAAGTTTACTAATTCTGGGGGATGAATTCTACCAATGAATTCATAAGTAAACGCCCAAAAGGCCAAGGTTCTAGGATGGGAAAATCATCAAAGAGAGGACCAGGGAGCAGTTTTCACACATGACGGCAGTCAGTGAGATTTCGTATTTTCGTTTGTAAGTCACTTTTTCCATCATATCGAATTGATAGAAACTTTCTAAACTTTAGATACGTAAATTGTTCACTATTTTCCTTATAAAAGATTTAATAAAACGCTAAAATTGAACAGTGTCTAGTTTAATTAAAATCACCCGATTTCTTATCTTTATAAGCCGGCGATTAGTGAATTTAATTAAAATCGCTACAAGTATTTAATAGAAAATTTAGTTCCGGATCAATTCTCCGACTGCGCTCTAGTCGAGTCATGACATTGCATCGTTCGTTGCGCCGCTTGCGGAAAAGCGTTGCAACACAAGTTTCAAAAATGTCGGCGCTCATAATAATGTAAGCGTGATTTGTACATAAAAAATTACCAGTCATTGCCATACATGTGCGAGAAGTTTCAAGTATATTAATAAACAAGTGTGTGCAAGATAATATGGTCTATTGTTTTACTGATGGTTGCGCATCCATGCGCTATGTTGGAAAGAAGAAAAAAGAAAAAGAAGACAGACCGGAGAAACGTCACTTCTCTTGCCCTAGCACGGTCAGTATGTTTAATTATTTTATAAATCTGTAATGTGAAGTACATTGATCTGTATTTAATTTTTGTGCCATTGCAACTATTTTATCTTGATCTCCTAGCCGAAAGTACGGTCCTCCCGGTCGCATTTCACTACAGAAACAACGACTTTTCTGGCCGCTAAATTCATCGTATAATTCGTTTGTTTAATTTAATTTAATGTGTCTTCATGCAATTACACGAAAAATCAATATTAATATTGTTTTCTAAGAATAAATTTTCTCTGGTATTTGTTAATTTAAAAAAAAAAAATTGATTTTCAATTTTTTTTGCAGTTATTATATGATTGCATTTCTTATTATAATATTTCCGAATAATATATAGCTGCAACAAAATTTACGGATACTCATCCAACCTCTCTTAGAAGATTTTCAAACTATTCAATGCAAGTAACTTTAATGTAAATACTTGAAGAAACAAAAGGTTTTGCTTTCCATCTTCGCGTTGACAGGTGACATAATCTACAAAATTGAGAAAAAGGCAAAATGTAAATAACATAAACTATACTTCACTTAGTAAACACATCTATATTGTATATTATATTATATTTCATATAAAAGAACAGCAGTATACTTTTAAAATAATGTTAACTATAACGGTGCCACTGTTTTTGTTTATCTGTTTTCGTGCAGTAGACAACACGACAGCCATATTGTGAAAATTCAAGAGTTTGACATTTCCCTGTAAGAGGCGCTACGAGCGATGCAAGCTAACTAAATCCGAATCCACGCGTTCAAATTTTCCGCGAGTGGGGTCTCCTTATACTACTTCGTGGGTACTACATTATATGGGAGTTTGCGTCCCGACGTTTTGGCTCCTAACATTTGACGCGCATTTCAAATGAACCATTGTTCAAATACACAATTATATCAATTCACTCACTCACACTCTAAATAAACTCTACTCCCATCTAATATAGTACCAGTACCCTGAATCTTGCTACCAAATGCATAGGAAAAAAATCTGCCCGCTTCGCGGGCACATTCTCATCGCGCGCTTCGCGCGCAGCTCGCAAGTTTGAGCGCGTCTAGGGCGCGCGATTCGATCGTCGCGCTTCGCGCTCCGTTCTTTCTGGACCTCATGCTTCGCGCTCGGTTTTGTGCTCTCCGGATACATTTAAGTTTATTTCTTATAATTTGATACTGAAGCTCAAACTAATTTTATAATTATATTACAGATGATGTGAATTACACATTTTCTCAAAGTCACTCTATTTCTTTGTGAAACAGGAGATTCAATTTACTTAAGGCTCTATCAGCCTTAAGGAACACATTCTCATCATGACGCTCGCGCATCGCGCTCGATTTTCTGTATACATTTCAGTCACTTTTTAATAAATTACATGATTAAAATAATTTATTTTCTTCCAAATCTCTCAAAAAGAAAAAACAATCGTAGAACTTATTTAAGGAAACGATTTTACAGAACAACGCTTATTTAGTATCTCACATATTTTGGTGAAAAAAATCGAATTTTTTTAATATTAAAAATCAAAACATAAAATATACATCCTGTCCCGAAATGTCTTAATGGGAATTTGTAAACCTCATTTAGGCAAATAAGTTTCCATCTAAACGTTTTTTATGTATCACATATATTTTGTCTAAAAAATGGAATTCTTGAATTTCAATCGTATTTTTTGGAATTGAAACGAAAAATATATGTTTTTTCAGAAACTGCGCCAGACAAAATTTGTAGATCTTTTTGAAACGAACAGCTTTGTATTCTGATGTCTTTTTTGTATTTTACATATTATTGTTAAAAAATTGAATTTTGGATTTTCAATAGTTTCTTTTTTAATTAAAAAGAAAAATATGCATCTTATGAAAAAATGTTACAATTCAAATTTGTAGGTCTTTATGTAGAAAATAATATTGTATCATAACGTTTTTTCGTATCTCGTATAATTTAACTGGAAAATGGAATTTTGATATTGACTTTTTTCGAATTTGAATATGCTGTAACATTTCTAATTTTGATTTAATAAAAAAATGTTATCAGGATAATTTGTAGAGAAATTTTTAATTTGTCCAAAAAGTTATTTTTAAAAACACAAAAGTAGTGCTCAATTCCTCAATTTTGAATGGATGTGGCTGGTTAACGAACTTGTCCTTACTTTTTCGGCTCCGATAAAATGTACCAAAGCTCAATTCAATCTGATGATTCTATCGAGAGTTATGCCGCACACGACCTACAGACAGACAGACAGACGGAAAGACAGACAGACAGACACTTTCGTAAAAACCGTTTTTTCTGACTCAGGGGGTCTCAAAACGTAAAGATTTGATAAAAATTTCAAAAGTCATTTTTCACATAAAACCAATACCTTCTCATCCATGATGAGAATGTAAAAATTACGTGAAAGCTGACTGCCGCCGGTGGCAGCGCTGATCGTTCATAGGCCCTAGATTCAAAAAAATGCATGGGAAAAAGCATAAAAATTTAATTTTCTCCTAATAAAAACTATTTTATCGTATTTTCTTATACTTGATAATAATATAATAAGATCTTCATATTTTTACAAAAATTTATTCTTTTCGAAAGGATAAGAAATTCACTTTAGGCAAAAATCTAATTTCCAAATTCTGTCGGGAATTGCATTATTTGTGTCATGTTCCTTATATTATAATTGTTTTGCGTTAATTTAAATATTAATACCAATAACTAATGTCATTATTATAAAATTTGATTATTTTTCATATTATATCACCCGCTCAAAGGGTGATTCTCTGCTGCACGAGGCATGGAAAAAAGCAAAATCAGCTCTGAGGCAAGGCATAAAGAATCGAATCGAGTCAAGTACATCGTGCGAAGCATGTTTTCGCATTTTCGGCTTTCGGAAAGGCAGGTCCACAGTTGACGCCATCCAGGCAGTGGTGGACATCGCCACTAAAGCAAGAAGAGGAACTGGTATGCGTAAGGGATTCTGCGCGCTGATCAGCATTGACATACGCAATGCGTTCAATACCGCGAGATGGAACATCTGCATCGAGGCAATGGTGCGGATAAAGGTTCTAGACTACCTGTTGCGAATGATAGATGACTATCTGAGCGACAGGTGGGTGATATACGAGGGCGACAAATGGTCTCTCAAAGAAGAGATGACATGTGGCGCCCCTCAAGGGTCGCGGGTGGGTCCACTCGTTTGGAACGTCATGTACGAGGCTTTCCTACGCATGGACCTGCCTGCTGGAACGAGCATCATCGGCTTCGCGGATGACGCACTTGTCTTGTGCGCCGCTGACGACATCAAAATCCTGTAATTGAGGATCAGTGATAGTCTGTGGCGGGCAAAGCGTTGGTTGGATAGCAGATGCCTGAAAATGGCCCCTGAAAAGACCGAGGCTTTTCTGGCCAGGGACAGGAGATCCTTCAAATACCCGAGGATCGTTCTCGGGGAACATGAAATCGAGTGGAAAAAGAGCATTAAGTACCTGGGTGTGCAGTTGGATCGAAGGCTTAGCTTCGGCGAACATCTGCAGTTCGCGACTGCCAAAGCCATCCAATGTGGGGCCGCCCTGACTCGGCTCATGCCCAACATTGGTGGACCCAGGGAAGCTAAGAGAAGGTTGGTGGCGAGCGTGGTAAATTCGAAGCTGCTCTATGCAGCTCCGATCTGGATAAGTGCCCTTAACAACCATGCTATCCTGAAGAAGCTGTTCTCGGGACAGAGAGGTGTTGTGATGAGAACTGTTTCAGCATACCGAACTGTGTCGACGAGCGCTGTGCTGGTCCTGGCGAGCGTCCCACCAGTAGATTTATTGGCGGGGGAAAGGAAGGAGTTTCTCATCTGCTTAACAAACCTGCAGGAAATCGCTCGCGTGAAGGAGTCCATCTGCAAGGATGGAAGGCGCAGACTCGTCAAGAAATGGCAGACGAGATGGTATGGTGACCAATCCGGGAGATGGACACACCGTCTGATCCCGGAGCTCGCTACCTGGCTGGATAGAAAGCACGGTCAAGTCGGCTTTTACCTGGCGCAAGTGCTTTCGGGCCATGCTTGCTTTAATGCGTACCTGAAGCGCTTCAAGAAAAGAGACAATGAGTCGTGTCGCTACTGCGGTTCCCTTGTGGAAAATGCAGGTCACATACTCTTTGTCTGTGCCAGGTGGGGCGCGGAAAGGGAGGCTGTCGGTCGGTCTTCTGACACGATGGTCTCTCTCATGCTCTCATGCAGATATGGATGCTTATCCAGTCATTCGTCACCCTGGTGATGAAGACGAGGGAGCTTGATGGGCGTGCAGAGCGCGGCAACAACGGGGGCCAGTAGAAATCGCATCGGGGCCTGTACCCGCGGTCCTGCGTCTTGGGCGGACTTGGCTGTCCACGTCGACCAGGGGAGGAATCTTCTTACTCCTCCCCGGGTTGGCGCGGCTAGTCAGCCTGCCTAACTGGCGTGTGTCCGCGGATGGGAGTCCCGGGCGAACGGACGAGGGTAGAGTCGTACGGGACATTAAGCTGGAACCAACTGCCCGCCATGTTTAAAGCCGAAAGGTGGTTCCGCGGGCGCTGTATTGGTTCGAGAATGGGGTTTATTTTGGTTTTAACAGCATATTCAAATTCGAAAAAAGTCAATATCAAAATTCCATTTTCCAGTTAAATTATACGAGATACGAAAAAACGTTATGATACAATATTATTTTCTACATAAAGACCTACAAATTTGAATTGTAACATTTTTTCATAAGATGCATATTTCTTTTTTTAATTCAAAAATAATCTATTGAAAATCCAAAATTCAATTTTTTAACAATAATATGTGAAATACGAAAAAACGTAAGAATACAAAGTTGTTCGTTTCGAAAAGATCTACAAGTTTCGTTTTACACAGTTTATGAAAAAACATATATTTTTCGTTTCAATTCCAAAAAATACGATTAAAATTCAATAATTCCATTTTTTAGACAAAATATATGAGATACATAAAAAAAGTTCAAATAAAAAATTATTTGCCTAAATGAGGTCTACACATTCTTATTAAGAAATTTCTCGACAGGATGTATATTTTATGTTTTGATTTTTAATATTAAAAAAATTCGATTTTTTTCACCAAAATATGTGAGATACGAAATAAGCGTTGTTCTGCAAAATCGTTTCCTTAAGGTAGTACGATCACGAAAATTAGACCTCAGACAAAAATAGATAATTTTGCTTTCAAGAATAGCAACATTATTATTGAAGGGCCAATTTGAATGAGAAAAGATTATTTTTCATGAAAAAAATTTGAAACACAAAAAAATAATGTTAATAATAAATTTCATTTTTGCCCAAACTTATTTTCTTATCGCTTCGAGTCAAATTTTTGAAAATGATGCGATTCTAATAAATTATTGTTCATTTTTTTAGAAAAAAGATTCTCTACAACTTGACCGTTTCCTATTTTTTAAATTGAATTAATTATTATCAAATACAGCAATTTGTTTATAAAAATTTTGTTTTGAAAAATTGTTTTTTTATAATTTCAGCCATTAAAGAATTCATTTTCAAAAATCGGAAACGGTCAAGTTGTAGAGAATCTTTTTCCTAAAAAAATGAACCGTGATTTATTATAATCGCATCATTTTTAAAAATTTGGCTCGAAGCGATAAGAAAATAAGTTTGGGCAAAAATGAAATTTTTAGTTTACTTCTTTTTTATTTATCTGCGTTGTATTATTTTATTTTGAAATTCATGTTTCGTAAAATTATGAATTTAAGTTTCTAAATTCTATTACTTTAGGAATTCTATTTAATTCGGTAAAACTATAAGCATTAATAAGTAAGCAATCTTAATTAACAAAAAACCATTTTTTGCACCAATTTATTTAGACATTTGTTTCTAGACTTGCGAACTTCATCTCAGTACCGTTCAGGAACTCAAAAATTTGAAAATTTGCAGGGAAAAGCTTAAGAAACTACATCTTATAATTGTGATTTTCGTGTAAGACGGCCCAATGAACTGTCAGCGCCACCATGGCAGCACACACAATAGTGGCGCATATAAAGGAGGAACTACACCTCTGCATACAGGTTACCATGGTAACATATTAGTGGGAAAGAAACAGGAAAATTGTCGGTCTCTTTCTCTCTTGTATGCTGCCATGATAACCTGCATGTAGAGGTGTAATTCCTCCTTAAGGGCATGTGATACTTGAGAAGAGCAGTAAGTTAATGTAAACAACTTGGTTCAGTTTTTACATGCTCACGCCCAAAATACATAAAATTTTGTTTTTAAAATTTAGGAAATGATAAAGAAGGTAAAATTGGAGGTGAATAGATTACTTTTAGTTTCGATCATGAAAAAAAAATGTTAATAGATTTTGTTAAAATTGAAATTTTATTCATTTGTCAAATCAAAAGTAGTCTGTATCTACGTTCGCTTTTATCTTCTCTACCATTTCCCAGATTTTGGAAACAAAATGTTATGAATTTTGGACACAAGCATGTAGAAACCTAAAATCAATAATATTTGCTAATTTCCTAAGTATCACCAGACCTCTGGTATCACATGTTCTTAAATGAAAAGGCCTATTGCACGTAACTGCACAACCCTGATATTTGACCCTCGATATACGGCCATCTTGGATTTCTCCTACCCAACCAGAATTACTTAATTCTCTGTGTATTTTCAGGTTTTCTAGCATCCTAGGCATCCTATCAAGCTCACCACCTTGGGTTCATGAAGTTCATTCATCATTGTTGTCTAAACGACGCCAGCGATAAGTTTAGTGCACTTTTGTGTCGCAAGAATTTCTCGTTGCAATACGCATAATAGCAATACATTGTTGATATAAAATTTTAGGTTTTGTGAAAAGTAAACGAAAATGGCCACAGTCTCTCACGAAGAAATCGATAGTCTCCCAGTGAATGATAATGACATCGGAGATGCCTTCGGTTATGGAAGGTAAGGTTAAAAGATGCCAAGAAATGATAAATTCTACAACCATATTGCCTTGCATTGTGATAGGAAGTACTGCTCCATCCTATTCTAACATACTTCAAGGACTAGATTCCCTTCTAAGATTTTCATCATGCCCTCAATCAATATAGAATTAATTTTTTTGTTCTTCAATAAAGTTACGAACAGCTTTTCCGAACAAGTGGTTTTGTTCACACAGTTATTGATTCTTTTGAGAAAATAAAACGTAATTACGTGTCAAAAGGAAATTATATATGATTTTACGATAGATACCTTGCCAGAAATCCAATACTTTTTTATTGTGTTAGATATTAGAAAATAAATTTTATCTTTTTTCAATATTGTATACGATTTTTTTTAAAATTACTATCTTTTATAATCAAAGACTTAATTTTGTACCATTACTCAAACTTTAATTTTTAAATTAAAAGTACGCTGAAATTCAAAATATAATATATTTTTTTACAGGAACGTTGTCTCTCCTCTCCCTGGACCACTTCGTACGGCTCCAACAGAACGTTATGCTACTCATTATAATATGACTCATCTAAAACGAGGACTTGCAATAATTTTTAACCATGAATTCTTTACTATCAGCCACTTGAAACCACGTTGTGGGACGAACGTTGACTGCGAAAATTTTGCAACGACTTTAAGAAACCTAAACTTTGAAGTCAATGACTTTCACAACCTTACTCATAAAGACATTATAAAAAACCTGGAAAGAGGTACAAAAAGATTGCTAAGTCTTAATATAAATATTCCAAGTCATAAAAATCATAAAATGAGTTACGAAAATATGATTCATTTTAAGATAATAAAAACAAATTGAAAAATTTTAATAAAAAATTACCTTTACTGACTGGGATTCAGACACTATGAAAAGATTGTATCCCTTTTAATTGCAAATTCAATTCTTTTTAAATTATGGAACCTTCTAAGTTGTGATAAAGAGATCATTTCTGTAGACAATTTTATCCTCTATTTTTTACTCCCTTCTATACAATAAAAAAACAGTTTTATATTTTTAATTAAATTTTTATTTAGTGAATTTGTTACAACTATTTTACCACCATTGTGTAATTTTATACAAATACTGATACTATTCTTTTAGCTTTCAAGACATTCAAAGACCTGAACTATCTGTTTGTAATTTCAGTGTCGGAAATGGACCATTCGAACCATGACTGTTTAATAGTCGCAGTTCTTTCGCATGGAGAACTTGGATTGCTTTATGCTCACGATACACCATATAAAGCCGAAACCATTTGGATGTATTTCACTGCCGAAAAGTGTCCTAGCCTAGCTGGAAAGCCAAAGATGTTTTTTATTCAAGCTTGTCAGGGTGACAAACTGGACAGTGGAATTACGCTTAAAGAACGCACCGAAACTGATGGAATGCCGACCAACACATTTCGCATTCCGAGTCATGCTGATTTTCTTATTGCTTACTCCACCATTCCAGGTATTTAATACTAGATCTTCCATAACAATCAGAAAGACTGGTGGTATATTTCATTAAAAATTTAAAAAAATTTTTATCCAGGCTGTTTTTTTACTATGAGACGTCAAAATATCTCAAGAAATACGCATCCTACAAAAAAATTTTACAGACAAAAAATTTTTATTTTCGAGGGGAAAGGCCTCTGCCAAAATTCCTTGAATTAATAAAAAATTTCATTTTTCGCTATTGTAGTGCCATCTATTAATGGAGAATCTGAGGGCGCAGTACCGTGTGGAAGAGAATGAGATAATAGAGGGATAAATAAACAGGATGGAACCAATGGGATTATCGCACAGATTCAGGCGCTTATCTTGATGGTTAAATTCTGTTCTCCTATTCATGTATTCTATTTTCCTCGTCATGGAACGAATCTATGATAAAAAATGGAAGTTCCTAATTGAAATTTTGAAGACACTCCTCTCCCGCCCCAAAGGGTGGAGTTTAGGGGAAATTTTTGCAGAGTCGCTTTTCCCTCTCGAAAATAAAGTTTTTGTTGCGGGTATTTTTTTCGTAGGAGGTGTATTTTTCGAGATATTTTGACGTCTCAAGATTTAAAATACACCATATATACATGGGTTGCTGCAAAAGTTTTTACTATCTTTTGATAGACTTAAATAAAACAAATGAAATAAAATGAAATAGATAATAAACATAAAATAAATGAAATGGATATATGAAAAATGCTGGCAGTTCTAGTGTTAGAAATTTTAATTATATTATTATTAAATAAAGTATTTATCGAGCGGGAATTTAAAAAATCGACTTCGTAATAATTCCATGATTTATAAGTATTTTTTATAGCTTAAAACACTTGGGAACTTAATAATTTGAGAATCATAGAGTATTTGCTTTGTTAAAAATTATATCTTAATCAAAATTCGTGTAAAATATAGTAAATTTTTTAAAACTATAAATTCGTGCTTACAAATAAGAAGAACGCATTGAAACTGCTGGAACCCCGACTAAAACCTTTCGAATTCCGAGCTATGCCGATTTCCTATTGGCCCATTCCACCATTCCAGGTATCTAATTACTCAGATTACTTTATTTATAAATAAAGTATCCATTGAGCGTGAATTTCGGAAAATTGATTTTGTAATAATTTCTTAAATCATATAAATTTACAGGACGTTTAATAATGGTTTGATAATCTTTACTAATGATAAAGTATTTCGTTTTTTGACTTTTTAAGAATTTTTTGATGTTTTCAGAATTTTCATGCTTTTCAAGATTTGTACAGACCCATATTTTCAAAAACTGAAAGCGCTAAGTTCCGTTATTTTTTCTAATTATAATATTTAAATTTTTCTCAGGTTTCTATTCTTGGCGAAACACTACACGAGGGTCCTGGTTCATGCAGGCCTTATGCATAGAATTACGTGAGAATGGACATCGATATGACATCCTGACTTTGCTTACTTTTGTCTGTCAACGTGTCGCCATGGATTTCGAATCGAATACTCCTGAAAACATGCATATGCATCAGCAAAAGCAGATTCCTTGTATTACCTCAATGTTAACTCGTTTGGTTAAATTTACACCTAAAGTGACAAATGGAGCAGCATCCACTTCTTCATAAATTTCAAATCCCTATAAAATATCTCGAGTATAGAACAAAATAAGTGTTTCGTGAAGCGTCACATTACTTAGAAAATACTTTTGAGGGCTAAAATTAAAAAAAAATTGTTTTTTATAACACCTGAAGATTTTTTATCGCTGGAATTTGGAAGCATCTAAATTTCACTGTTTCCAAATGCTGGTAGATTCAAATTAATAACATCCAAGCTAAAAATGAGAACTTTCATTACCTTAAAATTTTAGATACGAATTATTTACCTACCTATAAAAGCTAATGAAATATACAGAATAGTCTACAAAATAGATAAAAATCTACCAAAGTCTTTCATCTATTTTTGAGAAGAATAAGAATTGTTAAGTAAATAACAAACTAGATATGAAATGATAGAAAATCTTCTCTGGAAATGTCCAGAATTGCTTCACGCTTCTGACTGTATGTCACATGTTTTACATGACTTTCATGCAACTTTATATATCAATTTTTGTAAGTATTTTATCGATATTATGAAATTTTCCATCGGTCTGGTATGAAATCGGACTTCTAGTACATTTATCGACTTAAGAAATATAGGTCAATGTAGGTTTAAGTGAAATTTAAGTCTGTCATATTGATGAATGGTTATTTTATTTCTAAGATTAATATAATAGCACAATTGTAATGTCAATTTTACGTAACAATTGTAAACTGTAATGTTACTCTTTTTTTGTGAACATTTATATTGTAACCCTATTTTTTGCATTTATTACATGTAGGAAGAAACAAACTACTTAAATATTCTGCTCAGAACAAAGCTAAGAGGTGCTTTATTTCTTTTTAAGGTCGATCTCGTTAATACAAACTTTTATATTATATGAAAGCAATACAAGATCTCATTGAAAATTTTTGATAACATATTTACAATGTTGCTAACGCAAAAGCACGTCTTTTTGATGCTAAAGGCGCCTAAGCTAGAAATATAATTCAATGTGATCGAAATTACATTTTATATGCGTATTTTGAACGAATTAAAAGCAAAATCGCGATCTTTCATGAAAAAATGTATTTTAGATCGACGTAGTACTTTTATACAGAATAAAAATAAATGCTCGTTGTATAAAAATGTTCTACTTATTGAAAAATACCATCTTACAGACTTCGGGAAGTAAAAGAAAATCACAACATATTTATTAATAACATTATATTTCAGTATTTTTTAAGAAAGTACCATAAAGAAATTTTTTTCAATAGCTTCAAAGAGAAACTTATTCAACTCTGTAGTTATAAATATAGCATTTCTGAAATTGAATAATTACTGCTACTGTACCGACCAGACCCGAGGCTAGTGTATTTGATATATTGTAACAGAATATATATGTTTATGTGCCTCCGGCGCGTAAACTCGTGTTTACGATACAGTCCGTTTGGGATAAAAAATAGGGTGTATAGGGACCTTTTTTACGTTCATAGGGTACATTTTTTTAAGAAAAATTAGTTATGAAAGAAAGTTATGAAAAGAATAAACTCTTAATAAAAGGTAAGTAAAGAAGTAATACTTTTTATTTTAGTAAGTAATAAATATACAGTAAAACCCCGTTTATCGCAACACCCGTCTATTGCAATAAACTCTACCATTTTTCCCCCTCCTATTAATAGGAGAGGTGACGTGATTCTAAAGGATAGGTGGGAATACCTCTCACTTTTAAATTTGTGATAAACAGCGAACGCGCGCGAAACTACTCTTTGAGGCGCATGCGCCGACAACCAGTTGGTCTTGGTCAGGCTGGTGGTGGAGGAGTGGGAGCCCCTCCGTATTTGCGATAAACGGGGTTTTACTGTATGCCTATTTTCGTACACAACTGCACTTCACAAATTTTGGAACGTGAGTATTCTTAATATCAAATAGGAAATTACCTACATGTCACGACTATGTATGCAAGTCTAATTAAATTAAATTTCAATTAACTCTCAACAAAATTTCCTTTTTTTAGATGTTTTATACTTTGGTTGAAGAAAGGTACATATAAGCAATTTCACTTGCTATACATTTAGTATCCTTACGATTACTTTCGACGAAATCCGCTCATATCTATATAACTAATGTAATTTAAAGCTATTAAGTATGAGTGTTATTTCTTTAAATTTTGAGTCTTTTCATTAATAAGTGTATTTCTAATAAGACAATATGAATTTTCTTGACTTAATTCTAAGTTTAAATAAATTACTAAAAGGATACTACTGTAACGGTTGGAACTATGGACTTCTTTTTAAATTCTCAGGTCTTTTAAATCCCGAATGATATTTATATCATTATTGAGATGGTTTTACCTATTATTATGAAGATCAGGCTTGTTGTTATATATCATTACATCGTAAAACAGATTATAATTATTTACCACAGCCTAAAACAATTTTCAGCATTTATGGTGTTACAAAAACAGAATCAAAATCGAAGAAAACGAAAAATTGTATACAAATTTTAAAAAATGTACACTAATGGCTGAAAATAAGGTACTTTAGGGACCAAATCTTGAAAATAGGGGACTTTAGGGACCTCAACTGAATATAGAGGACAATAGGGGATATAGGGACCGGTCTGTGAGGCCTGCGCCTATTACGATAGAGCGGAGCGTAATCTTCTTCGTACACCGTTGGCACCGTACTGACAAAGCCTTGTACATTTGAACTGCGCATGCGTCTATTACAATACGCTGATACTACCAGAGCATAAAAACTCGTATATGCGCCAAAGTCACATAAAATAGAATATGTGCCAGTGCACACAATTAGGGTCATTACGAGACTCGCTTGAAATGCTCGCAGGACTCATCGCGCCTCGGCTTCGATCTCCTGCGAGCATTGTCGCTCGTCGCGTAATAACCCTCATTATGCGCCTAGGCACATAATACACTAAAAATATTTTTATAATTATGAGCTATGGAGATGGAATCATAATTACACATACTAATTAATTGCATCAATAATCCGAAACACTTATAAGTGACCTGCAGAATATGGTAAAGGCAGGGTGTCTAAAGATTCTTCAAATCAAAATTGAAGGACTTTTCCAGCTTTTCAAATTCCAATAAAATACATTTTTTGTGTAAGAAAAAAATTATTATTCTTGAACAAAGCAATAAAATTTAAGGTTCTCGTGCAAAATTTAAAAATTCCAGGGTTTCCAGAATGATGGATGCCCTTTAAGGGCATGTCATTGACGTAGCTTTATCCAATACTTTTCGTCCTTCCCATTTTTAAATTATTAACTCAAATGAATTTCACATAGTAGATAAGCATACATTGATCTTTCTTTTACTTATACCTACTATGAATAATCCATTTGAATTATTAATTTAAGAATGGGAAGGACGAAAAGGTTTTTTCAGAATTTAGACAGGAAGGGCACCGCAATTGACTTGACCTGCTAAACCCACGACTACCAGTAAATTGCAAATTGTAATCTTCATTAATGATAATAATATACTTCTACTCAGGAAAAATTAACAAATCATTTAACCCTTTGACTGCGGAGCGTTATTCGCAAGTCGGCTTGTTCGAAAAATAGGAATAATAAGAAATCAATAAATATTGGAAATGGGAGAATGAATAGAACACGATAATTTGGATGTTATTTTTTTTTATTTCAGTTTGATCACGAACATGTCTGAAGAAACATTATTGGGAATGAAAAAGAAAATCGTGTACGGATTTTTATATCTCCGCAATTCTAATAGAAGTTAAATATTATTCGTATGATTTAAACACGTGTATACTGAAAATTCGCAAATGCGATTTACGTCAATGTTGAAGCAATTGTATTAAATGAATGCTGGAATATCATATATCCTGACTTAATCGTCACGAGACGATCCATTAACTTTGTCCTTCCTGAAAACAGAAACAACTTATTGTTGTAATAATTAATTTTTTTTTAATCTCTCATTTAGTCAAAAGATTTCTCGGCATTCGGAACATGAAAATATCTTAAGAATCTTTACTCTAAATAAATTTCAATTCACAAAAATTCTATCTACATTTTCCACTTTTTAATTTAAAAAATAAAGGATTGAAGATTTTTTAAGTGAAACATGTTCAATTTTTTTCTAAACTCTGAGAAATATTTTTTTAAAAATAAACAAAATAAACATTTAATAACCAATGAAAACAACTAAATCCTCAAACAATCTTGGATTACTTTGCCGAGAAATCGTTAAATCAAAATTTATCAGGTGTACAAATAAGTTTCCGCCGTCTTTAATCAAAAATTGGGCGTTTATTGTGAAAGAACGGAATCTTATGTTTTATTCGAAGTATTGTCCGCCGTACTGTTCTTCTTACTGGTGACGCCAACTTTTGTCAAACGGCGAAAACGTATTTGTACACCTGATAGAAAATAGTAAAGCATGTGTAATTAAACAACTAAACGCTGCTAACTAATAAAATACATTTACCATTTTACCTGCTACGCGACCTAGACGCTGATCTGGATTTGGACCTGCGAGTAGGAGGAGGACTTCTTCCTTTTGAGTCTGATCTGCCCTTGCTTCGAGATCTAGCTCTTTCATGACGAGCTTTGCTGCGGGAACTGCTCCTCGAAGAAGATCTTGATCTGCTGCGCTTACTCCTTGACCTCGAACGAGATCGTGATCGTGAACGTGAGCGAGAACGCGATCTGGTGTGAGACCTATAATAATTAGGGAACATGAGTAACAAATACAGAATCGATGTATGCCTGTAAACATACTTTTAGAATGATAAAATCCACTGCTATTCACGATGCCCTTCAAAATTTTCCTCTAAATTAAGGAAAAAATTTACCCTAATGAGAAATACCGTAAGCGACTTCGATCAATAGCCCTGTTATTTTCTTTTCTTTTAAGAATTAAAAAAATTTCGACGTTTACAAATTTGCCAAAATAAAAAATGCTCGAAACCTGAAAACTGTCACCACCCTGTAAATGTAATTTTCTAATTTGAAGTAGCATAAATAATATAATATAAAATAAAATAAAGATCTGGAACGAAAACATCAAAGAATTTCTAAAATTTAATTAGAGACGTTTTGTTGCAATTTCATTTTTAATTTGTAGAAACAAAATGTTTCAAATTAAATATCCTTTTCGTTTCAGACTCTTGTGAAAGAATTGATTTTCAAAAAACTAATTTGTGTGTCTGTTTTATGGATTCAAGATTCTGTGCAACTGGATGTAGTAATTGAATTTTATTCATAATTTAAGATATATAATTCTTCAGACTTTTAATTAAAATAAATCTACAGACAGATAGCACTATTTATTTTTTCAATAATATAAATTTTCCAGAAGCATAGAATTTACTTCTCATTCTATTCTTGTTTGTAAAGATTCTCTGGAAACATAATAAATGGTTCTTGCTTCTCTCAACGGCACTTTCTAAGATAGGTTTTTCAATAGGTACCCCCAATCGAAAAATAAAATTAACAATTTATTTAATGATTGAATTCAACGCAGTCCTACAAATATACATTGGTTTGTAATTAATTTAGTTTTTTCGACAATATTTTAAAAAACAAAAATTATGAATTCAACAAATTCTTTGTTTCAGTCACGCTAAAATTGGAAAACATTCTATTTTGAAAGTTTCAAAATTTTATGATTGATTTAGGGATTTTAATTGTTTAAAGTACTTTAAATAAAAAAAATTACGTATAGAGATTACCTTAAACAATACTTTCTTACTGTCAAAAAGAAATTTATATTGAAAAATATTTTTTTTCAGTCCTAAACATTTCTTTACTCAATTACAAGATTTTTTTTCAGAAATCTCTATCTCCAGAAGATCAACTTTAGTTTTACTTTTTGCACATTGTCAGTTTTTTAAATTTTTCCTAACCATTTCTTAACAAAATTGTAACAAAATTTACAAGAAACCAGTTTTTAAAACAGGACTTTACTATTTTGAATTTTTGTTTTTTGTGATTTAATGCATTTTATCGTAAAAATACATTTCAAACAGGTGCTTATACTAAAAAGTGAAGAATTCAAAAGTTCTTGAAATTTAAAAAGATTACAATTGACTGCAATAAAAACTTAATGTATAAGACAGGAAAAGGGTCAACTCTTCAAACAGTTTCCAGGAGGTGTAAAAATGCTATAAAATAATGTCGACTTTTTGAGATAATATTGGTCTCCTCCTCAGGAAGATTAAAAATCATGACAATTTTTTTGGCATTTTTGCACTTCTTAACATTGCCCTAAGAATGGCCTCTTCCGACTTAAAATGTTATCTACAAGTTCTTATAAAAAGAAATTCAAACCCGTTTATGTATATATTTTTTTTTTTTATGAAAAAGAAAAAACTCATAGGACTGCGTAGAACAAACACATCTGTACCAATAAAAAGTAAAAATTCCACGAAGAAAGGAACCGCGTGGAGAAGTTCAACATGATATACCTTTAAAATTCTGGATTGATCAACAAATAGATTGGCAGACTGATCATTTCCTGTCCCGCAGGAGTAAATTTTCTTAAGTTTGATTATCTATTTATATACCATCTTCTGTAGCTGCCTATAGCAGACAGTGGAAGTACGCGTGATGGCAATGTCAGAAGGGGAGGACGGACGAGCAGATATGCAGATGAAATCTCGCGAGGGTCAGATGGACAGACGAAGAGTGGCTAGACGAGACGGCTCAAAGTGTCTGTCTCTCAGTGATCACTAGGTTCTACGCCAACTAGACACGAACAGTGAGTCGAACGGAGAAGGCCGGAGCTACCAGAGGTGCCGACGTGCATTCTCTGTCTAGGGTGATGTCAGTAGAAGAATTGAAGTGCGTAGAACTAGCCACTCCGTCGGCTGTGTATGCCTCTCTCGTTCGCAGAGTGCAGAAGTAAACCCAAAGTAGGTGGGTGCTCTACGCTGTAACTACGCAGTGTGTGTCACAAACTCAACCCAAGGTGAATCTCGCGAGAATCTCTGGCTACACAATTTCTCGTGTGTATGCCTGTTCAGCCGCATCTCCTATAAATAACGGGCAGCATTACATCGGCATCATCCTTCAATATGGAAGCCATAGTTTTTTAAACGCATTGTCGACTATCATAATTTTAAGCTTATCAGAATCCTTACCGTTCTTCACCTCACCTTACGATTTATGATTAAAGTTAGTAACCATTTGTAGATTGCATCATTATTAAACTTTAAACCGATTAGATCAAAAGAAAAGCAGTGGAATATAAGAGGGATGAATTTATTTATTAAAAAGGTAAATATAGTATCAAAATAGTTGAATAAATTCTCATCCAAATTATGTATATAGATTTTAAAAAGTACTCAATTTTTTTTCAATAAGAAGGATTACAGCGATTATTAGTTAATTTTAACAAGAAAAAAGTCTTAGTTAAGTATGACGTATTCTTTTTCTGGATATGAGAGATTTAACAAGATTGTGGCGCACATCTTTTAATCTGATAAGAAAGTTTTTATAATCATTTTTCAAAAATTAATAGTAACTTAATAAAAAGGAAAAGCAAACAAATTCGGAAACGTGGAAATTTTAGGGGTTTAAAAGGGAGGGGGAAGGGACTAACTATGATCCCCGCAATTAAAAATTCAATCTTCTGAATACAAAAATTAATTCTATTCTAGGATTCAAGATCGATTATAAATAATTTTCCATCTATGATATCGATAAATTAAGAACAAATAAGAAATAAAAAAAGGAAAATAAAAAAATATGTAAATAATAAGAACAAACTGGGAAGGAAATAAGAAGTTCTATTACATAATATCGAAACAAAAATAAATTATTATTAAGCTAAAAATGAATAAATTTTAAGGGGTGATATTGAAGCTTTAAATGTGATACACACCTGCGTCTGCGACTTCCTCTGCCATGACGAGGACAATCTCTAGCGTAGTGACCCCGTTCGCCACACTCGTAACACCGATCCTCAGGATGAAATGGCCTGCCTCCTCCGCCAACGCCGCCTCCACCACCGCCACCTCCACCGCGTCTAGAAGAACCTCGATCTCTCAACCTTTTTCCATTCGATGGCTCTACTCGAGCCCTTCTTCCACAAATGGTGCGACCATCGAGTCCTCTGACTGCATCTTCTGCATCTCTAGCATCCTCAAATTCCACAAAAGCAAAACCTGGTGGATTCCTCGCTACCCAAACATTCCTCAGAGGACCATAGTAAGAAAACGCGTCCTCCAACTCTTGCTTTGTTGCATTGCTTCCTAAATCCCCCACATAGACTTTGCAGTCCGAGGGATATCTTGACATCTACAAAAAATTAAGGAAAAAGGAATTTTTTTTAAATGTGAAGAAATTTTTCTATTTTTATTACTACAAATTGAATACAAGGAAATTAGAAATATCTTAAAACACGATATTAAATAAATTTCGTAAATTGATGTGCGTTTTAATGGGTCTATAAGTCTTCTGAATTTCGGGTTTTTCACTAGAATCTTCTACGAAGAATCCGGTGAAATGTTATTTAGGACTTTAAAACCTAGCATTGAATCTTCAATTGCAATTATCCTCTAATCAGAAAAAGTTAAACACCACAAGGCCTAAATGTGGATTCCCATAAAAGCATAAAACGAAAAGCTGAAAGTGCTCTTTTTTTTATATATTATTGTGAAAATGGCTAATGATCTGACTCTAAAAGTATCACTAGACGATCGCAATTAACTCTTTCAGACTCATGAAACGGATGTACATTACAATGTACAAAAAATATTTTTAAATATTTTAATATTAAAATTTTCATAGACATAAAGTAATCAACAAATAAATAAATAAAAGAATTGACATACATTTTTTAACATATTTTGTCAAAAAAAAAACATACAATAGTAGAAAAATATGTACTTACAGTTTTGAACGTTCATTGAATAATGACAAAATTTTTTCAATTTAAACAAAATTAATTATTATGTCTGTATTCAAAGCCTTTTAAATATAAAATCTGTTATTAAATATGAACACTTTTTAATTTAATGGGGACGAAACCAATATTTAGTTTAAAAAATAAAAATAAAAATCATGGTTCAATGAATGTTTAAAACTGTAAGTAAATTAGAAAAATAAACATTATCTAGCAGTTTATAAATAATTTTAACTCGTTGAAAAAACCTACGTACAGATCCATCAATCTAAACTTATTTTTCATACTTGCATTTTTTTAAATTAGAACGCCGATCAAAGTATGTAGCAGGCCTCACAGTCCCTTTAGGATAAAAAATAGGGTGTATAGGGACTTTTTTTCTTGCCCATAGGGACCTTTTTTACGCTCATAGGGTGCATTTTTAACAAAAATTAGGTATGAAAAAAATTTATTGAAAAGAATAAACTCTTAATAAAAGGTAAATAAAGACGCAATACTTTTTATTTTAGTAAGTAATAAATATATTGAAATTAATTAGTTGAGTTTGAAAGAGCAGTCGATCGGCAATCAAAAGATTTGGGCTTGAATCCCAGCGCAGTCGAAAGCGTCTTTATTTCCACAGAAAGATTTTCAAAGTCAATAAATATATTCATATTTTTGTACACAACTGTACTTCACAAATTTTCGGACGTGAGTTTTAAATAGGAAATTACCTACATATCACGACTATGTACTCCCTAAATCTGAATCAATTCGAATTTTCACTGATTGAATCAGTAATTTGCCTTTTCACTGATTCATCAGTGCAAAAATATTTTTCACTGACAAATCAGTTAATTTTTACTGAGTGAATCAGTGAAAAAGGTATTTTTCACTGTTAAATCAGTTGATTTCCACCGAAGTAATCAGTGAAATTTGACTGATTTACAGTAACCTCTTTTTAGCTATTTGAATCAGTCAAATTTTACTGATAATCAGTAGATTTTGACTGATTCAGATTTATAGAGTATGTAAGACTAATTAAATTAAATTTCTATTAACTCTCAACAAAATTTCCTAATTTTTATATGTTTTATACTTTGGTTAAAGAATGAATCTTATTTCTTTAAATTTCAGTCTTTTTATCAATAAGTATGCTTCTAATAACATAACATGAGTTTTAGTGACTTAATTTTAAGTTTAAATAAATTACTAATACAATACTACTGTATCGGTTACATCTATAGACTTCTTTTTAAAATCTTAAGTCTTTTAAATTCCGAATGATATTTATATCATTATTGCAATGATTTTACCTATTACACCTAATATTAACATGTCGTTCGTTGCTGATGTTATTGACTGAGGCAGTGCGTACATCGACCAATCATAATTTCTTGAATAAAAGCGCTCGAAATTTAAATATTATTTAATGACAGTTTCAAAATAGTGAGGTCATTAGACGAATGCAACGTTTGTATTTTTATTTTATACAAATTTTAAAAAATGCACACTAATGGCTGAAAATAAGGTACTTTAGGGACCAAATCGTGAAAATAGGGGACTTTAGGGACCTCAACTGAACATAGAGGACAATAGGGGATATAATGACCGGTCTGTGAGGCCTAATGTAGGTATATAAATTTTACTTTATGATTTAAATATACTTTATTCGATGCCGCTCATTTTTAATGGAAATTTTTGATAACATCGATGTTTCTCTCTCGATGTCTCATCATTATGGTAGAGTGGGAGGAAGAGAATTTTTTCTTTGCTGAATTGCTGATTTGAAACAAAACAAGCTTTTTCAGAGATTTTCAGCAATTTTCACGTACGAAAAAGCAAGAATTTATTCATCTCACTTCAGCATGTAGTGTCAGTGCATGAAAGCGAGATTATTAAGCATCTTCACAAAACGTTGGCGTGCCTTTATCCAATACTTTTCGTCCTTCCCATTCTTAAATTAATAACTCAAATGGATTGTTCATAGCAGATAAACGTAAAAGGAAAATCAAGGTATGTTTATCTGCTATGAAAAATCCATTTGCGTTATAAATTTAAGAATGGAAAAGGCGAAAATTATTAGATAAAGTCGCGTCAATAACATGTTCTGCATTTGCAGAACAATGCTTATTACGTATCTCACATATTTTGGTGAAAAAAATCGAATTTTTTTAATATTAAAAATCAAAACATAAAATATACATCCTGTCCCGAAATGTCTTAATGAGAATTTGTAGACTTCATTTAGGCAAATAATTTCTCATCTAAACGTTTTTTATGTATCACATATATTTTGTCTAAAAAATGGAATTCTTGAATTTCAATCGTATTTTTTGGAATTGAAACAAAAAATATATGTTTTTTTAATAAACTGTGTGAGACAAAATTTGTAGATCTTTTTGAAACGAACAACTTTGTATTCTTACGTTTTTTTCCTATTTCACATATTATTGTTAACAAATTCAATTTTGGATTTTGCATCTTATGAAAAAATGTTACAATTCAAATTTGTAGGTCTTTATGTAGAAAATAATATTGTATCATAACGTTTTTTCGTATCTCGTATAATTTAACTGGAAAATGGAATTTTGATATTGACTTTTTACATTCTCATCATGGATGAGAAGGTATTGGTTTTATGTGAAAAATGACTTTCGAAAATTTCATCAAATCTTTACGTTTTGAGACCCCCTGAGTCCGAAAAAAGGGTTTTTATGAATGTGTCTGTCTGTCTGTCTGTCTGTAGGTCGTGTGCGGCATAACTCTCGATAGAATTATCAGATTGAATTGTGCTTTGGCACACTTTATCGGAGCCGAAAAAGTAAGGACAAGTTCGTTAACCAGCCACATCCAATCAAAATTGAGGGATTGAGCACTACTTTTGTGTTTTTGAAAATAATTTTTTGAAAAAATCAAAAATTTTAATGCTGGTTTTAGATATTGCTCATAAATCTATAAAAATTATCCTGATAACATTTTTTGATTAAATCAAAATTAGAAATGTTACTGCATATTCAAATTCGAAAAAAGTCAATATCAAAATTCCATTTTCCAGTTAAATTATACGAGATACGAAAAAACGTTATGATACAATATTATTTTCTACATAAAGACCTACAAATTTGAATTGTAACATTTTTTCATAAGATGCATATTTTTCTTTTTAATTAAAAAAAAAACTATTGAAAATCCAAAATTCAATTTTTTAACAATAATATGTAAAATACAAAAAAGACATCAGAATACAAAGCTGTTCGTTTCAAAAAGATCTACAAGTTTTGTCTTACACAGTTTATGAAAAAACATATATTTTTCGTTTCAATTCCAAAAAATACGATTAAAATTCAATAATTCAATTTTTTAGACAAAATATATGAGATACATGAAAAGAGTTTAGATGAAAAATTATTTGCCTAAATGAGGTCTACACATTCTTATTAAGAAATTTCTCGACAGGATGTATATTTTATGTTTTGATTTTTGATATTAAAAAAATTCGATTTTTTTCACCAAAATATGTGAGATACGAAATAAGCGTTGTTCTGCAAAATCGTTTCCTTAAGGTAGTACGATCGCGAAAATTAGACCTCAGACAAAAATAGATAATTTTGCTTTCACGAATAGCAACATTATTATTGAAGGGCCAATTTGAATGAGAAAAGACTATTTTTCATGAAAATAATTTGAAACACAAAAAAATAATGTTATTAATAAATTTTATTTTTGCCCAAACTTATTTTCTTATCGCTTCGAGTCAAATTTTTGAAAATGATGCGATTCTAATAAATTATGGTTCATTTTTTTAGAAAAAAGATTCTCTACAACTTGACCGTTTTCTATTTTTGAATTTTTTCTTGAAAGCAAAATTATCTATTTTAGCCTGAGGTCAAATTTTCGTGATCGTACACTACCTTAAATAAAGTCTACGATTATTTTTTCTTTTTGAGAGATTTGGAAGAAAATAAATTATTTTAATCATGTAATTTATTAAAAAGTTACTGAAATGTATACAGAAAATCGAGCGCGAAGCGCGAGTGTCATGATGAGAATGTGTTCCTTAAGGCCGATAGAGCCTTAAGTAAATTGAATTTCCTGTTTCACTCAAACTGAAAAAGAAATTTAGTTAATTTGAGAAAATGAGTAATTCACATCATCTTTAATATTATAAAATTGGTTTGAGCTTCAGTATTAAATTATAAGAAATAAACTTAAATGTATGCGAAGAGCACAAGACCGAGCGCGAAAAAATTATTTTCAAAAACACAAAAGTATTGCTCAATCCCTCAATTTTGATTGGATGTGGCTGGTTAACGAACTTGTCCTTACTTTTTCGACTCCAATAAAGTGTGCCAAAGCTCAATTCAATGTGATAATTCTATCGAGAGTTATGCCGCACACGACCTACTACAGACAGACAGACAGACAGACACTTTCGTAAAAACCGTTTTTTCTGACTCAGGGGGTCTCAAAACGTAAAGATTTGATAAAAATTTCAAGTCATTTTTGACATAAAACCAATACCTTCTCATCCATGATGAGAATGTAAAAAATTTCCGACATATTTTGCTAAAGTTGTACTTTTTTTAAATTTTGAAACCAAAAGTAGTTTATCTATGGCTGTTTTTATCTTCTCTGCCATTTGCCAAATTTTGAAAAGTAAATTTTATATGTATTTTAGACACAAACATGTAGAAACATAAAATCAAAGTCACTGATTTCCTAAGTATCACATGCCCTTAAAATAGATTATCATAAAAAAGAAGAATAGTAGATCCAATAGTATTGGGTCGTATTGAATAAAATATAAATGCTTCGCATTTAAATAGTATTAAATCGTATTAAATTGTGAAAAAATATCTAAGTGTATTCTAACCCACTGTTACACATTCAAAAATATTCAAATGACTTTTGGAAGTAGAGAAATTTAAGCTAATGCGAATTTTCGCACTAAAAAGTATTCATTTTACGCACAACCTTTCTCTCATTCGATCGCATTTAAAATAATTAAAATGAATACATTCCAATCATTCGATCGTATTCAAAAGTATTCAAACCAATTCGAACTTTCACATTAAGTTTTTACTCGCTCAGAAAATTCGTCTCATTCTTTCGCTTTCAATAGCATTCTAATCAATACGAACTCTCGATTTGAAAAGTTTTCAGTTCGCTCAGAACTTTTCAATCATTTGATCGTATTCGAAAGCATTAAAAATGCAATGTCTCGCATTAAAAAGTACTCACTGCAAAATCTTTCATTTTTCGGATTTAAACACACTAAAAAATTAAACGTGTTATGCATGAAGTATCGCATTTAAAAGTTTTGTGCCAAACTCCAATGCGAAACTGACGCATAGCAGAATTCACAGAAACAAAGCGTGAATGCGAAACAATACTTTTGAATTTTACGTTTTTTTTTTCAGGGAAAATGCACCAAATCCATGGAACTTTTCTTTTTTTTAATATTCGTGTAAAAATAATTTTTTAATGAGTACATTTATAAATTAGTTTTTAAGAAATAAAAACTAATTTCCAAATACACTTACGTTGGAAAATTATTTTTTGCGGAGATATGGAAAAAAAATTGGTCCCATACATTTGATGTATATTTCTCCAGGTAACCAGCTGATCGTACCTCCATATTTGAAATAAAAATACCATGGAGAAGGAGAACAATCTCCATATATCCATTCCCGAAATGAAGTTCAGCCAAGTACATAGTTACAAAACTTCCCGATGAGGGCATGTGTGTTCCCTAGGTGCAAAATGGCGACGCCCAACACACGATGCATGGAGACTAGATATAAGGAGACCAATCTCTTATGGCCGTACTTCACAAAACACGAAATGAAGTTCTGCCAAGTACTTAGTTAGGAAACTTCCCGATGAGGGCACGTGTGTTCCCTGATTGCAAAATGGCGGCATCCACGATTTATAAGCATCGTGTATTAGACGTCGCCATTTTGCACCTAGGGAACACACATGCCCTCATCGGGAAGTTTTGTAACTATGCACTTGGCAGAACTTCATTTCGGGAATGGTTATATGGAGATTGGTCTCCTTTTATCTAGTCTCCATCACACGATGCTTATAAACCGTGGATGCCAACATTTTGCACCGAGGGAACACACGTGCCGTCATCGGGAAGTTTCCTAACTAAGTACTTGGCAGAACTTCATTTCGTGTCTTGTGAAGTACGGCCATACGAGATTGGTCTCCTTCACGAAGGAATAATAAGGAGACCTATTTCCATGTAAACGACTTGGCAGGAGCAACGGCACGGTAAGTGCCCGGTTTGTAAGTTGGAAGTAGTGGAAAGGAGTGCGCAAGTGCGCAGTTGTCCTCTTCTTACTCACAAGAAAATGTGCGAGTGAGACGAATTTGTCAAATTGTGAAATTGATCTAAGCCAAAGTGGTTATGTTGATTGATTTTTTGATCATTTGCAAGCGGCAGATATTTGTTCAATTTTCAATTCAGTTTAAAAAAAAATTCTTATCTCAGGACTCCTATAAAGCTAAAGGAGTGCATTATAAAAGTGGTATGTATATATCGAATATAATAAGATTGTAAATCTTGAAATTGAAATTATGGTATTTGTTATTACTTCGTAAATCGTGTGTAAAATAATGTTGAATAGTTTTTTTCTTTACAGGTGAGGGAATTTAATCCGAGAAATTTTCAAGATTTTGAAGATCGAATATAATATAATATAATGCATTTAATATAATACATTTTTTTCTTAGCAATGTCGTGTCGCGTACCGGGTTGCATAACCTCTCTGGCTTAGATCAATTTGACACGTTCGTTTCACTCGCACATTTTCTTGTGAGTAAGAAGAGGACAACTGCGCACTTGCGCACTCCTTTCCACTACTTCCAACTTACAAGCTGGGCACTTACCGTGCCGTTGCTCCTGCCAGATTCTGATAAGTTTCCCATGGTAGTTTGGTCTCCTTATTATTCCTTCGTGGTCTCCTTATATCTAGTCTCCATGAAAAATACGTAATAGGACTTCATATTTATGAGTCCGGTCCAAAGTTCAAAGTCTTTTGCGGGCGAATTCCCTGACACTGCAAGCAACCTAATCATAAAAAATCCTGCTTTAAAAAAAATTTCTTTTGCAAAATCCCTAACAATATGAATTCAAATAAAATCAATTTAGACACCTTGCCGATAAAGCAGGCACGACACTTTCTTCACGTGTACAGTAAAACAAAATACAGTAAAACCCCGTTTATCACAACACCTTCCAATCGAATGCCTCCCGTTTATCGCAAATACGGAGGGGCTCCCACTCCTCCATCACCAGCCTGACCAACTGGTTGTCGGCGCATGCGCCTCAACGAGTAGTTTTGCACGCGTTCGCTGTTTATAACAAATTTAAAAGTGAGGAGTATTCTCACCTATCCTTAAGAATCACGTGACCTCTCCTTCTATTAATAGGAGGGGAAAAGAAATGGTAGAGTTTATTGCGATAAACGGGAGAGACAAGTTGCAATAAACGGGAGTTGCAATAGACGGGTGTTGCGATAAACGGGGTTTTACTGTAGTTTCATATGATAAGAGCCCCAGTGAATGGTACTGCCGCTTATCGTTGGCACTTTCCTCTAATTAGCTTTAAACTATAAGAAAATGCAAATATTTAACATAGTTTATCTGAATTACTTTCGTGTGAATGAAATATGATAAATGTTTTCATTTTTCTATTGTTTAAAACGAAATACAAAGGGGTGTGCATTACTGGGATTTCAAGACTTTTTCCAGTTTTCTTTTTAAATTTAAAGGCTTAGTGTTCATTATTTATGACACATAAATTTGAAAATATTTAATTTCAAAACTATGCTAGCTTTTAGTTATGATTTAAACAAGTTTTAGAATAAGAAATCAATGTAAAACAGGTGGTGAATGAATTTTAAAATTTTATAAATGACTATTCTATGGAATTTGTTAGATAATTACTTAGATTTTTTTTCTGATTAAAATTTATTGCTTTCCTCTTAGGCGATAGTATCAAAGGATATTTACACAAGACATGAATGGTTAATTAAAATGTTATCAATATTAAATTTTTTTAATTTTGTTATCACCTAGACATCAAGATAATGGTTTTTTAATCTCGGATCTTCTACAATATGATTTTCCCAGTTTTCTCTGAGGCCAATTTTAAGGATAAAAAATCTTATATTAGCCTGCCAACGAATGTAGAAAATGTTATCGAAATAAATAACGAAATAGGTACAATATAATTGAAATTAAAAATTATACTAGAAAAGTTAAAAGTCTAAATTTAAAAAGGTAAAGAATTAGACATTTTCACTTCCATAAACAGTTAACTTCACTTCATGCAATACTGATGGTATTGTATTTCACAAAATATCTTGCTGAAAATTTGGAAAATACAACAGAAGGCGATAAATTTCTTTCAAAATTTGTTTACAGTTAACTGTAATTGTCGATAAGTTTTCCAATTAAAAAAAAAAAAAATTACTAAAAAGTAAACACACGTGCTTTATTGTCTTTTGTTATGTTTCCGAAATTTTCAGAAAAATATTTTGTAAATTAAAAAAGTTATCTTACATAAACGAGTAATGTATAATTTAGTCACATCGTCCGATTGATTCATGGCCTTAAAGTAGAAAAGCCAGTCAAAAAGTCAAATTTAATGTTCAGTTTCATTTCTTTTGCATAATAAAACATATTTTATCAACAACATTTTTACGGTAAATGCTTCATTATTGCTGTGATTAAAAAATGAGATTATTTCCCATACATTTACAATGGAAACAGTATTGAACGGAATGAAGTTGGCTTCTTATGGAAGTGAAAATTACTAATAGCAAAAACAAAAGATTAAATGTATAATCAGCTTTCAAATTTGAATGAATGTAGATTCATAAACATATGACGGCCAAAGTCCCGTTTTTGCTTAATTTAAATTCCTGAACAACAATCTAAAAAAATTATTATTCTTTTTGAGCAACACCAAAATGAGCAAAGCACTCTTTAGAGAAATTCAGAAGGCACATAAAGACGCAATCGATACTTTCAAAGCATTTAATTTGCATCGTGCCGTGCGTCAACTGTATAATGCGTTACGAATGATAATTAAACTCAACTGATGACTCATAAAAAATCAGACGCATCATTTTCTAAACTTCTTCGATGCCCGCAAAACTTTTTTCATTCAATCCTAATCTATAAATACTTTCCTTCAAAAAAAAATGTGGAACTTGCCAAAATTTAAGTGAAAAACTGATGTCATCGTGCAGTCACATAAATCATTATAAATATAATAAAATTTATTAATAAGAACTAAAAGTTCATAAGAAAACTCTTGTGAGCAAAGCATTATCTTTCCCTCCAATCAAACTCCAATCCTTTTCATTACACCTATCACTTGTCTATTAGGAAACTATTAAGAACGCGTTATTCTGGAAGAAAGACGGAAGCTTTCTCAATAAATAAAAAACGAAGATAATCCTAAATAATGATTTTTTTCCAAAGTAAATAATAATTGATTCTCATCTGTTCAAGGTATGATGAATTGGAGTAATTTTTGTAATAGCTGAATCAACTTTCATATAATCTGGGATCAAAATGCAGGTCATTTCATTTACCGAAATGTGACGACATTGATAAAGCGGTAGGCACCAAACCAAACTTACAAGGAAAAAGTCACGAAAATATGGCTTAAAATTAGAAAATGTATACAAAATAAAATAACTAAATACCTTATTCATGATTTCGGTGTGTTTCTGGCTTTCCTTTTCTCAAAATTCGTGATTATCTCTAGACTAAAAGAACGCCATCGTCCCGATCTGCTCCAAAGCAAGCAAGAAGCGATCGATTTCGGCATAAAACGAGAAATAAGATGGCTTCCAAGGGCTTTCGTCTCCAACAACGAATCACAAACTGTCTTTTAGACGAAAGTGTAAGTAATGTTGTAGGGGACGTAGCGCAAACATAAGACTTAACCGACAGTTCAATGTCTGATTGGCTTAGATATAAGATCAAAAAACTCACCACTATCATGCACAAATCAAAAGATAGCATTTACGTAAGCGTCATTTGGCGTCATCCCGTTTCTGCCAATCACGTTCTTCCTTATATGTGAATTATTTAAGTTACTGGTGGTGATGGCGCTGAAAACAGTGATAGTTTCTTAAGCAATTATTTATGGAATTTGCGGGATTTTCAAAATAAGTATACACTACGAAAATTTTTAGGAATTAATAAAAAAAAGAATCAGTGAATACTAAAATTTTAAATTTACATTGCACGAAGAAAAGATAGCAATACGAATTTGTTAAATTCAACTAATTCCAACAATAACTAAGGGTATATTCAGACAATTCAGAATATTGCAGTTCAATATACATATGTACTGCTAACAGCTAACTTGCACGCTATGTGAGTAACACAGTGCGACAGTCTATCAACACCAAATCGCGTCGTGTCTCTCTCATGGCGTGCATCAAGCAAATTATATATTTAGTGATCTGCAAACTTGCAAAGTCTGAATTGGTCTGAATTTCTCCTAAATTTAATCCCGTTAAATTTTCCGAATTCCTGGAAATAAAAGATGTAATTTTTAATAAACGTCTTAAATTCTCTCAGATTGGTAAGTTATTTAGTTACCACGAACTATCATAACCTCCAATTTCAACTTCTCTAAAATATTTCAAATCCCAAGTGTTTTGTAAACAAGAAAAATGGGATTTTTTGACACTGTCCTGCGATATCGAGACGTGATGTCGAACAGTCGGTCATAAAAGTGGGGATGATTAATCGAGATCTTCATTACGCAATTATTGGAAATGATAAGTAAATCATAATATACAATAAACAAATAAACCTGTGAAGATCTCGTGATCAGAGAAAGGATTTTTTTATCTCATCGTAGGGATTTCCGGTTCTTCAATCGATTCTTAACTACACACAGTCGGTTTATTACATATATTGTAGTATGTGATGTGTATATTCTTGGACAGCCGTTTGTCACGTTTGTTTTCTTTTCAGTAGCGCAATTGTTCTGCGAGAGGAAGTACGTATTTTTCTACGTCCCACTTGTGTTTCATGCTTCTCACAACTCTGAATTAATTTTTCGAGCGCAGATGATTCGCCGCAAAGAGTTCCTTAAAATTCATCGCGTTCAATATAACATTTACGATGTTTCGTGATTGTCTCGTGTGTACTGACCAGAAAAAATGAATTCCCTGCATCTGGAGGTGAGCGATCCAGGAAGCATTTTGTTGCTTCTGCAAGATCTTGCTGATCTTCCTTGCACTTTGGTGCAACAGAAGCTGAATAAATACGTAAGTCATTGGTCAGTTGATTCCTTCAAATTAAATATTACATTAATGCTATAATTTTTTTTTCACTTTTAATGTTTTGTTTCAAAATAAATTATTACGTATTTTAGGGGAAAAAATTGCACAACCCAGTGACTCATTTTTCTTTTTTAAGTTTTCCACTCTTGTTCCTCTGAGAAAAATCGTCATGGAAAAATCTTTTATTGCTTCCGAATTCCAAAGTTAACAAAAGACATTCAAATTAACAAAAAAAAGACGATAAAAAATGCTGAGATCTGTTGAATTATATTTATTGTGTTTCTACTTTGTTTTTATGTCTGGAATTTCGGCGTTAGGTTTTTTCGAGGAATTGTTTTGGTGTAAATTTTTGAAGAATTAAATTATTGCAAATGTTCAGCAGAACTGTTTTGTCTTTTCTATGAGAAAGTGGTCAGTTTTAGGTTATGAAGATGGGAACACTTTTTGTGGATTATTATATAGTGAGTCACTTCCTTTTCGAACTTGTGTAGTAATTTATTGAATTATAATTTTAATTTTACGCTGAATAATTTAATTTTTCTACCTATCATTTAATATATTTCATATTAGCAACTGAAAAAATATTTTTCCAATTTTGTATTTTATTTGCTAACAAATTTTAATTTGTTTAATTAAATTATTTCAAGGTTTGCAGTAATTCATCGATAAATTTCAATCTTTTTGTAAAGTTTTTTCATTCCTTGAATTTCAGATTCTAATTGAAACTATATATTAATGTATACAATATCATTAAAAAAAACAAATTTTATTATCACATTTTCAGTTACAGAATAGCCATTCTAAAAAGTTCATAAGTTATAAATGTCTTTTTTATTTTTATTGCAGTTTCAAACTGTTACTGGTGCAAAAGTAGCATTTCTGGCGCCGATTCTATTTGAAACCGAAGAAATGGTTATTCACGTCGTCGGGGAAAAAATACTGGATCGAGAACTGAGATTTCCGGTGAGCTGCCAGGTTATTTGATTTTTTTCGAGCATAACTGACACGATACTTATTAACTTCCTTATTGCTTTTCTAAAATTCAGCCTCACTCATCATTTTCAAAAGTTAAATGAAAAACTCATAAGATCACTTTCTTTAGTTTCTCAGAACATACATAATATTGCATATAGAATACCACGTCACTTTTTAGTTCTAATTTACACTCCATTTACCGAACAAACTTAACGAGGCATTGCTTAAAAATTGATCAAACTTTATCTGGTAAAAAATGTATATAAATTAACAAAAATTATCCTTCTCGACATCAAAATAATGACAATAGTACTTCATTCCAAAGGAAACAATTGAAATTGTTTTAATCTTATTTTTTCCAAAAGTCTCGAATGTAAAATGCAAAACTTTCCATCTGCAATTGAATCTACGAACCTTAAAACAATTTAATGAGACCTTGCACTTAAACTAACTCTGTAACTAACTTAAAGCCGAAACTTTAAATCGAACCAAATTTTTTCAATAAAACGTTCAATCAAATACAGAGGTGCTACATGGCTTAAAAAACTGGGAACTTTGCAATAGTCAGTGAATTTTCTAAATTCAAATTCTATATCAACTCTTTAAAATATTCTATCTTAAGTTGATACAACTTTATAGAAAAATAAGTAACTCAAATGTATTTTTTATACCATTCATGCGTAAATAAAGTAGTGAGGAAAGTTTGTCTGGTACAGAAAACTCATTTGAATCATTTATTTTTTATCAAGGCTATAGAATAAGATTGGTCACATGGCCACTGTTTCAGGTTCCCTATAAAAGTGAAACTTTTAAAGAAGGGTTAATAAACAGATAATAAGTTGAGTAGAATGAACAATTTTTAAATGACTTTTTTATCTTTTTTTTTTATTTCTCAAAATCAAATCAGAATAGAAGTATTGTTTATTTTCACAGAATTGTAAACTCCTTTGTACTGACATACTATCTCAATACTCGTGCAATTGGTATTATAGAAGCCATTCAAGTGTATAGAAGTGTCATCGATCTACAGCTATCAATAAACCTGTATAATAAACACATTATAGAAGCACATTCACTTCAGCAAATTCTATCTTACGATATCAAATCTCATTTTTTATTTCAGTATTACTCTTTTCGTAAGTATTATGAATTTGTTACAAAATAACTACTTACATGTTATGCACGCACATCTTGACACTCCCTCTCTTTCTTTCTCTCTATTTTCATTTTCTCTTTACTTTGAAAAAAATTGTATAGCTTTTTATCGGAATATTTCAGAAACACAAAAATTTTATTTAGATAATTTCTTTCTAGGGAATTCGATTCCATTGGTACAATAATTTGTCAAAGAGATTTTCTAAAGGACAGGGATCACTTTCACTCCCCTATTTTCTCTTTTTTTCTCAAAAAACTTTAAAATCCCTATGCTTAAAAATGTTATTGCTTCTTCCTCATTTTTTTATTTCTTGGAAATTCTTATTAATATTTTAAGAATTATTATAAAAAAATATTTGATAAACATTTAAAGACGCACGACGCAAAGATATTAAAAATTCTAAAATACACGGTATAAAAAAATATTTATTGAATAACTTAGTGGATGACATTTTTTTGTTAAAAATATTTGTAGTACACTGTTTTTATTTTTCAAAATCTTTTTACAGGAAATTAAAATTTTTTATGAATGGAATTATATAAATGATAATTTTATGTAATAAATCATCTTTCAAAAAATAAAAGTGATGCTCCAAATATAGTTTTGATCACAAATTGTGATTTATCCAGATATTTAAACAAAAAATTGTATTTTTTTTCTTGTTAAACGTCTAGAATTTTGAACATCTAACAATGGAATATAATTTTACTTGTTGATAAAATTTAAGTTTTATTATGAAAATGTTTCATTTATTAACACTAATTAAATACTCTTGAATTTTTATAAGAAAGAACTAGTTGTACAAAAATTGAACTACTAAACCGCTGTAACCCCTGTAATAATAATTTTAAGGGACTAAAATTTAGTAAATTATATTTGAAATTTAAAAAGATTTTAAAATGAATATCCTATTTTTACGAAATTTAATTGTAGCAATTAAAATATAATAATAATTTTAGTAAGTTTTGAAAAAAATAAAATAGAATGTTAGTAAAGATTAAAATTTCTTTTGGTTTTACTATCTATTCTTTAATCTATTTACTTCTGCAAACAGGGCAACTCGCTCTGCTCAGTTAAAATATTGACACTATTTTAGGTGATAAATCATGCTTTGCACAGAGCTGTCAAGCAACGAAAATCTATGGCACAAAATATCACAGAACTAGACCAAGAGTTATTGCAACACCTTCGTTCGGTCGTAGATGTAGCGCCCAATTTATTTCTTAGCATTCCGATTCAACATCCCATCAAAGATCACATTGCTTTAGTCGTCTGTCTCGTCGACTATGCCAATAAAGAAGACGGCGAGCATAATTGTACTAAATTAGTGCAAGAGTGCTTCAGGTGAGAGCCAATGTAATCCACTCTTTTTTTCAGAATGTTTGTTTACATCATTTTTAGCTGTTCAGAGCTTGAAAATTTACAAACTCAAACCTTATTTGATTTGATAATTTTTAAATTACAAAAAAAATATGAAATTTGGTATGCTTCCTTAGTGGAAATGAGCTTTTACAATAAAATATCATAAATTAAAGCAGATAAAATAATAAGTAAAAAATATGAAGCATTCTGGACAGACAAGGATTTTCCCGTACATTATGATTTCAATCATTAGACAGATAGATCGTCATTTGAAAAGCAAATGTAGACTGTAAAAATATAATTACACTGAAAGAAAATATTTAAATACAAATTTTTTTACTTCAGTTGCAAATTACATTCATTTATTTTTTATTATTATTAAATATTGATTTATTTTATTGTAAAAACATTATTTATTGTATGATAAAGAATATAAATTCTTTTAGCTATTGAATAATTAAAACAATTATTAGATTCTCTATAATTCGTCTATCATTTCCATTCGGATATTCTTTTAATGTTGCAAGTTATTTTAAAGATTAAACTTCGAACATGAAAATGATAAAAAAAAACTAAAAAAACTAAAAAAACTTATTTTCTAATTCTAAAATATTCATTACTTGTCCTTGAAGTTACTTATTCTACTCAAAAAATAATTATTATGCAAATATATTTTGTTATCTGTAAAATAATAAATTATTCGTAACTCATATTTTAAATGCAATAATGCATATCGCTTATTGGCTATGTTTATCTTCTTGGAAATTTTGTTTTAATTTTCTTCAACTTATAACAATTTTTTATAAAAAAGGACTAAATATCAAAAATTACAGTTCCCTTTTCCCTCTTTTGACCTTTTTTTCATTCAACACCACCGTAAAATACCAACATTTGTAAAATATCGTTATTTCTTGTTAGACACCAAAAAAGTTTAGCAACAAAAAATGAATTTGATTTTATTATTTAATAATATATGCCATTCAGTAACGTTTATTTACCATCCTGATATTTTTTGAAGAAAATAATCTCTTATTTAAAAAACTATTTATTTTCTCTAAAATTAAACTACTGAATCACTATGATTTCTCGAATATTTTGTAAAATAATATTTGTAAGTTGTGAAAAATTACTACAAAATTTATATCAAACCACAAGTTTTATACTAGCATTGATATACAGTTTTACAAAATTTAACAAGTAATTTGTTATTTTCGATTGTAAAAAAATATTTTTATCATGTCCTGAAAATTTGGGACAGTTAATTCATTAATTTAATTGGAAAAAATTTCCTAATTCTAATTTGATGAGTTATAAATTTGAATATGTTTTACTAAATAAATTTAAAAAAATAACGATCTTCAATTTTAAAAATTATAGATATTGTCTCGGACTGCTTTTAAGTACGTTGCGCTGTCAGGAAGAAGCTAGATTGAAAATCCAATGTCAAAATTTACTTGCAGTGTCTCGGAAGCTTTTTATGCGACTAGGTATATGTATTGTTTATATAACTGCTTACGTATATGATTCTCGATTAATCTCTAATAATTTTGTTTTCAATGAATAGGAGATTTATCAGACCTGTTACGAGAAATAATGGCCGAGGCTAGAAAGTTAACAAATGCCGAACGTTGTTCGTTGTTTTTATTGGATTCTGAACAACAGGACTTGGTGGCGAAGGTATTCGATGGAGTAGTTACCGGAGACGTATGTTTATTAAAAAATTACTTTTATTTTGTTTTCAATCGAATAATAAACCCAAAGATTTTTAGTTGAACAAATATTTTTTTTCTAGACGGTAAAGGAAATGCGAATATCTTTAAATCAGGGAATCGCAGGTCACGTCGCGACATCAGGAAAATTATTGAATATACGAAACGCGTACAGTCACCCTTTATTTTATCGAGGCATAGACGATGTAACAGGTTTCAAAACGAGAAACATTCTATGTTTTCCTATTCGTGATGAGGAGAGGATAATTGGTAAGTTATTAAAAACAATAGTAAAATATAAGTTGCTAGATACCCTGTCGATTTAATTTGTTCAATTTTTATTTGGTTTGTATTATATGTGTCACAATATCTAATTCTCAGTTCACTAAATAAGGAAGAGGTAGATTAAAATGAAAAATATTTTAGGAGTAGCTCAACTGTGCAATAAGATGGATGGTTTATATTTCGACGTATTCGACGAAGAGGTTGCGACAGCGTTTAGCATTTACTGCGGCATCTCAATAATGCACAGCATTGTGTATAAAAAAATCCAAGACGCTCAAGCTAGGAATAAGCTCAGCAATGAACTTATGATGTATCACATGCAGGTAAATAACAAGCGCATTTGGAATTGGTACTGGGCTCATTAAACAGACTAATATCACTTTGTTTCTGCACTTAACTAACTTGTTGGTGAGAGCAGCAGGTAGGCTTTTTTAAACAAGTTTTACGTTTGACTTTTAAAGCAAAGAAAAATAAATATAGGATTTTGATGACTTGATGAAATTTTTGAAATTTTTCAGGTGGAAGATGAGGCTGTTCAGGCTTTATTGAATTGTAGAGACGATCACAATATTAAGGACTTTGACCAATTTCATTTTAGTCCTCGAAGTATACCATATCGACACATGCCGTGTTACGTGCTCAAAATGTTTAGGGACTTGGGGTTTATTGATTACTGGAAAATTAAAAGGACGACTCTAGCTAGGTTAATTCCAAAATTTAGAATATAGATAAATCAAGAATATTTTTTTTTAATTTGTGAAATTTATTTTCTGAGTTCTGGACACCATTGAAATTTATCTTTTTGTAGGTTTATTCTTTACGTTAAGAAGGGCTACAGAGACGCTCCATATCATAACTGGGTCCACGCGTTTTCTGTGGCTCACTTTGCCTATCTGATGATGAAAAACCTCCAGCTGATTGGCGATCTCTATATGTCGCATTTGCAGGCTCTGGTTTTTCTTGTATCTTGCTTGTGCCATGATATCGATCACAGAGGAACGAATAATTCGTTTCAAACTAAATGTGGGACTGTTCTCGCTAGTCTGTACAGCTCAGAAGGCTCAGTTATGGAGGTTTGCTTTTAGATTTATTGATCAATTGATTACGAAATTTAGAAATTTCTTATTTTTTCATTGAGTATTGTATTTTTAGAGGCATCATTTAGCTCAGTCGATGTGTATTTTGAATACAGAAGGCTGTAATATCTTCGAAAGCCTCACCAGTGAGGAGTATAGCGAAGCATTAGATCTCCTGAGGAACAATATCCTCGCCACTGATCTTGCATCTCACTTCCGAAATGTAGATAAGCAACAAGCAATAGTGACTCGAGGATATTCAAAAGACGCTGTAGATCAGCGAAAACAGCTACATGCGATGTTCATGACCTGTTGCGATCTCAGTGACCAAACTAAGCCATGGAAAGTTTCCAAAAAAACAGCTGTGCGTTTGTAAAATTTAACTCACAAGTTCAAATCCTCAATTTCTGAGTAATTTCTATTTTAAATCAAATAGAAGATAAATCTTAATAAAACAATTTCAGGAGCAAATCTATGATGAGTTCTTTTCTCAAGGAGATTTGGAGAAAAGCATGGGAACAGCACCGATCGAAATGATGGACAGAGATCGTGCCTCGATACCTGACCTTCAGGTGCAATTTATCACGAATCTTGTTCTTCCTTTATTTACGTAAGTCCATTTTTGTCTTGATAGACGATTGAAATTAAGGCCATTTACCAGCTTAGTCACGTAACTAACAAGAAAAAATGCACCGACTTTATTTTCCTCCAACTCATTCCCAAAATAATAATTGTTTCGTACTGAAATTTTAAGAATTCTGTTTCAACTGGGTAGTCAAAAAAAATGCAATGAAATACCGACGACTGAATTGAAGTAATTGAGTATGTGTTATAAAATTACGTCAAGCCCCGTCGAAAAAATCAATTATCAACTCTGCATATTATTCGGTAGGCATGCTGATATTATTGTCATAGAGCAAAATAATAAAATTAGTGTTTTTGATTAAAAGTGAAAATGTCTAACAAATACTTTGAAATATAGAAAAATGACATTAAACGTAGATCTAAAAATTACGATGTTCAGAACGTAATCATTTTTATACATTTTTATACATGCTTTACATCTTATCGCTCTAATTTCCACAAATTTATTACTTAGTAAAATAAAAAAAAGTTTTGGAAAATTGTAAACGATGTTTCAAACGATATCGCATACTATCTCAAATTACGACATCGTTTATGATGCCGTATACGATACCGTATTCAATGTCATATACGATGTCGTATTATTATATTGTTTACAATATTGTAAGCGATGTATTTCTCAATAGTCACATTAAATTCTAATAAACTGTATGCGAACTTGAAGAGACTGCAATAATTTGAAATGAAAATTTGATTAAAAAATCATTATTTATAATGTTTAGCGTTTATATTCTAATTTGTATATTTTATATATGAAATTTGTAAAATTTTCTACATAAAAATAATACCTTTGAATGAGAAATTTCACACACAATGAAGAAACTTGTTAAGTAATTTTTAAAATTCATTTATGAAATATTTTATGTTAATCATTATATTTTATTACTTTATTACACAAGCCAAAGAGAAGTTACCAAACTTGTCCAAACGTTTTAGCAAAAAATGAAATATTATTTTCGTAATAAGTTTGAGATAACCAAGAGTTTGATGGCTCTTTAAATTTGAGAGATTTAACCGTAGTTTTAAAGCAACTTTTCTGAATTTTTTTAAAAGTGAAATAAAAGTTTGAAACGTAAGTCATATCAAAAACTGTGTTTTCCATATTTGCCTTATTTAATTTTTTTCTTAATGATACGGAGATGAAGTGCTTACATTGAAGTAGTTTTTAGTAATATCCCAAAATATTATTTGCTAATATTCTTACTTTCAGATTAAACTCGAAAAAATCACTTTATAAAAACTGTAGAGTGAAATACTAAACGTAAATAGTAAACAGTAATAAATCTAATAAGAAAATATATATTTTCGAAAGAATTTTTCTTATAATTATAAGCATTTATTACCAGACATTTGATACTTAGGAAAGTAGTAAATTTTATTGATATCATGTTTCTACATATTTGTGTCCAAAATACATAAAATTTTGTTTTCAAAATTTGGAGATTAGCAGAGATATTAAAACCAAAAGTAAAATGAATTTTTGGTACCAGACAGACCTTCTTGGCTCTTTTCTTCACGTCTGTCTGTATTGAAATTATCGACGTCACGCGGTACCACATCGATCAAGAAACTACTGAATTTAATTTCCGTAACTTTTTTTCGAAAATAATAATTATTTTCCGCTGAAATTTTGGGACGTGATAAAGAACCTACTAAGACAGGTCCCGTAACTTCTCTTCAGATTAAATTATTTTAAAAAGTTATTCATTATAATACCGATATAATTAGTTTCCGCAACTTTGAATTTTAAGTTTCTACATGTTATGTCCAAAATATATAGAATTCTCATTTCAAAATTTGGAAAATGGTAAAGAAGTAAAAAACAGACTTAGACAACTTTTGGTTTAAAAAATAGAAAAAAGTTCAATTTTAGCAAAATCTATGGACAACATTTTTTTTATTACCAAAACAAAAGATGGAAAAAAGTTCAATTTTAGCCAAATTTATCGAAAAAATTCTTTTCATTATCAAAGCTAAAACTAGTCCATTTACGTCCATTTTTATCTTCTCTATCATTTCTCAAATTTTGAAAACGACATTTTATGCATCTTGCACGTAAACATGTAGAAACTGAACCAAGTTGTTTACATAAAATTATTACTTTACTCAAGTATCACATGCCCTTAAGGCCATGTACCAGTCTGGCCACATGACCAGATTCCTACCTCACCGGCATTTCAGTTTGTGTAAACGCATTTCTATAAAATTAAGATAGGTAATTGAAAATTTATAGAATCAGATAAAATGTACTAACACAGATCTGTCTTTATAAATTGTTATAATAATAATAATAATAAAATTTTCTGGAAAAAAGTAATTTTATTATTATAAACATTTATCACCAAACAGACCAATTTAGTGCATTTAATTTACTCTCACAAATTTTCAACTCGCTATCTCATTTTTCATAGAAATAGGGTTGCACAAACTGAAATACCGGTAAGGTATGAATTTAATCACGTGTTCCAGTTGATCCATGGCCTTAATCAGTCACAAGAAGTCACGGGACTTATCTTAGCAGGTTCTTTATAATTTCCCGAAATTTCAGCATAAAATAGTTATTATGTTCGAAATAAAGTTGCGGAAACTAATAAAGTCACTTAACCAATGTCAAAACCCTTAATTGTTCGTACGTTAACAAATTTATACAAATTGTGTACTGTATGATTTATAAACCCACATTGTCGGTAATAAATTCCTTAAGGCCATGTCCTAGATGGGCCACGTGACCAAGTAATCAATTTTTTTTTCGCCCATATAATTTTTTTTGTAATGAGAATACCTTTCTAAAACTTCGGGAAATGGTAGAGGTATAATAAACTAAGTTTACCTGCTTCATTTGGGTAAAAATTACGAAAAATAAATTTTCCGAAGAAATTAAATATGGATAATTCGTGTCGCCTGTCGCATTTCTATACGAAATTAGATACCGATTTGAATTGGGCTAAAGTTTGTGACGTCTCGTGTGACGAATTTTTTTTCCGTCGTACACGGAAAAAGTTAGTCGCTTAAAATTTAAGTTAGTTTTGAAGACTCTTGAACATAGAGTTTTATAAGACGCAGTCGCAGAGAATTTTATTGACTTTTTATTAAATAGTGTTCAACTTTTTCTGCCATTTAATGAACTTCTTCTGTAATTTAATAAAAAGTTACTGAAATTTTCTGCGACTGCGTCTTATAAAACTCTATGTTCAAGAGTCTTCAAAACTAACTTAAATTTTAAGCGACTAACTTTTTCCGTGTATGATCCCCAAAAAAATCAAATATATGCAGAATAGTGATTTTTGACAAAAACAACATTTTTCATTGTAAAAAAGAAATTTTGAAGTTTGATCAAAGCAAGCTATTCGTGGACGAACTCGTTAAATTATCTCGTAAACTTAAAAAAAGAGACGTAAATATGGACTTCGATTTTTGATTGCAGTCACATAGTGCTACAATAAAAAAGATATAAATCAAAAATTAAGTTTGCAGAGCGAAACCAAAATTAGCAAAGTTTGACCAAAAAACCGAAGTCTATATATGTCTCTTTCTTTGTTTATGAGATAATTTAACGAGTTCGTCCACGAATGGCTCGCTTTGGTCAAACTTAAAAATTTTTTTTACAGTAAAAAATATTGTTTTTGTCAAAAATTACTATTCTGCATATTCTTGATCGTTTTGGAGATTATACAACGGAAAAAAAAATTCGTCACACGAGACGTCACGAACTTCAGTCCAATCCGATTTAAAACTTGGGTAAATTGAATAAAATACAATAAAGAAGATTTGTCTGGTCCTAAATATTTATAAATGTAAAAAAAATTCCAATAAATAAACATAGTTGTGCGAACACCGATCATACCCATGGAACTCTGTATGCGCACGATCTAGCAAAATCTGTAACGGTAATGCAGATTGCATGATTGCATTAATGTCGGTTCTCGTAACCCTTGTAGAAGAAAATAATTGGACCCGATGGATACCGATTGATCCGATTGACCCCATTTCAAAAACATCATTGAAACCGATTTATTAATCGTGTTAAAAATGGTCTCGCCTGATTGAATCCGATTAATAAATCAGTTTCAATGATGTTTTTGAAATGGGGTTAATCGGATCAATCGGTTCCAATCATTTTCTTCTACAAGGGAAGTCATGTGACTAATTAAAAACTTCATGGAATGAGTTAGAGAGTTTTAAGATTGTAGTTCTATAGGAAACCTTGAGAAAAAATTCTTATTTTCTAATTTTTTTTTTCCAGAAACTTGGCAACGTTGTTTCCATTGACTCAGCAGCTCGTGAATGTAATAAATGATAATCGAGAGGTATGGAAAGTAGTGAAATCACTCTTTAAAAAATATAGTAAAAAGGGGACCACAGGCATGGATATTTTGCTCGATCCTAGACTGGACGAGGAGATAGAAAAAACTTTTAATTCTCTGGTGGGAAACTCTGAGGGGAGTCCTGAGCAGAATACAAATTCTGATTCTAGGGCTAATGAAATAAATCTAGAAAACGAAGTGACACCTCAATCAAATTAAGGCCGAACTTCAACATATAAGCGAAACAAGGCTCCGTACTTAAGACGATTTCGCGCTTGAGTTTTCGCTGGAGAAAATCAGAGGAAAGAAAGACTGTAGTAGCCAATGAGAGCGACCTGTAAAAATTCGTTAAGCTCGATAGGTGAACTTTCTAGTTTTCTACGTTTAGGCTCATACCTATTTCCAATATCAAACCATAAAAGTGATGAGTATTCTTTGATACTAGGAATTCTAATTTCAAATGCTAGGAATATTGAAGGGCGTGCTGTTTAGAACGCGGGCGTTCTTTACTGAAGATTGTGGGACATAATTGAAAATTTATCTCGATTTTTAAAATTTTCTACCATTGACGGTATAAAAAAGTCGTGAAATTTTGCAAGAAGCAAGGAGAGGCTTCATGAGAAAGGAGAAATATCATTTTAATACGAGGAATGAAAACAGTATTAAATCCTGTTCCTGTACCAGGAATATCTTGCAATATATTTATATTTGAAACGAGAGTTTGTAATTAGACAATAATGCGATTGAGCTAGACAATAGGGAGCATAAAATAGCTCAATAGTGTTCATAAAGTCAATCGAATCAGCGGTGAAACTGCTTGTTGAGAATCTACATCTATGGAAAATAAGAATATACTGCTATGATAGGTGATTGTTCTTATTACTTATTTTCAAATAACAAGAAGAATGCTCATTTTTTATATCGAGAAATTACCTTAGCGATTTTTGAATTTACTTTCTTTTCAATTGATGAATTTTGCAAAACTATTATATTTGTAAATTGCACTCTAGCTTTCAAACTTGATTAATACTTCAGGTTCTAAAATAAAGAAATTTATTCGAGAAGTGTTTAGTCGCGTTATTCGAGTTACGATGAGTTCCAAAGACAGAGGTCTTTAAGTTTTTAAATGTGAAGTATATTTTTATAATGAGAAAAAAGGCCATTGTGGATTGTAGGTAAGGCACGTAATTGTTATTGTTGTGAAACTCAAAACAGTTTATTTACCACGGACTTATTTAATAGTTTATTGTTACTCTGTATTTATTTCCATTGTTATAGTTCATCCACTTAATATTATGTATCGCGTTAGTCATAATTGGCAGAAAATAAATATTAGCTTTGTACCGCTTTCACTAGCGTAATTTTTTTATATTTTTCATTCAGAGTTGCTGCAGTACCTGGAAAATCAAATTTCCAAAACCTTATTAATTGAAATCTTTTCAATTACAGGAAAACAAGGATTGTAAATTTAATGAATAATTAAGGTTTCAAAATAAAAACATTGGTCATTTAAAAGTTTCGTTTTAATTTGAATCAAAATTTTGCGCCGTTGGTTTCGAATTTCGAATCACTAACGGAAAAATGTATAACCTCTAAACTTACAAAGCAAAAACCGCAAAAACTGATATATATGGTTGCGTCAGTGCCGGTCGCAGGTCACACCGTCACAGTACCATTTGATTCGTTTTATCTGATTGGATCTCAATAGAAAAAACCAAAAAATTTATCTAGTGCCTGATATTGTAAAAATCTTATTTTCATCAATACAATTGTCACTTTTTCTGAATTGGCAGCGAGGATAAGAAAATGAATTTTGAAGAGACTTTCCGAATTTACGTCCCGTTTCCAGAGCAATTTGATTTCTACTGGCCTGAGTCTTGGCCCTCGTGGTTCAAGTACTTCGAAAGATATCTCTCGCTTCAAAACCTAATATCTATATCTGATAAAAAGAAAGTAGAATTACTTTGCTACTCCATGGGACCATTGAGTCATAAAATCTTAATGCGGATATTTCCCGATTATGAGAATGGTACATATGAAACGGTTACGCAAACTCTCAACAAGTATTTTACACCTCATTGCAGTATTTGTAACGGACTGGAAAATCTAAAAATTAGTAGTGAAAATGATTCCGAAAAATTAGATGAATGTGGGAAAATGTATCGCTATACAATTAAAAATCTATCGAACATAATGGAGAACCAACCTTTTCACTACTCTCCAATATTTTGTCTCCACAATTTGTCTTGGCAGATTTTAATCAGAAAACGGATTTGTGATCAAGAACAAAAGTTTTTGTCGATTTCTCTGTGGTTTCATAATTATGAGAAATCGAATGTGAAAGTTGTGGGCGAACTAAGACTTCTTTCTCAAAAATTGGAGGAATCGAATTTAATCGTGAAAATGAATCATGTTTTTAGTAGTACAAATGATTTCTGGGAAAATACGCATTTTATGAAGTGGGAAGAAGTTCTGGATCCTCAAACTGGGTTTATCAAGGATGATTGCATCACTTTAGAGATTGAAATAATGTCCGTTACTCTTGAAAATTAAGCGTAGAGATTTTTTGCATGGAAGTTGGATTTATATTCTGCAGTTGTCTTACGTTTAATCCTCGAGGATTTACCAAGATCTTAAGTTCATCAAGATTAGATTATTATTCTTAAAACATTGAAATTCGTCAATAATATCTTATACCTATAAGATCATGTTATACTTAGGAAATTACCAAATTTTATTGATTAGATTTCTACATATTTATTTCCAAAATAAAGGAATTTTTATCTTAAAAATTTGAGAAATGATAAAGAAGATTAAAATTAACCTAGATATATTTTTTTTAGTTTACATAAATCAAAAAAAGTTAAATTTTAAACATGCACCCTAGCTTCTCTCAAATTTTTATATAATGTAAATTATTATGGACGTAAAAATGTTCGAAAAAATCCATTTCTCATAAAGTTGATAATTTCCTACGTTTAGCATGCCCTCAAGGATAACTTTTTTGAAAATCGAGCTTTTCTGTTTGTCTAAAAGCTATTTGAAATTAATTTTCTGTACCACATAGACTTATAGATCTCGTTTATTCTTTTCTTTTCTCCTATTTGATACAGACAATGTAATGGGCAATTTTAAAATTAATTGTCTACATATAATTTTATTATTATCCCGTCATTTGCATGACTAAGCTTTAAATAAAAAAATTCCAAGATTTAAAATTAGAAATTTTTTCTTTTTAAACGTTCTTTTGAATGGAATTTTGATTTGTGAATGATTATTGTAAACTAATAAAATTCCATTTTGAAAACAACTTACTAATTACTTCTTTTTCTATAAGTAATTTACAAATAAAGGATTTATAGAAGGAATAATAAAATTGTACGCCTATTTTTAGAGTTAACGTAACCTAACATTATTTTTAAATTTACATATTTTAATTGTCAAAGTTCCATCTTTTTTAATTAGAATTGAACGCTTTGGAATCTTTAAATTATGAAAATTCAAAACGTCTATTGAAAGTACTGACAATCAAAAGACCCGGGCTTGAGTCCCGGCACAGTCGAAAGCGACTCTTTTCTCCACAGAAGGATTTCAAATTCTTTAAAAGTTATTGCTAGTATTAGCTGATATTAGGCATTTCCACTTCCATAAACAGTTAACTTAAGATAGTACGGTTAAGTAATTTTATTTAGTTTTATTCTTTTGAAATAGTAAAAAATATTTTCATTGATAACATTTTTTCGAAAAATGCTTTTTTACTGCAGACATTCGAAAATAAGTTCCCTTCTAAAGAAAGCAATTCTGAGGTTCAGAATTTAAAAGCGTGAGTGGCTTTAAATTGTCTAAAGCGAATTATTTAAACCTTTTTCGGATACGTTGATTTAAAATAACAAGATAAATAAACATGCATAATTAAAATCTTATTCTGCAAAAAATCCTGAAATTTTTTATCTCAAAATCAATGGACCCTTTTTAAAAAATCATTCTCAATCGGATCCTATTTTCTTTTTATTTTAAAATTTCTTAGAGCTCAAATTTTCGCGCCAAAAGCTGTCAATGTTTGCATTCTTGAGAAGCACTGAAGTAATGCACACTGCACATTCCAATTTGCACCACCGTGAAGTTAGCACCCCGACTATGAAAATGTTGATTTTTTTTTATGGAATCGTTTGGTGGTTGTTTGGTGGCGTTTGGTAGTCTACTTTTGTCGTTTGGTGGTCAAAATTGAGAAAGTTATAAGGTTTTCATAATTGGGGTGCTAACTTCACGGTGCACCCCATATTTTGGAATCTTTTAAAAATTCCTTTTTCAACGTTTGGTGGTCGTTTGGTGGCGTTTGGTAGTCTACTTTTGTCGTTTGGTGGTCAAAATTGAGAAAGTTATAAGGTTTTCAAAATCATGGGTAGCACCCCATATTTTGAATTTTTTCAAAAATCCTTTTTGATATCGTTTGGTGGCGTTTTGCTGCCCATTTTCAACGTTTGGTGGTCAAAATTAGAAAAGTTATTAAGTTTATAACATTGTGATGATATTCTCAAATTACAAGAAAGTTTTATTAATAGGTTTTTCAAAGTTATTTTGTGCTAAAAAACTTTCAATCTAAGGTTGTAGAAACGAACTATCCACTACTTATATCAATTTATAAAGGTGTAAAGGCTGCTTTACAAGGCATGCCATTATTCTATTAAATATTATTAATAAAAAGTGTACAAAATCTTCTGTAAATAATTATAGTACCAAATAGCTTCTCTAGTGAGTTAGTTTATTTTGGATTTAAATTTCCCGCTAAGTCTAAGAGGTGCAGGGTGTTACGAGCCACGATAATCCGTATTCCGCGGCGAAGGTGATTGGTTGGTTCTTTCTCAGTGTAAATCCTTGAAAGGAACCGGGAAAGTTTGAATCCAGAAATGAAAATAAACACACGAATCTCGGTAAATAGAAGTTTAATTAATAAATGTTAATGTATTTCAAAACTGTTAAGTCTGGACTAACAGTGACGCCTAATTATTACTATATGGACCTTACGGATAAAAATACTACGATTCTACAAGTTCGACGAGTAAACTTGTAGACTATTTGAACGTGTCCAAATCAAAACTGAAACTGTCATACTTGCACTCTACAAAACTCATGCATCCTCTTCACAGCTCTCCCCCACGCATCCCCTCTCACTCAATTTCACACGCTGGCCCTCGCTAGGCCCAGCCCCAACTTCCCGAAGAAGCTCGACCGCGAGAATCCGAGTCCGAAGAAGCCCGACTCGGGAAACGCCAGTCCTAGCCTCTAGCCTCAGCTGCAAGTTTTTTATGGCGCTTGCAGTGAAAGCGCAAAAGAAGGCAGTAAAGCAGTAAATCTTAAAGGATTACTTTTTATTTCCTTCTGGCGACCAGACATCCTATTTTAAATCTTTTAGGTCTACGTGAATAAATAGTTTCAATACCTATTTGCCTGGCCATTCGGTTTAGTTTTTGCCTATCTAAAATAGAAATGCATGTTACCTCTATAAATCCCTAGCTCGATCTTAAACTTAGTTTATTTAAATTCTAACGTCCAGACTTAACCTTTCGTATCCTTAAAACTAGTATACATAGAAGTGATATATAACTTACAGAGAAATCTTAAAACTAATTTACAATGTCGAGTTTCTCGACGAGTACATATGTTGAACACTCGCAGAATAATCTTAGGTTTATTATTTAAAGATAGTAAATCTAGCTAAAGAATTTGTACGCTTTTCCCAAGGTCTTTTATGATTTTCAGCTGCACAACGTGGGAGAATAATTTCTTTAAGTAAGATGGGAATTTCCTGAATTAAACTATGTTTTTGTTTGAAATTGAAAATACCGCGAGCTAGTATCGAACATTCGATTAAATTAATCGACTTCGAGCGAGACCCTATAGTCGCTCGTTACAAGGGTGGTGCAGGGACGTCTGTTGTAACGAGCGACTATAGGTTCTCGCTCGAGGCCGATTAATTTAATCGACCTATCGAATTAAGCTCGCGCGATTTTCAACTTTCAAATAAATCAAATTGCGTTTAAGGAAATTCCCATCCAATTTAGATAGAAGAATTTCCCACGGGACACAGCTGAAAATAATAAAAAGACCCTGAGAAAAGCGTAGAAATATCCTAGCTAGAAATATTACTTATAAATATTAGATTTAAATTTATTATACGAATGGTCAACATGTGCCGTCGGCAAGGAATTCAACAATGTAAATTAGTTTTAAGATTTCTCTGTAAGTTTTATATTTCTTCTGTGTATACTAGTTTTAAGGATAAGAAAAGGTTAAGTCTGGACCATAGGATTAAAATAAATTAAGTTAAGATAGAACTTGAAACGGTCACGTCGACCCACCTATTCTTTTCGAATTATTTGTTACGCGTTTCTTATATATTTTATAAAAGGATTTGCCACCGAGCAATCCACAATAGATAGAGAGTGTGTTCACTCCTATTATTGGTTCGCGACGTCAGCGCCACCTATTCTTTTTGAATTATTTGTTACGCGTTTCTTATATATTTTATAAAAGGATTTGCCACCGAGCAATCCACAATAGATAGAGAGTGCGCTCACTCCGATTATTGGTTCGCGACGACAGCGCCACCTATTTTTTCGAATTATCATTTGTTAAGTGTTTCTGATATATTTTATAAAAGGATTTGCCATCAAGCAAAATATAAATAAAGACTGATTGTTACACAAATAAGGCTTCGTACAAATTATTTCCACACCTTTGGGTCCACATAAATCAAATAAATTTATGAAAAAGATTTAAGGACAATTTCGAACTCTTTCAAACTAGGAATATAGAAGTAATACTCATTCATTTAAGGTAGGCAAAAACTAGACGGAAAAAGGCTAGGTAGATAGGTATAGAAACTTTAGTCACATAAAGTTAAAGAAATTCAAAATAGCATTTCTGGTCGCCAGAAGGAAGTAAAAAGTAATCCTTTAAGATTTACTGTTTTACTGCCTTCCCTTGCGCTTTCACTGCAAGCGCCATAAAAACTTGCAGCTAAGAGGAGAGAGGCTAGAACTGGGTTTTTCCGAATCGGGCGGATTCGGATTCTCCTAGTCGAGCTTCTCCGGGAAATTGGGCTGGGCCTAGCGAGGGCCACCGTGTGAAAATAGAGAGAGAGGGAATGCGTGGGGGAGTTGTGAAAGGGGATGCGTGAGTCCTGTAGAGTGGAAGAATGAACAGAATGTACGGGGCTTTCGATCGGAACCTATTTCTGCCGTTATATAAAGTAAGTCGAAAACTTCTACAAATTCCTTCGTTGAATTTGTAGAGCATCGAACTTCGGCAACAGTTGTGAAAACCGGTATTAAAATTTATAAAGGTCCAGATTTAACAAGGTTTTATCTATACCAAGTCGATTAAATATTAATTTCACTCTAACCTGTGTGTTTATTCATTTATAAAGTTTGAATTTTCCCGGTCCCTATAAAGGGTTAACACTGGAACGAACCAATCGTTCTAGAGTTTGACCACCCGTGATATCACGCGTGCGCGGCTCGTAACACTGTTGTGCGCGTGGAGCAATTACTTCACAACAATATATTTTCTTTGATATTTATTAAGAAATCAAACCAAATCGTTTAATGTTAATACCAAAAAAAAAACAAAATAAAATAACAAATTCGACAAAATAACTTTGAAAAAACTATTAATAAAATTTTCTTGTAATTTCAGAATATCATCACAATATTCATATTCTGGACTTACATTGACCCTTAATTAATAATTGAAGATATATGTTGATGTTGGTAATTGGCTTTAGGGTCCAAGGCCGAAACGTCTGATTATGTAAAACTCTGAGTTTTTATCAACCTTGGACCCTAAAGCCAATTACCAACATCAACATATATCTTCAATTATCATCACAATGTTATAAACTTAAAACTTTTCTAATTTTGACCACCAAACGTTGAAAATGGACTACCAAACGCCACCAAACGACCAACAAACGATATCAAAAAGAATTTTTGAAAAATTCCTAAATATGGAGTGCTACCCATAATTTTGAAAACCTTATAACTTTTTCAATCTTGACCACCAAACGACCACCAAACGATTAAAAAAGGAATTTTTAAAAAATTCCAAAATATGGGATGCACCGAGAAGTTAGCACCCCAATTTTGAAAACCTTATAACTTTTTCAATTTTGACCACCAAACGGCAAAAGTAGACTACCAAACGCCACCAAACGACCACCAAACGATTCCATAAAAAAAAATCAACATTTTCATAGTCGGGGTGCTAACTTCACGGTGGTCCAATTTGCGATCTCGTATCTGCTATCTTGTGTGAGTTTTCCAGTTATTTTCCAAAAAGTTATATAGAAAACTTCTTTCTGACATTCACTAAATCACTAAAAAACAACCCAAGAAAAGTAAAATTGAAACGATATAGAGAAGGTTGGCGTAAAAATTATCATGACAATTTTTGAAGTGTTTTGAAGATTGTAAGTTGTTTATAAAGCTCTTAACCTATCAATTAGAAACATGAAAATAATAATTATTAATAACCTTCTGAAAATTGAAAACAATGATACCGTTTGGATATAATGGTACAAAACAGATTCGCATCTATTTGTAGGAAATTGTTAGAAATTTTGTAGAAAATAACAAGAAACTAGATTTTTTTTTGTTACAGTTCAAACAATTTCAAAAAATCTTAATGCAAAACTAAAATTTATTTCTACTTAGGTTCATAATGATTCCAAATTAGGTGGTTGATCTCATAATTAAATTACTTTTTTGTTCAAGAGTTTAAAAAATCATTTCTTTAGACCTAGTAAATTCAGAATTCAAAGGATTTTAACTTATAACAAAAATATATATTAATATTTATCTGAGTATACGTGTTCAGAACTTTGTAAATGGGTTTTTAGATAAAAATTTTATTATTCTAACTTCAAGTACCGCTCCAAGATTAGAAATAATAGGATAAAGAGATAAAAGCGTGTTAATCCTTAGATTCTCAGCAAATGAGTCAATAAGTAAACTTAAAGGGTGCAGCAAACTTAAAAAGGGGATAAAAGCCTATTTGTACATTGACTTCCCAACTAAGGGTCGATTGATCCAATCTTCTGATAATTTCCAGGTAAATTTATCGCATGTTATATCTTATGGGATGAGTTTATCTAGAATTTATCAGAAATTAGATCAACCGCCGGCCCGAACCAGATTAGTATTTTTAGGCTGATAAGTAACTCTGTAATATAAGTATATTATATAGAGCAAAATTGTTTCTTATATTTTCAAGATGATTTCGTAAAATTTGTTTCTTGAGATAAGAAAATGTCTTTCATTAAAAAATGTAGCATTCAATTGAATTAGAGTTCTGAGTGGGTTATACTACTTTGACAACGGTAAAGAAAATGAGAATATTACCAAGAACATAACCGGCGGATAAATTCTTTTAGAATTTATGAGAATTTTGTTGTTTTGGCTTGTTAAAGGTGTTAAACAAAATAAAAATGAAGTAATACTGCAATATTAAATTATCTCGTAAACTTTGTATGTGCATTTTATTTGTTCAAAAGAAAGTGAAAAACGAGAACTAAAAGGGTATAATATTATAGGTTATGTTCCAGATATTTACAGGGTTGCGTACGTAATATACCTTTGGTAATTTACGTAGTTTTTTACATGTAAATTACGTACGTAATTTACGTCCCTAGTTTTTTACATATAATTTACGTTTTCAAGATGGCGACTGTGCTTATATAGAAAATAAGCATAACCTAATTCTTTAACCCTGTATGCTAAGCTTGACAGCACAAACTTGACAGCTTATTAAGATATTTAAAAAATGATTAGAGGTGTCAGGCCCAGAAATTCCTTTTGGGAAGAATTAAATTTTATTTTAAGAAGAGAAAATGGCAAAAATTTTGCTTTTTGTCCCGGGTGTCAGCGAGTGTTGTCAAATACGCCTGAAGAGAGGTTAAGGAATCATAGGTAAGTTCATAGCGTTCATAGTTTCACAATTAGGATTTAACAGCATTAAGTATGATTAAAATCAACTTACTTTATCTCTTTTCAGTGGCGGAACTTCCAGAGAATCTTTTGGTTTGCAGCTGTTTCTTAAATTAAAAGAAATACAAAGTCAGAAGATTTTCAAAATTAAATATTATTGCGGAAATTATTGTATGGAAATTTTGTTGAATCAAAAAAAATTCCCTAATTTTTTAAAATTTTACTTGACTTTTCCTGCCGATTTATAAATTCCGTGACCTGCAGCAACCCCGGAAAATGCAAGAAAAAAATAAAAACTCTTTTTCTCCTTAAAAATTTGAATTTTGATAAATTAATATATGTTTTAATATAATTATTAAATGTATATCACATAGATTTTATTGTATAATAAAGGATTTTTTATATATTCTATAATTATACTATATAGATAATAATAATTTAAGATTTTTAGTATTCAGTGTATTAAATTCGAAATGAACATAACCTTAAATTTCAACAGTATATAATTTTAATAAATTGACAGTAAACCTGTTCTTAGGTTCTTCTTTATAAAAATATATTTATATTAGTGAGCGCCTCTTATTTAACTATAAAGGTACTCAAAATATTGCTAAATAATGATTTAAACCATAAATTCTCAAAACTTACTTTATATTCTCTTATATTCTTTAAATTCTGTAATATTCTCGGTTATATTACATGAACTTAAATTCTCGAGAATTTAAGAACTCTAAATTAAATTCATGTAAATTTTTTATATTAATACTACAGAATTAAATTCTCTAAATTGCGATTCTTTCAGCTAAGAAAAAAATTTGGATAATTGAAATTCAATAAGTTCTAAGATAAAATCGATTTATTTTATTTGTACAAACCAGTCTAACAAATAGTAAAATACAACTCTTCAAAATAAATTATTTCACTTAAATCTAACATTATACTACAATTGCTAACAGTCTCTTAATTCTCTCTTATTGTTAGTTTTTAATCTACACCACCGAATCCTTCACAGCCTTCTATTGCTTGTATTAATTTGTGTTTTAATTGGTCTAAACTTTCATATGGAGGAAGATCCAAACGATTGAAACTGTAAATGAAAATTTTTCTTTAATGTGTGTTTCAATAACTTGAAAACTTAAATTAAGAAGTAGATCGATTTTTTGAAACTTACCATGTATGAGATCTTGGAAGAGAGTTGCTTGTCCCTAATTTTTGAATAGTAAATAACAAAGGGCCATTGCTTCCAATTAATTCCTTAAACCCGTTCATTGGCACTCGAGAACTTCCCGTTACAAATTGCAAAAGCTTTGCTCTCATTTCGTTATCAAACGAGGATACGACTTTCCAAAACCATCGAATTGTACTATGCCTTGGATAATATCCTCCAGAGTAGGCAGTATTACTTCTCCAATCTTTCAAATCAAGTTGTTGAATTCCACAGATCAAAGATTCTAGTTCATTTTCTTGAAATATCTGAATTGACTTCCTGGGTATTATATCATGAAATCCCATTAGAAAAGCTTGCATTTGATTTTTAACTCGCTTAACAAGCCTCCATTTTATAAAGAGGTTGATGTAGTCGTGTTTGTTTTCATTCGTTACGGGAATTTTTAATCCGTTGGGAATTAATTCTACAAGTGAAACTTCTCCTAAACGTTCTTCATTTACAGTAAAATCAAGATCGAGATGTGTGGGGTCGTTTTGTTGTATCCAAGAGAGAGATTGGTAATATTGTGGATCTACTTTCTTCATATCTTCAAGTGTTACCTTCTTTTGGAGTAACATCTTGTAAAATGGCAGAGTGAAAGAAGCTAGAAATTAAAATTAAATGTCAAATTTTGGAGTTAGAAATTAACTTAGTATATAATAATTTATTATAAAAATGCAATAATATTTTCAGGATTACTATACAAGACATGGAAACTTAAATATCCTAAAAGTCAGATGATTTTGATACATTTTTTGATTAGACAATACAAAAATCAAACTTCAGTACATTTTGTAAAATTCAAGTTTTCAATGTCTATGTATCTAAATTTTCAAGCAAATATGAAAAACTACGAAATAGTTTCTTTCGTTACACTGAATGGTAATAAAAAAAGAACTGAAGTTTATAATAAACACAAATTTCGTTGTTAGTAAGTAAAGCCAGGAAATTTTAATTTTCTAAGCTAAACCCGAAACCTTCTAAACACTTGGTTTAAATTCTCGGTTATTTTGAGAATAACTTCTTTAATTTCAATTTGAAATCATTAAAATATTTACCATCTAGGAGTCTTTCGTGGTAAACTGCCATTCCTACTATTCGTCCTATAAACAAAAAGTAGTTTAGATGTTCTTCGTTGCAGATTCCAGAATAGGGATTTATTTGAAGAGAATAATTATTCCTATAAAAATAAATTCAAATTTTTAAGTATGTCGATTGATAAATTACATATTTAAATTTTAAAGTTCATTGAATTTAAAAAGCTTTTGAGGTTAAAATAAAAATGATTTAAATTCAAATCATTATAAAGTTTTGAAGTTCACTTACGTCGAGCAATATTGAAAAAGGCCATAGTTGGGATTGAAAATTTCCCTAGACAAAAGGCAGAACCATTCTCGTTGTACTCCACCATAATCTAATCCTGATTCTCCGTCAAAAACAACCCACAACTTTGCCTTTAGTTTTTCAATGTTATCTACAGTAGTAATAACTCTATACGAATCTTCTAAAATATTACTTCGTTTAATTTTAATTTCAAAGTTCTTGGGAACTCCAATCTATAAAGAAATTAATTATTGATATTGTTAACGTTAAATTCAACACTTTCATTGCTTCTGATCAAAGATCAATAAATAAGTATAATACTTACAGGTGGTTTCAACTGAGATTTAAAAGCCTGGTATTTTCTCTTATATGGTGCAGAACTAGAAAGAGCCTATAATAAAATAAATATTTGTTCTTTAAAAGTTTCTAATATTTTTATAATTTTTTAATCCCATATTAACCCTTTAAAGACGGGAGGGACACATTCTTCACAAAATTTTTAACGTCATCGTTCTCTATAATTTGGCATGTCAACAATTTTCAAAGTTCCCTTTCCTTATGGTTCATAATCTGGAATTAAAATTGGAAACAAATAAAATGCCAAAAAGTTTTGGCCATTTTATTGGCAAAAAGCGGGATTTTTTGACATTTTTTTTGTAAAAATACATTTTTTTCTAGGGTAATGAATATCAAGAAATGCGTAAAACCCAAAAATATCGCGTCCGCAATGTTCAAGCTTTACAAAGGTGAAACATACTTTAAAAAAATTCAAGACAATGGATTCAACATGGCGATGGAAGAACATTTTTTTTTAAATCATAACTTAGTGTACGAATTTTTGTTTAAATATTAAATTATCATACTACTTGGTATTTATGGGTTTTCGGGGTCGCTGATTACGAATCTGTATTCAGATTTCAAAAATTCAAAATGTTGGATCCAATATGGCGGACGGTTCTTTTCCAAATCAATCGTATCCGCTTGAACCCTATTACTCTTTGGTTTTTGGGGTCGCTGATCAACTATTTCCTCCACAGAAACGAATTACAACTATGACCTTTATCCTAACTACATCGTCCGCCACTGAAACAGTTGAGATTTGTTTCTGAGGAGAAATAAGGTGTCATTTGTTTCAGCGACCCCGAAAACCTCCGAGTACCCTACTCTGTAAATTTGAATCAGTCAAAATCTACTGATTATCAGTGAAATTTGACTGATTCAAATAGATAAAAAGAGGTTACTGTAAATCAGTCAAATTTCACTGATTGTTTCAGTGAAAAATAATTTTTTCACTGATGAATCAGTAAAAATTAACTGATTTGACAGTGGAAAATATTTTTTCACTGATGAATCAGTGAAAAGGCAAATCACTGATTCAATCAGTGAAAATTTGACTGATTCAGATTTAGAGAGTAGCAAACTGGCTGAACGCTAGCTTTACTCTGTAGCATAAAGCTATCGTAAAGTAGCATTATAACTAATGAATGAGGCAAAATAAATATTCTAAATGTTTTTATCCTTTTTCTATGTTAAAAATAACGTTCACGGAGAAAAATGGAGATCAGAAAAATAAGAATGATTACTAAAAATCAGGAATGACTACTAAGTAAGAAAAAAGAGTATTAAACAGTACAGAACTCATTCCCAGACTGCTTAGCAATCTCTTTTCTCACCTGATGGTCATTCCTGGTTTTTAATAACCATTCATATACTTCTGATCTCTATTTTTCTCCGTGTTAAAAGGTAATGGACATATGAAATAATTTTATTTATTAACGCCAAAAATTAAAAATACATAATACCTGTCATTGAAGGCAGTGCAGTGTTTCAACTTTTGTGGAACGTCTTCACGGTTAAAGTTGACCATTGGTTGGAGTGAGACACAACTATACTTTCATCTCACTCTAACAAATAATCAATCCTGACGGTGAAGACATGGAAAGTGATGTACCACCGCACTGCCTTTAATGACAGGTATTCTGTTTTTTTAATTTTTAGCGTTAATAAATAAAATTATTGCATATTTCAATTACCAGTTAACCTTATTTTTAACGTAGAATAAGGATAAAATCATTTTGAATATTTATTTTGCCTCATTCATGAGTTATAATGCTACTTTACGATAGCTTTACGCTATAGCGTAAAGCTAACGTTCAGCCAGTTCGCTAGGGTAACAAGCTTCAAGCGGTTTCGATTGATTTTTAAAAGAGCCGTCCGCCATATTGGATCCGTCATTTTAACTTTTTGAAATCTGATTACCGATTCCTAATCAGCGACCCCAAGAGCACCTAGATACCAAGTAGTATGAAAATTTAACATTTGAAAAAAAATTCGTACACTAAGTTATGATTTAAAACAAAAATGTTCTTCCATCGCCATTTTGGATCCACTGTCTTGAATTTTTTGAAAGTATGTTTCGTCTTTGTAAAGCTTGGACATTGCGGACGCGATATTTTTGGGTTTTACGCATTTCTTGATATTCATTACCCTAGAAAAAAATTTATTTTTACAAAAAAAATGTCAAAAAATCCCACTTTTTGCTAATAAAGTGGCCACAACTTTTTGGCATTTCATTTTTTTCCAATTTTAATTCCAGATTCTGAAAGAGCGATCCAAGAACCATAAGGAAAGGGAATTTTGAAAATGTTTGACATGCCAAATTATAGAGAACGATGACGTTAAAAATTTTGTAAAGAATGTGTCCCTCTCGTCCTTAAAGGGCTAATCTGTGATAATTGTTTCATTTTATAAAAACTACTGTAAAAAATTCTTTGGTGTACATATTACTCACAGGTTTAGAAACAGACATGTTTTCGGATTGTCTGCGCCCTGTTCTCATACCTAAAAATAAAATTTAAAAATTATTTTTAAGAAACATTTTTTTTTTAGATTAGAATAAAGAATATTTAAATTAATAGCATTACCATTAGATCGTTGTCTTAAAAGACTTCTTATTAGAGAGTTTTCATCTGTCATCATCTGCATTTCGAACTATTTTTGACAAAATTGGAAAAATACATTAGTTAGTTGCATGAGATTCAATATTATTAAACAAATGATTTTTTATTTAAATTTACTTACCTGTATAAGTTGTGGTCTGTATGCAGTTTCTACAAATGTATTTGTATCAATTGTATGGTTATGAGGATGATGTACAACTAAGTTTTGTGCTGAATTATTTACACCTGTTAATAAAATTAAACAATTGTTAGAAATTTTCAAATACAGCATTTCCAAAAAGCCTAAAATTTTTAAGTAATATTTATAATTTGATTGCATACTTACTATTATTACTAGAAAGATTATTGACAGTATATTCCATTCTTTCATTGTGCGGATAATTAAGACCTGCTTGTATGGTTCCAATTAAATTAGGTAAACCTTCCATGTCCGCAGTTGAAAGTGATGGTCTCAGATTGTCAATCTGAATAAAAAATATTTCTACAATTATTGACAATTTGAAAAATTATTAATTAAACAGGACTATTATTAAAAAAGCACTTACGCTTATTGATTCATCCGTTGTCAAATCAATTGAAAATGGATCTGCTAATCTTCGACTTGCCGCTAAAAAAAAGAAAACGTAACTTTATATTTAAATTCTGTAATTTGAAAACGATTTTAATTTAATAAAATGAAGGGTGGCAAGCCAGAAGGAGGTAAGTCTCAAAATGGCAATTGTGCAGGAGAACAAAGAAATATTGTTCCGAGAAAATTTATTTTTTATGAAATGGTGTCACAGTCTGAGGGACAATTTTTCGTTTTGAGATAGTGAGAGATAATAAAATTTACATTTTTTATTCTTGAAATATAAATATATTTTTTATAAATATGAAAATGTAACTTTAAGATTAGGATCATGAAAAATGTATGTAATTAATACCTTCATGTGCAGCAAATCGAGCTATTGGACTATCCATCCAAGAAGTCCTTTCAATCATTCCATTACCAGTAGGAGTGAAATTCAAACTTTCAAAGGGTGGAAGTTCTGTACTATTTCTGGAAATTGATGATCTGTGGTTTGCAATCTAGACAAAAATAAAAACACATCGTTTAAAAGTGATATAAAAAATCGCTTAAATTCCAGAAATCTTTTACAAATTTGCTTGAAAATTTCTAAACCCTGAAAAATCGTGAAAAATTGTATTTGCTCCGAAATAACAATAAAGACTATTCTTCGACAAGATATCTACAAAAATCTCTCTTGATATTTTTCACTTTCTTTTATTACTTTCAAGATATATGTAAGAATATGTAAAATATATTTTATTAATGAAGTGATTTATAAACAATGTCAGTAGAGAGAAAAATTGTCCATGAGAAAATATTTACAAAAGTTCCCTCAACTTTTTCTATATTTTGCTTAGTCTTCAAAATATTTTTAAAAATAGGTTTCCAGAATTAAAAATAATCTCACCTGTGTTCCTAATCGATCCGAATGAATTTCCAAATTTAAACGTCTATCGTGTAAATTAGGAACTGACATGTATGGATGTGACCTGTATTGTCTACTACAAACACAATGCAATCGACCATTGCAATTATTCATCAAGTAATTTCCATTATTTCTACGATGCACTGTCGTTGAATATGACTGGAAAAATGAATTGAATATAAATACAAGAGAACCCAAAAATAAGAATGATGAATGAAGTGAATTTTTCTCTTAATCTGAGATTAATTATTGATTAATCAACTTTTTTTATTATTTCTAATGAATAATAAAATTAAACTTACAGGACCAGCAATATAAGAATCAAATGCATTTGCCTCTTCACTTCGTGTTGCTTCGCGACCTACAATAAAAAAATATTGAATTAATTATAAACTTAGTAGATCCATTTTTAGAAAAATTTGAGAATATTAGAATTTCATACCATAAATATATCTTCTTTCTACTGTTGTTATTACAACACAATTAGGATTTGAGATTTCAGTTGTTGGAGTTGTTTCGGATATTATTCTTTGATTTGGTTGATTGCTTGGCAATAGTGATGATGATGAGTTTGAAACTAATTGAGGTTGCCCGAAAATTCCATTATAATTAGGCAAATATGTAGGTTGATCGCAATGGCTATTGGAATTACCGGACCAGAAATTAAAAATTCCTCTTGAATCAGTTGTTCTCGATGAGTGATTTCTACTACTGTTATTCTGTGTAAGATTATTTTTAAAATAAGATTAAAGTTTTATGTATTTGTTTTATTTTTAACATAACATTTTTTTACTCACAATATCAGAAATTTGATTGGCTCTAGGCTCCTCCCATTGTGTTGTTCTTGTGGCTAAAATACAAAAAATGCTATTAATCTATAAATTTTTTCAAATTAAAATATGTTTGAAACATTTTAAGTGGAATTAATTAAATTAAAAAACGTTTTGAAGATTCAGACCTTTTAGTTCGAATTTTAATATGCTTTAAGAAAAAATTGAACGGACAGTCGAAAAAAGATTTAGTTGAGCCGATTATTTCCTTAGTTTTTAATTTTTAATTTGATTTTATTGAGTTTTCTTAGTGAATGTGAGAAAAATTGTATCTTGAATAAGTAGAGTTTTATTGGTGGAATTATATAATTCAAAAATAGGTAAATACAACTAAAATTTGTCTATCGATTCTGACCATAAAAAATCTATAATTTTTATCCGATTAGAATTTTTAATGACTTATTTTATTCGAGATAAAATTGTCCATGCTTACATAAAAAAACGATAAAATAAAAATATAAATGAAAAAGCTGAGGAAATAGTCACTTTGGCTAACTTGTTTTCCAATCATCTGTCCAATTCTGCTTTAAAGCAAAATATTGATTTTTTTTGTTTTCAGTAATCACATTATTTATTTATTTTGTGTGCCATTGTTTGACATCTTACTATGATTGCTTAAAGGAACGTTTCCACTACTAGAAGCCCATCTTCTTTGAAGTCCTGGTTGATCCCACGATCGATGATTTAAATGACTTGAACTAGATGCTAATCCTGAATTTTGATTACTGCTTAGAGCATTTCTTGATCCGTTCGATTGTGAAGTTTCCACGTTCATAAACGAATCACAGGGACTTGGTAAATAAGTAGGTAGCTCGTTTTGACTAATAATATTATTATGCCAAGAACTTGAGATTCCAGCAGGATCTGTCATCCTGGGGAGGAAAGGATTGGTGCTAAAAGTCGTCTCCGTACTGGCAAACGGCAGTATTTCATTGGGCTGAAAAATAAAATACAACAATCAAATAAATTATCTTTAGTAATTAACAGAACTTATATCGACCCTTAATATTAATATTTAAAGAATTTGAAAATCTTTCTGTGGAAAAAAGACGCTTACGACTGCGCTGGGAATTAAATATTGTCGATGTTCTTAGTTGGATTTAGGGACCAGAAAAAATGTAACTCAAAGTTTTATATTTTCAAACGTTTCAACTCAGATTGGAATCCTCATCAGTGAGAATTTATTTCTATAAAAAATTACAAAAGGAAGAAACTTAAAAAATTGCCCGTGTCACGGATAAACATTGGGTAAAAAATGATATAAAAGAATTGCACAAATGAAACTATAAAATTGGTCTAAATAACTAAATTTACAAAATAAAAACTGTACAAAAAATTTTATTTTATAAAAATACAAAAGGAAGAAACTTAAAAATATTCCCCGTGTGACGGATAAAGATCGTGGTAAAAAATGATATAAAAGAATTGCACGTATGAAACTATAAAATTGGTCTAAATAACTAAATTTACAAAATAAAAACTGTACAAAAAATTTTATTTTATAAAAATACAAAAGGAAGAAACTTAAAAAATTTGCACGTGTGACGGATAAAACATTGTGGTAACAAGCGATATAAATGTATTATACGGTTTACACGTGCAAATTTTTTAGGCTTCTTCCTTTTGTATTTTTATAGGAAAAAAACGTTTGTACAGTTTTTATTTTGTTGAATTTAGTTATTTAGACTAATTTTATAGTTTCACACTTATAATTCATTTATATCGTTTTTACCACAATGTTTATCCATCACACGGGCAATTCTTTTAAGTTTCTTCCTTTCGTATTTTTTATAGAAATAAATTCTCACTGATGAGGACTCCAATCTGAGTCGAAAGGTTTGAAAATATGAAACTTTGAGTAACATTTTTTCTGGGCCCTAAATCCAACTAAGATCATCAACAATTAACTAGCTGAGTTTCAAAATTTAATATAAATCATCTTTCTTGACATACAAAACTTTACAAGTATCCTAAGGTCATGTACCACATCGATTAAAAAACTTCAAAGTTGAAAATTTTCGTAATGAATATTTGATTTAAAGTTTATTTGAGATTGATAGTTTTTTGTAAATAAAACGTTAAAGAGAAAGCTTGGTTGACTCACAATCTTAACTTAAATATTACGTCAGCATTTCTTGTATGCTTTGAATTTAAAAATCCACAAAAAATTTATTACATCAAATTTACAGTATTGCTGTACAAGAAGATGTTCAAGACTAAAGCGTGATTTGTCGAAACTTGATGAAGAACGAGAATCTCGAAATGCGCCGAAAGATAATTTCTCGTATCGCCTCAATTTTTGAGATGCTCATTTTTCATTAAATTTTCGTCGACTCTTTCATTTGAATTTCCTTTTCTTTTATTATATCATGCACCACTACTTTATAGATATTTATTTTTTATTGACCAAATAATAGTTATTAAAGCAGGATCTCAAAAGAGAAAGCTTTCTGAAATTAAAATTTAACATAAATGGATTTAATTTCCATTTAGAAAAGGTGTTTTCCATTAAACTTTCAAACTTAATTTTAATTTCATTTTTTAATCGAAGCATAATATATAAATAATTTTTTTTTAATTCTACATTAAGATAAAAAATAATTACAAACCTGTCGAGTAGCTGGTTCAGAACATTCAGAATCATCTCTGGACTCTGCATACTGATCGTGATTACTAAGGCAGAAATTTATTGCTCCAGAAATTTCATTATTTAAAGGAGTTTGCTCTGTAAAACTCTGAAAAATATTATGTAATTAGTAGTGCACTTCTACTGATACTTAAACATTAAAAATGAGGTTCATTTTGAAGAAAAAGGAATTTCAGATCTTCCCAAACTGAAGCTAATTCATTTTTCACTCAGGCACACACACATACACACACACAATGTGCACAGAATAGTTTCACTTTTTATTAGTTGAATGAGTAAAATATTATAAAAATATACTTTTTCATAAGACCGAATAGGAGAAATAATTTTAAAAATACACTATAACTGATTTTGATTACCATTTTTAGTCTAGCTTTAATAAGAGACGCCACATGCTTACAAAGACTCGTCTGTGAATCACACTGTGATGACTGCAGATGACTGAGCTTCCCTCAGTCCCCTCAGACCCAAAATCAAATAAAAGTTACCCTCCTCCAAACTACCTGAAGATATTGTCAGACCTCCTCTGAAGTCTAGTCGTCTATGAATCGTCTATCAAGTGTGGACTCCAGTCGTCTGGTCTACAAAACGTAGAAAATTCAGAAACCGTTTCTTCAAAACTAGGTCTAAACTCATTTTTTACTTTAAATTAAAATGCATTAATTTAATAAATATGTAAGGGGAGAAATCTTTTTATATCTTTTACTTACAGAAAATTGAATTTTTTATTTTTATACAAAGGTAAAGTTTTGAATATTGAGAATTCTTTATTTAAAATTCAAAATTAAGTTATTTTAAAAACAAAAATTCAAAATTTAGGGAATCGTCTATCAAGTGTGGACTCTACCCTCTGTTAAAAGATTCGGATTGGGATTCAATTCGAGTGAATCGGAGCTATCCCGAGCCATTCCGAAACTTATCCAAAAACCTTTCTTATCTTCCCTGTAAGAAGAGAAGAATTCAGGAAAATTAGTATTTCCAGACTTAAATGAAAGAATGAGAATTATTTAATTTTTTTGAATGCTAATTTTCCATCGGAAGAAGTGCCCAACGAAAGAATAGGTTCATCTCCGAAACCAATTCTTTTCTATTTCCTTAACTATTGCCAGTTGTGTTGTATTCCATGCAGGCGAACATTTTTTCAATTTTTTCAATTCCTCTTAATCCGAGCATAGACACACCTCTCATGGTTATTTTTAATTCCATACTTACATGCTGTATTTTCCATTAATTTAATTCTTTCTAATCTGTCCACAAAATATGTGTTATATATATGTTTTTTATAGTTTTTATGTAAAAATACATTTTTCCAAGTTTCGGACACGAGAAAAAATTTTTTCGCAAAAGTTATTAACAATAAAAGTATAATTTTACAACACGATCAACATTTTTTTCGTTATTTATGATATCATTTAGATGTGTTCCAAAACAGATTTAATATAAAATCGGTCAAAATATGTCTCTTTTCAATAAATTAATACAAAAGTTTTAATATAATTTGTATTATTAGATAATTGGCTTTAGGGTCCACAAATGAAAAAAAACAGTAGTTTTAATCAAACGTTTCGACTCTGATAGGAGTCCTCATCAGTGATCTTTATTTCTAGAATATGAAAAAACAACTAGTAAATATTGCGCACGTGAGTCCCATATTTTAGTACAACTTTGGTATTGTCTACAGAATAAAAATATGAGATAATTTACTTAAATTAAACATAAACATTTTTTGGTGAAACACAAGAGAAATCTTAAGAATTGATATTGAAATGTAACACATACATTTTTTAAAAAACATCTAAGATAAAAAACTAGACACGTTTATGTACAAATGTAACTTAAATTGTAGATGCAAGTATAAAAATGTGATAAAAAATAACTCAAAAATTACACAAAAAAACTTCGGTGAAACTTCGATAAAACTTCAAAAAACCATTGATTGAAAAACATGAAAACTATTCTACATTTATGTATAAGTGTATTTTAAAATATAGATGTATAAAATATGAAAAAACCTTAAAAATATGCAAACAAAACTTCGATAAAGTTATACATAAAATTTTTTTGGAACACAAGAGAATTCTTGAGAGAATTAATATAGAAAAGTAAAACATACATTTTTAAACATCTGAGATAAAAAAAACTAGACACGTTTATATATAAATGTAACTTAAAATGTGAATGTGAGTACATAAAGGTAATATTCGCGTATTAATGGGAATTCAGATTCTGATTTTTTCTGAATTCTTCTCTACTTACCGGGTTGTTTGATGACAAATGGTCACAAATTAATTAGAATGAATCCGAGGTCGGAATGATTCGGAATGAAAATTCGGTTTGAATCAATCCGGTTCGGATTGATTTTTTACCGTTTTTTAAAAGCACAAATTTCGTTATGCTTTTTACTTCTGGTAAATTTTATTTTTTTATTTTTATACAAAGATAAAGTTTTGAATATTGTGAATTCTTAATTTAAAAATTCAAAATTAAGTTATCTTAGTAAAAAGTAAATTCCAAATTCAGAGAATTGTCTATCAAGTATGGACTCCACCCCAGTAAAATTTTTGGATTAGAATTCAATCCGGCGAATTGGAGCATTTCCGAAATTTGTTTTAGGACCAATCCGAAAATCGTTTTTTATCTCATTTTATGACATTAATTTGAGATCGGAATGATTCGGATTGATAATTCGGTTTGGATCAATTCGGGCTTGGATTGAATCGGATTGATTTTTGACCGTATTTTTTCAAAACGTAAAAATACCTGTAACCGTTTCTTCGAAACTAGGTCTAAACTCATTTTTTACTTTAAATAAAAATGCATCTATTTTTACTAATATGTAAGAGCAGCAATTCTTTATATTTTTTACTTCGAGTAAATTTTATTTTTTTATTTTCATACAAAGGTTAAGTTTTTAATATTGAGAATTCTTAATTTAAAATTCAAAACTAAATTATTTTATTTTTAAAAAATTCAAAAGTTTTGGAATGGAATTCAATCGGAGCGAATCGGAGCAATTCCGAAGTTTGTTTTCGAACCAATCCGAAAATCGTTTTTTATCTCATTTTATGACATTAATCCGAGGTCGGAATGATTTGGATTGAAAATTCGGTTTGGATCAATCCGGCTCGGATTGATTTTTGATTTGGTTTCATTCCGACTAATTTTTGACCATTTTTCGGATTGGTTCAAAACTAAATCTCTACCCATTATTGACTACGAATTAAACTGAATGATTTTAAATTGAAAAATGTAAAAATTTAAAAAATCAAAACAATGTACGTTATGTTATTGTTTTATAACTGTTGCAAAACGTTTTATTGATCTCTAACTGCGACACTTTGAGACGGCAGTTGAACAGAACTGTTATGTAACAATTATATAACCATTGTGACATGTTTGAAAACATGTCTGCTATTATATTGATCCAAAATTCATAGAATTTTTATTCATTATGTTATTTTGGCATTGGGTCAGATTCTTTTTATTTTCACATTTAAATTATCAATGGCAGATATATAAAAAAACCGTAAAAAGTAAGGCAAACGTTTCGGCCACATATGGGGGCCCTCTTCAGTGCCATAAATTAAAAAATTAATTCAAAATTTCATTTAAAGATTAAAATATAGGAAATTACTAAAATAAGGAAAGGTATAAAAATCAAAAACTTATCTCATAGCTTGCTTGGATACAACGAACAAAACTTAGAATTTTGCAGAACGAACCGGCCGGAAAATTTATTTATTTATTTCTTTTTTTCTTTTTTTATGAATGTGGATAGATAAATTTTGTCAACCAAACACTAGTCAATTTTAAGAATTTTTCTTGAGGACTTTGTTACCGGAGTCTCTCAACTTAAAATAAGTAAAATTCAATAAAACAATGAGATTTCTAAGGAAATTTATTTTTTCACGCCTCCCAATTTAGTATATTCAAGATCTCAATGAAATTAAGGAACAGGTGTCCAAATTCTTTCAGCATAATCTTAAAACCCAGAAGAACAGTGAAAGCAAGAAAACTTATTCTTGAATTACCGTAGAAATGCATTGAGTAAATTCAGTAAAAGTTGTCAAAACAAAAATGTTTTTCTTCGAAGTGGTATATTCATCAAAGCTTTATGATAAGATTGGTTTATGACAGTCAATTTTGAGTTAAATTAGGTAAACTCGAAAATCCAAACCTTCCGAAATAAGTAGGATTCACTCTATGGGTCTATGATAGTATTTCAGACTTTAGTTTAGACTTTAGACACTTTAGACTTAGAGGCACTTAGAAGTGGCTTAAAGACCCCCTCCAGAGTCCATCTGTGGAGACCTAGACCAGGTTTTAATTCTAGAACCTCGTATAAAGTCCGAGTATCGAATTTTTGAGGCCAATCCAATACCTTTTCATTTATGATGAGAATGTAATAAAAAGGAAATATAAAATTTATATTATGGGTTTGGACATCTTCGAGACCGGAATAACCGCAACTTATGGAAACCTCAAAGTCTATGAAATTTATTATTTAATCGTTCAAGATTATGCTGAAAATTAATTTATATTGTCCAAACCTCAAAACAGTGCGAAATCGTTTATGGGATTTTATAATGAAGAGCTTGTACTGAAAGATTATCTACCTGGAATATCCTTTTTCAAAGAAATCCATAAAGTCTTTAAAGAAGAAACAAAATGTTAATTAGAATTTACTTAATGCAGTAATTAATAAGGGACTGTGGTCTATACTAATGAAAATAAACTACCCAGATGTAATGGGATGTTATTTAAAATGATTGGATCTCATTCATGGAAGGTTTTTTTTTCTAATCTACCCTGGCGGAAGTTTTGGATTGAAGTTCAATCCGAACGAATCAGAAATATTCCGAGTCACTCCGAAGTCTGTTTCTGAACCAATCGGAATTATTTCGAATCAATCCGAAAAACGTTTTGTATCTCGTATGATAAAAAACGGTCAAAATCAATCCTTCTTTCCGAGATATTCCAAACAGATCCAAAAAACGTTTTAAATCTCGTTCGATGCAAATAAATTCAGTTGAAATGATTCGGATTGGAAATTCGGTTTAAATAAAACCGAGCTTGTATCAATTTGGATTAAAAACATTTTTCGGAATAATTCGGATTGAAGCGGAATGAATCGGGTTTTTAGATTTATCTTCAACTGATTTTGCATCGAACGAGATTCAAAATATTTTTCGGATCAGTTTAAAATGATTCGGAATGGTTCGGAAACAGGTTTCGTGATGGCTCGAAATAGCTGATTCTTTCGGATTGAATTCTAATCCGAAACTTTCGCCAGGGTGCATTTGTTTGAAACAAAATAATATATAATAAAATGATTTAATTTCGTTTATAATTTATAGATCAAACAGAAAAATTAGTAGTTTTTAATAATTATTTTACAAGGATTTCTAATTTATAAAATTGATTATAACCCTGGCGATAGTATCGGATAGGAATTCATCCCGAGACAACCAGAACTATTCCAATTCATTCCGATATCTGTATCCGAGCCAATGTGAATCATTCCGAAGCAATCCGAAAAACTTTTTGTATCTCGTTTGACGAAAAACGGTAAAAAATCGATCCGATTTAATTTGAGATAACTCGGATTGATTCGGATTGAAAACTTGGTTTCGGATTGGTTCGGATTCATTAGATTGTTGCCTCAGATTAAATCGGATTAGGTCGGATCGACTTTTTACCGTTTTCGGATTAGTTCAGAATGATTCGCATTGGCTCGGATACAGATACCGGAATGAATCGGAATAGTCCTGATTGACTCGGAATAAATTCCTATCCGATACTTTCGCCAGGGAAACGCTTAGAAATGATAATGGTCCTATTAGCTGACAAAAAATTCATGTTTACTGAAAAGAAAATTGTGTTATATTCAATTTAAATTATACTATTTTTTATTGCATGTGATACTTAACCCTTGCTTACCACACTGGGTCCAAAGGACCCAGGACCTTTTTGCGCCTCAATTTTAAATACCTAAATGAAATAGAAACCGGTCTGTAGCAACATTTGTCGATAGTTGAAGAGTTTAACTACCCTTCAGGTCATTTAGCATGACGCTAGAGCCATTCGTCTACTTTTGACAACTGTCCAAAAATAGGCCTGGGTCTTTTGGACCCATGTGTGGTAAGTACGTTCGAAAGCGATTTTTTGGACAGAATTTTTTTTTTAGTGTATATTGGCTTTACATTGAAGAATAAAGCGTATAAAGTACGTTTAACAACGTCTAATTTTTTTATAACAATATAAAACATTTCAATAACGATAATTGTTAAATGGAGTGATGATAAATTTTCGACGATGAAATAAAAAATAAATTTTCTATTTTTTCTGTTTACTCGTTTCAAAAAAATGTTTTCATAGCACCTCCTTTGAAAATCCGATTTTTGGTACCTGTAGAGTGGATTTGTTTTATTATAATGTCTTATGACATTCGGCTTTTCATAAGTAACTTCTACCGTATGCAGAGAAGAGGAAATCATAGACAGTGAGTGGTCGAAGCAATCGATGGCCAGAAAGATATTTACGTGGCATATTGGATCAAACAATTTGAGAATATTTTCAATAAATATCATCTTGTAATAGATTAAACAATAGTGTACTTTGACAAAAACGCCTATTTCATTTTTCCACTTTTTTTCGTCATTCATTCTCCAAAATAAATATACTTTTTTAAAGATCCACTAAACTACTATTTTTTTTATTGTAGTGGTACATTATTAGAAGACTGCGCTAAATTTTTAGCCCTTAATATAGAAAATTAAAAAATGTATGAATTCTTTAGTAACAATAGTCATTTTTTCCACTTTTTTTACTTTAGCATTTTTTTAAAAATATTTGAATTTAATTTTTGGCTATATAGCCTATGGAGTCTTCTAAAGTAAGTATTCAAGAAGTTTTAAAAAGAATTTCGAGTCAATATATGTAATTTTTCATTTTTTACAACAATTTTTCTCGCCTGGGTCCTTTGGACCCATGTGTGGTAAGCGTGTTACTCCAGAGAAGTGTGGTAAGCAAGGGTTAAGAAAAAAAAATTTCAAAAACATTTTGTGGAATTAAACTTTTTTCATTTTCGAAACCAAATGTAGCCTATCTACGTTCATTTTTAACTTCGTCTCTACAATTTTCCAAATTTTGAAAGCAAAATTTTATGTACATATTTTGGACATAAACACGTAGAAACCTAAATTCAATAAAATGTTCTTATTTTTGAAATATCACATGCCCTTAATTGTAATTAATTGTTAAGTATTATTTCATTCTCTTATATTTTCTTATTTGTACATACCTTACAGACATATCGACGGACGATCTAAGCCGTGAAGTGTCATTATTTTCACCAGATGGAACTGCGATTCAATTCTCAGAGCGTAGATGGCGTGACGAGTGGCTTTTTTAAATGAAAAGACGTTATTTACGCGGAAAGCCGGAGTGAAGGGCGGACATGACCGCTGATGTACGTAAAAATTGATACCTTTTGATTATTTTTATATAATAATGTGAGTGATTTAAGTGTATGATTAAATCCGGCCTAGTCAAAAATATTTGCAGTGCGCTAACTTCATTTTTGCGCACTTTTTGCATGCATCTGTACCCACAACAGATTCAACTCTGAATATTTGTACCTGTTTTTAGCATAGTAAGTATGTAGTTGTAGAAGAAAGTCCTGCTTAATTTATCCAAAACAAGCTTTTTGTCTCTGCAAACCAAATTTTAGCTCTAAGGATATTTCCTATTTTCATAATTATCGATTGATTCCCTCCATTAAATTCCAACCTATACAAGTCCTGACAGGATTTCATGGGCAATGGCCGTTATAGAAAAACCCGCTAAAAGGAAAAAAAGATTTGTCTTTTAAGACCAATTTCGTCCCGAACTTGACACTTAACCTTAAAATCAGTTTCTTGATTGATTTTCTTTCATTACATTTTCTCAACCAATTCAAGTTTTTAAATACTGCACACTTTTCCTTTATTTTGTTGTGGTTACAAATTGTCAATTACATCTTACCGAAGGTTTGTGCAAAAGATCAAGGAAAGTATTATACTTTTTGTGCTTTTTTATGGTTTTGTGTGATAATTTATGCATGGCTTAGACTTTGAAAAATTAGAAGTAAATGTTAATTAGATATGGATTGGATTTGAATGGCCTATTAACATTTAAAGACTTGTTACCAAATCTTTTATTTTATAAATCTATTCTTAATTATATTTTTGAATAATTTATTCTGTAAAGCTGTGGTTTCTCGTTTATAGAGTAAACACGTTTTTAGATGTTTTTAAACATCGATATTATATAATTGGGATTATTTCAAATGCATGGATTGCTCCGAATTTGTGAATTTTTATTGAAAAGTTGAATGTTTTTGTAATTATTGAGTATTATAGATATTCAACAAGAAATATAGTAAGTAAATTCATGATAAGTTTAATTCAGCTTTCGAATCAGACAACTCTTTTCATAGAAAAGAAAGTGGCCCTCTTTAATTGTCTTTAAAAATATATGTTTCAGAAATTATGATTGTAAACATTTTTAAGGTTCAAGGCCCTTTAGAGCTAGTCAAATATTATAATTAAAATTTTATACATTTTTTTTTTGCTTTACAATCAAATAATTTTAATATTATTACTTAAATCTCTTTGAGACTTTAACCAATATTCAGTAGCTGCAAGTGAAATGGTTTGATTTGATTTTTAAAAGACTTCCAAGATGGACGGGTGGTCAAGGGACAAAATCATCCAGATCATAGCATCTGATATGGATAGCTTCAACCGCAGAAAGGAAGAAATAAAAAGGGCTATCGATGAACAAGTGCAGGAAAATATAGAATACCTCGACGCATTGCTTAAAGAAATAACTGCGTCAAAATCTGGTCCTTTAATTCCCAAGACTCCAAAAGTTTTTAGAAAACGAAACCTTAAACGAATTGAAACAATCCCTGAAGATGCTATGATGGAGATCAGTCATGTTGCTTCGGATACAACGACCACCCAAGAACAGGATATGGAATTAGATGCACCTCCTGAAACAGGTAGACGATCTAAGAGGGAAGCTTCAAAGAAAGCTGGAGATATTATCAAACAACAACAGTCTATTACTTTGACAACTAAACTAAGAAGACCATCTAATGATGAAAATGACATTTCTTGTCACAGCAAGGTAATCTCTTTTGTCATAATTTCAATCAGTTTTTGTTTGTTTTGAACGAAAATGCGTAACTCTGGTTTCTTATTTCAGGCATCATCTCGTGGGAGTCGATCAAAACGACCGAAGCCCTCACTCAGAAGTTCTGACGAAGATGAACCGAAACGTCCTGCAAAGCACGTCAAAACCGAGGATAAAATACCAGGAAATTCGACTCAAAATAAAAGTCCTTCTAGTGATGAGTCTACTTTTACCGAAGAGGAAATAACTCAACCTAAATCAAAAAAGTTAGCCTCTATGAAACGGAAACATGAGAGCAATGAATCTAAAATATCAAATAGACCTTCTTCTCTCAAGAGTATGGAACCTGATATCAAGAAAGCAAATATAGTCGATGAAACCTTCGAGGCACCGAGTGCAGACGATACAATTGAGCCCTCGATGTATGAAGACGCAATCGGAAAAGCTGTCCCTATTATGAACTCCACAATGAATCCGGTATCTGCTGCTAATGTAACACATACCATCAATCAAACTCTCATATCAAACGAAGCTCGTAGCAATAATCCCACAGCAAATGAAACCCGTACTATTAATTCCAACGCAAATGAACCACTAGCGAGAATGATGAACGTAACGGTTGTGCTCGAACCGTTTAAAAAAATGAATGAAACCGTCAGGGTTTCTAAATCCTCAAAAAGCAGTTCAATATCTCGATCTGCTAAGAATGCTAATTCTGCAGCTGACAATCCTGCAGAAAAAACTAATGAGCGTAATCACTCTCCATTTTCCGCTCCCCTTACAGCTCCGAAGATTACGCTGAGTAAACTACAACCAGTCGTAGAAATAGAAGCATTGATTACGGACGATGATTCCTCCCCAGAAAGGAAAGTGCCAAGAAACAGAAAGATGCAAAAAAAATGCTCGGTTATGAAGACAAATGCTGTCGACCTTCAAAAAGAAGCACCTGTGAGCAAACCGAAAAGAATCACTCGGTCAAGTTTGATTAGTGAAGACGAAGTAGATGTGACTCCTGGGAGGAAAGTTCTAGGAGAGATGAACGTTGCGAGGAACAAGAAGGGTTCAAGAAATGGGTACAAAAATCAGTTATTCAGTCCTTATGCTAAAGAATCTGTGAGAAAAAGAGTTGAGGCCTTTGAACAAGCGGTTCTTGCAAGTCCAGTTCTGGAACCTGAATCGGGAATGCGACTTACAAGGACGAAAACTCGCGCTCTCGCTGCTGCAGAAAATGGAGAACAAAATGTTCCTAATGCTCCGACGATCGCGCAGAAATTGGCTCGTAAATCGCTCCTTAAGGCTAAACAGATTTCAAGGGCAAAGGAGGCGAAGGAGATAGAGGAGAGCAAGGAGGTAAAAAGAAAATAAATTTTTGTCTCAAATTTAATTTGAACAATCTTTTTAAATTTGATCTTATCATTTTTCAGAATCATGCGAAGCTTGTGACGAGTGATAAACTAACACTGAAGCAACAGCTGAGAACTACTCCGACTTCTAAGATTCGACCTCCGATGCCCTCTTCAGTTAGTCGGATTCAAACAACTCCTTCAAATACACAATCCCTTTCTAATGTAAGGCTTGATGCTTTATTTTCCATTGAAATATTAAATTTGAAATATGATAAGAATTTTTTTATTTGGGAACTTTCGAATGATTTCTTACTCTATGTATCAAGCAAATATTTTACGCCTAAATTTATTTTTATTTGCAGTATTCAAAGACAATGACTGGATCTCGTACGAATATTGTGACTAATCTTGACTCGTTTATCCAGAGCAAAGGGTCAGCAAAAAAACCAAGCTCCGCCGACAAATTATTAGAAGAGAAAAGACGAAGACAAAATGAAGAAGACGCAAAGCGAAAGCGCGAGGAAGCTTTGAAAGCTCAAACTGAGGAGAAAAAGCGGTTTGTTTCATTTAATTGATTAATCTTCTAGGTGTGTGTGTTATAATTTGTCCTTTATATTAACAGAAGGCGAGAAGAGAAAGAACGAAAGAATCGACTCGCAAGGGAAGCCAAAGAAAAAATGGAGATTGAGAAAAGAATTAGAGCAGAAAGGGAAAGAGAAGAAAAGGCGAAATTAGCGCAGTTGGCTCAAGAAAAACAACGAGAAGAAGCCGAAAGAAAACGAATTGCGCAAATTCAACGAGCTCAGGTTTTTAACAATGTTTAATACTTGATTTAATTACTATTGTTTATATAAAATTAATACAAATAAGATTATTTGTAAAATATATTATCATTTCGTTCTTAGGAGAAAGATGAAAAGCGAAGACAAGAAGAGCAGCTGCGAATGCAGCGATTACAGGAACAAGAAGAAATGGAACGACATTTGGCAGAACAAAAGCGTCGCGAACAAGAAGCCGAGAAACGGAGGATAGCGGAAGTGAAAGCTGCCGAAGCTTTAAAAATGAAAGCATTAATGTTAGCAGCTCAAAACACGAAGGTATTAATTTATAAATTTATCAGCTGCTAGATTTTCCAATTCTTAAACTATAAATAAAATGAGTTTTCTGTAATACAGGCCAAACTAGTACAACAACAGCAACAGCAAAAGCAACTGACCAGCTACAAAATAGACAGTGAACCAGATAGCGACTCCGATGATGAGCTGAGGCCCAAACACGAAATTCCTTCTTGGGCTAAACGTAAGTAACGCTTTTTACGGGAACTTGCAAGTGAAAAATGATTTGATATGATGCAAAAAAATGTTATCGAATTTTTAAACGCATTGAAATTGATAACATTTTATGCATGGAAATTGGTTTTACACTACAGAATATTTAAAAAAAACAATCGTATGCGTTTTGAGGAATATAAATTCCTTTAATAGTTAAACTTGAAAAATAGCAGGAAGATTTGTTTAAAATGATCGTCTTTTCATAATTATCACACTTGTGTGTCTCCTTCAATAAGACAACTATTCTAACTGAAAAGTTTTGAACATTAAAAATTTTTTGAATTCATTTGTAGTGTAATCTCTGACACTGTCTGATCGAATTTTTATTTTATAAACCTGAATATTCGTTTTACAGATCATTATCGACAGAAGCACTTGGCAATGCAAGAATATATTCCAATGAAAGCAATAATGCGACTCTTCGATGTAAAAAAATGCACTCCAGATTTATCAGAACTGTTCCATGGGATAGATAAAAATAGATTAAAGCGTACATCTAGTGCAATTTGGAAGACACCACCTCGATTCTCCATGATGGAGGCATTGAATTGATTTTGAACATCAGCGTCTCTTATCTTCAGTATTTTTTATATTTTTTCTCGGAGTTAGAAGGCGTACAGTTTTCTAGCGTATTGTAAGATGGTTGGTTTGAAATTTGCTACGCTTTTTAAATCTTCATAATGCTTTGAAGAAAACAATTTTTTTTAAACATCTGATTGAAATACATTTAGCAGTCAGCACGTTTTATGGATTTATAATAATGTAAGAACATAATTACAATGGGAGGATGATCTGATTTTTTTTTAAATATGGACGGTAGCAAATTTGAAAGCGACGAATTCGCACGTTTTACACTTTTTATTACTGAAAAAATGTATAGGTATAGTTTGTTTCTCAATAAACACTTGTTATTTAATAGTTTGGCACGCGATACTGTTGTGATTCAACGTTATATTATGATATGAGACTAATTTTTAGGGAGCCTTTAGAATTTTAGATCGCATTTTGCACAACCAGTGGAAATAACGACTTGAAGAAACCTTCTATGCTTTATAGTGCTCTGGTGATTGCATCGTGTACGAAACTGTCCTCTCTTTTCTGGAAAGAAAATTTTGTTTTGTAGACTTTTGACGAATTGTATGATTATTTGGATATAATATATAATCTTAGATAAAGTATTAGTTTATTTTGTCTCGTGCGGTTTTAAAAATAAATTAAAATTACATACATGCTCTCTAAAATTGAAGGTGCGTCTGGTGTTTCCACGGGTTCCAAGTCATCCATTTTTAAATGATTGTATACCGGGATCTAAATGTTTAAAACAGAACTTAGATCGGTAAAGGTTGAAGATATAAATATAGGATTATATCTAAAGGAAATTGATTTTAGTTCATTTACATCAATGGAATTTAAGCTTACGTATTCTATAGAATTATCGAGAACCATATCCCCGGTTACAAGGGTAGACCGACTAGGAAGTTTGTAATATTTTCCGAGAAGTGGTTTTTCTAATGGAAGACCACATAGGGCGTCTCGATCCTCTTGTGGAACTTCTTTTCTTAATTCGGCATCGTCTGACGTACCTTTTGCTTTTTTATAAGCTTCACTACCTTCGCCACCTCGAAGAACCTTTAAAGAAGAATATTTTCAAACTTCTGAAAATGATTTGCATTCAAATTTAAGAACTTTCAAATCCGAAAAATAGACATTTTTAAAGATCCTAGCTTTGAACGCATTTGGGTTTAAATGATTTTAAAATTCGCGTGCTTTTGTCTTAAAAACCCTTTAAAATTTGGAAATTGTTTACTTCAATATTTTCATTAATTTTTTTAATGAAACATTCTTTTTTACCTTAAGAGTCGTAAAACTCGCGGATTTTTTTATATCTGGAGGAATTCTGTAATCGGCCATATAACTATGAACTGGTACATTTGGTAGAATTGAAGTCCAGGGTCTAAAAGTTCCTAAAGTTGAAATATAACGACCACCTAACGTCCAAAGTTTTATTGTATGATCAGAACTGCCACTGAAAAATAATTAAATTTAAAACCACATCATGGGATTCACTTGGATTTGTCGATTTATCTAAAAAATCTTTTTATGAAGCTTTTGTTACTTAAAAGGACAAATTTAACTAATACTCATCAGGTGGTTACGATCGCCGTTGAAAAACGCCATTGAATTTTGTGTAAATATGTGTAGATGGATTTTAATTTGTCAGCAAAAATGTATTGGATTTGGAACAAATCAAATTGAATGTTATTTTGAAAAGAGTTTACTCTCGATGTATTCCTACTTTTAATTAAAATAAATTAATCATCTAACCTGACAATTATTCGAGCTCCAGGTATAAATTGAATAGAAGTAATAGATTTCATGTGTCCTCGCATTGAGGACAATAAAAGTGGAAGAGGTTGATTCCTAACAGCTCTTTTTGCTCGTCCATCAATTCTGTCTTTCCAGAGAAATGGAAATTCGAGTCTCAGAGTACACATGTTTATTTTTGGCGGGTCAGGCAACATGTAATTTTTTAGTAACCAAACTTTGATATATCCCATCGCATGTCCTTTAAATTATAAAATTTATTATTGATAAATTGAAATGTAGCATTTAAGACGGGAGTTTGTTCTCCATATTTTCGTATCTCTAAACCTGTTATTAAAAATTCATTTTCAGGATCTGTAGCCAAAGACTTAGCACAATCTCTATACTCATGAATAACTGAAAATGCAATAAAAAATCCAGCACCAGGATGATGAGTCCAAACTTGGATTAATCCAGATTCAAGGGAAACTAGCAAAGTCCCAACATCTGCAGCCATTTTTCTCGCATTTAGAAACAAAATATCACAAATTCCAACCGGCCTGACGTCGCCCAAATTTATTGCTGACTTTTCGGATCTTTCAACTTGTTTGGGTAGCTTTGGACTTTTTACGGCCCTATAGTAATTAGTGGAACAAAAACATTATTAAGTAAATACTGAGTATTCAATTTTGAAATATTATAAAGACCTGTTCTTTAACATTCTTATCGTTTTCTTCCATCTTTCAAATTTCACTGTTGGTTCTTTCTTAAATTCTATCGTTCGTCTGAAATATATAAATTTGTATGAATTATTTGTTAGTATTATCTGATATTGTACTTTACATTCATAGTTACTCACTTTAAGTCTGATTCTTATTCCTATCAATTTGACTTTTTACTTCGTTAAGTGTTTAGTTTTTTGTATTACCTAATTGTATATTAATTTTCAATTGTAATTAATTCGTAAAATTTCTACCTTCCAGATGGATCATTGGCTTGATAAATTCTGTATGGTTGTCCAGTTTCAAGTCGCCAGAGAATTATTTCGCCATTATAAGAGGCTGTCGCTAAAGCTTGAGGAAATCGAATCGAAACGCAAGTGATACTGTCGGAATGAATGGGTTCCCAGCATTTTTTGTGAGTTCCAATTTCAGTGTCAGTAATTTCTGTTATTAGACGATTCCAACCGACACATAAAATTCGATTTTCAAACCATGCCAGGCCTGTTATTTCACTGTTTTGAGGAAAATTTTCGAAATTAGATTGGGAAGACGAATTTATTTTTTGATTCATAATGTATAAAAAAAAAAATAGATGCGTCTTTTGTCGGATGTGATATCATATCATAAAGATACAAATTTAAGTAAAACTACAGAAATTTAACTTTTAATGCTTAAAAGAGAACTTTTTCCAAAATATGTAGTATTTGGTTTCTAAATCACTTATTTGATTGACAATTTTTTCACAACTTTGATTCATCTAGGAAATAAATAAATAGCAAAGAAGTATGTAATTTCAATGCGGTGACCTCACGCTTTCTGCAAATTATGCATCGCATTTCATCATCATTGTGTAATGGTATGCGTGATGGCGAAATGCGACTCATATTTCTCGCTTGTGATACATATTATTTATTTTCGAATAATTCTTTGATACCTATTAGCTTCAATCGTCATATTTCGAATACAATTCCCTGTATTAAATTCCCATATTTTCACAGAACCGTCTCTCGCTCCAGTTACCAATAATTGCTCTGTGGAATCAAAACAAGCGGCTGTAATTTCAATACCTTCAATTTTTCCATATTTCCACTGACTGTGTGCCTTTGCTACAAAACTTAATCGTTGTCCATACCATGGATTCCAAACTGTGATACAAGAATCTAAACCAGTTGAAACAATCTAAGAATGAAAATATAATTTTTGATACTTATTTAATTTTATAAAATAAAAATTTAAAAATTCAAATTGAAATACAATTTTATTAATTAAAAAATTAAAGTTATAAAAAATTGAAATACCACTTTAAAAAGGTGATTATAAAGCACGCAGGTAATTGGCTTTGTATGAGAATAACCATCCGATACTTCTTTATCGATTACTCGCTCGCAAATCACAATAGCCATCATTGAACTGGCTATTATCATTTTTTGAGTTATATCGTTGTAAACTGCAGACATTGGAATGTATTCTCCCAATTCACTTGGAATAGAATTGTAAGTCTGCCAAAATTCAAATTCAAAATGTCTTAAATTTGGAGCAATATAACACCAATTTAATATTTTTATTTCTTATTATTTAGATTAAATTTTGAATTTCACCTGAATACAAGAATGGGAAGGTACATCCCAAACTTTAATGCATCTATCTTTTGATAAGGAATAAATACGCTTGCCAAAATTTTGAGTAAAAAGAGCAGAAATTGCAGCTCGATGGCCATAAAAAATGCTTATAGCTTTTTTTGGTACAAATGGATTCCAAACTCGAACGATACAATCTGAACCACCAGTTACTAATGTTTGATTTGCTTTCGATAAAAGGAATTGTTGAGTCATATTAAAATTCAAAATTTGTTATAATTTAAAAAATAATTATTTCAATTCATTTTTTAGATTTACCTTCACTAAAAGTGAAACAAGTTATTCCCTTAGGGACACTGAATTTGTACTGCATTCGTTCGCTGTTGGGATTACTGACTAATAAAGAGCATTCAGAACATCTGCTACAGGAAATAAACGCCCTAAGGCTTCCATAGTAAGAGACTTGGCAAACCCAATCTTTGTGAATGTTTTTAAATTCTTTGACTTTCAAGGACTTGATTCCTCCCTTGAAAATTTTTTTTTTATCAGGTGGGAAATATATTAAAAAATGAAATATTTTAAACGTGAATTTCGATATCTGAGAGTTACAGTCTTAAAGTTTAAAATTTTTCTAATTTCAAGTCGCACAAATTCAAAATATTTTAATTTGGAATGGTAAACAATTTGAAAACGTTTGAACTATAAAAATGTTAATTTTTTTTTTTAATTTAAATTTAAATACGATATTATTGTAAATATGATATATTATACTTTAAGGACTTCATCATATCGAACAAAAAGGACATCTTGTTCAGGAAAATGCTTAAAAGGACCTTTTTCTTTTGGATTAAAGGACATGGCTTTTACTCCTCCATCCATGTCTCCCAAAATTAAATACGAGTCTTCTCTAATGTTTCCACTAAAGTAGTAACTCATACTGACTATGGCTGAGATGAAATTTGATATCTAGTCAAAAAATTAATGTATTAGACAATTATTATTCCTGACTTGCATCTTATATTCAATTTTTTGAATATTCTGTACCATTACGCGGAGGTCAAAATTATTTGCAACTGTGTCATAAAATCGGACATCTCTTTCCACTGAACTCGTACAAACTATCTGAATATCCGGCATTACAATCATGTCTGTAATCATAGTTGTCTCCATTTTCATAAGAGCTACAAATAATGCAATAAGAAGAATATAGAAAAGGAATAAATTTCAATTTTACAGATTTAATATTTAATTTAATATTTAATATTGAAAAAATAATTAAACCAACGATTTGATGATTTTACACGTCGCTGATATTCTAAATCTAGGGACCAGTAATTTATAATTCCATCGTTGCTTGCAGTCAAATAACAGCCGCGTAGAAAACTCCAACTAGCATCCTAAGATATTAAATTTAGTAATTACAAATTCTAATAGAAATTAAAATAAAGTACAATAAGTTACAATAGATCACAATAATAAAACAATTATAATTTGTTCAATAAACATTTATAATAATAAATTTATATCAAAATCAGGAATTATATTGACCCTTAATAATTAATACATGTAGTATTTTTTTCTGTATTTTTTAGATTCAAAATAAATCACTGATGAGGGCTCCGATCCAGTTTTTATTTATGACCTTAATTATACTACATGCATTGATAAATTTATATTTCAAAACTCTATATAATTTTTATAAGTCTTAATTATTTTTAATTAATTTGTAAGTTCATGAATTTTATACTTTATGAAATAATTTGTTTAATTCGTACAGGAAGAATTTCAGGACAAAAAACAAGTTTACAGACAGGACTACGATGATGGGTTTTTTTCATTATTTGAATTCCTAGAATTGGAGGATCCATAGGTTGCCAGTGAAGTGCCACGTCTTTTCCTTTCAGTTCCAAAAGTAAATAAGAAATAAATTCATTCCACGTAACGAATTCTCCGTTCTTTGTACTAATCTATAAAACAAACTATGTTATTTGGAATTCATATTATCTTTAGTCTTTGGAAATTTTGAATTCATGTTCTGATTTGGAATTTTACCTTATGTTTTAAGAAGCTTAAGATTAATTAGTATTAATACATATATTTAATTATATTTAACCTTTCTGAAAACTAGATTAAAGTTTTCTTTATCAATGAAAATCTGTAGGATATTCCGAAAAGCGTTATACAACTGAGTCTTGTCCATCGATTTGTTCTCGCTTTTCTGAAATAAAAAAGTTTCTTTTTATTAAATCCAGAAATACTACAACTTTTTGATTGACGAAAAATCATTATCACCCAAAATTCCTTCTTTAATTTTGTTAAAGATTCTTCGTTGCATTGCTCTAGAATATTTTTTCGTTTAAAGAAATCATCGAGATTTTGATGAAGGCTAAAAAGTTGTTAAATAATAAATTTCTGCAGAAAAATGTAGTATTATTTATGTTTTCTATTTAATAATTATTTAATAAACCTCAAGCGAGGTGACGTTGACTTGTTAAACATATCTTTTATATTTAGATAGTCCTTCACAATAAAACTTCTCCAATTTTTACTCTTTAGTACTATAATTATATATTGATTAATGTATTAATTAATTCCAAAGTTTTTTTCACTAATATTTTTAATTTTAGTTTCTTCATAAATTTCTGACTCTAATTCTTTATAGGTTGTATTTTCTTTCAAAAATAAGAAAAAGTGACAGATGCAACTTTATACAAAAATAGAGCATGAAAAAGTTTTATTGAACATATTTTGTATGCAATATAACTATTTTCATCAATTTTCCTTAATAAGAAGTTATTAACTAAATTCAAAATAGAAATTATAATTTTAAAGTAACATGTTTGATAACATGTCTGCTATTATATTGACACAAAATTCATAGAATTTTTTGTTCATTACTCGTTATTTTGGCATAGGGTCAGATTCTTTTTATTTTCTTCGATTAAAATTATCACTATTATAGATATAAAAATACTCAAAAAGAAAGCAGGGCAAACGTTTCGGCCATGACGAGAATTGAACAAAAAATTCTAGAAATTATAATATTAAAGAAATTGCTTCGGAAAACTTGGGAAATTTAAAATTAAATTTATTTTGTATAAAACATGGTAAAATAATTTAACTGTAGAGTTATAAAATAATTAGGTCACCTGAACAATTTCTAAAGAAAGTGTTGTAGCATTCTAATTCGATTTTAATGTATTTCCAGGGTTTGAAATAATCAATAATAGTGTTCACAATGTTGAACGCAGGTGAGGGCTGAAAGGTGTGGATTCTGTTCTATTTAATTTAATGCAGAAACGTTCTTTTATACTTCTTGGAATTTATAATAAAAATGTCAAAAGAGTTTTGCAACGCGCTCTCTTTATTTCGCCGAAGAAATTTTGAAGAATGTACAAATGTATGCACAGAAATTTTAAGAAAAACTCCTCTCGATAAGGTAAATTATTTGATTACAAACTTTTTTGAATTCAGGTCATATTTATTTTTATTATTATCACCTTTTTAAATATTCAAATTTTTGAGTGTCTTAAATTTATATTTATCACATTCATATTCATATATTAAACTTCGTTTAAATTTGATAAGATCATTTTTTTTAAATATAGGCAGTATGGGTCCTAAAAATGCGTGCATTGACGTTACAAATTTATGTAGATGACATTGAAGCTGAAGAGGAAGGAATTGCTGACATTGTTTTAGACAATCCTGCAGTTGCGACAGTGCCACGACCAGGAACATCTTTAAGAAATCCTGGCACTGCAATTCCTGGTCAGGCTTTTCGACCTAAAACTCAATATGGTTTGTTATTTTTTATTTCGAAACAAGGGGTTGATCACTTCTAATATCTGGTTTTTAAAATAACTTGATATTTTTTAAAACATTTTTAATTTAATTTAATTTTTACTTATCCTTAATTTAATTTTAAAGGATTTTAGGAACTTTTAAATGATCATAAGACCTATGCAGTTTTAAAAGAAATCAATAGATTGATCACTTTAAATCTGATGCAAAACAATATTTGTTTGAAGTCTCACTCCCTTATTTTACATTATTTGAAAAAAAGATAAATTTAGGGTCGATTCTTGACTCCTAAAGTAACTTCAACACGATAAATACGGAAACCAAACTTTTATTCTTTAAATTAATTTCGCCAAAAATTTCTTTGTAAGACACTATAGTGTTCTACTCTGACTAATTATTTGATATCTTCCCAAATCTCGAAATCAGGTGAAGACTCATAATTCAAGTGATCAATCCTTAGTTTGAAATTTGTAAAATTATTCACCTTTGAAAAATAATTTTTGAAAGTTAATATATTAATTTTTTGTTTAGGAAGGCCTGTTACCGGAGTAATTCGACCTGGAACGCAGTCAGGATCAGGACAAAATCTTGAGCAAGCTTTAAAAACTCCAAGAACTGCTATGACTGCAAGACCAATCACTGCAAATTCAGGACGTAATGTTAGGCAAGATGAAATATTAAGGAGTTTTCATATAATCCTGTAATATAAAAAATTGATTTTAATGTCAAATAATTTATATTTCCTCAAACATCTTAACTTTTTCAGGCTTGGTACCGCTTCAATGTTAAGTGAACCAGGAGGACCATTTATCCAACTATCCAGACTTAATATTTCCAAACATGCAAGTGATCTAACAGTTGCAAAACCTTTATTCGAATATATTTTTTATCATGAAAGGGACCCAACAATCGTAAGTCTATTTATTATTTTGATCATGCAATAATAATAATAACTTCAAATAAATCAACTTTTTCGCCCAGTGGGTACGGGGACATTAAATGTCTTTAAATTCAAGCATCTTAAGGTGTCCTGAGGACGTTTCATGTTTTACAGACATTTTGCGTTCAGAATAAAATAACATAAAACCTAACATCGAAGTCTCTAGGACGTCCTCGCAACGTCCCAAAGGCGTTTAATGCCCCTGTGACCACTGAGCAAGAAATTATTGAGAATCTTAAATCCAAAAATAGGCTCTAGATTTCGCACTTCAGGCAAATCAATTCAGCGAGTCCAAAGATTGGTTCTGGAAAGTAGCAATAGGAAAATGCTATTATATTCTTGGATTAACCAGAGACGCTGAACAACAATTTCGATCAGCTCTAAAACAACACAAACACATTGAAACCGTTCTTCGACTGATAAGAGTTTATATTAGACTCGATCAACCATTAGCTGCTTTAGATGTTTGTAAGGGAGGATTGCAATATTTTCCAAATGATGTGAGTAAAAAGAAGGAAAAACAGAAATTCAAAAAAAAATAAAAATTTTAAAGCCAAAAAAATATTTTTTAAGGTATCAATACTAACAGAAATTGCTCGTCTTTACGAAGGTTTAAATAACACAGCAATGTCGATAAAATACTATAAAATAGTAGTTCAAGAAGATGCTTCTGATACAGAAGCAATTGCCAGCATTGGAATGTATCACTTTTATAACGATCAGCCAGAAATTGCTCTCCGTTTCTTTAGGTAAGAATTGATTACGTGATTATAAATATTTCAAAATTTAAAGTTTCCAAATGGTTTAAAATCATTATTATTAGTTATTTTATTGATGTTATTCAATCAGGAAAAAATAGAATCTGAGCTCAAGATATATATATGGATTGAATATGTATAATTAAAGTTAATTAATTTTTCAGGAGACTTCTTCAAATGGGAGTTTACAATGCAGAGTTATTCAACAATTTAGGTCTCTGCTGCTTTTATTCGCAGCAATTTGACCACACTATATCTTGTTTTGAAAGAGCTATCAATCTAGCCACAGATGAAAATATTGCTGATGTCTGGTACAACATCTCTCATGTTGCGATAGTGAGTAAAATAATTTTTCAAAAATTAAAGCAATCTTAATTTCCAACTCTATCTTTAATACTATACAAATTTTTGTTGGCTATTGAAATCTCAAGATCTGTGTTTCTAATACTACAGTTTTAATTTTTCCAGTCGATAGGAGATTTAACAATGGCTGACGAAAGCTTGAGATTAGCAATCAATGCGGATAACAGACACGCTCTAGCCTACAATAATCTTGGAGTCTTGGAAATGAAAAAAGGACATGTAACAGCAGCTCGAAGTTATTTTCATGCGGCAGCAAATATTGCTGCTTATTCCTATGAACCGCATTTCAATAGCGCACATCTTGCTTATGAAGTAAGAAGTTTATATTTCGTAGAGGTTTTCAGTGCAAAAATAATTCTCCTTATCGAATATTTGAATTTGTTCCAGACTGGAGACTTACAAACGAGTTATAGCGCCGTTAAAAAAGCTTTGAAAGCTTACCCAGATCATCGAGACAGTAAAGAGCTCCTCAGTAAATTAAAACAATATTTTTCTTATATTTAGAATCTTATAAATATTAATTAATGAAAAAAGTGAAGTTTTATATTGATTGATACTTTATTGTGTAGGTATTCTATTTTTACATAAATATTATGTACAGTGTAAGAATTTACATGAATAAAATGAAACGATTTTTAAAAGCCCAAAGTACAAGACATTTTAAATTTCGAATTTTTGAGATCTCGTTACGTTCAGAACTTTTAATAAATCATACTTAATTTCACTCTCACACGTGGCTTGTATTTGCAGATTTGCAGTCATTTATAATTTAATTTAACAAGTATCAAGTAAAAAACAAACTATCTTCTGCAAATCATTTGTACATCAAATTCAATCAACAGAAATAAACTATTTACTCTAAACCTTCAGTAATATTTTAATACTTTCCTGATAAAAAGAGAAAAAATTTAGCTAATAAAAAGTATTTCATTCTTTAGAAAATGCACTCTCTGGCAATAGATTTATAAAAATGGAGGAATTGCGTAACTATGAATAAAAACTACTGTATCAAAGTCTAAATTACATTCCAAAAAATTAATTGATATTTTTTATACTTATTTGAAAAAAATAGATGAGAAATTGATGTCAAAATTACCTACTTCACATATTCTTGATGATTAACTGTTCTTAAGACCATTTTATATACAAACATGACAATGAGACAAAGACAGTTATGAAATAGAACATGATTTTCGCGGAGTTAAAAGCTAAGTTTTCACCTGATGCTAAAGATGTTGTTGAAATAATAGCATCTTCCTTGCAGAAATTTTATGTTGTATGAGAAATAACTAGCCATGAGATCACGAAGTAGAAAAGAAAAATAGGATAAACTGCCAATGCTTTCCTTCCTTCGGGTTGACTGTCTCCGAGAAAAGCCATTGAAGCTTAAAAAGTAATGATTTAATTATTTAATGTACAAAGATTATCCAACATGTATATTTAGAAATAAATGTACCGTATGTCGCCCAACCAAATCCAATCATCGAAATAACAAATCTGACAATAAACAGAGCCACGTTTTGCTCAGCTATGAGAATAATTCTGCAGAGAATTAGCGCGATTGCTGTTGGTAGTAGACAATATCCTAACACGCATACACTCTGGAAAAATGATCTGAAAAAAATTATATAATATATAAAATTTAGATCCTGAGATATTTAAAAGTTTAATACTAAACACTATTCGCTAATTAGGAAATGCTGTTTTATTTTTAGACACACTCTTCTACTCTCCTAAAGCTAGTAAAATTTCAAAATTGTAAGTTTTAAGTTTCAAACAATTTGATAAAATATTTCCTTTGTTGCCTACTTACATGTTACCGCCTAATAATTTACTATTTAATGTGACTATCATTGATCCAATCCACACTATGACAAAAACTTCTGCAAATTCTGGTCCACCATCGTTTGAATCTGCAGACTCTGCAGAACCTTGCAAAATCCTAAAAAAATTTACGTCTGACTCAATCATCTATCACTTACACTGAAAATAAACTCAACAATAGAAAGGGAACTTACATTGCCATAAACGTACATAATACTAAAGGCCCCCAAAGATCCCCTGAAATGAAAAAGTAGTTTAATTATTATTCAAATGTCAATTGGAGATTTTCTTATAAAAACACGCAATTCAAATTTCAGATTTACGCACATTCTTTAAGTAGACTCTTCTTTTCCTTGGGATATAGCACATGGAAAAATTTCTTGCCAACTGCTCTTACGTCCCTTAGCTGTAAAAAAAGTTGAGAATGTTCTGAGTGCTTTAATTATCTAAAATATTAAGAATTTAAACTTTTTTGTTCTTACAATTGTGTCCTTAATTGGTTCGTCTAATGTATTGAATTCTGGCTCCCCAATATTGGCATTTTGTCTTGAACCCACTGTCATTTCTCCTTCGACATGATGAGAATCTATTGAGTATGATCCGTCATCGTACATCTACAAAAATTATGTTAAAATGATTATATTGATATTAAGCTAAATTATTTCATAGGTTAAATTCATAAAATATATTATGAAGTCATTAATAGAAATGACTGGAAAGTTGAGCCAATAGCTTCAGCCTTATACTCTACAGGACTTTTAATGTAATAAATCTGACTATTTGAACAAAGAAATTTAAAATTTTTCTACAAAATCTGCCAGATGGGCAAATACAAGGGAAAAAAATTGAGATTTTACTCCAAAATACTTTAAATATGAAAAATCGAGATTAAGAATAAGGTGAGGTTATGTAGAGATATAAGATTGTATAAAGAAATAATATATTTGCAAAAATAGAATAAAACTTTCAAAAACTCACATCAAGTCTTGCCTCATTATTTACCGCGGCCATATTCACTGATAAAGAATTTTGAAAAACTATATTTATTCAGTTTTACAATTTCTGAACAATCAAAGTCTTTCCAATTCACAACTGATCTTTGGCATCCATAGTAATATCCATTTGATATCACACTATGTAAATCACTAAAAGAATAATAATAATTATATCAGGAAAATAGTTATTTCAGTTACACGTAAACACTTTTTATTGAACAAAATTTTGATACAAAGAAGTATATGTAATCTTCGTCCACTTCAAAATTATTCTAAAATAACCTCAAAATTTAAATTTCTCTACAAATTTAATGGATTATTGAACATAAAATAAGACTATTTGAGGCAGAATGCGATTTTTACGACTCAGGTGATATTTTTCACATTTGTCAATAAGATTTGTTAAACTGTCACAGGCATGTCAAAATTTCGGAAATTTCCATCGAAAATCCGCCAGGTGGCGCACATTTCAAAATGGCAGTTTTAAAAATGCACGTAGGCACGTAGGCTCGGTTGGTAATAAGTAATAATGGTAGAAATAGAGTTAATTTTATTGTATATAGAATAATAATATTTATTTATCAATATTCAATATTAAAATTTCCAATTGGCTAAGAAATTTAGAATCGTAGACCGCGGAATGTCAAAAAAAATGATAGGGTTTATCAGTGCTTTCTTGCTGTTATCAGTAATGTGTAATGTGCACGCGGAGGAGCCGGTGTCAGAGTCGCAGAATGAACCAATCAGCGATGAGAATTCTTTAGAGCAGGAATCACTTGAAAAAAAAAACTTGGAGATTTGTATCCTTTACTTTAATTAAAAATTATTATCAATATTTATTACAAAGCTTCAATTGATTTTATTATACTTTAATTTGTTTATCAATTTTAAAACAAACTTTCCTGAAATAATAAATATCTTTAGTCAAAAAATTGTTTGTGAGGCGAAGAAAAGAACATATGGAGGCAATCAAAGGACTTCTCAAAATGGAAAGTTACGAACGTCGATACAAAATGATATCAGTCTTGACAGAAAAAATATACAATGTTATTGAAACCAAAAAGGAAATCTTAGAAAAAGTAGGCTTTATCCCAAACAATGTTTCGTTTCCGGAGGACACGGAAGTCAAAGATGGTAAAATATTTATACTTATATTTTCTTACTGATTCAATCTGACTAGAATTTTAAATAAATAATTATTATTGAAATATTTTTTACAGCTCTTTCCAGTATTTTGGAGAATACAGCCCTTTTTGGAGATATAGTTTTACACCTTCCAGATATCATGCAGCGACTTTTAAAACACCAACCTATGTGGCATTCCATAATGAAACGGTCTTTTAGTTTTGTGAGTCAGATGAGACATCTTCTAGATAAACCAACATTTACCATGCTTCATCTAGCAGAGCAGGAGCTTCAATTTATTCCTCGAGAACCAAACTACGTCAATCCTTATTGGACGAAACCTGACGAAGTTTCAAGTAGTAAAAAGACCAAATCTAAAAAGGAAAAACGGAAGAAAGAACCCAAAATGACGAGAATAGACTTGTAAACAATGAATACTCTAATTCAAGGATGTTAAATTTGAATTAATTGATTCGGATTGATTTATTTGTATTATTTTGTACTTTAAAATTTTGGTGGTGGTCTTTTTTAGATGCATACTTTGATTGCTTCTTTTTCTTATTTGAATTTTGAAATATGGAATTTTTTTTTATAATAGTATCAGAATTCTTGTATGAGTTCTGTCCAGATTTGGATTTTTATGCATTTTGAATGTTGAAATCATAAAATCAATATTATTTGCCACTAGAGAATTGATTATTTAGTTATAAATTTTTAATAAGCGAATATCCTAAATCTACTGATTGCCTTTTAAATATTGTATATTGAACTCTGATGTTATTTATATAGGTTCTTATGGCAAACTCAATCATATAATTAAGTTATATAAATAATAAATGTGTGAATCATCTGCCATGAATGATAGCTACTGAATATTTATGAAAAAAGACAAGTATTCAGAAAGGAATAAATTAAATGATGACAAAGTAAACTTTTTTACAATCTTTTATTAAACAATAAAATTCAGGAAAATGAATTTCCATGCCTGAATAACTATATACATTAATTTTAACTTGCGTAAGACAAGCTTTTGTATTCTTATTTTTATAACTTTGTGCAATATACTGTTGAAAATGTGCTTTAAGGCTACACGGATAAACTTTTTATGTGAATTTTTACTAAAATATTTTACAATTTAGGGACAAAGGTATCACTCTGAGAATTTTTATCAGTAAAAATACCAAACTTTAAAAAAACGATATGAAATTTAATTAATTAGTTGAGTTTGAAATTTCTGCCATCGAAAGACCGGGCTCGAATCTCAGCGCAGTTGAAAGCGTCTTTTTTCCACAGAAAGATTTCAAATTCTTTAAAATTTGAATTAAATTTAATATGAATTATAGTAAAATTTGCTCTAAACTATGCTATAGATTCATATCACTTTTCTAAAGCTTAGTATCTTTACTGACAAAAATTCTCAGTGATACATTTGTCCTTAAATTATAAAATACTTTAGCAAAAATTCATATAAAAAATTTCTCCGTATATGTTGCGCCAATCGATTCCCATATTAGCGATATTTTTTGTCTGCAGACCATTTGTAAACCTCGTAAACTCTTGCCCGTGTGAAATAAAAATTAAGTTTTGACTAATGTCAAATTAGTCACATATCAGATAGGATACGTTGTCAACAGGTGTATTCTTAGACAATTTCAAACTCTTATACCACAATAACGCAAACTTAATTCAAAGAATTTGAAATTTTTTTGTTTCGACAGTGCCGGGATTCGAGCCCGGGTCTCTTGTGTAGCTCAGTTAGTTAGAGCAGTCGATCGGCAATCGAAAAGCCCGGGCTCGAATCCCGGCACAGTCGAAAGCGTCTTTTTTTGCACAGAAAGATTTCAAATTCTTTAAAGCTAAAACTAATCTTATGAGCGGAAATAAATTGCGACATCTTCTAAAATCTTTTTAGAAGATTTTCAGCGTGATACACGTCTACCCCCCCCCCCCCCGTTATTCTCTTTTTATTTTACCATTTGCCTTTGCCATATTTATAGATTAACTTTTATTGTTTAACGCAATTGGTTTGACTTTTGTTATTTAGATTAACTTTCATTGTTTAACGAATACAGTTGATTTGACTTTTGTTGTTAAATTCATTTTTATTGCTTGAATAAATAGAATTGGTTTAATTTTCATTGCGAACTTGTATCATTCAAATAAATTCAATTTGTTTAACCTTAATTACCATTGTGTCCTTCACTGACTTACGCTTATCCCTAAGCGAGGATCATCAGATCTTAGCTTGAAACGAGTAACCTTCAAATAAAGTAAGTGTTTACGTAGTCGTGACGTAACATTTGCAAAAAGTCCGAAAATGTAGGATACTTTTTCACAAAATTGATCTTTTAATTTTTAATTATATTTCTTTTTCTACTAGCGGGCCACAAAGTGGACTTTATTGCCCCGTGCGGGGCAAAAAAATCCACTTTCTGACCCACTAGTAGAAAAAAAATCGTGTGCAACACGGGAAAAACATTTATTTTACTTGTGTGGCTGTTACCCTCGCTTTGCTCAGGCATCAAACTTCACACTCGCAAAATAAATTTTTTTCCCTAGTTGCACAATGTACTATTACAAACAAATGAAAATTAATGTTTTCTCATACCCACTATTTCTTTTCAAGCATTTTGACTCATTTTATGCAAAAGACTTATCTTGCATTTTTTCTCAAAATCAACCATTTATAAGTTATATATTTTTAAACCTTCGAAAAAGTGAAAATTTTCAGTTTTCAAACTCCAATTGCAAAAAAAGCATATTTTCTTTCTATTTTTATTTAATGAATTTAGTGATATATAAATTCCGGAAAAAACAAAATTAGTGATAAATAAATTCCGTAAATGAAAATAGAAAAAAATATGGTTTAATTGCAATTGGAGTTTGAAAACTGAAAATTTCCACTTTTTCGAAAGTTTAAAAATACATAACTTACAAATGGTTGATTTTGAGAAAAAATGCAAGATAAGTCTTTTGCATAAAATGAGTCAAAATGTTTGAAAAGAAATAATGGGTATGAAAAAACATTAATTTTCATTTGTTTGTAAAAAAACTTAATTAAAAATTAAAGGATCATTTTTGTGAAAAAGTATTCTACATTGCTAGATCTCGGACTAATTTTGTGCGGCGGCACTATTCAGGAGCGCGATGTGAAATTCAGCGACGTGAATACGCGTCAGTGGTGGGGGTACCTGAGTTCCCGGAAAATAATCTACCGCCCCATGTCTGGTAGCTACTATTATCAGAGCTGGCTGTATTAAAAAAATTCTGCCAACTGCTAAATTTTTATAATTTTTAGAAAATTTATTTTTGAAATGGAATTTTTCTCTGTGTACTATATAAGATTTAAAGTAAACAAACTTTCATTAGAATTTTTTAATTTGATATTTTTAACCCGATATTCCATTCTACATGTACATGAGTTTACACTAACAAGATATCGGTAACGTAGGAAATGACAGATGATGAATGGCGTTGATGACAAAAGTATCTTTACTTAATATTCAATATTATATTATAACCACATTATAACTGGAATTTACATTAAGGATTAAGTATCTTAAATTTTAAGGTACTTAACTGTAATAAAAAGCTTCTTTCACATGCATTTTAAAAATGAACTCATATAGTTTTTTAACAGCTGTTTGACGATTCCTCAGCGTAAAACCCATCTAGTATTCTTTGATTGAAGGTTTCTTTCGCTTGAATAATAAAATTTCTATAATGGTAAATACTGCTATATACGGCAGGCATATTGAATGCAGTATTGTCACCAAATGAAGCGATTCCTAAAAGTACACCTGCATCGTCAACCATAGGATCGCCAGTATCTCCCTAAAGTAAAGAAAATAACGATTATGAAAATTGCGAGTTTTATCCGTGTGAAAATTTGTTTTTATGATAAACTACAATGAATTGCAATAAACCACAATAATGTGACTAAAGTAATATTCTTTTGAAAATTGCAAAAATTTATTACATTTTGTAATACTGTTCGAATTTCAACATGAGGTGAATGTCCCAATTAGTGACCATGTAAGGAGTGGACAGTGCATTAAAAATAAGCTGATATTGATGAAGTTTCTTTTTTCTTGTGATTGTTTATTTTTCCGGTCTTTGTATCATATTCTACATTAAAAAGTAAACATTTGCACTTCAATCCTTTCGAAATTACAATAAGATGTATCATAAATCCAATGCCCAGATCGAATAAGGGGACGCGACGCTTGAATTGGACATTACTTTCCCGATAATCAATAAAAATTCGAAATAAAAAATATGTGTTTGCTCTTCGCGTCGAGGTGCATCTTTTTATTATTTAAAATTTTTTGTCCCGCAAATAGTTTTCGAGAAAAAAATTAAAAAACGTCGTTATTGCATAGATAAAAAATCAATGTTTTTTAAAATATAACTCCCGATTACTCGCTCAGTTCACAATGAAATGATTCGAAACATTCACCATTTTATTGCGCTGACTCCAGCGGAGCTGCCGAATCTTAAAAAACAATAAAAATCACTATTGTTTATAAAATATTTAATAACAAACTCAGGGACTCTGAAAATTGTGCGCTGCGACTTTCTCGTGAAGAAAGAGTCGAGGAAATTTCAGGGCTCAGAAAACTTCCAGCGAGGCGATTGTTCCTTAGGGTTCAAGGAAGTTTTTTGTAAAATTTCACGCAATTATATTCATAAACAAAGAAACAGTGCCGAGTTAAAAAAACTGTCGCGCGATCACGTGGAGCGCTTTGAGCACGAGCGCATAGCAAGTTTCAACCTGCTGAGTATTCTCAAAGGTTTTTTTTGTTTTCACCTACTTTTTCGGAGATTGTTTTAAAATTTATTGTTAAAATATAAAAATGAATTTATTCACACAAATCTGACTTGTACTTCGTATAATAATCTACGCATAATTTACATGAATGCAGCATATTATTAGCCATGTTTTTGTATTTTGATACTTAATAATGATACTTTTGTTTTACATGAATTTCGTAGCATAGATATCTTTCTTAATCCTAAACTTACAAATTTTTGGCATAACAAACACACATAATTACATTAAACAATTATTTAATTTAATTAAGTGTCGTCGTTATTACTGGAAATAATAAAACAGAAGTATCATTACTGAGTATTAAAATAGAAAAACATAGCTAATAATATGCTGCATTCATGTTAATCTTGTTCGTAAATTCACTTATCTATGATTTTATAATAAAATTTAAGAAATTTGAGATTTTATTAATATTTAATACAGATATATCAATTAGTTATCCCGGCGAATAAGAATTTTGGTCACTAATTGGGTTATTCATCTCAAAACTGTACCTTCTTGTAAGTCATTACTTTCTGCAGCTTAAAAAAATTATTTACAAAAAATGTAAATATTTCATAAAAAACTGTTATAAGTTGTAGAAAATTACAAAAAAATTGACAAAATCCTACTATTTTAAAATTCGTAGTTCTCATCGTCTCGATAAAAAGTGTCTATGAGCACAAAATCCGAAAATGAATAGTTTTGGAGTTACAGAGGTTTAAGCATCGAACCAGTTTAACAATTTCATAGCGCGAAAACATTTATAGGAAACATTTCTTCCTCTGACCTTCAGTTTTTAAGATACTGGCATAAGTTTGTTATTAAAATGGTTCAATGTTTAACTCTCTGTAACTTAAAAACTATCAATTTTCGAACTTTGTGTCCATTGACACTTTTGATTCTTGAATACATGAACTGATACAAAATCATTTACCCTAGAGATAATGGCATTCGAATTTATTGAGCGTGCACATATTTGTCCGTCTTCCAAACTTATTCCAAATTGATTATTGCAGTCAGTTTTTTCTATGACTTCAACCTCTATATATTTTAATATTCTTGAATAGGTATATGCATTACCATTAGTAGGAATATTAGTGCAACCCCACCCTGAAACTTTAGCTTTTTTGCTAACTGAAGGGTACTCATGTGCCAAAGATGAAATTGTGTCTACTAATAATGGTTCACGGAATGTAACTTCCTCATCAAGCTAGAAATATACATAATATTATACATATATATATATATATTCTATGAATTACTGCATCGAGAGTCGATGCTATATGTTATCAAAAACGCAATATTAGTATACCAGGTCTGCCACAAAAGTTCCCAGACATGCTAAAAACCAAGAAAACTAAAAATGTTTATAGCAAGTTGCTTTATTTAATTTAAAATAGTCCCCTTCGGACTCAATACACCACTTTGCTCAATCGAGAAGCGAATTGAAAGACATTTTTATTTCATGAATAGAAATTATGTTCAAGATGGCGGTCGTCGACCTTTGAATGTCTTCAATCCCGAGTCGAACTATTGATTCTCTTTTGCTTCTCTTGATACTCTTTTGATTCTCTTTTGCTTCTCTTTATACTCTCTTGATTCTCTTTTGCTTCTCTTGATACTTTTTTGCTTCTTTCTCTGCTCTTTCTGTCATATACAGTCTGTTCAACAAGAGCGAGTTCTCTGTTTTTTGAAAACTATTAGAGATTTTTGAACTTTTTTTTTTTAATGAAAGTACATTTAAAAGACTACGGCGCAATTACCAAGGCGATTCAGTAGCGCTCGAATCGTCGGAGAGAGCAGACGTGAGTCATAATGAGTTCTGTGTACGCAAAACGTTTTAAAGCGGTCTTCTTGTGTACCTCTCCAAAGGGACCACTTATGTCCTATACAGCCGCTGCTAAATACATCAAAAAGTCGAAATCGTTCGTGAAGAAGTGGGTTGAGCGTTATAAAGCCAATAAAAAACACCCCGTGAAGCTCCATGTTTGGGGATGCTTCTCACAGCGCGGTTTTGGGTGTTTAGAGCTCTTCACCGAGAACTTGAATGCTCAGGAAATGCTCCAAATATATGAACGTGGGCTGCTAAGGTCTGCTACAAAGATGTTTGGAGCCGATACGGCCGATTGGATCTTACAAGAAAATAACGACCCGAAACATCGAAGCCGTCTCTGCACCGCCTGGAAAACAGAAAATGGCATCACAACTTTGGACTGGCCATCACAGTCCCTTGATGCGAATCCAATCAAAAATGTCTGGAGTGTTTTAAAGAGGAAGCTTGCGGGAAAACGTGTGTTCACCCTGAAACAACTCTCGCAAAAAATCAGGAAGATATGGCAAGAATTACCAACGGACTACGCTGAAAAATTAGTGGAAAGCATGCCGAAAAGGTGCCAGGCCATTCTGGACAACGATGGGGACTGGAATATCTATTAGATAGTAGCGCCGTAGTCCTTCGAGAGTACTTTTATTTTAAAAAATCTGCCCGCTTCGCGGGCACATTCTCATTGCGCGCTTTGCTCGCTGCTCGCTTCGCTCGCAAGTTTGAGCGCGCCTAGGGCGCGCGATTCGATCGTCGCGCTTCGCGCTCCGTTCTTTCTGGACCTCGCGCTTCGCGCTCGGTCTTGTGCTCTTCGCATACGTTTAAGTTTATTTCTTATAATTTAATACTGAAGCTCAAACCAACTTAATGATATTAAAGATGATGTAAATTAGTCATTTTCTCAAATTCACTAAGTTTCTTTTTCAGATTAAGTGAAACAGGAAATTCAATTTACTTAAGGCTCTATCGGCCTTAAGGAACACATTCTCATCATGACACTCGCGCTTCGCGCTCGATTTTCTGTATGCATTTTTGTAACTTTTTAATAAATTACATGATTATTGATAAATTTATTTTCTTCCAAATCTTTTAAAAAGGAAAAACAATCGTAGACTTTATTTAAGGAAACGATTTTGCAGAACAACGCTTATTTCGTATCTCACATATTTTGGTGAAACAAATCGAATTTTTTCAATATTAAAAATCAAAAAATTAAAATATACATCCTGTCGAGAAATTTATCGATAAGAATGTGTAGACCTTATTTAGCCAAACAATTTTCATCTCAAAGTTTTTTTTGAATCTCACATATTTTGTCTAAAAAATGGAATTTTTGAATTTTAATCGAATTTTTTGGAATTGAAACGAAAAATATATGTTTTATCAGAAACTGTGTGAGACAAAACTTGTAGATCTTTTTGAAACTAACAACTTTGTATTCTTACGTTTTTTTCTTATTTTACATATTATTGTTAAAAAATTGAATTTTGGATTTTCAATAGTTTTTTTTTTAATTAAAAAGAAAAATATGCATCTTATGAAAAAATGTTACAATTCAAATTTGTAGGACTTTATTTATTCAATAATATTGTATCATAACGTTTTTTCGTATCTCGTATAATTTAACTGGAAAATGGAATTTTGATATTGACTTTTTTCGAATTTGAATATGCTGTAATATTTCTAATTTTGATTTAATCAAAAAATGTTATCAGGATAATTTTTAGAGATTTATGAGCACTATCTAAAACCAGTATTGAAATTTTTGATTTTTTCAAAAAATTATTTTCAAAAACACAAAAGTGGTGCTCAACCCCTCAATTTTGATTGGATGTGGCTGGTTAACGAACTTGTCCTTACTTTTTTGGCTCCGATAAAGTGCACCAAAGCTCAATTCAATCTGATAATTCTATCGAGAGTTATGCCGCACACGACCTACAGACAGACAGACAGACAGACACTTTCGTAAAAACCATTTTTTCTGACTCAGGGGGTCTCAAAACGTAAAGATTTGATGAAAATTTCGAAAGTCATTTTTCACATAAAACCAATACCTTCTCATCCATGATAAGAATGTAAAAAAAAAGTTTTAAAATCTCTAATAGTTTTCGAAAAATCGAGGACTCGCTCTTGTTGAACCCTTTTCTTTCTGGTACTTGAGGGTATGTGATGCGTAATGACGTCACAAATGACAAACCATTTTATACTATTTATATTCATCGGGTTGATTAGGACAGGAATGTACATATAATCATGAAATTGTAGGCAACAATGAGGAATCCATCAAAAAATCAATCTCCGGTACCATTTGGATTTTTATTTCAAAAAATAAAATTTTTCAAAATTAATGTTTTCAAAACAAAATTCGACATGTACCAGACATTGATACTTTGATACATTCCTCATTATTTTCCAAAAGTCTGGTACTATATTTTCGTTTCTCTCTTAATCAACACGATAAATATAAATAATAATAAACCGTTGCTAATTCCTGACGTCATTAGGAATTATATACTTTTAAAAATGGAGAATCATAGAGGAGGTAAGGAGAATCTTCGTTGCTACTCTTTAAGATCCGCCAAGGTGCAGAATCGGAAATATCTGCAGGAGAAGAGCATCAACAGAGGATAAAAATTACATTGATTTAAACAGCTAATACGCCTCTTTTGATTCTCTCAAGTCCTCGAAAATGGAGCATCTTAGAGAATCAATAGAGAATCAATAGTTCGACTCGGGATGTCTGCATAGTCGAAATGCCATTTTTGGTCAAAAAATTTGTTATTAACGTTGATCGATAAGCTGGTGCATTATTGTGTAACAAGCACCAACTTTTTTTCACGATATTCTGTCCGCACACGACAAATATGGTACGCGTCAGCAAACGTTTCATAACATCAAGATAAAACAAAGTATTGATCATTTGGCTCCTTGGATCGAACTCTCTGTGCACAATTCCCTTCGACTCTCTAAGTGCGATATTTACGGATTTGGCTCATCCGGATGCTTCCATTCAGTACTTTGGTGCTTGGTTTCGGGATTATATTAAAAAAACCATGTCTCGTCACCAGTTACGATGGATTTTTGGTAGATTGCGTCTTTTTTGTCTTCATAAATGAAGTTCTTGCAATGTTGAATTCGAAGCAATTTTTGGTCATTAGTCAATTTGTGTGGAACAAACCACGCACAAACCTTTCTCAGTCCGAAATGTTCGGTCAAAATGTGATGAATTGTATCTGGACATATTCAATTCCATTTTTATATAACGCAACAAAGATTTCGGCTCTTTTTTTATGAATTCACGACAATCTCAACGTTTTCTTACGTTTACAGCTGATCTCGGCCGACCAGAACGTCGTCGTCATTGAAGTCTTCCCAAGCTACTTGAAATCATTGCAAGACATGTTCCTGTACATGTTTTTGATTTTATATTGACCCACAGTAAAAAAATTATGATAATTGAATTGGCGTGGTGCCAGTTACTTTTTTTCCACTCTTTAGGTGGCGGAACTATAAAATTTCAAAGGGGCAAACGTTTCGGCCACAGATGTGGGCCCTCTTCAGTGCCAGATTTTCTTTTAAAAACATTAAGGTGTCAAGACCGCCTTAGAAAATAACCTTGACAATTAATACTATAATTATTTTTTAAACTGAAATGCGTGCAATTTATGAGTTATTTAATAACCTAAGAGTAATCTTTATTTTTGTTTTGTTTCTTATTTTTATTTATTTAAATTTATTATTTTAAATAAGCAAGTAAACCATGCATAAAACTTTGATAAAAACTTATGAAAAGTGAACGCCTGGTGTTGGACGACAGGTCAACCAAAGGAGAGGTCCAGTTTTTGGTAGTAAAACCAGTTTTGGTCCAGTTTGGACTCGTGAAACTGTGCGATTGTCAACCACAAGTAACACATAAAAAACCCAAAAACACAAAAAACGCGAAAAAACAGGAAAAACACAAAAACGCGAGAAAACACAGAACTAACACAAAAATCACAAAAACACAACAAGAACAAGGGAGCCAAAAGTAACAGTTTCATAAAATCGTTTGAACCATTCCTAGATAGTGTGACGAGATAAACACTCATCACCATAAACTTTTTACACCATTTGATGCATCTCGGCAGATGTTTTACCGAGTTTGAAACAAAATTTGATAATGGATCTTTGTTCAAAATTCATTTTTCGACCGATGGTTCAAACGAATTGTCACATTAGGGACAATAACTCAGCTTCCCGAATGTCATGAAATTATGATACAACATCCATGATGGTTGTAGAATCAAATACCCAAAAGATCCAACAGATATGTATTTGTACTTGTATTGGCTATTTTTGATTTGTCTGGTTGCTTTTGCGACAAACCTTGTAAATATTATTCAGAATCCAGTGTCATTAGGCATGAAGGTATTATGGATATGAAAAAGAAGTATAGGCAAATATTGGTTCAAATATTTTTTTGGAAATTTAGGGCATGTCTTTGACGTCTCTAGCGGACCCGGTCCAGTGAACGGTCAGCGAATTCGCTCACAATTCACTGAACGTTCACTGACTATACCCTGACTTCGTAATAATATGAATAAGAAGAGCATAAAAACATTTTAAAAAACAGTATAGTGTAGAGGACTATACGCAATTTTAGTTGAGCAAAATACCTGTCGTGACTATACAATATGGTGTGACACACCGAAATGCGTATTTTGCCGTCGTACCATTATAATTTTGTTCATGCAACGATAGAAGTATAGTTGCTAGACGTATACCGGACATAGTATCTCGATCCATGCGGTATAGGTGAGATAACTATATTGGTTTGTCGCACGACCTATACATTGCTTCGCATGCATGCGACTCCAACCGCCACGAGTGACTTCAACCAATAATTTTCGTCCTTACCATTCTTAAATTAATAACTCAATAGTAGATTGTGTACCAGGGGCGGCACGGTGGCGATTGCGACGAGCGTGAACACGAGTCACATCGACACCATGTCGCTCGAGGTGGTACACACGACGTTTTGTGACCAAATTGGTGGGAAAAGCCGTATTACGCGCGAGCGCGTAGTTAGCCGTGGGCAGTCAAGTGTCGGGCGGTATGGAAATTTTGCCCGTTGAAGCGGGCGGTATGAACATTTCGCCCCATTGCGTCGCCGAGGCGCAATTGGCTGCATACCGCTCTACGCGCAAGCATGCAATGCGACTTTTTCCACCAATTTGGACACAAATGGATTTGTCATAACCGATTAACGTAAAGGAAAAATGAGAAAGACTAGAAGTATTGGATAAAGTTACGTAAATGATAACATGATAATAATATGATTGCGCGCAAATAATTTTTTATGAGAATGAAAGGAATTAAACAAGAATAGTACATTGTGCAATTAGGGAAAAAAAAATTTATTTTGCGAGTGTGAAGTTTGATGCCCGAGCAAAGCGAGGGTAACAACCACACGAGTAAAATAAATTTTTTTTCCCTATTTAAGACCATGGATCAACTGGACTACGTGACGGTAATTGCAATAATAGTATGTAAGGTTATTCGAAAAATAATAATTAAAATGGATTTTTGGTACTAGACAGACATGAAAAAAAGAGACAGGATGTCTGTTAGATCCATGGCATTAACTGTATTAAAGCATTGTGAATAGCAGTGTTGGGTAGTAACTGGTTAAAAGTAACGAAGTTATTTAAAAAATTACACCACTTGTAACTGTTGCAATAACTTTATTACTTTTGGAAAAAAGTAACTCTAATGTAACTAAATTACAAATATTTTTCCAGTAACTTGTAGCATTTTTGTCAGTTACTTTTTCCTTACTTTGTACTCTCTTTATTGGTCTCTCTTCTGATTGGTATTATAACTATATGAACAGTTTCAAAAAAGTATTTATCAAATATATTATGCGTTGTTGAACTTGATTAGATATTAGATATACAGGGTGAGTTTTTTATCTTGAGACATCGGAAAATGTCCACAATAAAAACTTTTCATTTTCAAGGGGGAAAAGCGACTTCAAAAAAATGTACTAGTAACTGTAAATGTAATGAGTTATTTTTTAGAGAGTAACTCACACAACACTGGTGTATAGGGTATACACAGTGTGATCTAAAAATAACCGAACTTTTTAGTTACAGAATAAAAAAAGCACGGTATTATGTTTCAAAGCTAATATTTATTTAAAATAGGATCCATTTAACTCAATACAACGTTTGGAACGATCAACCAATTTATCCATAGACTTTTTAAAGTCGGTTTTTGGGACGTTCTTTAGCACCTGTGTCACAGCTGCTTGAATGGTTGACACGTTATCGTAAAAAGCTCCTTTTATTGCAGTTTTCAGTTTTGGGAACAGAAAATAGTCACGCGGTGATAGATCAGGCGAATACGGTGGGTGGTCGATGACAAAAATCTGTTTTTTCATCATAAATTCGTTGACTTTTTTGGTCTTGTGGGGTGGTGCATTTAACTGATGTTGAAAAAAACGTGCACAGACCTTTCTTTTACCTAAATCTTCACTTAATATTGTGTAGATTGTACAGTAAGAATGAATTTAATTCTTTTGCCAGTATTCTCACAATGAAATTTGCATCAATAGCGATTATTTCACGTACTTTTTCCACTAACTCAGCACGATTTGATGCTTCTGGTCGTCCAGGTCTTGTATCTTCATTCAAATCATCACGGCCATTTTTAAATCGTGTAAGCCACGTGTAAACTTGAGTACGACTCATATAATCATCACCATACATTTTTTTAATAATTCGTAAGTCTCAGCAAATTTTTTACCGAGTTTAAAACATAATTTAATATTTGCTCTTTGTTGCATTATGTTTTTACGACATAGGTAATCTTCTTACATCTTATTCTATCAAAGCCTTATTGACGGGTAGAACTCATCGATGGTACTGGCAAGGGGTAAACCACTCTAAAATCATGATTTTTCAAAATTAAAAATCTCGGATTGATTAGGATCAAAAACATGGTTTCAGGTTGGTTCAGATTCATTCGGATACACTGAGAAAAAAATGCTATTGAATCAAAAACATTTCTTTCCAAAAGCATGTACACATATACTATGAATTCATAAAAATATACTACAAGAACCAATAAATATGTTACTAATTCTACAGCACATTGATTTGAATCCGTGATATATATGCTTTTGGAAAGAAATGCTATTGATTCAATAGCATTTTTTTCTCAGTGTAGTTGCCTCAGATTAAATCGGATAAAGTCGGATCGATTTTTTACCGTTTTTCATGAAACGAGTTGCAAGACGTTTTTCGGATTGGTTCGGAATGATTTGCATTGGCTTTGATACAGATATCGGAATGAATCGGAATAGTTCTGATTGGTTCGGAATGAATTCCTATCCGTTACTTTCGCCAGGGTTACTACAGCATGTGGATTTCTCCAAGTCAGTTAAATTCGGAATACGTCGGTATACGGAAGAAGAAACATTCGATTAGCGTTAAAATCTGGGTATCAACGAAAGTGTAAGGAGCCGCGATTCCGGTCGTGGCTTTGGCCATGGTCGGACGTGTTGCTCCGCGTCTAGTCCGAATCTGGTATCCGACAGTTGAATTCTTTCTTTAGTGCATGATTTTTGTTACCGCGTGATCCTGCTGTCTTTGTTCTCTGCCGTGGCGTGGTTCCCTCTCACGCCTTTGAAGCAGTATTTCTGCCGCGTGTTCTCTACTGATCTTCGAGTATGAAGCGTGTAACTTGGGGACACTTTTTGAGCGACATAATTTTCCTACAAGATTCTGGTGAACACTTCTTATCTACATGCCGGTACCGTCTCGGGCCAGTTGCCTTCATTGGAATGGGCAGTCCTCGGGAGATCGGATTTTTGGATTCGGTTTCTGGATGTTGACTAGTGCGGTTGCTTTGCGGTTTCTTCCGAGTGAGTTTCACAAAGTCGTGATTATTATATCACGCTTGGATTAATGAACTGTGACCTGTGTGTGCAGATACTTTTTGAACATTGATTCTTTACATTACACTTTTGTGCTTTATATGGTTTTTGTGCAACTAATTTTGCTTATTTGGTCAGCGTGCTTTTGGCTTCCATTATTGCCGTTACTTGTGTGTGCTTCTTTTCTCTACCATTTCATCCGACCACTCTGTAAATTCTGCAGTACACATCTACTTGGTCTACTCTTTTTGGATTGACTGCATCCATTATATAATTTGGAGCTCCTGGAGGAAATATTTAATTACAAAAAGGGACGCCCCTTTGGAAATTTTGTTACACGCTTTAGATTGCTAGAAGCTTCTTTCTATCAAATGTTTACTCTTACGACCTCTACGCATACCTTGTGTTATTTTTGCTTGGCCTTGCCGCAGTCTCGTTAACGGTAACACTTTTCTGTCTCTCCTTATCATACTGTCTTTTTCTTTGCTATTATATCTATACCTAATATTTACACTGTATCCTTCCTTTCTTAAGAAAGTATCTATCTACCTGCCTGTGCGATCTTTTGACAAGGTTAGGAGCTTGGTGATTATTCTCAAAATAACGGAATCAGATACATTTTCTTCTATGGTAAGTTTTGACAGCTTTCTAGTAGTCTTAGAGGTTTCTTTACTTCTCATAGCACTTAGCCGATCTATTCAAAAGTTTTTTATTCTTAATATTATTTTATTACAGTATTATAATGTTTACATGTTAATGTATATTATTGATATACGATAATGATATGCTGATTTAATTTCTATGTTAAGATGAAGAAGAAGAAGAAGAGGTAAGAAACCGTTCTTGGCTGTCAAGGAAAAAATCATCCGAGAACCTACCGGACTAGGCGCTTCTAGCGCCGTTGGCGACGACGAACTTATCACTACCTTATAAGAAAGAGACAATAACTTCGACATTACGAATAACGATCGCCTATTGCGTTGGTGCTACTCTAACAGGCTCATTAGACAGATTCCTTATTTTAATTACTTTAGGATCATCGATATTGAAAAATCAGAGTACAACGTCCATATAACGATAAACGTTGTCTCGCTGATTTTAGAGTGCTTTACACCTCGAGTACAGGGGTATAAAAATGCTAGTAATAAAATGTAAAAACTAATAATTAAAATGAAGTATTTGTATCAGACAACAATTCTTTCCTTTTTTGTTTACATTTGTTTGGTACATAAAATCTATTTTATTATTAATTTTTGAATATTCTTATATGTAGACTTATTGCTATTAGTGACGTCGCGTGGCCTGGTTAATTCATATATGGCTTTAAAAGATCAAAAAAATATTTTTTTCAAATAAAAGTATAAAATATGAGATGGTATAGTTCCATAACTCACCAATAAAACTGCAATATCATTGTTAAACTGTCGTGTTCCCGAACCTTGGTAATTTGAAGGAAAAATTTTATCAAGCACATCATGCCACTCGCCACCGTCTTCCACTAACATATGAGGCGTGCCAACCAAAACGCCTAATGTATATGATGAATGTCCTAAATATGTTTGTATCACACTGTTTTGCAAAAATTGTATACATATATAAGAATCATATATAAGTAGTTAAGTATGAGGCATATGGACCTGGTAAGACTTGATTGGAAGGCGCATAGAATGGCATTGGACATTTCAATACCTTCACGGTGAAAAAATAAATTTTTGTTTGTTTGTCACTTCCATATCAACAATCCGGTTGGCAAAATTTTTTTTTCTCCGTGTTTAAATGTAAAACGATTTTATTTTTGTTCCGAATGTGATTGAATGCGCTTTACTTTATGGAACTTGTTTAATTTCAATTTTTTGGAATGCTCATTGTCGACCTTCCATCTTAAATGCTATTTAATAACTTTCACTAAGTGAGGATTGATCTATGTAAATCAATGCCATTTAATGCTGTTTTCAATTGAATGCCATATAATGCTTTCTGCGTAGTGGCGGACTAAGAGCTTTTGGGGCTTGAGGCAACAGTTACTGAGAGAGAGAGAGCCCCCCCCCATTAATAAGTTTTCAGCGGTACTTTGAAATTAATTTGTATTTGACACATAAAGTAAGAGAAAAAAGGTAGATTATTGTACAAAACAGTATTCTTTACATAGAGAATACAGTGGGTTGCCAAATTATTATACTCACTTTGTTTTTGTTAGTCGTATTAAATCACTTAATATACTGAGATTATGCACATATTAAAATTTTTTCTTAAAAATATCATTGAAGGCAAAATCATGCATAATACGATCTCAAAATAAAGTGTTCTTGTGAATTTTTGAGAGAGATATTGTGAAAAAAATTCAAAGAATGAGGGTCCATAAGGCGTGTGTTTAGCCCTGAACAGTTTGGGGCTCTGATTCAAATATCCTTATCAATTTTGTGAAGTGCTAACCTTAAAAACACTACATTCAAGGTTTTATTACAATTTTCCGAGTAGTTTGTGTTTGAAAGTAATTGTCGCATCATGATCTCTGTGATTTTGTAAACAATGAAAAAAAAAAAATTTTATGCTCACATTAAACATTATTATTTGAGAGGCAAAACGGCTAAAGAACCTAAAGAAAAACTTGATACGTATTATAGCACATCTACTCCATCGAATACAACAGTCAAAAGGAGGATGCAAGAGTTTGAATTTGGTCGGACGTGCAAAAATGACGAACCACGTTCAGGAAATAATTCAGACGCAACTACACCAAAAACATTCAAAGAAATTCTACATTTAGTGACCGATGACCGTAAATTGAAGGTGCGTAAGATTTATAAGATGGTGAACATCTGAACTAAACATATACACAACATTTTGATCAATCATTTGAACATCCGAAAGTTATGTGCGCGATGGGTTCCGCACGTACTCACTGACTAGCAAAAGTTAGAATGAGTCAGTCTTTCTTAATACAATTTGGACATATTGAAACGTATTCCAAATGAGTTCTTACGCTGTTTTGTAACCGTTGGTGAAACATGGTATAATTCATATTGACTATCTGGAGAAAGAAAACGCAATCACTGCTCAATATTTAAAAAATGTTGTTTTATTACTTAGGCCCGGGACTTTTCAAACAACCTAGTATTAGGTGTACAAATAAGTTTCCGCCGTTTTTTATCAAAAATTGTGCATTCATTGTGAAAGAACGGAACCTTATGTTTTATTCGAAGTATTGTCCATCATGTTGTTCTTGTTGCATTTGGCACGAATCTTGATCCAATAATGCTTCCAATTCCGCGTCTTCGTACACTTTCAATCTTCCGCTACGTTTTTTGTCTTCGATGTCAAATTCACCGTTCTTAAACTTTTTAAAACCCCTCACAACTTCTCTCACTTAAGGCAGCCTCACCATATGTGCACACAAAAGAATATATTATACGGATAAAAATTCAATAATATGTGAAGGTTATGTTGTTGACAAATGTCCAACCTTACGACAGTGACGTTTTATATCTGTTGTAACGTGTGACGATATACGTTTCATTTTTCATTAATTTGCCAGCGCTGGAAGATACGTCAGTCTCCTACCTTACCGACGAGCGCAAATCATTTGAATATAAGCGATTTTAGATACACGGTCCCTAAGGAAGTACATAGTTTTAAGATTGTTTTATTAATAGAAATTGCTTGAAATTGGAGATTTAACATTTCTCACGGATAACGTAGCAAAGACATTGTAAAACCGTACAAATATTGCGTAAACAATTCTTGTAATGCGGCGAGTCACGCACCCACTTCATTAAAAAAATACACATCTGTAAAATGTAAACTGGAGAGGTTCGAAACATACACAAATTCTCCACACTTCAAACTGTCAAACTTTCTTAAATAATAAGTTTGAGATTTATTATTTCCTTTCTAGTTTCCTTCAAATTTCAATCCTTCGAAATTTTATAGCTTCTCTAAAAAAAAAAACTCTGCCCTGACATGAACGACAATCACATAAGTGTCTACAGCATGTGCTTTGGCTTTACTCACCGGGGGGCCTGGGCCTCACCGCTCGGACTCGGACTCATCGGTCGATAATAAATTAAATGGGAAAAAAGAGTGCCTTGTTTCGAGCGCCTTAAGTACTTACAGACACCAGGGAAATCGAAGAAATTGTCATCGAAATGGCCTTTCCCTCTATGAAACATTCCCGTGAAGGGCGTAACTCGTAACTCGAAGATCTTTCGCGATAGGTAGTTTAAGATTTTTTGAGAGTAAATAAAAGGTTAGGAAACCCTATTGGATAGAGGAAGGTGCTCCACCACCCTCAACTTGAGCTGACCGAGCGACAGGGTAGCGACAACGAAAGAGGAGGGTGTCAGTCAGTTGATTGTTGACTTCGTCTGCAAAAACGATCTCCAATAAGGAGAAGAAATAAAAGTCTCGCGCTTCGGGTATATCAGCGTGATTCGCGTTATACATGATATTGTAGTGCGTGGTTCTTAGAATCTGTTAATTAATATTCAACAGAACAAATTGTAATATTCAATAAAGATAATTCTGTATTCCAGTGAATGTTAGTGTATTTGCTTAATATTCACATCTCCCAATTACAGGAGGTCGCTTTAACGGCCGCTGCAGCAGTCTCACTATTTGAACTTTCCCGCTCCCGTCGGATACGATTCATCGAAGGACGGACGTAACACTGTCAATTTCAACTAAAACTTACTGGTGGCGCCAACTTTTGTGAAACGGCGGAAACTTATTTGTACACCTGATATCTCACAAAATGGTGTAACAAAACTATACTTTTTTGTTTTTCTGTATTCAATTTCTGATTTTTAACGAATAAAGTATGTGAAAACAACTTTGTAGTGTCTGTATTTAGAGTCCCCCCCTCCCGGTAAAATCCTTCGCTTCCCACATTTGAGAACTTTGATTATGGTCACTTTAATTTAATACTGTTCGGTCATAAAAGGGAATTTTATCGCATTTAAAGCCATTGAAGTCTGCAATAACATTCGGTAACTTCTAATCAAGTTCTTCTTACCAGGGACGTGAGACGTTTTTCGTACGTCTCATGCAGAGTCTCCGAGAGATATCATGTGTCTTTCTGTAACTACTGTGAAACAAAGGAAAAAGGGTGGGGTGCGATCCCTCTCTTTTTCCTCCGTCGTGACGTCATCCAATACATTTCGCTCTCCTCGTTTTTGAATTAAGGGCATGTCATTGACGTGACTTTATCCAATACTTTTGTCCTTCCCATTCTCAAATAATTAACACACATGAATTTTTCATAGCAGATAAACGTAAAAGCAAGATCAAGGTATGTTTATCTGCTATAGAATAGTATATTGTGCAACAAGAGAAAAAAAGTTTATTTTATGAGTGTGAAGTTCAATACTCGAGCAAAGCGAAGACAACAATCACACGAGTAAAATAAAATGTTTTCCCGTGTTGCACACAATATTTGTTGAAAGAGTGGCGATGCACACGATAGGGTGTACTTTGGACTGTAAATCGATTCTCCAAAGCATTAATTTTCCCAGGCGCAGTGAACTTCATGCTGGAAATTCTAAGAATTTTCAGGCGCGCATTATAATTCACAAGAAAGGTGCCTAAAAATTCTTAGAATTTCCAGCGTGAAGTTCACTGCGCCTGGGAGAATTATTGCTCTGGAGAATCGATATGCGGTCCAAAGTACACCCTACCATGCACCTGGTCACGAAGTAGTATAAGGAGACCCCACTGGCGGAAAATTTGAACACGTGGATTCGGATTTAGTTAGCTTGCATCGCTCGTAGCGCCTCTTACAGGGAAATGTCAAACTCTTGAATTTTCACAATATGGCTGTCGTGTTGACTACTGCACGAAAACAGATATTAATACAGTAATTAAATACAGATCAATGTACTTCACATTACAGATTTATAAAATAATTAAACATACTGACCGTGCTAGGGCAAAAGAAGTGACGTTTCTCCAGTCTGTCTTCTCTTTCTTTTTTCATCTTTCCAACATAGCGCGTGGATGCGCAACCATCAGTAAAACAATAGACCATATATCTTGCACACACTTGTTTATTAATATATTTGAAACTTCTCGCACATGTATGGCAATGACTGGTAATTTTTGTTTGTACAAATCACGCTTACATTATTATGAGCGCCGACATTTTTGAAACTTTTGTTGCAACGCTTTTCCGCAAACGGCGCAACGAACGATGCAAACTAACTAAATCTAAATCTACGCGTCCAAATTTTCCAAAGGCTGTATAGGATTGGGATCTCCTTATACTACTTCGTGACACTGGTGGAATTCTCGAAAAACCTAGCTAAAAGTCGAAAATCGAATGTCGAAATTTCGAGTTTTTGAATACGTATATTGGTACACTGCATCGATTAGCTTTGTGCGACTCCCACTACTGCTCTAAACTGGATCATCCCCAATCCAAAATTCCAACGATATTCATTAGTTAATTATACTGACTACTGTTTGGACGAAGGGTTTCAGAAAATTTTGCTTTTTCACAAAATGACGGATGTGTAAAGTCAAAGTTCATTTTTCGTTTTAAAAAAAGCTCATTTTTCGGCTATGAAAACAATTATTTATCACAATGAAAATTCCATTGTCCACACAATAAATATTGGTATTTTATAGAAGTGATTAAAATTTGAAAGCGATCGGTTGAGTCGTTCCAGAGATATCGTGGGAACGGGCTTTGAAAATATGGTCATGAGAAAACATTTGTAAAGATTTAAGTATATTATTCACATGTAAACAAATTTTTTTTCAAACTGACATAGAGTCATACACGGAGAGACTTTTTGTAGTAAACTATGTAAAAAATCACAGTACATTTTACTATTTTGAGGTAGCAAAGTAGGGAAAATAGGGAAATTTTGTAATTATTAGGACTTTGAGTCGTAATTTCCAGAATTACTAAATTTATAATAATAAAATCTGATGAGGATGACATAGTACTTGTAGTCATCAAAACGTCATTAAAGAGATTATAAAAAATATCTAGATTGTCCGAGGTTGGTCATTTTCCTGCATTCAATGAATAAAATTTAAAAATATTGCATTTATTTCAAAAAAGTTTTAAAATATTTGCAAAATTCTGTAGTAAAATTACAAGTGGTTCAAAACTTATTACATTGATATCTATAGAAGGTTGCAATGTTTACAAAGGACTATAGTAATTTGACGGTCCGAGCGAAAGCCAAATTACTATAGTTTTTTGTAAAAACTCCTATAGCCGGAACAGCAAATAAAAAAAGCAAATATGCGATGGGGATTTATCTACAACCACAATACATATATACGTAGTTTAACCGTTTCTATACCTAATCGCATACACTAACTAAAGGGTGATCAATTTAGAGGTATAGGATTTTAAATTGAAATAAAACAACGAAAATTCAAATTGATAGGGCAATATTTTTTATTTTTGTGTAGAACCATTCACGACATTTATTTTTTAAAGATAACCCCTTTCAAAGGTTGGCCGCAACAGCGCTTTAATTCAGGTCCGTGCAGCTAGCACCCCTTCAATGGAAATTTGAATTTTTAATTATTCCAGAATTTACGGCTTTTTTACGGCTATTTTTAGGCGCACAATAAAAATTTACGGCTCTTCAAGTTTTTTCAAAAAATAAATTTTTATGTGTGGGGCGCTAAGTGCACGTTCACTCAGCACCCCCACCATAGAAAAAATACAAATAAAAAATAACAAACACACCATATTTTACGGCTTTTTTACGGCTCTGAAACGCGCCAAAAATAAATCACCAAAAAACAACCCTTTTGTCAAAAATCGACCTCCTCTTCGTAAATTTGAAAAATGAAAATATATAAGTTTACAGAGTATCAAGCCTATTTATTTAATATCAATTACTCAGTTTAAAAAATTGATTTAATTTACTTTCACATCATTTGATCATCCGCGGGCAATTGATAATTTGTTTTGGATAATTTTTATTAACAAATATCCAGTTTGACTTCTCTTTGACATGTAAATTTTTAGTGTTGAACAACGATCTGATAAACTCATTTGTCTCGCTCAAGCTCTTTTGATCATGAAGTGTAATGTGTGATCATCTCAAGTAAAGCACTTATATCAAGTTTTGATCAACTCATCTCATCTCATTCCTCGATCTTTTCTAAGTGTAAATCCCACAAGAAAGCGAAATATCAAATTAAAATGAGGCATCTTATGAAAGTCGAAAACGGCCTCTAGAAGAAAATCCAGATGAACTTGCCACTAATGACTCAATCCAGCTTATTCAAGCTTTTTATGGTTATTTTCTTAAATTAAATTAAATTGATATTATTGATATTATTGATATATTATTGATATTATTGATATTGATAACCACATTGTTGTATTCAAATTTTTGATATGTCATAATTTAGTACTAATTTAGTGCTAATTTAGTACCGTATTGGCGAATTTAGTGCTCTGTAATTTTTCAAAATAATGAGTGGCACCGCTGGCTTAACGTTAAGCTAACATGACCATAGTCAAAAATACATGAAGATATTAACTAAATACACTTTTGAATGTATCAGAATTTAGTGCTCAATTAGTGCTCTCAAATCACCCTACTGCGAAGTCTATAACTTTATAATTTTTCAAAATAATCAGTGTTACCGCTGGCTTAACGTTAAGCTAACATGACCATAGTCAAAAATACATGAAGATATTAACTAAATACACTTTTGAATATATCAGAATTTAGTGCTCAATTAGTGCTCTCAAATCACCCTACTGCGAAATTTATTACTTTATAATAATAGGATTATAATAATAATAATATAATAATAATTATAATAGGAATAGATAGGATTATTTTTTAAACTTGATATTTTCATTATTCATGCAACTTTAAGTAACGAAATTTAGTGCTAAGTACATATTTTTTACTTTAAGTCTATGCCATTTTATTAAAAAAGATTTAAGCCGATTGATTGAAAATTGGCAAAGCTAGGGTGCCCACTGTGCGACCATCTATTTTTAAAGCGATCCAGTACATCCCCGGTCAAACCGTCATTTTTGAAAAAATAAATAAATAATAAATCATTTTCTAGTTTAATAGTGTAGTATAATTTCACGATGGTGAAAAAAATTGATCGAAGTGACACAACCACAAATTTCCTTTTTTTCTTTCTTTTCTTTTGTCGCGAACAAGATAAGCACATAATTTTTGTAAAAGCACTCTTGTCACTACGGACAATATTTGAATATTAATACTGTGACGTCCTAAGTTTTAAATTAATATAAATATTTCCTACCTAAAGTCTAGAGCCAATTACCCTAACTATGTTCCTCTGTTTATTGTTAAAATTAACAATTAACCGGGTAGAGGACAAGCCAAATGAATCAAATTACAATTATTGTTTATAATAATTTATTATAAAAATACAAATTTTATTTTAACCCAAGCGACTTTTTAGTTGTTGGTTGCAGGCTGTTTTCCTTTGGTTGGTCAAGTCTGATTGGTCCAACCTTAAAGAAAAACACACCGTGAGTCCAAAGGGCTCAAAAGAAAAGAGAACTTTAATAAAAACAAGTTATTTGACTTACCGGTTGTTCTTGATGAGGTGGCCTCTTGAAAATGATAATCCTTAAAGTTCTGTTTATCCTCTGCTAATTGGGTACCTCCCCTAATTATCCTTGTTGAACAACAGTGGCAGTTCAATCCTTTGTTTAACCGGTATCCTTATTTTGATGCCTCGATTACAATGACACTATATCCAGTTTTATTGAAATTCACTCCGTTGTTATTATATTGGTTTTCCCAAACACGTGGAAATTACGGCCACTTAGATTTATTGCGGTACTGCGACGAAAACCGGTTCTAACGATGCTGCTTGATCGTACGCCCCCTTAGACTCCCTTAGACTCGCTTAGACTCAGAGTCCGACGCGCTTAGACTCAGACTTGTGTTTAGGCCTTGCAGCCTGGTTTATATTGTCGTCTGTAGTTTCAACTCGTAGGTAGAAAGTATGGGAATTTGAGTTCCATGGTTTCAATAGCTTTTTCGAGTCCATTATAATCTTAGGTGTCAGTGTGGTGAGTTGAGACTATGGGCCAGTTTGCTGGTGTGCTGCGTTGGTGAGCTTAGAGACTCACACCGATTTTCCAAGTCCGTGTGGGTCATGCTTTCGTAGTGTGGGTGTACTCACATCTTCTCAAGGGCTGTGTAAACCCGTACCATCAGGTTTTTAGGTAGATTTAGTCACAAGGGTCAATGGCATTATTTGTATACATAGGTAAGTAATAGAGTAACTATAATACAATTGTTGTACATAAATGGTGATTATGATTTGTTTATAATTCTATTAATCTTTATATTTAAACATTGCTTTTGTTTATAAAATAACATAATAGTAATAGTTATTAAAAGAACGTATTTTATAATTAATTGCTGATTGTTGATTAACATCAAATAGGAATATTAACAACAATGATAATTATTATAAACATTATTATTATAAAATTTGAAGTAATATTATTATAATATTTGTTGCAAATTTTAATAACAATATGAAATAATTATAATGAAAGTGATTGATAATTATTGCAAATCAAGAAATTGAAGTAACATTGTTATTATTTAATATTTGTTGCATTTTGACAATTAATGTTAATAACAATATTAAATATTAATAATAATATAGTGATTAATAATAATTTTAAATATAAAGGTTGAAGTAATATTGTTACTATATAATATTTGTTGGATTTCGTTAATTGTTATTATTAACAATAGTAATAATAATATTTAATAATAATAAAAGGTAATATTTGTTGTAATTAGTATTTTATCAATAAAATCAATTGTTTATTGATATTTTAGTTAATAGTAATAGTGAAATTATTGATAAAAACAATTACATGTATCTAGCAACAATATTTATAGCAACAATAAAACGTGTTATATGATATAATAGCATAATAGTTTTATATGATTATAATATATAATATAACTGTCATGGATACGTGACAATACTAAGGGTCAATATAAGTCCTGTTTCATTATAATATTTGAAGATTGAAGAATTTGTTCTACTTTTTATTCGGACTCTTTTTGAGCTCTTCGAAAATGTCTATATCGATTTTTGGGCTTCAACCCTTAACATCAAAATGCACCTTTGTATGGCCATGTAGAGACGACTTTGACTAAAAATCATCTTTTTGTAAACTTTATCGACTAAAAATACTATTTGATTTTTAGGCTCTTCGAAAATAAAAACGTATATTAATTTTTCATAATATACAAAAATATTAATTTAAACTTACCATTTGTATTTGAACGTTCATTGAACGATGACAAACATTTTTTTTTCAGAACAAAATTAATTTTTATGTCTATATTGAGAGTCTTTAAAACTTATAATTTGTTATTAAATATAACCCACTTTTTAATTTAATAGGGGAAGAAATTAATAATTTAGTTTTCAAAGAAAATATTTTTCACCGTTCAATGAACGTTTAAAACCATAAGTACATTTCTATACTGGCGTCGCAAATGGAATTTTCGATAAATATATGAAATAAAAAAAAATATGTGTGACACAGGCAGAAGCAGAAATTTACACCACACGGAGAAAAAAATCTAACTATTATAGTAAGCTGAGCTCTTTCTATTAGAGCACTGAACTTAATGTGCGAAATTGGTATGAACTTCTACCAATATTAGCATAAAATCAAGCATTTTTAGCATGGAATGTCTTCTACCATAAAAAAATCAATCGCATTCCATTATTTTGCTAGTGTCATATGCTCTCAGAGCAATGTTTCTTGCGAAAATAGCTCGACCTTCGCATTAATGTTAAGGGATGGAGCCCAAAAATCCATTAAGACATTTTTAAAGAGCCCAAAACTCAGAGAGTATTCCTAGACCATAAAGTTTGCAAAAAGATTATTTTTAGTCAAAGTCGTCTCTACATGGCCATGCAAGCGTGCATTTTAATATTAAGATTAGAAGCCCAAAAAATATACTTACAGTTTTGAACGTTCATTGAACGGCGGAAAACATTTTTTTTGCAAACTAGCTGATTAGTTTATTCCCTATTAAATTAAAAAGTAGCGTATATTAAATAACAGATTGTATACTTAAAAGGCTCTGAATATAGATATAATAACTAATTTTGCTTTGAACAAAAATTTGTTGTCATCGTTCAATGAACGTTCAAAACTGTGAATACATGCCCAAAAATGGATAGAAACATTTTCAAAGAGCCCAAAAATCAGAGAGTCTTTTTAGACGATAATTTTTACAGTAAGATGATTTTTAGTCAAAGTCGTCTCTACACGTTCATGCAGGGGTGCGATTTGATGCTGAGGGTTGGAGCCCAAAAATCGATAAAAATATTTTCGAAGAGCCCGAAAAGAGCCAAAAATACAGCGCGTCTCTTCTTGTAAAACTGCAAATTATTTTCCAAGGGTTGATTATTTTATAGAAGGGTCTAGTTTTTTGTCATCGATATTTGATTGTTTGAGGAGCCCAAACAAAGCGCAAAAATTAGGGTATATTTGTATTTTTGTTCAATACTGTTTTGAGATAAAGGAAGTCTTAGCTTTATTAGAGCCAGCGGTACCACTGATTATTTTAAAAAATTAAAAAGTTATAAATCTCGCAGTAGGGTGATTTGAGAACACTAATTCAGCACTAAATTCTGATACATTAAAAAGTGAATTTAGTTAATATCTTCATGTATTTTTGACTATGGTCATGCTAGCTAAACATTAAGCCAGCGGTACCACTGATTATTTTAAAAATTTATAAAGTTATAGACTTCGCAGTAGGGTGATTTGAGAACACTAATTGAGCACTAAATTATAAGGCATTGACAAATGTGGTATTTCACACGCTGTTGTCTACTGCATGTAAGATAGTGATGGCGTATGGGCAGGCCATTGGTACAACTAATTGAAAAAAATAATAGTGTCCTAAATTTCGCAGTAGGGTGATTTGAGAACACTAATTGAGAACTAAATTCTGATAGATTAAAAAGTGAATTTAGTTAATATATTCATGTATTTTTGACTATGGTCATGCTAGCTTAACGTTAAGCCAGCGGTACCACTGATTATTTTAAAAAATTATAAAGTTATAAATTTCGCAGTAGGGTGATTTGAGAGCACTAATTGAGCACTAAATTCTGATATATTGAAAAATGAATTTAGTGAATATCTTCATGTATTTTTGACTATGGTCATGCTAGCTTAACGTTAAGCCAGCGGTACCACTGATTATTTTAAAAAATTATAAAGTTATAGACTTCGCAGTAGGGTGATTTGAGAGCACTAATTGAGCACTAAATTCTGATACATTAAAAAGTGTATTTAGTTAATATCTTCATGTATTTTTGACTATGGTCATGTTAGATTAACGTTAAGCCAGCGGTGCCACTCATTATTTTGAAAAATTAAAGAGCACTAAATTCGCCAATACGGTACTAAATTAGCACTAAATTAGTACTAAATTATGACATATCATAAATCTGAATACGACAATGTGGTTCTGCCAGCTTAACGTACCTCAAATTTCATCAAGCGCGGGAAACTGACAACTACCGTTAGAGACAGATACACACAATATCAATTTAATTTAATTTAAGAAAATAACCATAAAAAGCTTGAATAAGCTGGATTGAGTCATAGTGGCAAGTTCATCTGGATTTTCTTCTAGAGGCCGTTCTCGACTTTCATAAGATGTCTCATTTTAATTTGATATTTCGCTTTCTTGTGGGATTTACACTTAGAAAAGATCGAGGAATGAGATGAGATGAGTTGATCAAAACTTGATATAAGTGCTTTACTTGAGATGATCACACATTACACTTCATGATCAAAAGAGCTTGAGCGAGACAAATGAGTTTATCAGATCGTTGTTCAACACTAAAAATTTACATGTCAAAGAGAAGTCAAACTGGATATTTGTTAATAAATTTTATCCAAAACAAATTATCAATTGCCCGCGGGTGATCAAATGATGTGAAAGTAAATTAAATTAATTTTTTAAACTGAGTAATTGATATTAAATAAATAGGCTTGATACTCTGTAAACTTATATATTTTCATTTTTCAAATTTACGAAGAGGGAGTCGATTTTTGACATAAGGGTTTTTTTTTGGTGATTTATTTTTGGCGCGTTTCAGAGCCGTAAAAAAGCCGTGAAATGTGATGTAATTGATTTCCGACTTTTGCACATTGTAAGTAAGAGGGGGTTGCGTTCTGACTTAGGAGTTGTTTAGTGGAGATTTATTTTTGGTGCGTTTCAGAGCCGTAAAAACGCCGTAAAATATGGTGTGTTTGTTTTTTTTTTCTTTGTATTTTTTCTATGAAAGGGGTGCTGAGTGAACGTGCACTTAGCGCCCCACACATAAGAATTGATTTTTTGAAAAAACTTGAAGAGCCGTAAATTTTTATTGTGCGCCTAAAAATAGCCGTAAAAAAGCCGTAAATTCTGGAATAATAAAAAATTCAAATTTCCACTGAAGGGGTGCTAGCTGTACGGACCTCTTTAATTCCTCCATCCGTAAATACCAATTTTGAATGACTCGTTCGAGGACTTTGGTCGGTATCTCGCTAATAACTTTAGTAATGTTGGCTTCCAATGCCTCAATAGTAGCTGGTTTATCCACAAAACATTTAGATTTTACATACCCCCACAAATAAAAGTCCAAAGGTGTGATATCACACGATCTTGGAGGCCAATCCACCGGTCCGAAACGAGAGATAAATTGCTCACCGAAACGACTACGCAGTAAATCCATTGTTTCACGGGCTGTATGCCATGTAGCGCCGTCTTGTTAGAACCAAATGTCGTGGAGATTACGGGCTTCAATTTCCGGCATCAAAAAGTCGTTTATCATGGCTCAAGTTGGTGAGATCGGCGTCGAATCGATTCTTCCGGGTCTTCGGCAAAACTCATTTGCAGCCGCAACATTCTCTACATTTCGGGCTGTACATGGTCTAATCGGTCGAGTATCATCCAATAATGTTAAATTATTCTCGAGTTTGGCTATGGTTTGCCGAATAGTGCGTTCGGTAGGACGATTATGTACACCATTAATTGGCCTGAGCGCGCTATAAACACTTTTCACAGAGCGTCCATTTTCGTAATATAATTGTACGATTTGTAAACGTTGTTGAGGCGTAAGTCTTTCCATGATGAAGTGTCAATAAAAACTGAATAAAATTGTGTATTTAGTTTGACAGTAGTCACGCGTGACATGTCAATAAAACCCTATTGGAAAAAGTACCTCCAATTTGATCACACTTTATATACAACGCAAGTTACATATGGTTCGTTAGAGCTTAGTTTCCTTATATACTAATGGAAGAATGTTTCACCGCCTGCAAGAACATTTTCACTACTAGAGATCTCAGTAGCCACCTATTGAGAAAAGAACGTACTAAATTCAAATTCGAAATAAGAATCACAAGAATAAAAACTACAAAACGTCACATATTCGATCGATCTGCAACATTTTGTAAATTCAAAAAACGCCAATCAAAATTTTAGAATTAAAAACTCAAATCTCAACAAAATTAATATCAGTTTGACAATTTGATATTGTAGTAAATGCCGAAATACCTTGAAAGGTAAAAATTATTTTTTGTCTACTTTTTAAAACCTGTAAGTATTAATTTAGTTTACTCACCTATGAGTAAAAAAATCATCATCACAATGAAAATGAATTGTAAGTATTAACTACTAATTAATCATAGATCAACAGAAATTTCTATTTTATTTTTTGAAAGATACAAAATTTGTCCCCGTTAATTTATTATTGACAAAGGAGCAGGTCACTAAAAGTAATTATTTCGATAAATCTTCGACATCTTCAGGAAGTTAACTAATTTTTGTATTTTTGTAATAGTATAAATTTTTAATTGGTCATGTGATTTTAATTAAATCAATAATTTACCACAATGAATGGTTATGTGTGAAACTTCAAAGTTGGCTTTTAAATTATACCTGGAGTAACTTTATTTTCCAACTAAAATTGCTAAAGAAGCATGCTATTGAATATTATTTTTAATAGATTATCATGGACTTTACTACTGTTATGAATTATAAATATAGAAAAATACGAACCACTCGGCGACCGTTGGTCGGCTAGCTTCGAAAGCGTTCGGCTTGGTTCGGGCAGCCGAACAAATATAAGCAAACACAAGCGCAAAAATTACTACAGTTGATAGAGGTATTCACAAAGCAATTTTTTGATTTGTACTACCTTATATCAAAAAAATTTCTATAGAAATACCTTATATTGAAAACATTTTTATAAAACACTCACGTTCTTACAGACGATAGTAATTTATCTTATCATTTTAGTTATTTTTAATGCTTTAAATACTTATTTCCTCTATTATTTTTGTATAATTAAATAATTTCTCTACTAATTAATCCTACTTACTAATTTTCCTACAGAAAATATTAAAAGTTGCTACTTTGAAAAAGAACAAGTCGAAATAAAAGTAAGTACATCTTAATACTTCAACAATAAATAGTCACGTAGTTACCTATTTTCCCTACTTTGCTACCTCAAAATAGTAAAATGTACTGTGATTTTTTACATAGATTACTACAAAAAGTTTCTCCATGTAGATTCCAGGACCACATAATAAACCTTCTGTTGTAGTCTCTGAAGAAACAATTTTCTGCAAATCAATTTTTTGAAATTTCTAATTGACCCTAACCCTTAAAGAATGATTCACACTATTATATACAGAGTGGCGACAAGTGGGTTGCAGAATTGGAATTTGGTCCAGTTCCTACATGTTTGTGTCCAAAATATGTAAAATTTTGTTCTTGAAATTTGAGGAATGGTAGAAAAGATAATAACGGACGTGGATAGACTACTTTTGGTTATGAAAATGGAAAAAAAATGTTCGATATATTTTGCTAAAATAGAACTTTTTTTGAATTTCGAAACCAAAAGTAGTGTATTTACTTCCGTTTTTATTTTGTCTACCATTCCCCAAATTTTGGAATAAAAATTTTATGTACTTTGGACACAAAACTGTATGTTTTACCTAAAATTTTACCCAAAAGAATTTAAAAAAAAATTTTAATAACAATTTTACCTAAAATCAATAATATTTGCTAATTTCCTAAGTATCACGTGCCCTTAAGTTATAAAAATTTACGGCTAGACATTTATTTAATTTCACAAATTTGTAACTCGCTATCTCATTTTGAATAGAAATAATATTACACAAACTAAAATGCCGGTAAGGTAGGTATTTAGACAAATGGTCCGGTTGGTCCATAGCCTTAATTGCACTCATATTTTTTTTATTAATTTTGTGATATCCAACCTATCATGACAAGTTCGAGCAGCAGTAATAACAATCCGTTTAGTATACAAACATCCACCGCCAAAATGTTGTTCTTGTCTTTCAGTATCAGAATCAAAAATCACTATTCTTATAGATACAGCGTATTTGATTATTCCTGCCCCAATTTTAGTATGGCCTGCTAATTTACTTTTTAAAAGCGTAGAATTCGCTTCTGCAAAAAAATAAAATTTCTATCATTGTTCAAACAACAAATTATGGTGTTTTGATTAGGATATAATTTTTGAAGAATTATTAACTTCTAAATTACTTTCTAGATTCTCATCAGTTTCATTGCACATGGAAAAAAATGAAATGTCTGCTACTGCTAACTGCAGATAGCTGTCTACTAGTTAATTGTGATTGATAAAAAGTTTGCTGAGAGAGTTAACAGTTTGCTGGGACAGTTAAAAAATGTTAGCTGCAATCGAAGTTGAAAATTTGCATTGGACTCCTTAGCGTATTAAGAGTTGTAGCTAATCATTTGGTTGTTGCTGCTAAAACAGTTTATACTCTCCTAGAAAATCTCAAAATTCGTACTCGTAGCTTTTAAAATTTTGCGCTGATATGTAAGAAGTTAGCAGCGGTTGCTAACGGCTGCTTAGACATCCCGCGTTTTCTGTGCTGCTCATGCGCACAAAGCGCGACTAGTCAGATATTCTACTGTAAATGGTAAGTTGTACACCTGTCGCGTTGTTTTAAATTTAATTTATAAATAATTCGACGATTCGCGTTAATTTATAATGCAAATGACTGATTTGTAACTGATCTCTGAAGATTGTATTGTAGGTTTTATAATAGGTTCTTTATTGTGCTATTTATTATCTTCTTACTGAGGTTATCTTAATTCTAAGTGTTGTATACTTGTACAATTGAGAGGCTGGACTGGCAAGTAAGTCGCTACTGTTCCCGATAATGTTTCTACTTGTAGCTACACTGAGAGACTTTTCGTTAGAGTAAATGATAAAGATGAACGAAAATTTAGTATAATATCGTTTCAAAATGGGGAAAGCCGAGGCTTTATTATACTTATTCATATTATGACATCGAAGTTTGATATAGTCATAACGGTCTTTAATATATGAAGAAGATAAAGTAGTATTTTAAATACTAAATATTATGAATCTCTATTCGAGAAATTGAAAGTACGAGAAAATGATATTATGATTACTAAGTTGTCTAAAAATAATTTGAATAAGATAAATAATGAATATCACATTTTGGAAAGCATGTTTGAGAAATTCATATCATGAATATGAACTTGCCAGAAACCTCACGACGTGCAGCAAAAATCAAAACATTCATTCTCGGTTTTTCATATAATTTGTTTCAGAATGTCGTCCGAGTACTTCCGACGTTATCCGAATAGCTTCGTAGACTCGAATCCAAGTCTGTCCAACCCCCAACTCAGTAGTGGCTTATAAGCGACATTTATTTCGGAATATGGCAAGCAAGAATAGCCGAGAGGCTTTAGGCGTTAGGAATGCGTTTAGTTAATGTAGATATAGGTAGAGTTAGGGGGTTCGAACCCAAAGGCGATTCTGAAATTTAATTTCAAGCGTATGCGAATATAAATAGTGTAACATTGTGTACTTAAATATATGAACATAACTAAGGTATGATAATAATATTTGTGTATGTGTTTCCACTGAAACCTCCCCTCTTCTGAATGCCCAAAGCTCTCCCCTCTATCTTCCTCTTGCTTCGCACGCGTTAGAAAAAGACACCACAATCCATAACCCGGAGACGTCCCTTCTGAAGGTCAAAGTTTTTGGTGGAGTGAGTGATTTTTCATATAGTGCTTTTCAGATTCACATATTCTTTGTTTCGCTTCGAAACTTTGATATAGTAAATTTCAAATTCTCGTAGGTTTTATACCAGTTAGTAAAACATATATTCCATTTATTCAAACGAAAATATTAATTTCGCCGCTTGAAAACCACTATATTAATTTCTGATACGTAAACCCTGTTTGCCTCACTTTGAAACGATATTATACTAAAATATGATTCACTTTTACGATTTATTCTAACGAAAACTCTCTCAGTGTATAAGTTTGGTTATCAAAGCAACTCACGTTTTATTCTTATTCTTAAAAATTATGCTGTGATTAAGGTTAGAACAGAATCAGTTTTTTTTCGTTTTTAATTTTGCAGGTTACGATATGTCGCAAAAAATTAGTTGTTTTGATATAACTTGCCAGCAAACTTTTGTGAGTATAGAAGGGTTACGAGATCATTTTTTTCTTAAGCACCCAGGTGTAACTGTATTTAAATGTAGGGTTGGAAGTTCAAAATCAATGATTTTGAGTGCTACCTCTATTTGCAGCAATTGCTAATAAAATTAACTAGTACTTCAAACGCTGTTAGAACAGGAAGATAACACGACCGATAGGCTACTGCTCACAATCGTTGTTACCAGTGCTAACGTAAATTAGCTGGCATCGCTAAAGTACTGTAGCGAATAGACGTTAGTATTAGCAGCTAAGACATTCGCTGTCCGTATATCAAGTAACTTTCTTAGCTGTGGTAGCGAATATTTAGCTAATGCAGCTAATTATTTTTTTCCGTGCATATCGAAAGATATCATAGGTATTTGTGAAAAATTTCTCACGTCTCAGTTATAAGGTTCACGTTTCATAACCTACTGAATCCATTAAGGGGATGTCGCTCAGATAGCAGATCATTGGATTCTGAGGATTCAAATAATTCTACAGATGCTGAGGATTCCAATGGTTCTACAGATTTTTAACATAATTTCATCTATGATATCGTTGAAGTTATTGATGGTGAACCAGAGGAGGTTGAGCAACTGCGTGTTTTAGCTGTGACGAAGGGAATAAAACAGGACACAGTTGATGGATTGTTAAAGATTCTGCGACGAAAAACCTTCCCTCAGCTACGGAAGCGGGCAAAAAGTTTCCTAGGGACATCCTTAGCTACACTCGAGATTCCCTACAACGAGATTCCCTGTAGCAAGGCCTCCCTTATACGAGCGCGTCACGGTTCCCCACAACGAGCAGACGATCGACCTCTCTTCCCCCACTACTACGGAATGAAACGCGCTCGAATTTGAAACAGTAATCAATGAGTTTGATGACTTTTATTACAAATTAATGAGAAAATAATTGGTCAATTATTGAAAAATTACTTAATTGTGTAATTTTACAGTAATTTAAAATGAAAAATTTAATATTTAATTTTTCCAATCTGGAGTTTTCATTATTTTGGAATAAAGTCGGTTATCGAACATTAAAATTACATAAGTTTTTTTGGAAATTTTGATATTTCATACATTACTGTAGGTAAGTAAAATTCTCCCTTTTTAAGCAATATGCATGCAAATTTTATATAATTACAATTAATCAGTATGTATAATTTTGCGCAGTTTATTATTGTGATCAATACGACATGTGTAATACTATGTTTCGAAACGCATTTTTTATAAATGAAAACCAACAGCAACATTTTAACATTTATATTACTGTTTATTACATTTATTATAAAGACTTTTCTTTTCTTCTGGAAATATTCAAAAATACACCTGATAAGCATAGATATTTTTATTATTATATTTTTAGTATTTTGAGTACATGCCGTCAAATAAGTCAATTCCATGTTGAATAGTCGCAAAAATCTTTTTTATACGCTTTTTTACTATGCACATACAATTATTCACATGGCATCACTGACACACTGACTGCACGCATCATATAATGCGCATAACAGCGCATAGCAACAAGTAGGATATGGAGGGGATCCCTCTCGCGCTCGATGCAGAGAGGCCTCCGATGCTCGAGCCTCTCGTTATAGGGAATCTCGAGTGTACCTATGAAATTAAAGAAATGAACGACTGCGATGGAATGGTTGGAAACTATGTCTACTTTGGGATCAAAAAGGGTCTTCGAGAATGTACTCGTATTGACCCTGATGTACACCGAAAATAAACCATATTTGTACAATTTAATGTAGATGGAATCGCCTTGTCTAGGTCTGGCGATAAGGGTTTCTGGGTAATTTCAGGGAAGGTTCACTATAAACCTGACATTTATAAGTTATTCGCAGTTACAATTTACTGCGGGAATTCAAAACCTGCCAATTAAGACGACTTTTTGCAAGACTTCATTTCTGAAGTTAATCTTTTACAGGCGAATGGCATAACAATAAAATTATGGATCAAAGGTTGAATGTTCGCATCCTTTGTTTTATCTGCGATAATCCAGCGAGAGCTTTTATAAAAGGTACAATGGGCCTCACGGGTTTTTAGTTTTTATGCCTGTAAAAGGTGTGAAATTAGAGGATTAAAAGAAGGTGGAGTGACACAGTATCCTCTTGTAAAATGTCCAGGAAGAACAGATGAGTCCTTTACTGCCGTGCAAATGAAAATGAGCGTATCTGCAGAGGAGCCAAATATTTCTGTGTTTTATTCATAGATAAAATTGTTATGTCCCTATTGGAAAACCCTTTATATATCTCCAGGTTTGCGAATTAGGCCACTTGTCAATCTAGTTCTAATGTTCGTGTTAGATTTCATGCATCTATTTTGCGAAGGCATAATGAAGCGGTTATTACTAAACTGGTTTGTGATTTCTGGACGCGCAAACGTAGGTCAACGTCTGAAAATGGAGGTTTCAAGAAGACTTCTTTTAATTAGAAAATGCATTCCTTGTGAATTTCAAAGGAAAACACGGTCCTTAATACCTTTAAATAAATGAAAAGCAACTGAATTCAAATTCATCCTGTTATATTGTGGTCCAGTAGTGCTGTTAAACATTCTTGATATAAATGGTTTTAAAAATTTTTTACTTTTACACATATCAGCCAGAATATTATACAACGATAATTGAATCAAAAAGTATCAAGAACATGCAAAAATTTATTTACAGAGATTCTTTTTGTCTCTACGTCATTTTTATTCAAAAATGGAAGTTTTAAATGCGCACGAAGCTTTTCATGCAGCTGACGATGTAATAGCTATGGGATGCAACTTCAGTAGGATTTCTGCCTTTCCTTTTGAAAACTTTCTTGGAAAACTAACAAGTCTCATCTTAACTCCAAACCGTCCTCTTTGCCAAATTTGTCGTAGGATACATGAGTTGAGTCAAATAGATTCTCCAAAGCCAAAAATACCATATAAAATTCAAATTTTAAAATTTCAGGAATTAAATATCTTTAAACTGAAATACAATGAATATACCTTAACTACTAAGTCTCCTAATAATTTTGTGATGCTCAAGAACAAATTACTTTTCGAAATTAATATAATAACTCGGACTCCAGAAGGCATCAAAATTCAAAGAAATCCTTGGAGAACTAAACGGTCTTTATTTGTGTATTCTACTGACTCGAAAGATCTATTTATGTGAGAGTTACAAAGTAAGCCTAACAATGAGCTAATGAATTTTAATAACAAATGTATCACATTGAAAATGGTACGATTAGAAATGAATTTGATAGAGAGAGGTGCAATGAGAGTTTATTGGATGCTTCTTCTTCATCACTAATGTAATGTACTGTATAAAATGATGAGAAATGGAAATTGTGTCAAAATATGTCCAAATAAATGATAAAAACTTTATTTAGTTAAAATTTTTTGAAATAAATTGACTTAATCTCAAAGAGCTATTTACAAATTGTACTCTCTAAATCTGAATCAGCAAAATTCAGCTGATTGTCAGCGATAAGTACACCACTGATTAAAATCAGCGTATATGCGCTGATGAATCAGTGAAATTCAACTGATTCTGATCAGTGGTATATTATATTGCTGATTTAGATTTAGAGTCTGTGGAGTCTTTATTTATTAGTATTCATATCCACATGCCGCCATCTGTTATCTTATTAGAATGCAATTATTCAGAAACTTAATTATTCTCAGTGTCTCGTTCATTTACTTGGAAAAGCTTTGAACACCTGATCTCGGTTTTCCGTCATGGCGGCGTTTCACCTGGAGTTTCCGCACGGAAAAAAAATGGATATTCAGGGTGAATATTTAGGTATTCAACTATGTGACAAGCATCCCATATATTCAGTTGCAATATCTAAATATTCAGCTGTAACACCTGAAATACTGAAATAGGTTGATATATAGTAGTTAAGATATTGCAGCTGAATATTTAGATATTGCAACTGAATATATGGGATGCTTGTCACATAGTTGAATACCTATTTTCCTTCGTGCGGCAGTATTGGTAACCTCCAAAAATACACGGAGAAAAATATAGAACTGACAAACTTTGTTTTGCCGTCTCAACAAAATTTTAGTTCTCCTTACAAAAAGTTTTGTTAAGCAAAAAGCAATAACAAGGTCTTTTGTTGGTTCAACAAATAGGTTTGTTGGGAAAACTGATAATTTGTTGGGAAAGCAAAACAGTTTTGTTGGTTCTATATCAACAATCTGGTTGGTTAATACAATTTTTTTTTCTCCGTGTAGTGATATAGTGATAATAAGAATATGTTGGACAATCAAATGTGAAGCTTAAATTTAGATTCTCTTTCAGTAATAAATTCATTATAAAAATACAAAGTTAACAACCTTTCATAATATGAATTTCGAAATAAAGCAGTGGAATCAAAATATCATAATTGGTAAGTACATTAGTTTACACTTTTTTGTTATCCATAGTTACGAACCCTGCAATCGAGTCAATAACGATCTTTTCGTTTGGTTTTTCGGAGCACAATTTTTGTGGTCTCTGTATAATTATTAAAATAATTTTTAATAAGAAATTCAACCATCAATTTCTAATATCACAAAGAAGAGCATATATTTGTGAGTAAAAAGCATTATTTTTTCTGCGTGTGCTCAATGTATGTAATCATTCAACTTTTCTCCAAAAATAACCTTTTAACATTATTTGTAAATGGATGATAATTTTTTTTTTAATGAAAATATGTCGGATATAGTTTTAACCACGAAACCGTATTCGAGCTCTGCCAGAAAGATAGGCAAAAGTTGTAGCTAACGATGGGCAATACTTTCAATGATTCATTTGTAACCATTTTTTTACAATAAAGTTGCATTTTCATAAAAAAAACAGCTGGAACTTAGTTGTGCACCTAATGTCTTTTCCGGAAAATAATGCAAGGTGCTTTTCAGATATGCCAATATGTTCATTCTACGTCACATTCCTTTTAATGTTTACACTGTAATATGATTTAAGCTGTTTGTCTTTTAATTTATCTATAACTTTCTACCAATAAAAGCTTTTTAAAATTGTCACTACTTTTGTGTGTCAATTAATTTAATATCTCATCATGCAATGCATATATTATATATGTGTAAAAAATAAAATGTAAATAATATTCTGAATAGAATCTAAATTTTACCATAAAACTCGATTAATATAACACCAGATTCTAAATGTAGAATCTAGACTATAAATATAACTCAAATATTTGAAGAATTTGAAAATATTTCTATGGAAAAAAGACGCTTTCGACTGCGCTGGGATCAATCGAAAGACCTGGGCTCGAATTCCAGCGCAGTGGAAAGCGTCTTTTTTCCATAGAAAGATTTTCAAATTCTTTAAATATTTTAATTCATTTGCATTTATTTGCGATATAAGAGTTTGAAATTGTCTACGAGGACACCTGTCGACAATGTATTCTATTTGATACGCGACTAGTGATCCTCCGATAATGTAGGCAGTGACAAAAATTTCAAACTCGACTAATTAATATGAATATCACACCAAAATTAACACCTAGTTTTTTTCTGTGTACATTTATAATTTAAATGAAAACGAGATATTTGTTACTTGAAATTTTGATCTTATGACATAAAAATGGCACTTTTGATGAGTGAAATCTTTTTTCAGAACATTTATCATATTATTATCAAAAAAATATTTGATTGAATGGAAGAAAATAATTTGTTTGAAAGGCTTTTTATTATGCGAACAAAAGATTTATTTGAATTCAATAAAATTTGTTTAATTCAAAAAATATCTTTAGGCCAAATAAATATTTGTTTGAATAAATTAAATATTTCTTCAAAAATAACAAATTAAAAATTAAAATAACAAAACAGACCACAAGCCTTTATTAAACATATTTAATAAAAAACCACTCCTCAAAGCTCCGAAAAAATTACAATTAATGCTCATGATTTTACAGAGATACTACTTAGAAGCAGAATTCGTAAAAGGAAAAGACAACGTGGTGGTCAACACACTTTCTAGAGTACCCTTAGAAACAGATTCCAAGACAGAAGAAACATCAAAACAAGGAGACATTTTCGAAATACAAATTCGCAAAGAAATCGAAGAGGTGGAGATAGAAAAACCTCTGAAAATCTCCGAAGAAAGACTCCAGGAGATCCGAACTGTGACAGAAACGGATCAGACGCTACACACAATAAAGAAATACATCACCGAAGCTTGGCCCCAATACATCGCAGACGTCGACGAAATCTGCAAGATCTTCCACAAGAACAAACACGAGCTAGCAACACAGAGAGGAATAGTATTCAAGAGAGAAAAGGTAGACGTGGCACACACGGGAACAGAATCCACTCTCAAATTAGCTAGAGAAACCATTTTTTTGGCCAGGTATGACAACATAAATCACGCAATACATACAAAGATGCGAAACTTGTATGAAATTCGCCGCGTCGCAACAACAACCACCAATGCAGTCACACGAAATACCTCAATATCCTTTTCAACATGCCTTTTCAGCCGACACGAGATCCCCATGAGAGTCAACGGGACAAACTTCGAAAACAAGGTTATACACGATTTAAGCCGCACATGGGGATTTGAATTCGTCACATCGGCCCCAAAACATTCCCGAGGAAACAGCAAAGCAGTCAGCCGTAAAAATCGCAGACTTGTCAGGAAAGCGGAAGAAAACAATGAAGGCGTCTGGTATTCGCTCCTCCATTGAAGGAATACTCCCAACAAAATAGGTTCTAGTTCGAATCAAAGGATCTTGTCAAGGAGAACCAGAACGGGAGCCCCAACAACAATCGAACACCTGCAGCCACAAATCATCGGAAAAATCCCAGAGAAAATCGCTAGAGAAAGAAAAAAAAAGTAGTCTATTACGATAGCACCAAAGAATTACCACAATTAGATATCGGACAAAGTGTCGCTGTGCAGCTCAACTCGGAAAAAAATCACTTGTGGAAAAGTGGAAAAATCCGAGACAAACTCAATGATCGTGATTATTTGATTAACGTGGACGATAGACTATACAGACGCAACCTTGTTCACATCAAACAATTCCTAAGCAATCAAAATAATCCCACAAAAGAGATACGAATTGAGGATACGAAAGATAAGGAGTACGACGATGAGCAGAGGAAAGAAAAAAGGGACGGCGGACGGGGATCACAAGTAAACGAACAATATGCACCAATTGTGGAAGAGAAGAAAGAAACGAACCTTGAAAGACCCCGAAAAAAACCACAAGAGAGAGGAGATCAAGAAACAGTGTCGGAGAAAAAAGCGGAAGAAATAATGAGGAGTTTCGAAAGAGACGAAAGCGAAAGATTCTAATACCAAAAAAATACGACGAGTTCCTAATGTATAATTAAGTTTGTGAAGAGAGTAAAACTATACAAAAAACTCCCATTTTTAATTACAAAAAATAAAATAAAAAAAAAGAAGAGAAAATGTTATATTTGTAACAAGAATGGGGACATAGGTGTGGGGATGTGAAGAGATGGCGGTAAATTGAAGTTGTTTTAAAAAAGACCTCGTGCATTAAATAAAGTATTATTATAGTATTACACTCGAGATTCCCTATAACGAGATTCCCTGTAACGAGGCCTCCCTTTTACGAGCGCGTCACGGATCCCCATAACGAGCAGACGATCGACCCCTCTTCCCCACTACTACGGAATGAAGCGCGCTCGAATTTGAAACAGTAATCAATGAGTTTGATAGCTTTTATCACGAATTAATGTGAAAATAATTGGTCAATTATTGAAAGATTACTTAATTGTGTAATTTTACAGTGTTTGAAATGAAAAATTTAATATTTGTGACGCGATCCAAGAAAAGGGACCTTCGAGGCAAAAGTGAAATTTTACACGATGAGCGATTGAAGAAATCTGGAGCTCGAGGCGGCAGAGCGGAGGAGAATTCTAAGTGGGGGATTCTGACCCCCACCTCTTACAGTTCCCCTGTGTTTCCCCACTCTCTTCTTTTGTCATAACCTAGTCACAACGAAGCACATTGAAACAAGTACGTTGATTCTGCGGAGCATAGAGCTCCACGCGACAAGTAGTGGGGGAAGTGGTTGGAGAAGAAAAAGAGTAGACGCGTCGAGCTGCCGATCCGCACGTGTTTGCAGACTCTTTTTCAATAATTTATATCTTTTAAAATAATGCAAATACAAAATTTCTGATTGTACCCCTAGGAAGATCAGTTCAAGAACTTACAGAATCAACCATAATCCTATAATCGATTTTTTGCCTCGAAGGTCCCTTTTCTCGGATCGCGTCACATTTAATTTTTCCAATCTGGAGTTTTCAATATTTTGGAGTAAAGTCGGTTATCGAACATTAAAATTGCATAAGTTTTTTTTGAAAATTTTGATATTTCACACATTACTGTAGATAATAAAATTCTCCCTTTTTAAATAATATGTAAGAAAATTTTATATAATTACAATTAATCAGTATGTATAATTTTGCGCGGTTTATTATTGTGATCAATACTACATTTTTTATAAATGAAAACCAACAGCAACATTTTAACATTTATATTACTGTTTATTACATTTATCATGAAGACTTTTCTTTTTTTCTGGAAATATTCAAAAATACACCTGATAAGCATAGATATTTTTATTATTGTATTTTTAGTATTTTGAGTACATACCGTCAAATAAGTCAATTCCATGTTGAGTACTCGCAAAAATCTTTTTTATACGCTTTTTTACTATGCACATACAATTATTCACATGGCATCACTGACAGACTGACTGCACGCATCATATAATGCGCATAACAGCATATAGCAACAAGTAGGATATGTAGGGGATCCCTCTCGCGCTCGATGCAGATGCGGTCTCCGATGCTCGAGCTTCTCGTTATAGGGAATCTCGAGTGTATTATTATTATTTCAAGGTGATAAAATTAAATAAATTATTTCTTAATTTTTTCCTGTTATAGAATTTGAAACAAGTAAATATTATTTTAAATCAAATGAATAATTTTGATAAAATATTTTTTTTCATCTAAAAAAGGTTAAAATGGTGATTTCTTAAAATCAAATAAATGTATATTCGTTCTAAAGTTATTTTTACTTCGAATTTAAGGAATGAAGTTTAAAAAACGATTTCTTAAATTTAAATTAAACTTTTTTTTGGGTGTGTTCATACTCAGAAAATGTTTTTGTTGAATCTAATAAATACTTGAAATTTGTTAAAAGTGACTTTAATATTTGGTTTAAACAATCAAATTTTAATAACCGAGGAATTTTGTTCAGTCGATGAACTAATTTTCTTGGATCAGCCAAATATTTATTTTTCCGTACAACAACAAAATTATATGGTTTAAGCAACAAAAATTTTGTTGATTCAACCAAATCTTTTTCTGAGTGCAATTCAAAAAGAAGTATATGATTTGTAAAATTCAAAGGTATTTACTAAAATACTGACGTTCCCGGGCATAGTTCTAGAAAAGTATCTAAACTATTTAATTATTACGAGAAGTTTATTTTATTTTTTTAATCTGACCACATGTCCATATATATATAGGGTGGCCACGTGTGGATTGCAAAATAGGCCTCTGCTAACAAGGAGAATAGTTACATCGTCCAATCCCTAAATCATATTCAGTTAGAATTAAACAATGATAGATTATTAGTCAGAAATTACTGATTGTAAACCAAAACGTCAATCACTGATTGGAATTATTAAAAATTCTAACTGATTAAGATTTAGGGAATAGAATACAAAATTAGAAAGCGCTTATCAAGCTCGTTTTTGTAAAAATTTAGCAAAACAAATTTGTTTCCATAATATAAAACTGAAAAATTTTCTGAAAATATAATAATGCAATAAATTATATTTACCAATGGCTTCGAAGGTGATTAAGATAAAAAATAAAGCCGTTAAAAAGTTCATCATTTTAACACCCTATCTGCCTGGACAGTTTACGCAATTGTCTAATCAACTTTTTCGGAAAATAAAATGTAAATTACTTTATAGATGCCTTTTTCATTCACTAAATATATCTCAAGATTCTGACTCTGTGACGCGGTTTTAAATCATTCTTCTTATCATTCTAAACGCTTTGTAAACGGTAGAAGTTATAAAAATTTTATATGTACATAAAGTATATAATCCACGTGTTCTTAACGTTGAGATAATCTCTACAAAATTATCATTAGAAAAAATATTTCATGATTTCTTTTTCAGGAAATTTGCTCAAGAAATGAAAATAGTTGTCCCGAACCACATTGCACGAATTTTTATAATAATTTGATTTACTGAAACATTTACTGAAACTCCTTTTTGATTTTATTGCATAACAATGATATTGTCAGATATCTAAAATCTATATTCACTTTTAAAAAAATCTTTGATTTGTTACATATTAGATAAGATTATTCATAAATAATACACTGGTGTATTATATTTATTATAATAAGGTATTAAAATCCCAGCGCAGTCGGAAGCGTCTTTTTTTCCAGAGAAAGATTTCAAATTCATTAAAATTTGAATTCATTTGCATTATTTGCGATATAAGAGTTTGAAATTGTTTACGAGGACAACTGTCGGCAACGTATCCTATGTGATTCGCGACTACTGTCTACTACTGTTTTTGCAGTGGCAAAAATTTCAAACTCAACTACTTAATTAAATTATTATGAATCTAGAGTTTAAATAATTAAGTACATTATTTTCATAACATAACTTTTTGATTTAAATGACAAGATATTTGTTACTTAGAATTTCGATCATCTGTAAATGAAAATGTAAATACTGACGTTTTTATTAATTTCGTGTATACAGTATATATTTATATATATATATATGAAATTTATTATACATCTCTCAAAGTATTGACAAAACAAGATAGTTTCCTAAATTACGGAACAGAGTTTTGTAAACTTACAGAATTTTTCACAACAAAATGCAAAACATTTAAGAAAATTGATTGAAAATTCCTCATTTTATTCTCAAAAGTTCTGTACATTTTTCAGAACTCTGTTCCGTAAATCAATTTAAATACAAGTTAATAAAATAAATAAAATTTAAGATGCATGCATATTAATTTTTTGTAATTTTAATTTACTTGCATATTAATGTGTATTAGAATTTAATAACGCTTTTAACAGTGTAGGTCAAGCTTACTAATTTTATAAATACTTGGATATTATGAATAGAAGTAATTAAGAATTTGTATTGATTGAAAAAAAATAGCTTTTACTATACAGGGTGCCTAAAAAGTCCCAGGACGGTTGAATATTTCCTCAGGTAAAATATTTTTCAAAAAAGTGAAGGTCATTCCTGAAGTAAATTAATAAACGATAGAGCGGAAAATTCTGCGTTCAGATACGTACCCAAGTCATAGGTCAATTGTAACGTTCAAGATCAATTAGAGGTTTTTGAAATTAACAAAGTTTTCCAAGAGGTCAGTGCAATTCCTGAAGTAAATTTCAACGAGAAATTCATTGGTGAGCTCTGTATTGATCTTGGTTACAGCGTTTTGAATATCGTAAAATCATATGTATAGGAAATTTTTCATTGAAAGTTCCAGGAGTTCTGGTGAGAGTTCTGTTCCTCCCCAAAGAGTTATATCGAAAGGTCCTATACCGTTTTTCGATACCTAAGTCAATACCTAAGGCGATACCATAAGTCCTATACCGTTTTTCTATCTCCATACGAATATTACGAATCGAAACTAAATTTACGTATTACGAGTACATACTTACTATCTTTCGCTAAAAGATTATTATGGCGCGAGCTAAACTTTCGGAACGAGAGAGGGTATCTGTATTAATGATGCGTGGTTGGGGAGATCGAGTTCGATCTTATGATCAAGTTCGTTTGCTTTTTAATCGCACTTTTCGTAATGGAGAAGGGTTAAATCCTGTCTCAAAATCAACAATTGAAAAAACTGTAAGGCGCTTTATGAATCATGGATCTATCAAGGACCTTCAGAGAACTGGTCGCCCAAAATCTGCAGGATCTGAGGAGATGCAGATGGACATAGCCCAAGCATTTGTTGAAAACCCACACCTTAGTTTACGTCGAGCTAGTGATGAGCGTGACGTTGCTCCTGAGACAGTGCGAAATATTTTAAAAAGCATTAATTTCCATCCTTACAAAGTTCACCTGGTACAAGATGGACAGAATTGATAGAGGTCCTCTTTTCTTGTACAATACAGTATTTTCAGATGAAGCTACTTTCACTTTAAAAGGTGAACTTAATAGGCAAAATTGTAGATATTGGTCCGACACAAATCCTGATTGGATGTTGGAGAGTCACACACAATATCCACAAAAAATTATTGTTTGGGCCGGTATCTTGAATGATACATTGATAGGCCCTTTCTTCATCGATGGTAATCTCAATGCCGGTGCATATGAAGAGCTTCTCAGAAACCAAATTGTACCAAGAAAAAAGGAGATTACAGGCGATAATTTTAAAAATATTTGGTTCCAGCAGGACGGAGCACCGGCTCATTACGGTAGCGAGGTTCGAGCATATTTGGATACTCAGTTGCCGCATAGGTGATTTGGAAGAAGGGATGAAATCGAGTGGCCTGCTAGATCTACTGATCTGACGCCTCCCGACTATTTTCTTTGAGGTTATTTAAAGAGCAAAGTATACTCAACGCAACCTCAAAGCTTAGACGAATTGCAGAATCGGATTCTGCAAGAGGCTACTTTGATTGATAGGGAGATGATTCGTAATGCTGTAACTCATTTTTACAATCGCATAGCTTTTTGTCAAGAAGCTCAAGTTTTTCAGTTCGAACATCTTCACTGAAGCGTGAGAGGCAAGGAGACTCACGCTAATCAAGCACCCCAAAGGGAACAGAATTTACTACATCCACGTCGTTGTTCCTGGGTAATACTAAACGTAAACGTAAACTGCTTGAAAAAAACCTTGAAAAAACCTTGAAGATCATCACCAAGATCAATTAAGAGCTCACCAATAAATTTCTCGTTGAAATTTACTTCAGGAATTACACTGACCTCTTGGAAAACTTTGTTAATTTCAAATAACCTTTAACTGACCTGGAACGTTACAATTGACCTATGACTTGGGTACGTACTTGAACGTAGTATTTTTCGCTCTATCGATTGCAGATGTAAAAAAAGGGGGTTTCCATTTAAAAAAACAAAGTTGACCTTGAAAAAGCCATGAAGATCAACTTCAAGGTCAAAATGAAGGTCACCATTGAATTCCCCGTTGAAAAATACTTCAGGAATTGCACTGACCTCTTGGAAAATTTTGTTAATTTCAAATAACCTTTAACTGACCTGGAACGTTACAATTGACCTATGACTTGGGTACGTACTTGAACGTAGTATTTTTCGCTCTATCGATTGCAGATGTAAAAAAAGGGGGTTTCCATTTAAAAAAACAAAGTTGACCTTGAAAAAGCCATGAAGATCAACTTCAAGGTCAAAATGAAGGTCACCATTGAATTCCCCGTTGAAAAATACTTCAGGAATTGCACTGACCTCTTGGAAAATTTTGTTAATTTCAAATAACCTTTAACTGACCTGGAACGTTACAATTGACCTATGACTTGGGTTCGTACTTGAACGTAGTATTTTTCGCTCTGTTGATTTCAGATGTAAAAAAAGGGGGTTTCCATTAAAAAAAAACAAAGTTGACTTTGAAAAAGCCATGAAGGTCAACTTCAAGGTCAAAATGAAGGCCACCATTGAATTCCTCGTTGAAATTTACTTTAGGAATGACCTTCACTTTTTTGAAAAATATTTTACCTGAGGAAATATTTAACCGTCCCGGGACTTTTTAGACACCCTGTATATAATTTTGGTATATTATAATTATACTGTTAGAAATTTCTGCATTAAACTTCCATTACATATGTAATGCACGGAAAAAAATTAATAGTTGAGGAAACAATATTTATCCCTGATTTCACCGTTATTATCTTTAAAAACGAACAAAGGATATTGAGAATATAGTGAAAGTGCTCTCTAAATTTGAATCAGTCAAAATCTACTGATTCTCAGTGAAATTTGACTGATTCAAATAGCTAAGAAGAGGTTACTGTAAATCTGTCGAATTTCACTGATTATTTCAGTGAAAATTGACTGATTTGACAGTGAAAAATCTTTTTTCACTGATGAATCAGTGAAAAGGCAAATCACTGATTCAATCAGTGAAAATTTGACTGATTCAGATTTAGAGAGTGGTGCTGTTTTAGTATTACTTGTTCTGACTATTATTATTGACCGAGCACATTTCAAAGTATTAAAATCAGAGATATAATATAATTGAAATAAAGATGTGAAAATCTAGAATTTAACTATGTGGGTTTTATAATTGTAATGACATGGTAGAAATAAAGTTGAGGAACATGAATAAGGAAATATGGAAACATACATATAGGTTATGTATCATTAAAAATAATTCTTTATTGTAAATCTTTCAATGTTAATTAATTGTATCGTATAGATATTGTATAGGAAGAAATAAACTACTGTGATCAGCAATTAGAAAAAAATTTAAATAAGAGAGAGATAATTATGGGAAGTGAAATTCGTTATTGTGAGGTTTTCGTTGTAACTAGGCTGGTTAACGATTTTTTTTAGATCAGAAATACAGTTATATTTATCTTGAAATTATTTTTATCGTGTTCCATGGAAGAGATAGTATTATCTTGAAGGAATATAAATTTTCAAATAAAGTTAGGTGGCCTTTCTGTTTAGTATAATCTTGAAAATAAATAAATTATTATTCAAATTATTAAAATTCTGGATGAATGTCGTTATTTCTTTTGGATAATATTATAAACTTCAAATTAATTTTTATGGCCACAAGAACCTAGAAAATAATATAATAAATATCTTCAGTTGAAACATTTTAAAATAAAAAGGTTAGATTGTAGTCAGGATACAAGTCACTTTCATTTCGTCCGACATTTTCAATTTGGGATGTTGCCTATTTCAGTAGGCATTTCGAGTTTAGACAATACTTGATCCAACGATATCAATATCCTAAAGCTGGACATACACGTAGCTAGTTTAAATAGATGGTTGGCTGCATTATGAATTCATTGCACTATTTTAAGTAAATTCTATGTGCTATTCAATGATATTATGAATTTAAATAATTTAAGCGAATAATCATTTGTCTCAATTAGTAACATACAAAATAAAGCAAATTGCAGTATTACAACAGGCTTAACGCAAAGGGAATTTGCAGTCGTTTTAGAAAATATGATACGTATATCAAATATTTTACTTCTTTGACTAATTTGTCTCTCATGTATTTTATTGAAATAGTTATTAGTTTTTTTCCCTGTGGAAGTTTTTTTCAGTAACGTATATTAAATTTAAAATACTTTCATCTTAAAAACTACATATGAATGTATATTAATTTTTCATAATATACAATAGTGTTAATTTTAATTTACCACTTGTATATTAAAGTTTATTAAAATTAATAATATTTTTAACAGCGTAACACACCAGTATATTTTTTCACAAATAATAATATACAGAAATATTAAATTTCATATGCACGGAGAAAATATGTACGTTGAAATTTCATGCATCATATAAAGGGTGATCAATTTAGAGGTATAGGATTTTAAATTGAAATAAAACAACGAAAATTCAAATTGATAGGGCAATATTTTTTATTTTTGTGTAGAACCATTCACGACATTTACTTTTTAAAGATAACCCCTTTCAAATGTTGGCCGCAACTGCGCTTTAATTCGTCCATCCGTAAACACCAATTTTGAATGACTCGTTCGAGGACTTTGGTCGGTATCTCGCTAATAACTTTAGTAATTTCGCTTACAGCCGAAATATTCTCTACAGTTCGGGCTGTACGTGGTCTAATCGGTCAAGTATCATCCAATAATGTTAAATTATTCTCGAGTTTGCCGATGGTATGCCGAACAGTGCGTTCGGTAGGACGATTACACAGAGAGAAATAAGTCGTGGTTACATTAACCAGAAAACTCTGGTTGAATTGAATATGGTCACCAGTACTACAAAGCATAGTCTCGGTGACAAACGATCCCGTAACAATAACCTGAAAACTGGTTGCAATAAACAGATTCAATACGATTTCCTATTTCTGATTACAGTAACCACACGTCGCAGTTAAAAATGTCTTTAAGCACAATTTCAAGTTATATCTGTTAAAGATTTCTGGTTACAGGAACCTGAAAATCGTAGTGGCTTCGAGGCAGTAAGCTGTAAGGTTAGATTTATCTCGATTTATCACGTGCTAGTCTGCAGCTAACTTCATATTAAGTTCAGTTGTCAATGGTTATTTTGTATCAATGTAAAATCATACTGCTTATTTCACTACATTTTCTACAACGGGAGAGAATAATTCTGGCACAAAAAAATACTATGCAGCATGTATCATCACCTTTTCAAGAATTTTTTCAATTTCTTCCTTCATCTCTAAATCTACGTTGTATTATGTTGGCACCACAATTATTCTTTTCCGTTGTAAAACATATAGTGAAATAAGCATTATGAGTTTCTTGAATAAAAAAAGAAGTATTTAAAACTACATTTATTCTATAAAAACTATTATACAAAATTTAATGAAATATTTATTTATTTAATAATCTATAACACACACGAACAAGCTAATTTAAGGTTATTGAAACCAGAAAATATGGTTTTCGTAAATAGAAAATGTGGTTATTGGAACCAGAAAAAAAAGAATCATTTAACACTTTGACTAACTCAAAGGTCACTGTGATTAATAATTCTGGTTCCTGTAACCAGAAAAATTGTACACCAGTACAACTCTTCCAAACTCAGTTCTGACCTGAAAATGTGGTCAAAGACAAATTTAACAGTATTCATCAGGTTACTGTAACCAGGAATTTCTCTCTGTGTATGTACACCATAAATTGGCCTGAGCGCGCAATAAACACTTTTCACAGAGCGTCCATTTTCGTAATATAATTGTACGATTTGTAAACGTTGTAAACGTACCTCCAATTTGATCACACTTTATTTACGTGACTTCTGGATATCTTTAATTTAATAAAACTTTTTGACTCCAAGGAATTTTCTTTAATGCGAACGGATCTTTCACATTATACGTAACTAACGAAATAGACAACAGTTAACTGGTTAATGAAATTATTCAAATATTATTCAAATTATTTATATAAGTATTGAAAATCGGAAATTCTATTTTTCAATTTATTTATATAAGTACTGAAAATCGGAAATTCTATTTTTCAAATAGAATATGTGAAATACGGAACAAATGTAAGAATACTAAAATGTTCTATCCAATAAGGTTTAAAAATGTTACCTGACACACTTTCTGATACAATGTATATTTTTCGTTTCAAATAAAAAAATACGATTAAAATTCAAAAATTCAATTTTTTAAACAAAATATTTGGGATACAAAAAAAACGTTCAGATGGAACAATATTTGCCTAAATGAAGTCTACAAATTCTTATCAGGACATTTTTGGACAGGATGTATATTTCATGTTTTGATTTTTAAAAAGACTATTGGAAACAAAAATTTCCATTTTTTAACCAAAATATGTGAGATACGATTGTTTTTCCTTTTTCAAGCATTTGGAAGAATGTAATTTATTAGAAAGTTAGAGAAATTTATACAGAAAATCGAGTGTGAGTTTCATGATGAGAATATGTTCTATAAGGCCAATAGAGCCTTAAGGGCATGTGGTACTTGAGAAAAGTAGCAATTTCTTGTGAACAATTTGGTCGAGTTTCTACATGATTGTGTCAAAAATACTACTTTTGATTTTGATAATAAGAAAATTTTCTCCGTGTATTCATTTGTAAAAATGTAATCAAAAGTTGAGTAAAGCTGGGACATAGTCGCTTTTGGTGAAAGTTTAAATTTTTTTTGCGTATTTATTCAATAACGAATTATAAAGTTTAATTGAACAGTTAAGTTAACTCTGAAACAGTTGATTAAACTTTATAATTCGTTATTGAATGAATACGCAAAAAAATTTTTAACTTTCAACAAAAGCCACTATGTCCCAGCTTTACTCAACTTTTGATTAAATTTCCACAAATTACCACTCATGTGTATTGTTTTGTTTATATCAGTATTTCGTTCGCGTCACACGCAACCGGCACATCATCCTATCTTTCCTCTTCATAAAATATGTTATGAGAGTTAAACTAGGGCGTAAGGTGGCGCTAGTATTAATTATGTTCTGCTAGACCACATAATGCACAGAAAAAATACGAAAAAGTGGCAAATTAATTTCTAAACAAACCATGTTGCAGAGTAAACATTATTTTAAACTAGTAGTTAAACTGTTTTCATATTATTGTGTTATTTTCCATGTGTTACGTGCTTTGACAGTGCAAAGTTACTACTAGCGACACCTGAACTCTGGTGACATATTTCAATTCCTCGATACACAGGTCTGTAACGCGGCTCTTTTGTTTGATTCGATGTAACAAACTTTGCCGAGAAACCACATGTCTTCATTTTCGCCGTTCACCGAAATTTAATTTAATCGAATTCGCGACTTCATATTTATTGATGTCTGACTTAAAAATGCAGCAACTCTTGGAGGAATGGGGCTTACCAGGCCTGATAAATACCTTCAAAGGTAAATCTAACCCTAATCTAACCCTAATAGTGCATTTAATCAAAAATATTCATTTATCATTTTTCACTTTTATTTTGGGATTAAAATCAATATGGCAGAGTCTTGCAAAGTGATTGTTAAAAATCTTACCAGAAAGTGTTCAGAAAATTCTAACAATGTAAATAATGATACGTGTAGTTGACTTTTTTTTTACTTTTATGATTTGTAGATTCGAATAACCTCGGAAATTCATATTTCTCTTTCCGTGCATAGAAATATGTTTTATTTGTGTAAAAAATATTGCTAATTTAACAAAATTATGAATTTCCTTCAAAAAAACGATTTTTTCTACGAAAAAAAGTATGCTCTCCTAACAAAATAATTTTGCTCTTTCAAAAAAATAATTTTTTTCTTGGAACAAAATAATTTTGTTGAATCAACAATAAGTTTTGTCATACTAACAAAACACTTTTGTTATCACTTCAAATTTATTTGGTTGAGTGAAACTAAAAATTCAAAAAAAGATTTTGTTGGTTCAACAAAACATTTTGTCAGCTGCATATCAAACAAATTATTTTGTTGCGACAACCAAATTTTTGTTGGCACTACCAAACTGTTTTCTCAGTGTATCTACGTCCGTTATTATCTTATCTACCATGTTTTAAATTTTGTTTATCTTCTAAATATCACGTGTGCTTAAGTAAATTGAATTTCCTTCTTCTGTTACCAGGCCAGATGATGACCTCCTTCCCCCAGGTTTAGTTACCCATATATGTAGAGGTTGATGACCTCCCCCTCCTAGGTTTAGCTGTCTATATATGTAGAGGTTCAGGCAGGCCTCGTCAGTTCTTCTCTAACATCTCTCAAGAATAAAAACATACAAAGTGACATCAGTTTGATGTCACTACCTTTAAAAATTAGAAAGTTTAGTTTTCACTATAACACTTCATTTGAGTTAAAAAAAAAAAAAAATTAGTAACTTCAAGAAAATGTAATTCACATTTACAATATTATAAAATTGACTTGAGTCTCAGTATATAGTACAGGAAAGTTAGCCAAATTTTCATCGAATTCCTGCAAAAATTTAAACACCTGCCAAAATGAGTAGAAACGTTCACGCGGGCGATAGAAAAAATGCTAACCAAAATTGGACAACAATTTCCTTATGCTTCAATTGGAGGGGGTGGGGGGTAAAAATCGTGTTTTTTAAATTTAGGCTTGGATTGACGAGAACGAGTGCTTCGGAGACAAGAAACTTTCTTACAAAAGTTGTAGAGCAGGGAATTTCCTCAAAGATGGTGCAAGCGGCATTCCGATAACTTAATTCGTTCATTAGTTATTCAATTTTTAACTAAGAAATCGTGAAAAAATTTAATTAACTATAAATTGATCAAAAATGCGAACAGAGATTTCTCGTGCATGAAAAAACATAGCCTTTCATTGTGGCTACAATTGCTAAAAAATCCAATTCTCTAAGTAACATTGTTTACGAGTCATAAAATTTGCAATTAACAAATAGCCTTTTTTTAAAATAGCCGCAACTTTAAAAATCAAACTCGGAAAAATTCTTTCTCGTACTGGATCTTTTCTGCAGGGCCCGTTTTAACATGTACAATTGATAATTTCAATTGTTTATGAAAATTTATTGTTTCATTGCATTTCACAACTAAGGATGGAAATTTAATCGCTTGCAACTCAACAACAAAACCTTGCATCCGTCTACTTTTTGTTGAAATGGAAAGCTGTAATTTCTAAGAAAATTTTAAGATTCGTTCCATTTGTTTATAACTAAAAGAACCAACCCTCACCGCGAGCGCGCTCATTTTTGCGCCGTGGCGCAGGGGAGAGGATACACGGAGAAACTTTTTATATCAATTTTTACTATAGTATTTTTCAATTTAGGGAAAAACGTATCACTTTGAGAATTTTTGTTAGTAACAACACTAAAATTTATAATAATGATATGAAACTCCAGCATATTTCATAGCAAATTTTACTATAGTTTATACTTCACTGAAAAAAAAATTCGACGATACAGACATAATTGTGGTTCCTTGACCTATATTATATTGGAGATTTACCGAAAACCAAGGTTTGCTTGTATTAGTTCAGCCTGTATGTGTATTCCAACCATATGAATTACTATTGCAGCAATATTTTTGATTAACTGTCAAATATTTTTTGTTGAATTACTTAAAAACATTCAGCTATATTCATATGGCTGATAAATCCCAAGCATTTCTTTCAGTGTAAAGTTTCATATCATTATTATAAAGTTTAGTATTTATATTAACAAAAATTCTGAAAGTGATACGTTTTTCCCTAAATTGAAAAATACTATAGTAAAAATTGATATAAAAAGTTTCTCCGTGTACAGATTTGCCGATTCTCCGCGGCTCTCGCGTCTCGACGAAAAAGCGCGCATCGCAAAAAAACTTCCATATCTCCGAAATTAGAATTCCGATTTGACATTTTTTTTTAAATTTATTAGTAGAGCATCTAGAAATAAAAATATCACAGCTTTCCATTGCAGCAAAAAATTGATGGATGCGACATATTGTTGTTGAGCTGTAAGCGATTAAATTTCGATCCTTAGTTGTAAAAAGCAATGAAACAATAAATTTTCATCAACAATTGAAATTATCAATTGTACATGTTACCAGGGGTGTTAGTTGAAATTTGCCGGTTTTACTCATAGATGTCGCTAGAGATATGTATACATTTCTATGATTTGGCATCTATGTCATATTTTTCTATGGACAATAACCTTAAAAAATAAACAATTACATTCTGCCAAAATAATAGCATCACAGTTGTTTACCTCAGTGAATATGTCGAGTTTCGTTCCAAGTAAATCGCATTTGCGGCATTCGTTGCTTTTCTTATTTGATCAAAAGAAAAAAGCAGTTGAAGCACATCGATTGCTGGTAGAAACTTATGGTGAACATGCTCCAGTGATTAGAATATGTGAGACATGGTTTCGTCAATTTAAAAGTGGAGATTTCGATTTAACAGACAATGAACATCCTGGTGCAGCGAAAAAGTTCGAAGACGAGGAATTGCAGGCGTTATTGGATGAAGACCCAACCCAATCGCAACAACAATTGGCACAAACACTAAATGTGACCCGAGGAGCAATTTGCCAACGTTTAAAAGCCATGGGAAAAATCCAAAAGTGTGGAAAATGGGTACCACACCAACTGAACGATAGACAAATGGAAAATCGAAAAACCATTTGTGAAATGCTGCTTCAACGGTTCGAAAGGAAATCTTTTCTGCATCGAATTGTCACGAGGGCCGAAAAATGGATTTATTTCGAGAACCCGAAGCGAAAAAAATCATGGCTTTCACCTGGTGAGGTCGGCCCATCGACTCCAAGGCCAAATCTCTTTGGCCGTAAGACAATGCTCTGTGTTTGGTGGGACCAGTGTGGTGCGGTGTACTTCGAGCTATTAAAACCTGGTGAGACGGTGAATACGGATCGCTACCGACAACAAATTATTAGTTTGAATCATGCGTTGATCGAAAAACGGCCGGAATGGGCCTGAAGACATGAAAAAGTTATCCTACAACATAACAACGCACCATCTCATACCGCTAAAGTGGTGAAGAACACATTAAAAGCATTGAATTGGGAAATATTATCGCACCCGCCGTGCTCTCCAGACCTCGCCCCGTCCGACTATCACCTTTTCGCATCGATGGGGCACTCACTCGCAGAGCAGCACTTCGCCAATTTTGAAGAAGTCGAAAAATGGCTCGTTGAATGGTTTGCCTTGAAAGAGAAAAAGTTTTTTTGGAATGGTATCCATGATTTGCCTGAAAGATGGGACAATGTGTAGAATCCAATGGTCAATACTTTGAATAAAAAATTTTTGAGATTCCCTTGAGAATTAAGTGTTTTCTTTATTGAAAAAACCGGCAATCTTCAACTAACACCCCTGGTAAAACGGACCCTGTAGAAAAGATCCAGTAGGCGAAAGAATTTTTTGCAAAACAGGCACTAAAGTAGTACTTCGAGCCCCTGTAGAGCGGCTGTAAAGTTGTCCATTTACGACCAGCATGTTCATATTGTATCTGTTTTCTTCCTTAAGTCCTACTTTCGTTCCTTATGTCCTACTTTTGTTCCTTACGTCCTCTGCACGGTTGCGAAAAATGGATTATATTTCCCCCCAAGCAAATACTTGATCGGACCGCAAGATGGCGACAGCAGGGATTAAGCTAACTCCTCCATTGCTCACCAGAGAGCCATCTCGCACGTTCTGGGCTCAGTGCTAATACTTAATTAATCTCACCAAAGTTTATACTTTTCCATACGTTATTATATTCAATCAAATTTGTTTCTTGAAATACTGAATACCCCAAAAATTGAACCTAAAATTTTTTAAACTTGAAGAAAAAACATTTTACATTCGAGAAAAATATTTAATTAATCTAACCAAAGTTTATACTTTTTCATACATTATTAAATTCAATCAAATTCGTTTCATACAATTCGGGGAGCACAGCCCCCCGAACCCCCCGGCAGGGGCTTTGCCCCCTTCAACCCCACCGGGGCTCCGCCCCTGGGCCCACCCCCCTACAGTCCTTTCAACCACCTTTCGTGCCATATTTATCAATATTATTGTTATAACATGTTACTATTCCACCGAGTCGTAATTGGACACTCTCAATACCATTCTACAGACACTCGAAATACTTCGTTAGGACGTATTTTGCAAAAAATATCGTGTGTACCACGGAGGTTGGTCATTTTGGGACTTGACCGATGTATTCAGTCCTCGTCTCCTCCTCGCACGCACCTTCGGCGCGCGTACATTGGTTCTCGCCCCAAAAGACCTACTTTACCTCCTAGATACACAATATACTATTTCCGGGCTTGATTTTTAAAGTTGCGGCTATTTTTAAAAAAGGCTATGCAAATTTTATAATTCGCAAACAATGTTACTTAGAAAATTGGATTTTTTAGCAATTGTAGCCACACTGAAAGGCTATCTATTTTCATGCACGAGAAATTTCTGTTCGCATTTTTCATTTAAAATTTAGGAAATGGTAAAAAAGATAAAAATGGACGTAGATGGACTACTATTAATTTTGATAATAAAAAAAATTTCCATAGATTTTGCTAAAATTGAACTTTTTTTTATTTTCCAAACCAAAAGTAGTTTATGTATGTCCGTTTTTATCTTCTCTACCATTTCCCAAATTTCGGGAACAAAATTTTATTTAGTTTGGACGTAAACGTGTAGAAAATTAAAATCAATAAAATTTGCTAATTTACTAATTGTAAGTATCACATGCCCTTAATGTGTGCAAAGAATATAAGATGGAGCGCGAAACGCCAGGTTCAAGCAGAACGGAGCTCATTTCTTTTTTACATTCTCATTATGGATGAGAGGGTATTAGTTTTATGTGAAAAATGACTTTTGAAATTTTTATGAAATCTTTACGTTTTGAGACCACCTGAGTCAGAAAAAACGGATTTTACGAAAGTGTCTGTCTGTCTGAGAGGTAATAAATACTCTTTTAAGGCTCTCCATCTTGAATATGTAATTAACTGCAGTTCACTACGCATTTTACGTCATTACCGCAATTTATATAATTTTGTTTAACAATAATATGTGAAATACGAAAAAAACGTAGGAAAGAAAATTTGTTCGTTTCAATAAGGTCTACAAATGTTGTCTCACATAGTTTCTGATAAAACATATATTTTTCGTTTCAATACCAAAAAATACGATTAAAATCCAAAAATTCCATTTCTTAGAAGAAATATGGGAGATAAAAAAAACGTTTAGATGGAAAATTATTTGCCTAAATGAAGTCTAAAAATTCTCATCAAGACACTTCTCGACAGCATGTATATTTTATGTTTTGATTATAAGAAACACTATTAAAATTCCATTTTTTAACCTAAATATGTGAGATACGAAATAAGCTTTGTTCTGCAAAATCGTTTCATTAAATAAAGTCTACGATTGTTTTTCCTTTTTGAGATATTTGAAAGAAAATAAATTATTTTAATCAGTAGAAAAAGGGAAATGACCAACCTCGAACTATGTAAAATTGTACTCCTATTTATTATTCTTGATAACGTTTCGGAGACAATATGTCAACCTTTTCAGATCATCAAAATTATTTGATTTGAAAATTTTTTTACTCTATTGTCACGTATCCATGACAGTTATATTATATATTATAATCATATAAAACTATTATGCTATTATATCATATAACACGTTTTATTGTTGCTATAAATATTGTTGCTAGATACATGTAACTGTTTTTATAAATAATTTCACTATTACTATTAACTAAAATATCAATAAACAATTGATTTTATTGATAAAATACTAATTAAAATGAATATTACCTTTTATTATTATTAACTATTATTATTGCTATTGTTAATAATAACAATTAACTAAATGCAACAAATGTTATATAACAACAATATTATTTCAACCTTTATATTTAAAATTATTATTAATCACTATTATTATTAATATTTAATATTGTTATTGACATTAATTGTCAAAATGCAACAAATATTAAATAATAACAATGTTACTCCAATTTCTTGATTTGCAATAATTATCAATCACTTTCATTATAATTATTTCATGTTGTTACTAAAATTTGCAACAAATATTATAATAATGTTACTTCAAATTTTATAATAATAATGTTTATAATAATTATCATTGTTGTTAATATTCCTATTTGATGTTAATCAACAATCAGCAATTAATTATAAAATACGCTCTTTTAATAACTATTACTATTATGTTATTTTATAAACAAAAGCAATGTTTAAATATAAAGATTAATAGAATTATAAACAAATCATAATCACCATTTATGTACAACAATTGTATTATAGTTACTCTATTACTTACCTATGTATACAAATAATGTCATTGACCCTTGCGACTAAATCTACCTAAAAACCTGATGGTACGGGTTTACACAGCCCTTGAGAAGATGTGAGTACACCCACACCACGAAAGCATGACCTACACGGACTTGGGAAATCGGTGTGAGTCCCTAAGCTCACCAACGCAGCACACCAGCAAACTGGCCCATAGTCTCAACTCACCACACTGACACCTAAGATTCTAATGGACTTCGAAAAAGCTATTGAAACCATGGAACTCAAATTCCCATACTTTCTACCTACGAGTTGAGACTACAGACGACAATATAAGCCAGGCTGCAAGGCCTAAAGATCAGTCTGAGTCTAAACAAGTCTAAGCGCGTCGGAGTCTGAGTCGAAGCGAGTCTAAGGGAGCATAAGATCGAGCAGCATCATTAGAACCGGTTTTTCGTTGCCGTACCGTAATAAATCTCAGTGGCCATAATTTCCACGTGTTCGGGAAACCAATCTATTAACAACGGAGTGAATTTCATAACATTGGATTTAGTGCCATTGTCATTGAGGCATCAAAACTAGGATACCAATTAAACAAAGAATTAACCTGCCACTGTTGGTCAACAAGGGTAATTAGGGGAGGTACCCGATTCCCAAAAGGATCAACAGAACCTAAAGGATTATCAATTTCGAGAGGCCACCTCATCAATAACAACCGGTAAGTCAAATAACTTGTTTTTATTAAAGTTCTCTTTTCTTTTGAGCCCTTTAGACTCACGGTGTGTTTTTCTTTAGGGTTGGACCAATCGGACTCGACCAATCAAAGAAAAACAGCCTGCAACCAACAACTAAAAAGTCGCTTGGGTTAAAATAAAATTTGTATTTTTATAATAAATTATTATTAACAAAGTTTGTAATTTGATTCATTTGGCTTGTCCTCTACCCGGTTAATTGTTAATTTTAACAATAAACAGAGGAACATAGTTAGGGTAATTGGCTCTAGACTTTAGGTAGGAAATATCTATATTAATTTAAAACTTAGGACGTCACAATATATAAAACAAAACAAATTTATAAAAATGTTAAAATTACTAAATACATAAAGTTAATCAAAAAATCAATATTTTATCAAATTACCTGTCATTACAAAATAACCTTCACAGAAACATCACAAAAAAATTCGAAGATGTCAAATAAAAACGTAGTCAGAAACTTTTCATAATGTTTCAAAATTTGAAGTAAGAAACATAACTGGAACTTATGTCACTATTAATAATATTAAAAACAAATTGTAGTAAAATTTATAAATTCTAATTGACATTTGTAATTTGGAAGTTTCATTTTACACATTTTTCTTTAAAAAAATTGTTTTTTGACTAGGGTAAATGTGCCAATTACTGCGGATCGAAAATCAAGACGGCTTTTAAAGTTAAAAAAAAAGATTTTGAGATGAAAAAGTCGTCGCGAATTAATTTTTAAAGCAGTATTTAACTTAAAATTATATCACTTGAGTTCCTCTTGCATCTTTAGCAACGATTAAGGAGTGTTGAACATTTTATTTAAACTAAATTATAAAAAGTGAACATGAAGCATTTTTAACAAATTAAGACTAAATAATATTATAACTCTTATTTAATTTACCTTAAAATTATATTACTTGACTTCCTCTTGCCTCATTAGCATCGATTTTGGAGATTTCAACATTTTATTTAATCTCAATTATAAAAAGTAAGCATAACGAAGCATTTGTAATAGATTGAAAGGTTATGCAGTGCCGCCTGACAGATCGCAGTAATTCATACACCTATGAAAATCATGTACCAAATACTGTTTTGGTAAAAAAATGATTAAAAAACGTATTTTTTGTTATTTTGCATAAATATTTAGAAAAATAAGATATTTACTTTGCAAAAAATAATATCACAATAAATATTTTATTTTCAGAAACGGAATTATAACAAGTTTTTCAGAACGTGTTCATGACCTGTCAACAAATCTAAGCATTAAAACTATGGGAATTGGGAACATGAGAGTTTCAAATTGCAATGAATTAGCTACAAATATCGTAACTATTGATAATTCCTTGATACTTATTATGCTTGGATTAGAAATTAATTGTTTTTAATTGTTCTGTAGCGTTATATATCTTTAAAACATTGTGTATCATTAGTTTTATTTGAAACCGCAGTAACTGGGGCATCCACAGTAATACCCACACTTACCCTATTTTACAAAAAAATTGAAAATTATTAATTTTATCAGCTTAAGTGGCATCAATTTACCAACGATCAGCTACTACTAAGAAATTAACAGTCGACCAACGGAATAATAGTGGACAAAATTGAAAACAGTGCCGTAGCAATAGGAAATACAGTAATAATTCATCGAAATACAAATTTAATAGAATATAGAATCAATATATTTTTGTTTATTATTTTTGTTTAAAAAATTGTTTTATATTATATGAGTTGATCTAAAATTATATCATAAGAAAGATTGTAATCTTTTAAATCAGAAACGATATTTATACTCTTTTTTCCTTCCTTTTTTATGAAAAACATTTCTGCAATTATTCTTTTAAAGTAGTTTGATTCTTTATGTAAAATTTCAATATTATCCCAATTAAAATCATGTTGAGATCCTGCATCACTTTTATTGTCTGTCTGTCTGTCTGTCTGTCTGTAGTAGGTCGTGTGCGGCATAACTCTCGATAGAATTATCAGATTGAATTGAGCTTTGGCACACTTTATTGGAGCCGAAAAAGTAAGGACAAGTTCGTTAACCAGCCACATCCAATCAAAATTGAGGGATTGAGCAATACTTTTGTGTTTTTGAAAATAATTTTTTGAAAAAATAAAAAATTCCAATACTGGTTTTTGATAGTGCTCATAAATCTCTAAAAATTATCCTGATAAAATTTGTTGATTAAATTAAAATTAGAAATGTTACAGCATATTCAAATTCGAAAAAAGTGAATATCAAAATTCCATTTTCCAGTTAAATTATACGAGAAACGAAAAACGTTATGATACAATATTATTAAATAGATAAAAATTACAAATTATACAAATTTGAATTGTAACATTTTTTCATAAGATGCATATTTTTCTTTTTAATTTAAAAAAAAAACTATTGAAAATCCAAAATTCAATTTTTTAACAATAATATGTGAAATACGAAAAAAACGTAAGAATACAAAGTTGTTCGTTTCAAAAATATCTACAAATTTTGTCTGATGCAGTTTCTGATAAAACATATATTTTTCGTTTCTATTCCAAAAAATACGATTAAAATTAAAAAATTCCATTCTTTAGACAAAATATATGAGATACAATAAAAACGTTTAGATAGAAAATTGTTTGCCTAAATAAGGTCTACAAATTCTCATTAAGACATTCCGGGACAGGGTGTATATTTTATGTTTTGATTTTTAATATTAAAAAAATTCGATTTTTTTCACCAAAATATGTGATACGAAATAAGCGTTGTTCTGTAAAATCGTTTCCTTAAATAAAGTCTACGATTTTTTTTCCTTTTTGAGATATTTGGAAGAAAATAAATAAATTATTTTAATCATGTAATTTATTAAAAAGTGACTAAAATATATACAGAAAATCGAGCGCGAAGCGCGAGCGTCATGATGAGAATGTGTTCCTTAAGGCTGATAGAGCCTTAAGTAAATTGAATTTCCTGTTCACTTAAACTGAAATATAAAAGTGTTTTGAATTTTTGTGGAACATAACAAAATCAAATGTTTTTTTTCATAGGTTGAAAATCAGCGTTCTCAGAAACTGACTTTTTCGCACTCAAGAAATTGTCTTCCCTTCTTCAAATAATGCCTATAATAAATCCCTGAAATCAGATTTGTAATAATATTATATTTAAATTAGTTAGTTGAGTTCGGAATTTTTTTCACTACCTACATTATCGGAGGATCATAAGTCGCTTATGAGATAGGATACGTTGTCGACAGGTGTCCTCGTAGACAATTTCAAACAAATTTAATGAAAAATAGAAATTTTACAAGCATCTAAGATAGTCTTGGGTGATAGATATTGAAAATAGATATTTTATAATTACTAAAAACCAGTATTTACCACGTCACTACTCAAAAGTAACGCGTTAACGTTACCGTTACTTTCTAAAAATTTCTAGTGCATTAACGTCACCATTAACTTTGGAAAAATACTATTGAAAATCCAAGGTTTTAACCATTAATATTTGAATAGTAAAAAAACGTAAAAGCGAAAAATTGTTCGCTTAAATAAGGTCTATACAAATTTGTCTGACAGTTTCTGATAAAACGTATATTTTTTCTTCGTTTCAATTTCAAAAAATATGATTAAAATTTTTAATTTCCTTTTTTTAAACATAAAATATGTGAGATAAGGAAAAAACGCTAAGATATGGAAAATTATTTGCCTAAATGAAGTCTAATACAAATTCTCAGTAGGACATTTTTTGACAAGATGTATATTTTATGTTTTGATTTCAAAAACACTATTGAAAATCAAAAAGTTTGTTTTTTAACCAAAATATGTAAGATACGGAATAAGTGTTGAAATGCAAAATAGTTCTCTTCAATAAAATTTACGATTGTTTTTCTGTATAGAGATACTCGGAAGACAATAAATCTTTTAATCATGTAAATTATTAGAAAGTTACAGAAATGTATACAGAAAATCGAGCGCAAGTATTATGATGAGAATGTGTTTCTTAAGGCTGATTGAGCCTTAAGTAAATTGAATTTTCTTTTTCATTTGAAATTAAAAACAAATTTAGTAACTTTGAGAAAATATAATTCACATCTACAATGTTATTAAATTGACTGGAGCTTCAGTATCAAATTACAAGAAATAAACTTGAATACATGCAAAGAATATAAGGCCGAGCGCGGACCGCGAGGTCCAAACGGAACGGAGCGCGACAACCGAATCGTGCGCCCTAGACGCGCTCATACTCGCGAGTTGCGCGATGAGAATGTGCCCGCAAAGAGGGCAGATTTTTAAATTTCAAATATAAAAGGAAATTCCATTTACTAAAGGTTCTATCGACCTTAAGGAGGAACACTTTCTCATCATAACACTCTCGCTTTTCGCTCGATTTTCTGTATAAAATGTTGTAATTTTCTATAGTAAATTACATGATTAAAATAATTTATTTATTCCAAATCTCTCAAAAACGAAAAACAATTGTAGACTTTATTCAAGCGAAGAAATTTGCATTTTTACGTTTTTTTAGTATTTCACATATTATGGTTAAAAAATTGAATTTTTGATTTACAATAGTGCTTTTTACACCCAGAAAACAGTTTCTTTGAATCAAATAAACATTTATTTGATATACGGTCAAAGAAAAAATTTATTTGCATTGGAGAAATTTCCTTTAATGTAATAGTATATTATGTGCCTAGGCGCATAATGAGGATTCCCTAGCGAACTAGATGAACACTAGCTTTACGCTGTAGCGTAAAGCCAGAGTAAAGCTATCATAAAGCTAGCGTAAAGTAGCATTATAACTCATGAATGAGGTAAAATAAATAATTACCATGTTTTTATCCTTATTCTAGGTTAAAAATAACGTTAACTGGTAACTGAAATATGCAATAATTTTATTTATTAACGCTAAAAATTAAAAAAACATAATACCGGTCATTGAAGGCAGAGCAGTGGTTCACCTTTTGTGGAGCGTCTCCACCGTTGAAGTTGACCATTGGTGGGAGTGAGACACAACTATACTTTCATCTCGCCGTGCACATTAAACCAATACCTTCTCAAATGATGAGAATGTAGTAACGAATGCGTATATGCATAAAGAAAATATGCTTGCAGTTAGAATATTGTCCAAAATATAACATGAGAAAACTGGATAGCAAAGTTAACGATCCTACTCTCTAAGTCTGAATCAGTCAAAATCTACTGATTATCAGTAAAATTTGACTGATTCAAATAGCTAAAAAGAGGTTACTACGAATTCGTCAAATCTTACTGATTACTTCAGTGAAAATTAACCGATTTAATAGTGGATTTTTTTTCACTGATTCAATCAGTAAAAAAATAGTTGTTTACTCTCTAAATTTGAATCAGTCAAAATCTACTGATTATCAGTGAAATTTGACTGATTCAAATAGCTAAAAACAGGTTACTGTAAATCAGTCAAATTTCACTGATTATTTCAGTCATAATTGACTGATTTGACAGTGAAAAATATTTTTTTCACTGATGAATCAGTAAAAATTAACTGATTTAACAGTGAAAAATATTTTTCACTGATGAATCAGTGAAAAGGTAAATAACTGATTCAATCAGTGAAAATTTGACTGATTCAGATTTAGAGAGTACTGGTGGATCAGTAAAAAAACAAATCTCTGATTCAATCAGTGAAAATTCGACTGATTCATATTTAGAGAGTATTACAATGACTATAGGTCAGCTGTCTAAGATCTTAAGCGGTATAATCTAGATTATAAGCAGGATTATATACAATATATAATCTAGATATTATACCGTTTATAGTCTACATATTATATTATATTATAAATACAATCATAAATTTCCAACCTTTAACCGAATGACCAAAACTCCTGAACTATTTCTATCAGTGTAGATCGTTGATTTTGAAATTTTTAGAGTATACAGGAAATACGACTTCTGATTGGTTTTCGTGACATTTGATGTAACACGAAGTGTGATTTGAAATGTTCATGATGTATTAACATACAGGTACCGTTCCTTTTTCCGTTATTTTTGATCAAAAATTATAACACGTTACTGTTACCGTTACTAGAAAAATCAACTTTTCTGTTTTCGTTTTGTAAAGACGATCTGATTTAAACAAATTTCCAAGTATCAATTGAAATATCTTTTAATATATTGTAAGAAATTTTCAAATTTTTCTTAATAAAAAATATACCGTGTGCGAAACACGTAAAAAAATTATTGTTTTTTTCTGATCACTTTGACGGTCTAGTTGAAACCTAATGACGCGCTTTTCGTGTCAAAAAAAGCAATCCAAATCGAATGTGAAGTTTTAAGCCTGGTATAAAAATAACAATAAATTATTATAAGTATAAAAGATAATACAAATTTCTCTTTTCCGAATTAAACTATATTAATCTGAATCAGTCAAATTCTCACTGATTGAATCAGTGATTTGCTTTTTCACTGATTCACCAGTGAAAACATATTTTTCACTGTTAAATCAGTTAATTTCCACTGATTCATCAGTGAAAAAAATATTTTTCACTGTCACATCAGTCAATTTCCACTGAAGTGGAACAATAAATTATTATAAGTATAAAAGATAATACAAATTCCTCTTTTCCTAATTAAACTATATTAATCTGAATCAGTCAAATTCTCACTGATTGAATCAGTGATTTGCTTTTTCACTGATTCACCAGTGAAAACATATTTTTCACTGTTAAATCAGTTAATTTCCACTGATTCATCAGTGAAAAAAATATTTTTCACTGTCAAATCAGTCAATTTCCACTGAAGTAATCAGTGAAATTTGACTGATTTACAGTAACCTCTTTTTAGCTATTTAAATCAGTCAAATTTCACTGGTAATCAGCAGATTTTGACTGATTCAAATTTAGAGAGAGTACACTGTTGAAAATTTTATTTATTTTAATAGACTTTAATATACAAGTGGTAAATTAAAATTAACAAATATTATTAAAATGTATGCACATCTCTATTAAAATACAAATAAAAATTTGTATTTTTTAAGATGAAAGTTTTTAAATTTAATATATGTTACTGGAAAAAATTTTCATGATATGTAATGCAAGTTTAATACAGGAATTTCTAACAGTGTAAGATATTTTTTGACAAAATGTATATTATATGTTTTGATTTTAAAAACACTATTGAAAATCGAAAATTCAATTTTTTAACCATAAAATGTGATATATTAAAAAAACTTAAGAATGAAAAATTGTTCGCTTAAGGTAGTTCGTTCACGAAAATTAGACCAAAGGCAAAAATAGATAATTTTGCTTTCAAGAATAGCAATATTATTATTGAAAGTCTAATTTGAAAGAGATAAGATTATTTTTCTTAAAAAAAATTTGAAACACAAAATTCATTTTCGTGAACGAACTACCTTAAATAAGGTCTACAAATGTTGTCTGGCAGTTTCTGATAAAACGTATATTTTTCGTTTCAATTTCAAAAAATACCATAAAAGTTCAAAAATTTAATTTTTTAAGCAAAATATGTGATACGAAAAAAACGCTGGGATTGAAAATTATATTATTTCCCCAAAGGAGGTCTACAAATTCACAGTCACTGTTATAAATCTTATTAATTATAATAGACTTCAATATACAAGTGGCAAATTAAAATTAATTGATTTGTATATTATGAAAAATTAATAAATAAATTTTATATAAATATAATATATATATAAATAAAAGTTTATATTTTTTAAGATGAAATTATTTTAAATTTAATATACTTTACTGGAAAAAAACTTCCATTACATGTGATGGAAGTTTAATACAGAATTTTCTAACAGTGTAAGACATTTCTTGACAAGATGTATATTTTATGTTTTTATTTTAAAAACACTATTGAAAGTCAAGAATTTCATTTTTTAACTAAAGTATGTGAGATATGAAATAAGTGTTTAAATACAAAAGTTTTTGCTTAAACAAAGTTTACGATTGTTTTTCTTTTTGCGATATTTGGAAGAAAATAAATTATTTTAAGGTGGCCTCGGCGTTTGGTGTCGTATGAAGTGAGGGGCACCAGGAGAGCACGTTTTATATGAATGCTCACTGCTGCTTACTTTTTTGATAATCATACGTATTATAGTCACATCTCAGTAGAAGAGTAAGAAATCGCAGAAATGTCGCCAGAAAAAAGCGATAGTAAAAATTTATTAGTTTCACCTCGAGACGATTTTTATATTCTATACTTTTCTCGCAATTTTATGACATCGTCAACCATGGTATTTCTTCTTTCAAAAATGAATCAAGCATATTTTATTTAAATAATCTCTAAGTTTCAGAGCCGTCAGTCATTTTTTTTATAAACGCCGAAGCCACTTTAATCATCTAATTTATTAGAAATTTACAGAAATGTATACAGAAAATCGAGCGTGAAGGCAGATAGAGACTTAAGGCCGTGTGGTAAGTTCTGTCATTACCAATTATATACGATCGCTTTATTAATAAAATAATAATTTTAAAAAAATTTCCGAAGAAGACAGCAATGCAGGAAAATGTAACGCATTACTGTCTTCTCCGGAAAATTTGTTTAAATTATTATTTTAATTATAAAGCGGTCGTACATAATTGGTGACGTCAGAGTCTATCATACGGCCTTAAGTAAATTGAATTTCCTTTTTTATTTGAAATCAAAATTAAATTTAGTAATTTTGCGAAAATGTAATTCACATATGCAGTATTATAAAATTGAGTATTATGAGCTTCAGTATCAAATTACAAGAAATAAATTTGAATGTATGCGAAGAATATATGACCGAGCGCGAAGCGCGACGATCGAATTGCGCGCCTTAGTTGCACGCAAATCTGTGCCGGGAATCGCAAGACAAACGTTAAAAGTATATCCTTAATTCACAGTCGCTTTCATTATTTTCACTTAAGGGCATGTGATACTTAGGAAATTAGCAAATTTAATTGATTTTAGGTTTCTTCATGTTTGTGCCCATAATTCATAAAATTTTGTTTTCAAAATTTGGGAAATGGTAAAGAAGATAGAAGTAGGAGTAAATAGACTATTTTTGGTTTGGATAATGAAAAAAGGTTCGATTTTAACAAAATCTATTGGAAAATTTATGTTCATTATCAAAACCAAAAGTAGTCTATCTATTAATTAAATGAAATTAGGACTTAAGGTTTAATTGCAAATACTTTCGTGAATCGACAATCTTAGATGGTAAATTACCTAAAAGTTTCTAAATTATTTTTTGTCACATTCTAATTTCTTATTCCATCGCCACTAGATGTTAAAGGAAGAATGTTTTTGTTATTTAAATTCGTGAAATATGTAAAATGGCTAATATTTAGATGGTAATATGTATAGGTCGAAAAAAATTTGAAATGGATGTGACAAAAAATAATTTAGAAACTTTTAGGTAATTTACCATCTAAGATTGTCGATTCACGAAAGTGTTTGCAATTAAACCTAATAGATATCACCTTAAGTCCTAATTTCAATTAATTAATACAACAGCTAAACACTGAGAGAAAGTATTAGTCGTGGTTACCCATTTTTTTGGAAAAAAAGGGTCGCAAGTATGTTTTTTACTCTGTATCATCTAAGCACCTTAGTTCTTACAACAATATTAACTGAGTAGCAATGATTAAAATTTTTAGTAAAACTTACAAAATCCGATTAGTCGGTCCGTTTTGTAGTCGGGACTATTTGCATGCATTCCCACATTGTATCGAGCCTATAATAGATGTTACCAATACGTTTTTGTAAAACTTACTAATTGCGTTAATTGCTATTATTATTTGGCCAGTTTTATTATTACAAAAATATATATTTTTTCGGCATAACGGAGAAAAGTTGTATTAAAAACTATTCCAATATCTTAATTAGAATCTGATTAATTTTTTAATCCGTACATGATTAAAATAGTAATTCCAACATTGAAAAAAATGTTAAATTTATCATTCTATCTATTTTATTTCTGTTAATGTCGATGGGAACTTTCTTAGGTTAGAATTGTTTAGGAGAAAAACTTTTTTAATTATTGTTTTTCAAAATGTAACAAAGGATGATAATTGTTGAGATGTTTTTCATCATAAACTGCACAACAGTTTACAATTATACTTTAAAATTTCCATGATTTAATTCTTCTCATTTTGATGAAGAACAAAAGCAAAATTTTAAGAAATCACTGTATGTAACGATTTCAAAACGATTCAAAACAGTTGATAAGCAGGTAAAATCTAATTCGTCTGTACAATTGTTTCTTGAAGTTTACTATTACCAAAGAATTGCAAGTCATGTTTACACACGAAATATTGAATATGGAAATAAAATATTTACATTTCTCAAAATAAATGAATTTGATCAATTTTACAAAAAAAATTAGTAGCATACTTAGTTCCATGGACTTTTAAGCATTGGTAAGTTTTACAACATTTTTGGTACTGCTTACTAAAAATATATAGTTGTGACCTTTTAGTCAGCACAAAGCACAACTAATAGGATTTCTCTCAGTGTACCGAAAATTGTTTGAAATGCTGTAAGCGGTGTTGGCTTGGTGCGTTTATCACAATAAGTCCCCGGAAAGGCATGTATATTCGGAGGTTCGATTCCTCCTGGCACATGCAGGATGCACGCTTTCAAATTTTTTTCGGCCTATACATATTACCATCTAAATATCAGCCATTTTACATATATTTTTCCCAAAGTAAATAACAATAGGCGTTACATAGGAAAATGTATTAGTACAATATTATAATGAATTAGTATATCACCGACGCTTGAGGAGTTTCAAACTGTATAGTTGAGTAAAATGAGCTTCGGGCGTATTATTATCTTAAATAAAAAAAAATTCTTACCTCGAGTCTGCAATTAGTCATCCGATACATACATACATACATAAACAGCGGGATCCCGTGTAGAAATTTTTATAGGGGTCTAGTGGGGTCCCGACGAGTTTGCCCTATCTCTAGTCGGGATCTAGCGTGGAAAACTAGTCAGGGCCCCGTCGGTAACATAACGCTTTTTTTTAGTGAGGTCAGCCCTTACACTACCCCACCTCCAGAAAAGGACACCATTAGGGCCCTATTGGACCTCCGCATTGAATTTAAGGGCATATATCAGCAGAGTCACGTGACCAATTTTGTTCAGGTATCTCACTGGAAAAATAATAAATAAAAAGGATTTTCCACACTGAGAGAAAAAGTACAGGGGAAATTCGAGTTAAGACTCTAATATTTACCGTTTTTAACGGCAACGGAGGGATATTTGCTTGGAAGGTTAAGTTTACTGTTTTCACAGTAAAAAATCTGTTTTCAAGCTAGGAAATTTTTTTCTGAGTAAATTGACAGTACTTTTTCATTATACGTACACCGAAAAAAAATCTCAGTAAGTTTGACTACTTTTTAACTTACTTTCCATAGTTTATAAAGGCCCCAGTGTAATTTTTGAAGTTAAGTGAACCGCAGGAACATAGGGGTAAATCAAGTAAGAGCAGTAGTTGAATCGATGAATATTCTTAGTACATTTCAAAACTGTTGAAACAGCGACTTTCAACCCTAGGGTTGAAAATCGTAGTTTCAACCCGCTCAACAGGTACATCAAATCAGATTTTCAAAGGAGCCATTATGAAGATAATCATATTTCTTTGTTTTTACATCAAGACGAGCCATGTAACAAAAAACCTGTATTGAAGTAATTGATGTAGATTTTAATTCTCTACATTTTCATATTTTTAAAAGTAGGATTTTCGTGAAAAAATTCTCATACTCACTCTCCCGACTTGGACAATACTTTTATGCGTTTCGAGCGCTCGCCCGGTTCTCGCATCCCGGCCTTCAATTGAATGCATTATATATTAAGAAATTTGTGCATCATATGTATCTGTATAAGTTAGGATGTTAAGTTCATTGAATTACATAATAGCAATTTCTTTCTTTCTTTATTCAAAATGAATGGGAGAAATTACATGTCAGCATGATGATATTGCTAAGGCGTTCAGTGCACTTTCCCGTCCATTATAGGAATGTCTAGCTCAAAGCTGTAATGGCAAAACAGATGATATTCAAGGTAAAACTCGTTCAACACTCATCCAATTTGATTATCGATAAATTAATCTTTACTTGGCGTATTTTTTCCCATACTTTTGCCAAAATTTACTGTAAATACACTCTAAAAACAAGTGTGTTACTTCTACACGTGAATCACGATAGTAACTTTTTAGGCATTTGAAGTTGATGTAAGCCAGTAGGCACATTTCAACGTCCCTTGATTTATTTTATATTTTATTTTCCTGGAATAAGTCGAGGAATTTTGGCCAGACGGTAATCCAGGAAAATGAAGCGCGCGTTCGGTCAGGTCACCACGATTGGCTGATGGACTCAAGAGAGGGTAAAATAAATACGAGCCCCTTCTTTCTCCCTCGGTCAATCGGACCAGGGGCGATTTTAATTGGAGCGCCGAATTTTTGCTATTAGTCAATCATATTTGACAAACATTTTTATTGGCGAGTAGAATTAAGATTAATATGCATAAATACCGGGTCACTTTGTATTTTAGATTCATTCGAAGACTGAGCCTCTGAGAGTCTACCTCCAGAGAACCTTAGCCCCTCGTAGAAAATAATGTTCTTTTATATATTTTGACGAAAGCCGTCTTACTACAAACTCCTATCAGCCCTTTTAAGAGCTAACCTTTTTACGAAAGGAACAAAAGCTTCTCGTTTATCTTCGCTAACAGCATCCTGCAGCATGGGCTCTCCGGCCCACCTGGTGAGTGGACATCCTTGAAACGCCTGGGGAATTCCCCTCGCCGTTTCCGGTCTCCAGGGTAGCATACCGCCCTGGCGATTACCATCGGGACGCTCTGACTCCTAGGTGGAATACCGCCTAGGAGTAGACGTCCGAAGAAGACTCCACCCTGAGGTGGTATACCGCCTCAGGAAATGAGGGATTTACCACAAGGTGGAATACCGCCTCGTGGTGAATACCTGCTTATCGTGGACGTCTCCAGACCCAAAAGGGGCGGCGAGCAGACTTCCGGGCAGCAAAAATAGGCCCCAAACCGACACCGCCCAACGAGAACCAGAGAGGTTGAGGTTCCTCCATTGGGACGTCCAGGATTGAAGGCCGGATCCTGAGAGACGTTCTCCTTCCGGTTCCAACGACACATCTCTCGACCCTCCTGGACCATCTTTGAGGGAGTTGGGACGTCTTCAAGACGTTTCGAATCTGGGGCCGGATCCGGGGAAACGTTACGTCCAGGAACCCATCCCACCAATTACCAGCGTCCCATCTCTCTTATCGAGGGAGATAGGGGATAAAAATCCGAGACGTCTCCCATCTAAGGCCAAATTTAGGAAGACGTTACGTCCCGGAAGTCATCCCACCACTTGCCAGCGCCACACCGCCTTCTCCTCGGAAGATAGGGCAAGAAAAGCCAGACGTCTTGAATCTGAGGCCAGATTCAGAGAGGCAAGGCGTTCCGGAAGCCGTACCACTGCAGTAACTAAAGCACCTACATCAAAGTGTGTATTTTTAACACACATTTTGGGTACAAAACGTTAAAGTGTTTGATAATTAAACGTTACGTTTTTAATGTGTATTAAAAATACACACTTCAAATGCCTAAAAAGTTACTATCGTATTTCACGTGTAGAAAGTAACACACTTGTTTTTAGAGTGTATACTTTGTCTTGGCATTGCCCTCGAGTATGGTAATTTTTCCTCCGATTTTAGGCATATTTTCACATAAATTTCTCTCCTTGTAACTAACGCCTAATCAGCCTGATCTAATTAGCATTTCATATGGTACAAAAATGTTAAACTTTTGATTAGAGCGACATCAGAATACCAGAACAGTGCCACAGTAGCGTTTAGGCAGTCTAATTCCCAGGTGGAAAAGTCGGAGGCTAAACAGTATTTGCAGTACTGTGCTGTACTGTTAAATATCTCAGATATTTAACATCAACACCAGGTATACTAAAAAGGTAAGTTATAGATGTTACAGCTCAATGTCTAAGATACTCAAAAAATTATTTTAAAGGTTATAAAATAACTAAATATTCAGTTTTTAGAAAAAAATCAAATAATATTTTATTATGTACATAAGTATATAGTAGATTTATATACATTGCTCTCATTTTCATTATTTGGCATGTCTAAAATAATTAAATATTCTTGTTAGAAACTTAACCTTAACACTAAGGTTAGATTTCATTCTCGGCTATAAACTACATATAGAGAAAATATATAGCTTATATGTTTTACTACTGCATCTCAAGTTAAAGTCCCGATCACTTTTATTCCATTAGAAACACTTATTAGAATCTAAGAAAACTTTAATAAACCTTCAAAATTTATCTTTCCGGCACGCTGCAAGCATGTCAACCTTTGATTCATTTAGATTTCGATGAGCGCGAAAAAGTGATCGCATGACCTTTATATAGATATATGCGCGCGCACTTCATTCTTCAATATCTAAACTATTGAATCTGAATATCAAATGTTACTTCTCTGGAAAATCTTATATATTGAAAAATTTTTTTTTAATATTGCGTGTCAATATCTAGATATTATGGATGAATATCTCCTATTTGAATATCTACTTTTCAATATCCATTTTTCTCCGTGTATATAGTAGATTTATACATCGCTCTCATTTTCATTATTTGGCATGTCTGAAATTAATTTAATGTTCTTGTTAGAAACTTAACCTTAACATTAAGGTTAGATTTCATTCTTGGCTATAAACCACATACAGAGAAAATATATAACTTATATGTTTTACTTACTGCATCTCAAGTTAAAGACCCGATCACTTTTATTCCATTAGAAACACTTATTTGAACTTAAGGAAACTTTAATAAACTATCAAAATTTATCTTTCCGGAACGCTGCAAGCACGTCAATCTTAGTATTCTTAGATTCACTTAGATTTCGATGAGAGCGAAAAAGTGATCACATGACCTTTATATATATGCGCGCGCACTTCATGCTTCGATATCTAAACTATTGAATCTGAATATCAAATGTTACTTCTCTGGAAAATCTTATATATTGAAATAAAATATTTTAATATTGCGTGTCAATATCTAGATATTATGGATGAATATCTACTTTTCAATATCCATTTTTCTCCGTGTAGATTCGCAGTGACTATTCACTGAAGGCAGCAGCTATAAGTCTTTCACTGGTAATTAGTGAAATTCGACTGACGAATCAGTGAAATAGATTGAACTCACTTATTAACGTAGAAAAATGGATATTCAGGATCAATATCTAGATATTCAACTATGTAACAACCATCTCATATATTCAATTGAAATATCTAAATATTCAGCTGTAATTATTTCAAATTAATTAGTTGAGTTTGAAATTTTTATCACTGCCTACATTATCGGAGGATCACTAGTCGCGTATCAGATAGGACACATTGTCGACAGGTGTCCTCGTAGACAATTTCAAACTCTTATATCGCAAATAATGCAAATAAATTCAATATTTAAAGAATTTGAAAATCTTTCTGTGGAAAAAATGACGCTTTCGACTGCGCTGGGATTCGAGCCCAGGTCTTTCGCTGTAATATCAGAGATATTCATATTAATCTATTTCAATATCTTAGATAGTGAAGCTGAATATTCAGATATTACAGTTCAATATCTAGATATTAAAACTGAATATATAAGATGCTTGTCACATACACTCTAAAAACAAGTGTGTTACTTCTACACGTGAATCACGATAGTAACTTTTTAGGCATTTAAAGTGTGTATTTTCAACACACATTTTGGGTACAAAACGTTAAAGTGTTTGAAAATTAAACGTTACGTTTGTATAATGTGTGTTGAAAATACACACTTCAAATGCCTAAAAAGTTACTATCGTGATTCACGTGTAGAAGTAACACACTTGTTTTTAGAGTGTAGTTGAATATCCATTTTTCTCCGTGTTGAATCAGTGAAATCTTCAGGTGTCAATAATAAAACCAGCAATATATTTTAATGATCGATGAACACGTTTATTTTAGGTTATACAACACCAAAAAGAAATTACGTAGTTATTATTATATATTGCAATTATTATTGTGTATAATTAAAAATTAAAGATCCATCATTATACTTTATTCGTTCGCTGGAACTTCGCGAATTCAAAGGTTATGTTCACGTGGCGCGTTCACTGATTCCTCAGTGAAATCAAAACAGGCCACTGATTCATCAGTTGATATATTTTCACTGATATAATCAGTGAACATTTCACTGATTCAGGTTTAGAGAGTAGGGATATCATTGACAGTTGGCACTCTACTGGTTTAATACGGGCGCAGTACTGTTTACTATTACTGGCAAAATATCGACAAAGGAGGTGTGCCAACCTTCAGAACAGTACTGGTATAGTGCTGTTGTCTACAGAATCCAAATACTGGCTATAAACCGACATAGAAGTCTCGTCGACAGTTGGCATTCTACTGGTTTACTAATGCCGCAGTCCTAATTATCATTACTGGCAAATTGCCGACGTACGATTTTCACAACCTTTAATTTATCTATTTTTGACATTATTCATTCAAAATGTATTTTTATAAATAATTTCATAATTTCACCAGATAAAATCCAGTCAGTATCGGCTGCTAGTACTGGACCAGTATTGATTTTGAGTACCAGTCCAGTACTGACTGCTAACTCCCAGCCGAGTTATCATTAGAGGTCTAGCCAGTACTATTCCAGTACCAGACATCCAACGGCGGTACTGGCACGGTACCGCGCCAGTTTAGAGCCCGATCAGCGCCACAAATTTTTTTCACAGGAATAATAGCAAAATTTGAAAAACTTTTATTAGTGATCCTGAAAAATGATAAATTTAATGATTAAAACTAGAATCGTCAGAGTAGAACTAGTTATAAGAGCAAGGTTTGGTTTTAGCCTTGCGTTTAAATCATCGACTGACCGCGAGAGAACTGCAGATTCTCGGATAATGAGGATCCTGCAGCGATCGTCTGGCAGCCGATTTATAACTTTTTATTGGTAACCGATAAAAGTGACTTTTCTTGGGAGCCTCGACAGTGGTAGAAAGTGGTCAGCCAATGGGCTGGATAGTTTGTAGCTGTAAAGTGACTTGATGGAAGAAGGCTTTGGTCTACAGTCTCTCTCAAGAAGGAACCTCAGGTACCTACTATCGTGTCGTGAGAGCTGGTGCTTGATTTATTCGTAGCAGATGATACGTATTAGCAATCGCCGAATTTCAAGGAAAATAAAAAATTTGTGTCTTAAAAACGTGTAAGGAAAAGATCTTCATTTTCCATAAGGAGGGAAACACCTTCGATTTTGGTGAACGACCGTGAGCGCATTTTTATCGCCACGGGAGAAACCATGAAATTCCATAGAGTCTTGATACTCTGTTTAGTATTCACTATAGTCTCTGGTGAGTTTTTTTTGTATTCATTTTATTTCTGTTTATTCCATTTCAATCCTTTATCTCATTTTCATTTTTCATCGCAGTCTTCCCAGCTTACTCCTCTTTCTCAGTAATTTGTTAATTTTTAATTTTATTTCACTATTTTTATTCCCTCAGGTAGCAAAGGTAGACAAATTGAAATGGAATTTTAAAAAAAGTAATTAAATATATTTTTTGAATTCGAAACTTTATCTTGGACATTTTCTTGACTTACTGTCTTAAATTCTAATAATATGAGTTAATAATCCTCTTCATGAATAACTTTTTAATTCTTAATTTTATTTTACTATTTTTATTCCCTCAGGTAGTAAAGGTAGAAAAATTGAGATTTAATTTTGAAAAGAGTAATTAAATATAGTTTTTGAATTCGAAACTTTATTTTGGACATTTTTTTGACGTACAATCTTAAATTCTATTATTATGAGATAATATTTTTTTATACTTCAGACAAATAAAATCTTCTTTCTGAAGAATTTTTTAATTCTTAATTTTATTTTACTATTTTTATTCCCTCAGGTAGCAAAGGTAGAAAAATTGAGATTGAATTTTGAAAAGAGTAATTAAATATATTTTTTGAATTCGAAACTTTATCTTGGACATTTTCTTGACTTAATATCTTAAATTCTAATATCATGAGATAATAATATTTTTTTATACTTCAGACAAATAAAATCTTCTTTCTGAATAATTTTTTAATTCTTAATTTTATTTTACTATTTTTATTCCCTCAGGTAGCAAAGGTAGAAAAATTGAGATTGAATTTTGAAAAGAGTAATTAAATATATTTTTTGAATTCGAAACTTTATCTTGGACATTTTCTTGATTTACTATCTTAATTTCTAATATTATGAGTTAATAATATTTTTTTTTACTTCAGACAAGTAAAAAAGTGGATCTCTAATTTTTAAAAGTGTATTGAACTGCCATGAACTTTATAATTATTTATTCTCGTCGTGAGCGCAAAGGACCAAATTTTACTTTCATCTCACTTTCTCCATTATTGTCGTATCTCTTGTCGACATCATTTGCTGTATCAAATTTTTTTTAAATCCAAAATTACAAGATTTTCATATAATTAAAATATTACATAAATATAATACAATAATTAATAAAATATTCAAATTTGAAAAAGTTGATGATAATTAGAAACAAGATTCCTTAACATCTAATGATTCATATCTTTATTTGGTTTGCGGTTTTAGAGAGGTGAAGTAATTAACTTTAAAAGAATTTAGAAACTTTATTTCAACATAAATAATTTATTAAACAAATATAAAAATATAAATCAGTTTAGTTTCTATAATGCATCAAAGCCAAATATTTGTTTAGGGAAATTAAGATAAGAAATAAGAATCTATAAAAGTTCTAAAAGCTTAATTTAAACTCTAAATGAATTTATGAGACCTTCACCAAAATGGTTAACGAAAAAAAAAAATTAAGACAAATTGAAAAAATCCAAACTGGGGGGAAAAATGAGCTCTTCTCAAGTTTCTCTTGTTAAGACAAGATTTGTTTCGCACAGGAATAGAATATATTCATGTGTAGTTTCATACGAGTATTGGAAAATGTATCTGATTCAAGACACTTCTCTTGGTGCAAAAACGTCATTGCCACATGCTGCACCTTCACTTTCCACTATGCACTGTCAACGTTCCATTTTTATTTTTCACTTTTATTATGTATAGCTAATTCTCACGGAAAATCAATTAATCCTCTATTCTTTATGATTGAAAATTAAAAAGACGGATGACAAATAGAAATAATTAAATTCCTAGTTTTGAATAATCATGAATGATTATTCCTGAAAATTGAACTTTTCCAAATCAGATTATTTTAATTGGTATATCGATCAAAAATGCAAAAGCGATTAGATTAATAACCAAATTCTAAATTTTCTAGTTTCACTTTCAGTTTCAAAATTTTTTAATTTACGAGACAGAGGATTTCATAATTTTTTATTCTTTGAATTTTGTATTTTTTCAAAAGATTGAAAAAAAGAAATTTAGATGATTGAAGGTATCTTAGAGGGTTTTTAAGAATTAACATTTTTAAGTAAATTTAGAAAATGTTGAATCGAGTGAATTAAAAATTTTTCAGATGAAATTTCTAAATTAAAAAAATGAATAAAACTAGAAAAGTATCCATTGTGAGAATATTTCGAAATATTGAGATATATTTTTAGAATCAGAATTTGACATAGAAATACAAAAGATCATTAGTTTTGCAAGATGGAATTAATTGATCAATAAATTTGTCAATAAGAAATATGAAAAATCAAGAATATAATCCATTTTTAGTACATGTATGGAATCTTCTTATTTATAAATCTTATCTATTTTCATTCTATCTTCAACTTTTTCACGTACCTAATTAATTCAAGGCCAGATAAGATCAATGATTTGGTAATAAATGTCAAACAATATTTTCATTCTGGAAACGAAACCAAGAGTCTCACTCAGAATTTCAGAATAAGCTTGATTGGCCATACAATTGTTAACCTTCAGTCAAAATATAGAAAGTCCTGAAAAGAGGGACTAAGTATATATTGACAGACCTCAATTTTCTTAAAATTTGTTTTATTCAGTGTCAAACAAAAGTTTAAAACTCTCAAATTATTCAATTTTACTTATTTTTAACTTTTAAAATTTATAATTATTAATATATAATAATATATAATACAAAATATAATTTTGTACAGATATGCGGTAAAATTTTTTAAATTATAGTCTATCAAATGATTCCCTTCATTTACATATTTTTTATCTTATTGAAAAACTATTTTTTCTTATATAGTTATTGCCAGGCATAAATTAAAATTAACGTTAAAAATTTACATTTTTTTCACATTATTGTGCGACCTTTTCTCACATTCAAGGTTAAAACTGAAATTTTTCATTCACCAGAATGTATTATGCATAAGACACGTTGGAGATAAAAAGGCGACGCGTTTACTTTTCACAAATTAATCAGTGCAGATCTAATGCTCGATACATTTTTATATGCACGTTCAGACTTAGCAAGGATTTCAAATTTATATTCCAGAACTATATAATTTTTTCAAATTGAATTCGAACCAATATCACTACAAACTTAAATTCCCCTCAATGTCCAAACAAAAGTACAATTCAAAATTTCAAAAATTCGAAACCGTTCAAATCCTCAAAATACAAAAAAACGACCAAATTTGGTCTAAAAATTTTTTCAACCTCAATTTTCTCAATATCCAAATTTGAATTTTAAAATCTGTAGAAATAAAAAATGTAATTTAATGGAATTCTAAAATTTTCAAGTTTTGTGAAAAAAAAGGTTTGATTCTGATTAATTTTGGAACATATTTGTTTGCACTAAAGATGTATTATCATATGAGACTTATGTCAGTATTTAACCCAATGTGTGTTGAGGTATTGGAATGTTCGTGACAACGTTTCTCGCTTTCTCAAGCCTCTTTTCTGGGCCCCACCAGAATTTCTCTCGCCCATTTTCTAATCACATTTACCAGTTTTCTTATACATGTCCTCAACTTATCCCCTTGAAATCAATTCTCAGAAATTTTCTGGAAAAATGAAAAGATTAACATTATGTGGGTTGTATAAAATATGTGAGTGGACAAGCTCCATAAAGATAACAAGAGGTGGAAAGAAACATAGTTCGAATGCAAAAATAGAAAACAATCTCATCCAATTGCTGTAATTTGCATATGAAAAGTTCATTATGGAATGGTTCTGATTCAATCTGCTTTACTTATCGAGTTACGAGATTCTCGCTGAAATTACATAAGATTTATTATAATCATGTAAATTGCATAGTAAGAAATCTAAGAAAGCTGCAAAATTCAATAAATTTAAAAGAGAAAAAGTTTTATTTTTGGAAACTGAAATGTATTTGAAACCTGGAATGTTCAAAAATAATTCAAGAGTAAAAAATTAGCGGGAACTTTTCAAGAAGATTTGTCATATTTAACAATAATTGTTTTCAGTTATTGGTCAGAAAGCCAAAAAAGAAGAAGAAAAGAAAGAGGAGGAGTTTAAATGCCCCGAGGGCCAAGGAAATGGGAATTTCGCAGATCCATGGACGTGTAGAAGATTTTATCAGGTGAATTAGCTTTCTAGTATTGCTATTTAAAAATATTCTGTCCAAATAAAATTTAAAAATGTATTTTGAATCATTCAGAGTATTATACAATAATTAAAACTTTGTTTCTTAATTGAACTCTCTGACCTAATTATTTTTTGTTCTTCTCGACAAAAATGATTTGTAATTGCGATATAATATGATAAAGTATGTCAATCCTATTACAAAACGCTTTAATAGTCTGTATTAGAATATCTGGTCTGCTACAATCATACGAAAGCTGGTACGCATTTTCTTCTTTTTCGGAAAGTCAGTAAAGCATATTTTTTACATAATTGTATGAACTCTTAATTGTTGTTAAAGAAAGATATTCTATTAAGGATGCTATTTTATTCTGGATTTATTACTGAAACATAATTTTATCTTAATTGTTTACATTGAAACAATGATTATTGACTAGAAGAAGAGAAATTACGTTGAGCCTTGCAATTTGGTATTAATGATGAATTTTTGGATTTCAACTTTTACAATTTTTTGTATAGAAGCTTTCATCTTGATTAGTATATTTTTTATTTTTTAGTGTGTAGATGGATATCCATATCTGAACAGATGTCCGTCAGGTTTACATTTCGACGATATCAGCAAATTTTGTACCTTTAAAAACGAAGCACGATGTGGTCCAATTGCTACAAGTAAGTATCAATAAATAAAAACATAAATAAATTAATAAAATAAAAACATCAGAAAAGTTGGTGATTGGAAATTTTCATTTGCAGAATTAATTAGAATTGAAAAATAATTATTTGAATGTTTGCAGCTCCTGCTCCTGTAACTGATCCTCCTACAGATTTAGCAGAACGGTGTGATACTTCAAAATGTCAACTTCCCTACTGCTTCTGTTCCAGAGATGGAACGATTATTCCTGGTGGACTTCAGCCCGAAGATGTAAGAAAACTTCCCTCTACAATTTTACTTATAATTTTCTGCAAATGTAACTGTTTAATGATCCTTCAAAAATATACCAGTACTTTTCTATGTTTTAAACTTCCATTATTGAGATATTTCAAGACACTAACTAGAGTAGAAAATAGAAAAATTTAAAGAGGGCAGAATGAAAAAAATAATTATAATTTTCCAAGTTTTTCAGAATCGATAGAAATTTTGAAAAAACAATTTTATTCAATATTTTATAAATTTAAATAAATATTAAATTACAGACACCACAAATGATAATAATTACTTTCGATGGGGCAGTGAATCACAATAATTTTGACCACTATCAAAAAATATTCTCCGAAGACAGACGGAATCCAAATGATTGTCCTTTGAAAGGAACATTTTTCATTTCTCACGAATATTGCAATTATAACATGGTGCAAGGTCTAGCTCACGATGGCCATGAAATAGCGACTGAAACAATTTCGTAAGTAAAATAAAATGAATCTTATAAAAATTATAATATATTTATATTAAATTACACTATTTATATAAAAAATTAATCTTTGTAAAAGGCTTCAAAAGGGTTTAGAAGACAAAGGCTACGAAGAATGGGTTGGCGAAATGATAGGAATGCGAGAGATTCTAAAACACTTCAGCAATATTTCAAGAAGTGATATCGTAGGAATGAGAGCGCCTTATTTAAAACCAGGACGCAACACTCAGTACAGTGTTATTGAAGATTTTGGATATATTTACGACAGCAGCATTGGAATTTCACCTTTAAAAGTTCCCATATGGCCCTATACTCTTGATTACAAAATCCCCCATGAATGTAAATCAGGCACATGCCCGACAAGGTCTTTCCCAGGTAAAAGCTTTAAGAACAAATTCACAAAGAAAATGTTCATTCAGAAAAAAGTTTCGTCAATTTTGGTCAATTGAAAAAAAAACAATTTCTTAGGTATTTGGGAACTGCCCTTAAATGCTCACTACGTCGAAACTTACGAGGGAGGACATTGTCCTTATCTCGATCAATGTGTGCTTCACAATCACGATCCTCAGGAAGTTTTCGAGTGGTTGCAGGAGGACTTCAATCGCTATTACGAACAGAATCGAGCCCCTTATATGATGACTTTCCACACAAACTGGTTCCAGATTAAGGAGCTAGAACGAGGTCTCCACAAATTTTTGGACTGGGCTGTGACTCTGTAAATATTATTCCAATGAATTTTAATAAATTAGTAGTTATTTATTGTTTTGAACTATTTAATAATACTCAAATTAATTTTTTCAGACCTGACGTCTACTTCGTGACTGCTACACAAGCTCTGACTTGGATAACGGATCCACAGCCAGTGAAAAATTTACATAATTTCGAAGGTTGGTCATGTAAAAAGAAGTACAATGACCCTGGTCCTTCATGCAATAATGCAAACAAATGTGCTCTTGAATTTAAACCTGCAGAGTCAAATTTTACAAGTACTAGGTAATTATTATCAAATTTAATCAATTTATCTTATTTAGTATGTGAATCTTAGTAACTTATAAAAGTTAAAGAATCTCCACTTTGAAAGTATCTAAACTTAATTAAATTCTAACTTTTCTTTTTAGGTATTTAGAAACATGTAGAGAATGTCCAAACAAATATCCCTGGTTGGGAGATGCGAAGGGCACGGGATTAGCCAACGATAATTACAATCCTGAGAAAAGGAAATAACTTTTCTCTCAACATATCTAAGACTATTCCTTGTACAAAGCAACACCATTTCCGCTCAAGAAACCTTGTAATAGATACGAGATAATTTTTTCTATAAAAAGAATAATTAACGAGATTTAAGGATTTCGTGAACTTTATGAAGCGTCTATTAGTATTTTGTTTCAATAAGAAAGTTTTTAGTATTAAGGAAATTTATACGGAAAATCGTTGATCAACTCAGAACAATTTATCTCGACGGATCGTTTTTTTGTGGTGTATGACTAGTGCAATATTTGAGAGCGTGTGTTAAATAAAACTCTAATGTTGAACCTATTGCTCAAATTCAGATTAGTGAAACAATTAGTGCTAAAGAACTGTTAAATAAAAACGATTCCTTTATCAAGTCAATGCGAATGAATACAATTTCATCCACAACTCGTTGTTTGGATTATTAATTTATTTATTTAAACAGTAATTACAAGAAGTTGCAGGAATGAGGCAACAGTATTGAAAACAGCTATTAATCATCTTTACCTTCTTAACGTATTGGCAACCACTCTTCGAATACCTCTCCATATTTTTGACGTACTGGAAATATACGAAAATAAAAAGATAAATTATAATAATTCATACTCAAATAGAAAAAGGGACAAAAAATGTTGATAAGGTAGGGATCAGATAAGTGAGACATGGCCTCAAGGGCATGTGATACATAGGAGAGTAACAAATTTGATTAGTTTTAGGTTTCTACATGTTTTTTCCAAAATACATAAAATTTTGTTTTCAAAATTTGGAAACTGGTAGAGAAGATTAAAACGGACGTAGATAAACTACTTTTGGTTACAAAAATGAAAAAAAGTTCAATTTTAGCAAAATATATGAACAAATGTTTTTTCATTGTGAAAACCAAAAGTAGTCTATCTGTGTCCATTTTTACCTTCTCTACTATTTCTTAAATTTTATGTATTTTGGATGCAAACATGTAGAAACAGAACCAAATTGTTCACATAAACTTGCTACTTTTCTCAAGTATCACATGCCCTTAAAGCAGGAAATAATTTCAAAGGAATTATTGAAAAATATTTTACCTGGAGGAGGAAAGTCTTCTGGATGACGAATAATATAATCTCGCATTACGGCATCTCTTTTTGCACATTTTTTTACGTAATATTTATCTATCCATGTTGTAGCTGCAAGCGCGGCCGCTGTACTCAAAATATGTATATAGATGCCTAGAAAAGATATTACATACTTTTTAGATGTTGCACCAAATTTAAAATTTAAAAGAACTTGGCGGTGTAAAACTTAAAATTTCTTATGGAAAAATTGAATAGATCATCGGAAAAATTTACTTAAGCTTTTTCATGCCAAATATTTTTTATGGAGTTATTTTTAGTAAAAATATGGACAATTTTATCTCGCGTAAGATGAGCCATGAAAAGTTACAATCAAATAAAAATTATAATCTTTTTATCGTTGGGATTGATGGAAATTTTTTTTTGTTAGCTATTTTAGATATGATTCCACCGATAAAAAATCTATACATTTTATCTGATTTAAACTTTTAATGTTTCATTTTATTCAAAATAAAATTTTCCAAATAAAAATAAAAATACTCAATAAAAAAATATTCGAAATGAAAAATATTGAGGAAATAGTCACTTTAATTGATTCCAAGTCTTTCATATTTTCTGCTCCAGTTCATATTTAATTTTCTCAATTTGGGCGATATCTAAAAAAATGTTTCTTGCTGTGGTTCAAGTTCCTGTATAATTGACTATATCAATTTATTCATGTGAGATAACTTTTTAATTTTAAAAATATCTTTCTGAAAACTTGAGAAATATAGTAAAAGACAATTAAGAGCGTCTGTTAAGTTCTTTCTAGTAAACATTTTGTGAAACAAATTTTTTAGAGGAAATAAAACTGAGTAATTGATAATTACAGTTAAGTGTACATTTTTTGGAATATGTTCAGCAAACAAAAGTTAACAGACGTTTTTTATTGTCTCTTGTTATATTTTATAGATTTTCAGAAAAATATTTTGTTAACTAATAAACTAAAATAAACTTATTTATTTATTTGAAAATTTTCTAATTAAACAAAATTATAAGTTTCCTTCGTCAATTATTACTGAATTTTCTTTTATAATAGTGACTTATGATTATACTTAAGTGTCTCGTCCTCAAGATCACTTGTAGTAGCGCCAGCTGCTCGGTTACGACCACAAATTTTAAAGAATAAAAAATTGAAACCCGTTTCCATGTGGAGACCCCGTCCTTTATATTGCGCCAACTTCATTTATTTTTAAAGATGAAATATCACCGTAATCGAATAGATCACTTATGGGAGAAGTAACGATTAGGGGTGGGAAAGGGAAGTGATCTATTCGGACGAGACACATCGTATAATTACGATCGAACTTCACTAAGGTAAGTTCGTTTGATCGTACAATTATACTTAAGTGTCTCGTCCTCAAGATCACTTGTAGTTGTTTAAAGCTTCAACGGTGGTATTTCCATTATTTATATTAGTCCTATTTTATAAACAAGGCAAGACATTTTATTTCGAGTGGACATAGAATAATATAACTCATTATTACAGTCTCATATATCACATCCTGAGATTTCTAACTTTGAAAACAAACTTTTCGCACTTGCTAATTATGAAAAAAAAAATATATAAGGTCTTTGCGAGCTTACATTAAGGATATATTAGATTTTTATTGACTCAAGACTTTCTGAGCAAAATTCCTTTTGTCGATAAGCGGTCGGTTATAAAATAAGGCAAAAACCTTTGATGAATCCGACCAACATGCCGTCCTTCGAATCACGTCGAGAGAAACGCAGTTACGTAGGGCGGCCGAAGTAGCAGCGTGTTTAATGCTGTATGGTTTGAAAACTTGGGAATCTATTCCACTTTTTGAAAGAATGACCTTTATCCACCTACTTAAGGTTTGTGCTGAACAAGGCTTGTAAGGTTTTTTGAATGAGATTAATATACGATCTGTACCTTCCGGCCCTATTCGGGAGGTTCTCTTGACGTAACTCAAAAGGGTCGAGGCGACACAGAGCTCCGGCTGGTCTTTGAAAAAGGGTAGTGTTAACAAGGGTTGTTTCTTATTGACATCCTAGGTTTTGATTCTATCTGTAATTCTTATATTTATCGCGTCTTTCTGTTGCGTCATATTACTTCATTTCATTAATGAAATTGTTTGTTGTCTTTGTGCCGTTGCAAGGGCTAACAATGCAACTAATTTAAACGAAAGGTCTTTGAGTGAAACCTTATCATTTGGATAAATTGACTTCAAATGGGTAAGAACCAACGTAGGAGCCCACGTAAAATTGTATCGCGGATTCTGAGGCTTCAAATTAGACGCACCTTTACAAAATCTTTTGATTATGGGATTGCTTCCAATATCCCAGTTGACAATTAACGCGACGGCGGATCGGTAAGAGTTGAGTGTGCCGTAGGCATTCATCCTTCCAATGCAAGAGCCAGAAACTCGAGTAACAAAGAAGTTGAAGGTTCAAAAAGTGACGTTCCCTTCTTCTGGCAAAATTCCCACCACAACCTTATTGGTCTCGCGTATTGCTTCAGCGTTGTGGGTGCGAGAGAGGCTAGGATGACCTGAAGGGCCGGGGTGGAGATTCCATCTACCGCGAAGGCGTAAGCTTTCCTGATAATTTCGCTACAACCAGGGAAAGGGTCTTCCATAAGGGGTGTATCTTCATGAAAGGAGAAGAGAGCAATTTAATGTCCGGTTTCAGGATAATTGATTCAGAAATTCGTAATTGATTGAATAAAGGGAACCACGGTTGCGAAGGCCAGAGTGGAAGAACTACGACCCCTTCTGCTTTATCGGTCTTAATCTTTTTTAGTGTTCCAAAGATTTTGTCGATCTCTTCAAAGGCGTCTGGAGCAAGAGACCACTCTGTCTCTTGCGAAATGATTCTCGACTCTCGATCGGCTTCGACATTATCAGAAGATTTAATATATGATGCCGAAATCCATAAATCTCGTCGCTCGCACCATTTCCAAATCTCGTTCGCTAGATTAGCGAGTTTCGGGAACTGGATTCCGCCCATCTTGTTGATGTAGCTCAGTGCTGTCGTGTTGTCGATTCTCAACAGGATTTCGGACGAGCTAATATTTGTTGCAAAGCATTTTAAGGCGTAAAAAGCCGCTGTAAGCTCTAAAAAATTAATGCTTTCATCCTTTTGATCTTTGCTCCAATGGCCATGTGTCGATTTTCCCCCACAGAAGGCACTCCAACCTGTCCTAGAGGCATCTGAAAAAATTTCTAACGAATATCTTCCATCTCTAATTGGATTGCTGAGTGCAGGATTCTTTATATTTACGATCCACCAATCCAGACTTTCGTGGATATATGGGGGCAACTGTGTAGTTGCGTCAAAATCCCCTTCCTTATCCTTGAGGGCTGAGAATTTGCATCTTTCCAGATCTTTGACGTAAATAGGACCGTATTTTACGGCTTGACACGCTGCCACAAAATTTCCAATAAGATGAGCCAAATCTCTGATCTTACATTGACGTTTTTTCTTAAACGAACAAGATAGATTGAAAATTTTTTGTCTCTTTTCTTCTGGGAGGCTCGTGGTGAAAGCTCTGGAATCCAACAAAAAACCTAAAAATTTCAACGATTATACAGGAATCAATTGAGATTTTTTCATATTAATAATAAATCCAAGGGATTCCAATAACAATTTCGTTTTTTCTACGTTCTTTGCACATTCCGCTCTTGAGTCTCCAAAAAGCAGGAAATCATCCAGGTAATTAACCGAAACCAAGCCGTTTGATCTAAGAGACATCATTATTGGCTTCAAAATCTTTGTGAAAATGAAAGGAGCAGAACTTAATCCAAAAGGAAGGACCTTGAACTCGTACAGTTGATTCTGAAACTGAAATCTCAGATATTTCCTGTCATCCTTGTCCACCGGAACTAAGAGATAGGCATCCTCCAAATCTATTGAAGCTAGTAAACAACCTGGAGACATAAGGCGAATTACCGTTTTCCAATCTTCCATTTTAAAATGGTTTGTAACGACATACTTATTAAGTGCTTTTAAATTCAATATGAATCTTTTTCCCCATTAGGTTTGTCAATTAGGAAAAACGAAGAAAGGAATTGGTCTGAGCAGGGTTCGACTTTCGCAATAGCCCCTTTCTTCAAAAACTTACCGATTTGTTTGCGACAATGATTTTGATCACAGGTCGATAAGGCCGGTTCCTTTAAAAACCCGCATCCCAATGGTTTCTTTGCAAAGGGAATCTTATATCCCTTGACAGCTTGGAGGACCAGCTTGTTTGTGGCAATTTTTTGCCATGAGGAGAAAAAATATTCCAATCTCCCTGCTATACTCACGGTTAATGTCGAGGATTCTGGCTGTGTTTGGATTTGTTGTTGTTGTTGCTGCTGCTCCGAATCAAAGATTTCGTAGCCCCAGTCCTTTGAGTCGATTTCGAGTAATATCTCTTGGCTGCCCGTAGTGTCCTTTGAACTTAGGCTGCTTTGGCGAGTCTGACGTCAACATCTCTTTGCCGGCTTTCTCCGACGCTTTGGCTGCTTTTAACTTCTCACCGAAATCATTTCCCAATAGAAAGTTGTCCGTCTCACTATCTTCTATTAGGGTCTTCGCCGCTCGCGATAAATTGGTACCCTGGGCTACGAAATATTTTCTGGCCCTTGATGCGCAGAAATAGGAGTCAGCACACAGCCGTCCTGCGTCTCCCATCAAATTTACCATTCGATTGATGTCCACGATCAGAGCGCCAGCTTCGTTTTTCTTGCCTGACATTACTTCCGATAACGCTAAACCTAAGGCATTTAACACCGACGCAATCTGTTCCTGAGCAGTTTTTTGAAAAGCGTCCTTTCGTATCGCCGAGGTTCCCAGGATTGCCTTGGCCTCTGCATTGAGAATTGGGGCCGAGAGCAAGGAACAATTGGATGGTGTCGGATATTTTTTGAGAAGTTCCGTCTTGGTTTCCTTCAGCAAGCCCTTTTGCAAAATATTCGACCATTGCTTCGCTAAAAACGAGTGTAGAGGTGGACCGTAGCCCCTTTGTTCGGGTATCTCGCCCAAGAGATTGAGGATTTCCGGATCTACTGCATCATCGGCCTTTTTGACTGGTTCGGGATCTATGTCTGGCTCATTGGCTATTGAGCCGTGTTGTCCTTTGGAGCGACTTTTCTCTCACGGTGAGCGAGATCGAGACCTTCCGGACCTCGAGTGATCGGCGGACGATCCTCTAGGGTATGATCCTCTAGGGTATCGCTCTTGCCGTCTGCCCTCTCGCTTTTGTCGATCGCGATCTGACGCCCCTCTCGGGGTGCGCTCTGCGCGTCTAACTGAACGCGAATCTCTCGATTCGTCGGAGCAACTCCGCATGCGATGTCGATCCGAATGCTTTCGACTCCGATGTTTCTTTTCCCTCGAAGAACCCCGTGATTTCGAGGAAGAATCACGACGATCGCGACTTCTTGAATCAGACACTGAACTTACACGCGAATAGTATGAATCCGAACTTTTTTGAAGCGACGCGAGCTTTTTGAGGTTCGCAGCGGTACGCTCAAGTTGCTCGATTTTTTCTTTGAAAATTTGCATCTGAGGAAGAATTTGAGCCTTTGTCGGTGAACCCGGTGTTTCACCGACCTTTTGGGATGGCAATTCTGACATTCTTAAATATGCCGGAAAACAATTTACAATTTCCCAATAATTTATGAAAAAACACGTCTTGATCTTAACCGCACAACAAAACGAAAGATTAAGACCGATAAAGCAGAAGGGGTCGTAGTTCTTCCACTCTGGCCTTCGCAACCGTGGTTCCCTTTATTCAATCAATTACGAATTTCTGAATCAATTATCCTGAAACCCGACATTAAATTGCTCTCTTCTCCTTTCATGAAGATACACCCCTTATGGAAGACCCTTTCCCTGGTTGTAGCGAAATTATCAGGAAAGCTTACGCCTTCGCGGTAGATGGAATCTCCACCCCGGCCCTTCAGGTCATCCTAGCCTCTCTCGCACCCACAACGCTGAAGCAATACGCGAGACCAATAAGGTTGTGGTGGGAATTTTGCCAGAAGAAGGGAACGTCACTTTTTGAACCTTCAACTTCTTTGTTACTCGAGTTTCTGGCTCTTGCATTGGAAGGATGAATGCCTACGGCACACTCAACTCTTACCGATCCGCCGTCGCGTTAATTGTCAACTGGGATATTGGAAGCAATCCCATAATCAAAAGATTTTGTAAAGGTGCGTCTAATTTGAAGCCTCAGAATCCGCGATACAATTTTACATGGGCTCCTACGTTGGTTCTTACCCATTTGAAGTCAATTTATCCAAATGATAAGGTTTCACTCAAAGACCTTTCGTTTAAATTAGTTGCATTGTTAGCCCTTGCAACGGCACAAAGACAACAAACAATTTCATTAATGAAATGAAGTAATATGACGCAACAGAAAGACGCGATAAATATAAGAATTACAGATAGAATCAAAACCTAGGATGTCAATAAGAAACAACCCTTGTTAACACTACCCTTTTTCAAAGACCAGCCGGAGCTCTGTGTCGCCTCGACCCTTTTGAGTTACGTCAAGAGAACCTCCCGAATAGGGCCGGAAGGTACAGATCGTATATTAATCTCATTCAAAAAACCTTACAAGCCTTGTTCAGCACAAACCTTAAGTAGGTGGATAAAGGTCATTCTTTCAAAAAGTGGAATAGATTCCCAAGTTTTCAAACCATACAGCATTAAACACGCTGCTACTTCGGCCGCCCTACGTAACTGCGTTTCTCTCGACGTGATTCGAAGGACGGCATGTTGGTCGGATTCATCAAAGGTTTTTGCCTTATTTTATAACCGACCGCTTATCGACAAAAAGAATTTTGCTCAGAAAGTCTTGAGTCAATAAAAATCTAATATATCCTTAATGTAAGCTCGCAAAGACCTTATATATTTTTTTTTTCATAATTAGCAAGTGCGAAAAGTTTGTTTTCAAAGTTAGAAATCTCAGGATGTGATATATGAGACTGTAATAATGAGTTATATTATTCTATGTCCACTCGAAATAAAATGTCTTGCCTTGTTTATAAAATAGGACTAATATAAATAATGGAAATACCACCGTTGAAGCTTTAAACAACTACAAGTGATCTTGAGGACGAGACACTTAAGTATAATTGTACGATCAAACGAACTTACCTTAGTGAAGTTCGATCGTAATTATACGATGTGTCTCGTCCGAATAGATCACTTCCCTTTCCCACCCCTAATCGTTACTTCTCCCATAAGTGATCTATTCGATTACGGTGATATTTCATCTTTAAAAATAAATGAAGTTGGCGCAATATAAAGGACGGGGTCTCCACATGGAAACGGGTTTCAATTTTTTATTCTTTAAAATTTGTGGTCGTAACCGAGCAGCTGGCGCTACTACAAGTGATCTTGAGGACGAGACACTTAAGTATAATTACGATCGAACTTCACTAAGGTAAGTTCGTTTGATCGTACAATTTTCCTATATCTTTTGTTTCATATTCCGCCAAATAAAAGTTACCATACTGAAATTTAATTTTTATCATGAAATCTAGTTTTATGCTCAAACGTTTTCAAATTTTTAAGCTTTATATTTTCAAAATTAATCCCAATTGAAAAATTTAATTGTTGGAACCAACAAATTTTTGAAGGTTTTTTACATAAAAAAAGTTATGAAGTACTCTGCACCAAAATAATTTAAATTTGAAAAAGTCTTGAAATAAAAAATACTAAAATTAAAAATTATAATAATTATGAAACGAGATATCAAATTTTTTATTTTTTTAAGCTTTGTAGTATCACTTGTAAATTTTTCAACTTTTTCTTTATTTTCAGCTTCCTCGAAAGGTGTCTGAATATTAAACAAATTACCCAAGTAAATATTTGATTTGGAATCTAGAATATTGAAAATGTTTAAAAAATAATAATTCTATTTTGTGATTTCTATACAGTTTTCAATTATAATATTTCACATAGTATAATTTGAAGAATTAATTTTGAAATTTAAACAATGAACTCTGTGAAAAAAATTTTTATGAACAAAATGAGCCTTCACGTATTAAAATTCGAACATATTTGAAGAGAAAATGTAAAAAGAAATGCATTAAATTTTGACCCACAATAAGAGTTAATAAAATAGGCATCATTTATGTTTTCAAGTGCATTCTGGTAAATTTTTTTTCTTAGAATATATGTATTGAGTTATAGTACTACCATTTTTTAAAGTGGTAATCAATTGTTTCTTTAAAGATTCTCCAGTCGCGCTCAATCCGACAACAGTAGCAGACTGGAAAGCAACAAAATTTGGGCACCAAATTTCATAGTCACTACATAAATCATGAAATACTTGAGATTTTCAAATTAATTTCTTCTAAAAAGTGAACATTTGAAACAAACTGTTTTTTACTACATGGACCAGAAACAAGCCTTATTGGCATCCCTCTTGCTCATAACGTCAAAAATATGAATTGAATTTTCTACAATAATATAATAGAAATTTGTTTATAAATATTGCATATACAAATAAAAATAGATAACTCACGTGAAAAACCAGGCCTTCCTTTACTGATGTTTATATAACGGCAAGTAAGAGGAACGATTATTAAGCAGGGTATTTGGGCAAAGTATTTAGAAAAAATGTTTGGTTCATAAGTAGGGTCTGGTGTAAGCAATTTTAAAGCCCATTGAATATTTGGATTATCACTTTCCATTTTACAGCTTATTATTTACGACTTAACGTCAAATCTATCTCTGGAGATCTCTGAAGAAAGAATGTGTGAGCTACTCCTTAACCTCAAAAAATGCTAGTGGTTTGGTAGTAAAGTAGGTAAAGTAAAACCTCTGCCTGAACTTCTGAATCGTAATGAAAAATCGATATCTCTCGAAAAATCCAAGTCAGTGCTGTCAGTGTCCAAGTATTTGTATATTGCCAACTTCACGTGGCTTTCTCACACGTTTCGTTGTCGTTCAAAGCAAACATGCATGTTCTCTGATCCTCTGATCTACTCCAATATACATATATATATATATATGATGGAAATGCAATAGTTTTTTTTTATTTTTTGCACATTTTTACTCATTTATAATCTGGTATATTTCAAAAAATGGCGACTGAAGAAGATATAAAACTTCTGAAGATTATTGGTCTGAGCGAGCAAAAGGCGAAGGAGACTCTAAAGAACGCACAAGTTACAAAACATTTGAAATATGCAATTAGTGAGGTTAGATATAACCTATAAATATTTGAAATTTCAAACATATTTTTGTAAAATCAAGCTTGAGATTCCAGGTTCTGTACATGTTAATTGATATTTTACAACTGGTACTGTTGATTTGTTAAATACTGAGCTGTGAGATTCGAATTTCTCTTGATCATTTAAACAATCTTACAAGTTTTTTAACTTTAAGGGCATGTGATACATAGGAGATGGGCAAATTTTATTGATTTTAGGATTCTACATGTTTGTATCTAAAGTACATAAAATTTTATCTTCAAAATTTGAGAAATGACAGAGAAGATAAAAGCGGACGTAGATAGACTACTTCTGGTTTCAAATTGAAAAAAAGTTCAATTTTAGCAATATATATCGAAAACTTTTTTTCAATTTTGAAACCAGAAGTAGTCTATCTACGTCCGCTTTTATCTTCTCTGTCATTTCTGAAATTCTGAAGATAAAATTTTATTTATTTTGGGCACAAACATGTAGAAACTGGACCAAATTGTTTACATGAACTTGCTACTTTTCTCAAGTATCATATACCCTTGACATATAGATAACAATTTCACACGCTTATATGGGTTTTCAATTGCAATCCCTGATGTTAGTTCTTAATAGATAAAAATCTGATTTTCTGAATTTATTTACATTTGGCTATTTTATTGATAATTTGTTTGCTCGTTTTGCTGAATTTGACATCAGAATGGGAATTTCTGATGCAATATGTTGCACTTCTTATGTATTTGAAATGTTTACCTGTTCACTATCTGGATAGAGAAACTGGAAACAGAGTTAATTTGTTTTTAATTCGGTCTCTCTATTCTCTGATACTCATTTTTCTAGGCAGCTAAGCATGGCACCGTTAATTCAGAAAATGGTACACTTTTGTACCACTTGGCATCAAAAGTAAAGACACAAATTGCAGATAAAGTGCCACTTATGTCTAAATACATAGTAGAAAAAAAGTTGGACACAATTCAAAGAGTTGACGCTGCTTTAAATTATTTACTGAATAATATTAAAGAAACTGTCGACATTAGAGCACTTGAAGAAGCATGCGGTGTTGGAATTGTAATTACTCCAGAACAAATTGAAGAGGCGGTAGAAAAATTGATTAACAGACACAAGGATGAAATTCTTGAAAAAAGGTAAGACTACAGATTTGTATTTAAATTTTTCAACCTCAATATTTGAGTACAAAATTAAATTTAGAAACTACGAGTCGATGCCATACATAAAACTTGCAGATATCGATTCAATGCGGGGCCGTTGATGCAAGAAGTTCGAAACGATTTAAAATGGGCAGACGGAAAATGCGTTAAGCATGAAGTAGATATACAATTGTTGGACTTTTTGGGTCCAAGAACAGAAGCTGATTGCGCCCCAGTTCTTAAGGAATCGAAAGCTAAGCAGAAAGCCCCAGAAAAGGAAGCAAAGAAAAAGTCCAATCAGGATGGTAAAATAATCAAATATTATCGTATTTTCATTTGCGTAAAAGTTTTTTTGAATCAATTTTTTGACTTTTTAAGCACAAAAAGGCGAAACTTCAAACGAAAAAATTGGGGCTCAAACAATAAGTGAATTGATGAAAACTAAGGTTCATTTTCACAAGCCTGGTGAAAATTACAAAACTGAAGGCTACGTTGTAACTCCAAATACTCAACGACTATTGAGAGAACACCTTCTTATCACTGGTGGAAAAGTCAGAACGAGATTCCCACCTGAGCCAAATGGAATTTTGCACATTGGACACGCTAAAGCTATCAATATTAATTTTGGGTATACTTAATTATTAATAAAACTTTTACATATATCTTTCAAATTAACATTAATTTCTTTAATCGATAATTAAACACAAATTTAAATTATTTTATTCAGTTATGCAGCTGCTTACGATGGTATATGCTTCTTACGTTACGACGATACGAATCCTGAAAAAGAGGAGGAAAAATTCTTCATTGGAATTCGAGAAATGGTCGAGTGGTTGGGATATAAACCCTATAAAATAACCCATTCTTCTGACAATTTTCAACAGTTATACGAGTGGGCTGTGAAGCTTATTGAAAAAGGTTTAGCTTACGTTTGTCATCAGACGAGTGAGCAAATGAAGGGCTTTAATCCACCTCCAAGTCCCTGGCGTGAAAGACCAGTCGAAGAAAATCTTCAACTTTTCCAGGTAATTGATTTTATATGCTCTCAGATATTGAAGATTTTTAATGGAAATTACCCAATAAAAATGTACAGGATATGAAGGATGGATTATTGGAAGAAGGAGAAGCGACTCTGCGAATGAAAGTAACTCTGGAAGAAGGGAAACAGGATCCAGTCGCTTACAGAATAAAATATGCCCCTCACCACCGAACTGGAGATCAGTGGTGTATTTACCCCACGTATGATTTCACTCACTGCCTGTGCGACAGTATTGAGCACATCACTCATTCGCTTTGTACGAAGGAATTTCAGTCGAGAAGGTCCTCGTATTATTGGCTTTGTAATGCTCTCGATATTTATTGTCCTGTACAATGGGAATATGGAAGGCTTAATGTTAATTATACTGTCGTTTCGAAGAGGAAAATCGCTAAATTAATCGAGGAAGGCATCGTTAGTGATTGGGATGATCCCAGGTATAATCTAGTTGTAAATAAAAAGAAAAGTATCTAATGTTATTCTGATTTTTTAATTATTTTCAGACTCTTTACGTTGACAGCTCTACGTAGACGTGGATTTCCTCCAGAGGCAATTAATAACTTCTGCGCTCAAATGGGAGTAACTGGAGCTCAGGCTGTAGTGGATCCTGCAGTATTGGAAGCTTCCGTCAGAGACGTTTTAAATCTTTCAGCTCCCCGCCATATGGTTGTCTTGGATCCAGTAAGAATTACAATTACCAATTTTCCAGGAGATACTCCAATTAGTGTTTCTGTACCAGACTTTCCAAACGAACTAGAAAGGGGACAACATATTATCACTTTTGATGAAGTTGTTTATATTGAAGCTTCTGATTTCAAAGAAGTAAGTTGTAAAATTCTAAGGAAAACAATGTTTATAACTTTTGTTACTTTTAATATGAGGGATTTATTTTACTTACAGAATGATGAAAAAGGATTTAGAAGATTTACTCCAAATCAAACAGTGGGCCTCAAACATGCGGGAGTCGTTCTCACTCTAAAAAGTATAGAAAAGGATGCAACCGGAAAAATCACAAATCTTATCGTAAAACAAGATCCAGTCTCGGACAAAAATAAACCTAAAGCATTTATTCATTGGGTGTCACATCCAACTCTTGCTTCTGTTCGCCTTTATGAACGATTGTAAGTTTCTTTTTCTTGAAATTTAAAGAAAAATTAAATTAACAATTAATAATTATTTCTGCAGATTTAAACATAAAAACCCAGAAGATCAAAATGAAGTGCCCAATGGATATCTAAGCGATATAAACTCAGCCAGTAAAAAGGAAGTCGTTGCTTATATTGATTCTTCTCTCGAAAAAATTTCGAACCCGTTAGAAAAGTTTCAATTTGAGAGAATCGGCTTTTTTTGCGTTGACTTCGATACAAAACCAGGCAAAGTGAGTCTTTAAATCCTTATTAATAACTTGAACACTTGAATGTAAATTATTTATAAATTTTCTGTTTAGGTTATTTTCAATAGAACTGTTACTTTGAAGGAAGATGCAGGAAAAATGTGATAAAACCATGAATAACATTGATAAATTTTTATAATTAATGCCCATACAATTTGTACATCTTACATTTGAATTTCGTCTAAGAGATTCATAGTCCTTAGGAAAAGTTGTTTTTATTATTTTCTACTTGTGATTTGATCGATTGATTGATAAGAAGTGCAGAGAATTTTCTTTTACTTTTACGTCTTTTAGATTCAATAAAACAGTTGATGATTGAAGTTTTTACTAATTTTAAGTTGAATATTATTTTTCAAAGATTATGTTTGATAATTAATTCATCATGCAGGATTCATAGGTCGGTATCATGTATTTAATATTTATAAAAGCGTCTTCACCGCCATATCTTTCAAGGATTTCTAATGTTTCCTGGATTACATCGGAAGGATTTTCACCACGCTGTTGAGCATAATCGATTTCTTCTCCAAGATTCACTGTAAATGAAAATCAAACGAGTTTCAACTTGATTTTGCATCATTTGAAATTAAGTTTTTTTCTAATCTAGGGCTGTATTATTTCCAATATTATATATATTTTTTATAAATAAATTATTTATAATTCTATAGTTTTCTGACCGTTTCTATCTTTCAGCAAATTGGGAACTGGAAGAATCTGTCTAAAATATGGAACTAAAGCTTCTCCTACACAATCTCCAGATCGAACCAAATGCTGCAAAACTTTCATTGTCGTGCAAATAATTTCGGGAATTTTTGTATTTAGCGCTTCTGTAATTCGTATAATTGGTATATAATAACAAATTATGAAATAAATTAGCAGAATATATCTCCTCAAGAAAATTTGGAAGAAATTCGTACTTTTTATGGGAATAATAAGTTGTGGAACGACTGGAAGGACTTTCGGGCCTCCATGTTCTAACATTTCGGTGATTCCTTGCTCTACGAGGAATTTATAAGGGGCTTCGGTTTCAGTCAATCCGTCGAAAAACATGGGTAAATAATGATGAAAGTCCAGATTTTCTATTTTTACTTTCCAACTAAGTTTAGGGCCGTTGCCATCTTCTTCCAATGCGATCGGAAAAACACCATACTCGTAATATTTTCGAAAAGTTGAAGGTTTTGGGGGCTGAGGATCATAGACACGATACTTTGGAGGTCTAGCTACTACAGTATTTTCCTAAAAATTTTAATGGGATTCTTATTTTAATGTTAAGAGGAAGGAATGGGTTTTTCCAAATTTCTAACTACTTGATTGATTAAAGGCTTATATCTTGAAGTTTTTAATTATTCGTATTACTTGCAAAGCTTGAATTGTGAAAGCTGGTACGACCCTTGGTTTCCTATTTTTATATTTTGGAAGATCTTTTCGAATTTCAGTCCAAAATTCTTTTTCATTCACCATCTCGAACTTCCTGGATAATTAAGACACAGGCATTAAGCGTAAAATAAAGCAACTAAGCTCGGAGTTCGGATTGATTTCATCAGCACCAAGGGTTTGAAGTTTGAAAATTAATAATTTGTTTTGTTCAGACGGAAGTTCGGTAGTACACTATGGCCAACACTAGCGTGAATTTGAGGTCGTTCCTTAGCAACTAAGTTTGATCAATAATGGATATATCAATTAACATTTCTTAAGTATTCAAAAATAAGAACATATAATAAACTCGAAGACGCAATGGTAATTTTGAAACACGTATAAATAGTTTAAAAATAAAAGATTGTAATGAAAACTACAACTAAAAATAATTTCTGTAATTTATTGAAATCATTAACGTATCCCTTTGACTTTATGACACTGATAGTTTGATTATAGAAACAATGGCGAAAATTCAGATCTTTTATTCTTACTTTCCAGATATGTTCTGATCTCTGCAGCTTTGGTATTTTCCAAATCAGTTAGAAAATTAAACTAAAATAAAGTTCTTCTCTGTACATAAACAATTCAAATTATAGAACGATCTAGTTTAAATAGTGAAAAGAATAAGATTACTCATGTATCTTTCTTCAGTTTTATGTACAAGTGTATTTTATAAACAAGAAAATTTGCATAACGTTTTTGCTAACAAATAGATTATTTTTTAAAAACTTTTAACTATAACAATTAATACTAAGTTGCGGTTCTCGATGGTTTTCTATGGAACTGTGGGTCGTCAAATATTAGGTTCCGTTTTTCAGGTTCGTCTTTTTCAGCTGTATTTACTTAATAAGGAAAATATAAAACGAATAAAAATAATTGATATTTAATAAGACATTTGAATCACCAAAAACATTTTAAATGTTTAAAACTAAATCAATGTCTTTGAAAGTAGAAAAGTAATGAAAATAATTTACATACTAATATTAAAACAATTAATTTATGATTGATAGAAAAGGATATTTGTGGAGAAGTTTGAAGATTCCTGTTCCAACTGGAACCGGAATACCCATAATAATTGATTCAGAGACTCCGCAAATGGCATCTTTCTGTCCATAATAAGCTGCATCGAACAAATGATCAGCTGTTTTTTCAAACTGAAAAAACATTTTAATTTATAAGAAGAAATTGATATTAATAATTTTGTGTTGATGATATAAATTTAAGAGTTAATTACCGAAGCTAAATTTAAAACAGATTCTTTCATTTTGGCTAAACCTTGTCTTGTGATTCCAAGAACCTCTCCTCGGCTTGTCATCAGATCTGCCACTAACATAGGATGTCGTCTATCAATACTCATTCCATGATTCTCCATCACCAATTTAATTTCAGTCATAATTGTCGTTCTCGCTGCTTCGATTCCCAATGTTCGGAATACCTGGGCAAACAATCTTTACTTTTAATTCGTGCATTTGTAATGAAACTTAATATATAATAATATTAATAAAGCTACTAATAAAAGTTAATATGTAATAAAGCTTCAAATCTAATCAAAGGATTGTTCACTCGAATTTTGAGTGCACAACAAATTTAAAAAATTTTGAAACATTTCGTGTTATTCACATCATTAATTGACATTATCTTGATAGAAGTTTTACAATTCTTTTGAAAATTAAAAACTTTATTAAATTTTCAACATTTTTGGCTTATTTAAGAATCAAGAATTTCAAGAGTATCTAATAAACATTTCTAATTAGCCTCGAACTAAAATTACATAAATTATTGACTCAACTCACTTCAATAGTATTATTGGAAGTCGTTTTAATCCCTAGGATTCCAGGTGTGGCCATGACCTCACGCATGTTATCACCTTCTACAAATAATTTATACCTAGTTTTTCCACTAGAATCATCATTGTGAATAACAGCTCTGTTAACAGACGCCAATCCCTAGAAAACCAAACAAAATTAAAGTCAATGTTCAGTCTGGAATAAGTTTTAAAAATCCAAATGAACGTAATTTACCTTTATGACAACGCTTGTTAGTTGTTCTTTGAGTTGAGTCAAGGCAAAATTAAGACTATGCTTTTGCTTACTAGGGCTCACTGTAATAATTGATTCTCCTCGTACATTCACTAACTTGGGATTAACTTTCAGCTTAGAGGTGCAAATGCTAAAAACAATTTACAAAATTATTTTTCAACCATAAAAGTAGATTTTTATCTTTTTGTTGAGATTTAAATATACGAAAAACGTTACTTAAAAAATAGATAGCAGCAATTAAATCTACATACGAATATCTAATCGAATCAGCATCAACTTCAAGCTTGAGTAACTTGATTCTATCTGTATCGAGTTTCACCAGAAGGAAACAATCATCTGGCAGATAAACTTCTTCGATATATTCCGAGACCTCCCCTAACGTCGTTTTTTCTATTCTTCCTTTAACTCTTCTTGCAAATTCTGGATCCGTATCGTTATCCTAATAATTTAATCACATTCAAAAACTTGTAAAAAAAAAAATTGGAAAAGAATAAAAATAGGAAGGAGTAAAAAGAATCAATAATTTACCAAGGCTGCAGTAATTATAGGCGTGCTGATTTTTGGATTTGCATTAATAATTTCCTTGATACGAGGAACTCCCTGAGTGATATTCATGGAAGCGACGCCAGCGTAGTGAAACGTCTTCAAAGTCATTTGAGTTCCGGGCTCTCCAATACTCTGGGCTGCAAGAGCTCCTACAGCTGTACCAGGTTCTACTGTTGCTCGCATATACTTTTCTTTGCAGGTATCCATGAATTCCACTAATTGAGAAAGAGTTAAACGTTCGAGCTCAAGTTTTACTGGTGATTTGTTGACCATGTTTTGTCGAATTTTACCTACTTTTTTAGCTACCGATGTCATAAACTCACTGCGGAAAAGGGATGTAAATTACAATTCCATAACATAAACTTCTGAAATTCGCTGGTCTTAAGTGAAACTTACTTTAGCTCATCTTTAAATTCAGTACTGAGACAGGAATAGTCTTCAGTTTTTAGTACTTCTTCGGCTGCTTTTTTGACCTTCGACGGTTCAAGAGATTCTTCGTCTCTGTGAGGCGAGATCGCCTTCACGTGGTCAAGAACTCTCTTATAATCGACCGGGCAGTCTTTCCCTGTGAAGCGAAATTAAAGTTACAAATAGAAACAATTTTTCAGTTTGATGAATTTCACATCTCAGTTTTTCTTTTTTTTTATTATATTTACCTTCCATGTAAGTTGGATCCAAACCATCAGCGCCGTATAGAAACTGGACAATATCCCCCACGGAATTTCTCACAGTCATATCGTATTGTAGACACAAATCCTCCAAACTTTTGACTAATCTCCTTTGCATATAACCAGTTTCTGCAGTTTTCACAGCTGTATCAACGAGACCTTCTCTGCCACCCATAGTGTGAAAGAAAAATTCAGGAGGTGTGAGTCCTGAATAGAACGAATTCTGCACAAATCCTTTTGCCGCTGGAATCTTGGAGAATTTCTCGAAATGAGGCAAGGCACGATCCTCGAATCCGTCAGGTACTCGTTTACCACTTATGGCTTGCTGTCCTACACACGCTAGAATATCCGAAGTAAAGAGATAAGTATTATATCAACTTTACAAAGAAACAAAAATAGAATAATAATTATATGTACTAATATTTTTCAAGCACTGACCAATCATCTGAGATATGTTAATGAAACTTCCCTTGGAACCCGAAAGAGCCATGACGAGAGGACTGTTACTAGGATGAAGTTCTTTCAAGCAAGCTTTACCAGCATGATCTCGAATCACGGAAAGTTCTTTTAATATCATCGCTTCAAGCGATTCTTCTTCAGAACAACCTGGTTGGCATTGAAGTCTTCCTTCTTCCATCTGATGAATGTACTCCGTGCATTTGTTATATCTGAAAACCAAAATTGCGTTATTTGGAGCTATTTTTTTTGCTATTACTATTTTATTTTGTAGGTACCCAGCATGTAGGAGTTCGTGTTTGGCTTTGAGTAAACCCTGTCCGGGAGAAACATCACCAATACCGATCGAAAAGCCTTTATTCATCAAGAAAAGACTTGACATTCTTGCTAAACGCCACATAGCGATGGTCGAGGCTTCCTCACCCCAATCTCGTAGAAGAACATAAAAAATGTTTTGTTTTGATCCAGAACCCAAGGTTGATTTATCCATAGATCCTGCAAGATGTTCTGAGTTCCGAATTATCACATCTAGGGAAGTTATTTCATATTCGATTAGTAAATTACAATTTTTAATTAGGGAATACAATGAAAATGAGGAGAATAGTTACAAGAATCATTGATGCACAATTCCTCATTAGAAGTATAGGCTCTCCCTTTCGTCTTCAAATTAGCTTTGATTGGACATGCTTTATTAGGTTTCAAAATCAAACTAAAAATCTGCTTTCCTGTCCACAGTTGGTAGGGTTTCATGATAGCAGGTAATGGAAGGTCCATTTCTAAATTATAATCCATGCCTGATACAAGACAACCGGCTAATTGAAAAGCCTGGGTTTTATTCAAGAACGTATCCTTTTGAGTGAGTAAATAGCCTCCTGTAATGAAATCCTGGGTCGCTGCAATCAACAACTCTCCATTTCGAGGAGTTACCAGATTCGATTTGTTCTGAAATTAAAGATGTATTATGTTTTCTGTAATTTACTATTACAACTAAAACTTTAAACTGTCAAAAAATTATAAAAAATACATTTGTAACTTACTCCCATCAAAACTAATGCTTCAGCTCTTGCTTCTTCAGTTTGCGGTAAATGCAAATTCATTTCATCTCCGTCAAAATCCGCATTGTAAGGAGTGCAGACACATTCGTTAAATCTAAAAGTTCGATGATTCAAAACCTTTGCCTTATGCGCCATAATACTGAGTTTGTGAAGAGAAGGCTGTCGATTGAAAAGAACCACGTCGTCATCTCGTAAATGCCTTTCGATTATATCACCGTACTGTATAAAATTTAAAAAATAATACACATTGATTAAATAAAATATAATTTAAGAATAAAAAGCATAAGTTGTATTAACTCTCAATTTTAATAATACTGATATGTTTGATGGAAAGAATTGTCTATAGGGTCCATGAATAAACAAGTCTATTTAATCAGATGTTTCGGCCCTGATTGGAGCCCTCATCAGTGATTTTTATTAAAATCTGACAATACAGAGACAAAATTGACTTCCAACCTCAAATGGAAATATTTTGCATAATAAACTGGATGTATGAGAATTGATGGATGTAGTTTAAACAATTTTTTTACGTTTCTTAGAATATCCAAACCTTCCATTAATTCTCATACATCCAATTTATTATGCAAAATATTTCCATTTGAGGTTCAAAGGCAATTTTGTCTCAGTATTGTCAGATTTTAATAAAAATCACTGATGAGGGCTCCAATCAGGGCCGAAACGTCTGATTAAATAGACTTGTTTATTCATGGGCCTTAAAGCCAAATCTTTCCAACAAACGTACAATTTAAATTAAAAAGAATTTGTTTTCTCACCTGTAAATCCTGCGCTATTTTTTGCCTATTACCATATCGCAGAAACTTTCTGATTTTATTTTTGCCGTGGTAAATAAAATTCGCTCCTGGATGAACGTCAGGGCCATTTTGAACTAACTTACGCATCAATTCAATATTCGAGTGATTAACGCGCTCTGGATAAGTGAGGATCTTAGCCACGTGGATCGGTACCCCAACCTGAATACAAAAAAAGCAAATAATTATTGATAGTATTAAAATATATTGATTTACTTTTTCTTATTAAATGTTGAGGTTTTACTTGATCTATTCGCAGATTTGGATCCGGGGAAATGACAGTTCTGCTCGAGAAATCAACTCGTTTTCCAGACAAGTTTCCTCGAAATCGCCCCTGCTTTCCTTTCAAACGTTGCACTAGACCTCTTCCTGCTTTCTTCGGCTGTAATTAAAATGAAGGAATATAGTTTATCATTTTATTATATATTGTCATTGATATTCTCGATTGTAACTATTTAAAGTTTATGTATTTAATTATAAACTTAATTTCAAATTAAAATTCGTATAGAATAATTATAATTAAAATAAAACTTACTTGCATGTTAAGTGGTATTCCAGACACCTCGCTATTAATATAAAGTGCACAATGCAGCTGTAAAAACTCCCAAGCCTCATTGTACAATTGTACTCTCGTTCCGGTGACTCGGTGTTTTTGAATGATATCATTGATAAAAACAATTTCGCTGAGTTTCATCGTCAAATTATCTTCATTTGTTCCCGCTTTTAAATCAGATTCGACACCCGGTCGAATACAAATAGGAGGAACGGGAATCCTTGTTAGTATTAAGTCCTTTGGTTGAGCACAATTTGGATTCATTAGTAGAAGAGGTATATCGCTTGCCGGAATTCGATCAAATAGTTTTTGGACCTGAAATTAATTAAATGAAAGGAAATAATTAAAGAGTAAAGGAGTAATCTCTTCGATTTTGAAAATGATACAATAATTTCAATAGCAAAGAAATTTTAGTTTACCTCTAATGGATTCAAAACATTGACCAGTCCGCTTTGTAAAATACTTTCAACTTCCTTGTTTTCTTCCGTAACATTTCTATATTCAGCCAATTTTTCTTGTAGAACCGCATCAGTGCTTTTTTTGCCTTTGAATTTTTCGTGAACAATTTTAAGTAAGCCAGCTTTTTTTACGGTTCCATTTTGTTCTCCGCAATGAGGACAAATCGAAGTTTTCTTGGCCTTTTCCAAAATTTGTTTCCGCAGGGCTTTGCGACTCAAGTAATCCAAATTGGGGTTCAATACCCGAGTTAAGTAATGCTTGCGCAGATCATTTGTTAGCATTACACATGAGCATTTCTGTAGAGATAAACAATATATAATTGTGATTTTAATTCGTATAATTAAATTAGAAATAAGGCAAAAAACAAATTTACTTTGCAAATGGATTGCAAAATACCGATGATTGATCTAAAGTATCCAATATGAAATACTGGTAATTCTAGGTCTATGTATCCAAAATGTCCAATGCATTCGTTCAACGATTTTCCACAAGTTGCACAGCTGGTCGAATTCGAAGAAGTCCCCTGTGAACATTTTTTAATAATAAATTTGAAAAATCATGTAGTAAAGTATACATATTAACATTTTGATTTTAAAAAGTGCGATTGACTTGAAATTTGTCACGTCACCTTCAGTGGATTTTCGGTTAAAAATATAATTTTTTTTTATTAATTGCCTCTCCCATAACTTTTAAATCATTCATAGATTTGTACGTTAGTTCAAAACTGTATTCCTGACCTTAATCAAGCCGTAACTTCTTTGTCATACTAAGAATAATACCAAACGAAGGTTATAGTTAAAAATATTGATCTGTTTGTAAAATACATAAACATTACAAAAAATGCACACCTGTTTCAGGTGGAACATTGTTTGATCCGCTACAACTACCACAAATTTCGCTCCATTTCAATAAATATATTTCTTTTTTTAAATGTAGTTAACAGTATGCTTTACCCATTATTTTTTTCACAAAAAAACTTTAATAAAGGGACTTTTGGAAAAGGTTAGGCACTTTCTCAATACCAGTGCAGTAAAATTTTATGTGAAATTTTTTTGTTTATATTTACCATTCTTTTGTCGAGAACGCCATAAGGAACAGGTGTTCGATTTCCATCTTGGCAGTATAAATTTTTGGCAACCACGTGAATATGTGCTTGTTTTCCCATATTATGACGACTGTCGACGCCGAAAGATACCTCCGATCTAAGTAGAAATAGATTGTATTTACAAAGTAACCATGATAATTCAACTATCAAGTTATTGAAATAATAATTAAATCGCAAAATGAACGTAAAACTTACATCTTTCGCGCAACGTCTGTTTCCCGATATAATTCTTTTACCATCCTGTCGACTTTAAGGTTAACTTTGTCTGCGACCATTCCATAAATTAATCACTATATAGTTTAATTTTCTTAATGCTAGGAAATAATCATTTTCTTTTTATATTTCTAAACTTTCTGAAAATTATTTGTACCTTTATTGACAGTAAATAATTGTATTATTTAATATTAATTTTTTAGGTTTTCTAGCACGTTTTCGAAGTTTAAAGAATCTATGCACACTATATGACACTATAACTATAGTATATCAAAGGCAGGGTGGTCAACTACTTAACATCAAGAATCACAATCAGGCGCATGAAAAAACACTAAAAAACACTAAAACTGAAACATTGAAAAATCACTGAAAATCACTAACTTTCACTATATTTTTAAAGGCGCGAAATTTGAATTTATATTTTTATGAAAATAAATAAAAACAGTAAAAAACAATAATTGTGTATATAGGGAAGAAGCGGATGAATTGGCGCACGCTTATCTACAGAAAATGATAATATCTAAGCAAACGAAAATAGTCCTGTCATATTCATTCTTGCATCATATCTTATTGGTGAAAAAAGCCCAATTATTCTATTGCTTAATTTATCCCTTCCACAAATGGCCAAACCTGACGGTGGAGACGTTCCGAAAATGATGGGCCACTACACTACCTTCAATGACAGGTATTTGGTTTTTTCCTAGTTTTTATCGCTAAACAGTGAAATTATTGTATTTATTCTTACACGTTCTTTTTCAAATTTGATCGAAGAATCAATTGCTTTGAACGAATATAATTCTAAGGTTGTACTAAAAGTAGAGATCCACAGACTACTTAAAAAGTTTTAAATTAAAAAATTTTTTGTTTAAAAAGTTTTGAGATTCTTAAAACGGCATTTAAACGGATTGAGTTCTGCTGATTCTCGGTTGATATACTTCATAGATTTGAAAGAAATGGAGTTCATAAGGATTCGAAATTTTTAATACTCATTTCAATTCTGACTGACAATTTTCATGAGAATTAATTTTGGAATATGTAAACATTTAAGACAAGAAATGGAATGGAAATAAGGCAGTCGTATTAAAATATGATTTAAATACGAAAAATATTACATGCATAATTACATTTTTCATGTAAAATATGAATAAATAAATTTCGAAAGTTTTATTTCATTCAAAAGATGTTGGTCATTGATATAATGTTATAGTTCAATTGATTTCCATTCAATGTGTGTCTAACAATTGTTATTGCTCTCCTCAAAATTTTTTGCGAATGAAAAAAATTGTTCGAATTATTTATTTTCCCATCATTTTCCCTGATAAAGTTGATAATATTAAAATAAATTAATATATTTTTTGGAATCGCGCATTCTGAGAGCACGCGTGCAAATCACGACGTGCAAGACATATGTGTGGCAAAGTCACGCGCACCTGTGTGACCTGAGTTCATCCGTGCGGATTAATCCCATAGAGATATTATAGATAGAGGAGACATGTCATAGGCACCGTGCGTGACTGCAGCGCCATAGCATGAGTGAACTAAAGGAGGCTGTTCGAGAACGCTTTCAATGTATTATAATGGGACTTAGTTATAAAAATGTTTATTATCAATAAAAAAACATACAAAAAAACAATTTGATTCACTTTAAAATTCGATTGTTTTTCCTTGTGAAGTATTTGTGTGAAATCAGCAGTAAAAAGTAAGTATTTTCCATAATAAAAATGATATAGAAACCAGTAAATATAAGGTTAAGGTAGTTGTCGTGCCAAAAAACAGTCTCTGGAAAAAGAAGTTTTTCTATGATTTCAAGACTGAGAATTATATCATCAGCCGTGTTATATGTAAGAAAAGACACTCTTTTTAATGACAAAATTTAAAAATTACGAAAAATAATATTTTAATAATGTTTTTTTATAATAGGATATTTCCTTACTATCGCTTCTTACCAATTTTTTAAAAATGATTGAAGTTTCTTAAATCATTGCTTATTTTTTCGGCGAAAATATTCTCTACAACTTGACCGTTTCCAATTTTTGAAAATAAATTCTTTAATGACTGAAGTAATTAAAAATCAATTTTCCAAAACAAAATTTTTATAAACAAATTGCTGTATTTGATAATAATTGATTTATTTTCAAAAATTGGAAACGGTTAAGTTGTAGAGAATATTTCCCCCGAAAAAATAAGCTATGATTTATGAAACTTCAATCATTTTCAAAAAATTGGTAAGAAGCGATAGTAAAGAAATATCCTATTATAAAAAACATTATTAAAATATTATTTTTCGTAATTTTTAAATTTTGTCATTAAAAAGAGTGTCTTTTCTTACATATGACACGGCTGATGATATAATTCTCAGTCTTGAAATCATAGAAAAACTTCTTTTTCCAGAGACTGTTTTTTGTCATGACGACTACCTTAAGTTAATGACAGGTCAAAACAGACTAGAAAAATAATAAAGAATTAAATTGTAATTTCATGGTGACACTTTTAGGTACTTGTTGAGTAAATAAATATTAATTGTTTATTTTCAGATTCAAATTCATCATGGATATAATTATTAAAACAGGTTTTCAATCAATTAAACATACAATAGTATTTCAACTACAAACGAAAATTAAAGGTAAAAATCTCGTTCTGGCAGAACACGTACGAGATGTCCAAGAGTTCCGTAGAAATAATGAAAGTTATTTAATAAAATCTCGTATAATTCGACAAGCATCAGTTCATGCAACACCCTACAGTAACCACTTATTCCTTTGACTTATTTTCCATTTAGACGTTGGAAATTTATAAAATTTACACTCACTTTTCCTGCTTGTATTTTTACAATTCACAACACAACAACTTCGGTGGCTCATTTCAGCTATATTTTTTTAATTAAAACAAAATTTAGATTTGCAGATGTATTTTGATTGCTCGGAAATATAAAACAGCCTCCTTTAACGCCTAAATTATCCACTGCGTGCGCTGGCGTCGATTTAACTCTCCCTACCATGACTTCGCACGGTGCCTATAGGCCGCTCTGTAAGTGGCAACGTCAGTCTGCAAACTCGGTGAGAGCGAAAGAGAGAGACGATAAGTGGTTTTTTCTGTCTGTCCTAAATTTACTCTCTCTCTCGCCCGAGCTGACAGGCATGTCTCCTCTATCTATAATATCTCTATGATTAATCCTCACGCGTGCGTGCTTCATGCCCTGCATTACGCAGACATTTTGTTTTCTGGGTACATATTACTATAGTATTTATTGAAAAGAAATTTATGTTACCCTAAATATGACATAATATAGTAGTTCGGTAAATATTCATAACTTCTGTAGGTTCTCTATTAAAATTATTGATATTCTAGTGATTAGAAAAAGATAATAAACAAATAAAACCGATTTTCATTGTTATTTACTTACCTGTCACCTAAAAGCCGATCCTAAGCACTGCTTCATAAAATTCTGTTGCACTGTAAACATTTTGCCACAATTTAATCCGTTTCTTTTAATAGCTTGAAATTCAATTCCGACCATGGGATTTCATTTGTGCGTCCCTTTCTTTTTCCTCCTTCAGACTTGCTCATTTTTATTTTTATTTTAATCATTGCCAAATTAAGAAGAATGCAGGTTTGCATAAACAAAGACAACTAGAGGGGTTATATATACTCTTTAAGGTTCGCCATCTTGAATTTGTAATTAACTACAGTTTTCTACGTATTGTACGTAATTTATGTCATTTACATAGAAAACCTCAAGCTTCGCGTAAATTTACAACTGTTTGCAACCCTGGTGCCTACTCTATCTTGCTCTATCTATAATAACTCTATCTCTATGCAAATTTGACGCGTGTGTACAGCGAAACCGAAAACAACTAGATCCTCTATAGTAACTTACAATCGGTTTTGCGCTTGGGTTTACGCGCGCAAGGTAGGGCACTATGAGGTCATTGAGTTGGTATTGGTAGAGACTGGTAAAGATTCGAAGATGGCGGATACAGAACACCGAACAAAAGAGGATTCTACCGCGACATCAAAAGAAACAATGGTAAAGCAAGAAAAGCGTGAGAACAGTTTGATAAATGGTGGCAAAGGTTCGGGGGATGACGCGGACAGCCTCGAGGAACTACCTCTTGATATTGGCGAACATTATTTGGTTCGGAGATCCGATGATTCTTGGCGTGAGTAAAATGCATTTGTATTAATTTGTACTTCGTCCATTACTTTGCTTATCCCCGTCTCGGGAATCTTCGACCGGCTTCGACAGTAATCGGCGATTCCACGCGGTTTACCGGGTTTCGAATATTTCCGTTTATTATCTAAACAAATTAGTCCAATTTGATATTACTAATTCTGCATATATTTTCTAGGAGCTAAAAATAGAATAAACAGTTATAAGTATAGCAAAGTTATTAAATATGATTCTCATGCAATAAGTTTGTTCATGGCGCAAGATATTTATTGTGTACGAATGCAAACATATTTATGTACATGACATATTGACTATAGGGTCAATTTACATTTATTTTTTAAACTTTCAGATCCAGCCGAAATTATACAAACCCGTTATAATGAGGGTGAAAGTCACTATGAGTATTACGTCCACTATGAAGGCTACAATAGAAGATTGGATGAATGGGTCCCCAGGGACAGAATCATGTCCAGCCGATTTGACATGAGCGACCGCAGTTGGAAAAACAGTGACAGAAATCCAGCAAGTGATTTGCTAGCGGATTCCTCTGATCGAAAAATCACTAGAAATCAAAAAAGAAGACACGATGAAATTAACCATATACAAAAGGTATTTTCTTTACCCTCCGTTTACAGTCGAGGGTATTTTATGTTCAAGTCATATTTAAAATGCCTTCCGGACATTCAAATAATAGTTGAGAAAATCAAATGTTTAGATTTTCATGCAATTTTACGATATAGATCCCCAAGCAGGTTTTTGTACGGTTTTGCAGACCAAATGACCTATATAATTTATCATAGCAAACTATGGAATCTTAAGTGGAGACTTGCAGTAGAATTTGCTTCAATAATTTTATATTTTCGTCCAAATTGATTTCATACTCTACGAACAAGTATTTGTAACAAAATTATTTTACAGACTTATGCAGAAATGGATCCCACGACTGCTGCATTGGAAAAAGAACACGAGGCCATCACTAAAGTCAAATATATTGATAAGATACAAATAGGTAAGCATTTATCTCTTTTATTTCCCAAAAGAATGTATTATGAAAGAGTCTCACGATTCTTAAAAGTGTCCTTTTAGGAAAATACGAAATTGACACTTGGTACTTCAGTCCATATCCGGAAGAATATGGTAAACAACCCAAGCTCTGGATTTGTGAATACTGTCTCAAGTATATGCGGTTGGAAAAGACCTATCGATATCATATGGTAATATAATTTTCGAAGTTTCAAAAGTACTGCAGAACGTTGATTTACAAGTTATAAGTAATTAGAATCTCTAATTCTAATTATATTTTTATTTGTATTCATTTCAGAGTGAATGTATACACAGACAACCAGTCGGGAAAGAAATTTACCGTAAAGGAACTTTGAGTATTTGGGAAGTAGATGGACGAGAACATAAAATTTACTGTCAAAATTTATGTTTGCTTGCAAAATTATTTTTAGATCATAAAACCTTGTATTTTGACGTTGAACCTTTCCTCTTCTACATTCTTTGTGAAGTAGACAAACATGGAGCTCATCTTGTCGGTTATTTTTCAAAAGTAAGTTTAATTAATATTTTATCGAGAAATAATACAAATAGCATGAAAATTCATTTACGTAAAATATTCTTTTGATATTTAAGGAAAAGGAATCTCCTGATGGAAACAATGTCGCTTGCATTTTGACTCTACCACCATTTCAACGCCAAGGCTATGGGAAATTATTAATCGCATTTAGTTACGAATTGAGCAGAATCGAGCAAGCTGTAGGCAGTCCAGAAAAACCGTTGAGTGATCTAGGAAAGTTGTCATATCGAAGTTATTGGAGTTGGATCCTCTTGGAAATTCTGCGCGACTTTAGAGGAACACTTAGCATCAAAGACTTGAGGTATGATGAAAATATTTTTTGAAATGTTTCAAAATCTTTGAAAGATGTAAATTCAAAATTTGAATGATTATCACCCAAGATTAACCTGAATTTTGATTGAATTTTACCGTTTTCCAGTCAAATGACCAGCATTTCACAGACGGATATAATATCAACTCTTCAAAGCATGAATATGGTAAAATACTGGAAAGGACAGCACGTAATCTGTGTCACGCCAAAACTTGTAGAAGAACACATGAGGAGCAGCCAGTATAAAAGACCAAGACTAACAGTGGATAGCAGCGCTTTGCGTTGGGGAGCACCAATGCGAAAGAACATAAAACCAGGAAAGAAGTAGCGTAATCCTTCGTTAAGGATTTTATTATCAATTTACGACTAAGCGTGCCTAGTGGGCGACTATCTTTGGCCAGATAATCGTGAGAAAATCCTCAATTCCATAATGCTCGCTTTAATGATTCCCTGCTGTTTCGATGTGCTTGGTAAAAACCATCTTTCGGAGAAAAATTCTTGACTGAATTTTGACAGCGGTCCTTGACAAAGTGGAATAAAACTTCAAGTTCACTTTTGTCAAATCATGACCAAATCTGTCTGTACTTTGCAAATTCAGAAATTTTGACAGAGACTAGTTTTTATTCGTTTCTAATTTATTGAATACGTTAATGTTTCTTTTTATTGTGAATAGTACAGGATTTAAACTCAAGTTAAGAAACCAGTTAAACGTGGTACAAATACAAAATGACTTCACCCAGTATTATTACGCAATAGTGATTATATTATATCAATCAGAAATAAAGCGTGTTTTTGTCAATAAATTAAAGCATTTTTGTGCTTTTTTATAAACAGTTCAATTTTGAAATCTATATACTTATAATAAAATATTTTAAATAATTGGTGGATAAAATTTATAGAGTTGATACTTTTCAGCTGTTTAAAGTTTGGAAGACATTCTGCGAGTTTCTTTCGCTAATTCGACCGCATATTTTGCAGTTCCAGGAGCTGTGGAAACACCATAACCACCGTGACCATAATTATGCACCACCTACAATAAAAAGTAATTTATAAAGTCTCATTAAATACTAAAAATTTATTACATAACTTAAAAATTGGTCTGTAAATCATATGTACCATTTTATTAGAAAATCCATCTGATAATTGCTCTAATTCGACGCGAACTTGTCCTTCTCTATGAGGTCGTAATCCGACTGCATGACGAATTACTTTGGCTTTTGATAGGGATGGAAGCATTTTTACACATCTTTCCCGAATTGAAGTTGCATCATAAGGACAAATTTCTTTATTTGATGACTCAAATGATTTAATTCCACCCAATGTACAAAGACTATCCAATCCAGGAATAATATACGTATTATTTTCACCATAAAAAAAGGTTTTTATCCATGGTGCTTTCACCTAAAATAAGTTAATTCAATGTAAACATGATTATTTTCATGAACAGCTAAAAATACCTTGATAATTTGACCACGGATTGGAACTAAATGTCTGTCATTGCAGAGTTCTTTGGCTCCTAAACCAGAACAATTGATTATCAACTCATAATCTTTTGATAAATCTTTCAGAGAATCTATAGTTTTCTCGATAAATTTGGATCCAGTCGAGAGCAACCTGATAAGATAAAATATAATGTTAAATTACAAATAAACGTATAAATTTCACAATATGCAATTGAAATTACTTTTGTCTCGCCCATGGAAGATGAAGATTAGTTTGGTTTAATATTGTCATGAAGAAGGATCCGTATTTCCAATTTCCTTTGGTGAGCTTCAATTCTTCTGGAGTAACTTTTCTGTAGATTGGAACCAGGTCTTCCATCCATATATTCTATTTTTATTATTTTTTATGTACTTTTTAGATTGGATGTTGACTGAGGTGTTGATTTCGTTTTTTGTAAAAAATTCTCAAATTTTTTTAAAAGTTCAAGGCCGTCTTTAATCATTTTTTCACTATTCAGTTTTTCGAATTAATGTTAAATCTTGTAATTTTTTAAATATTTGAAAATTAAAAAACTGAATCATTTCTAAATTACGCTTTTCAATCAAATAATTAATTTTTTCGAAAAGAAAGCATTGAATAATGTTATTTGAATCATAGTTTTCAAAAAATATATTGCTGAAATTGCATCATTGCCTAGCATTGGTTACCTTCACAACAGCAGGAGAATATTGTGAAAAAATGTATCCAGATATGCTGGCTACTCCAGCTAATTTAGCTTCATCAGATTTTCGAATCTCATCATAATATTCGTAGGAATCTTTTATCCATTTCCTTAAATTAAATATTTAAAGCCATTAGATTTTTTTACAAAATTATTTTGCAAATTCAGTTTCATTGGGTTTTCAATTATCTTGCTTGGTGATTCACCTTGTTATCTCATCCGTCGGACCAGAAAAAGAAGATTCAACCCTAAAGAGTCCAGCGGCTACATGACTGGTAGTATCTTTAAAACTTTCAGCAAAAATTGTAATTCTTGCATCCCTGAATTCATTTTGGAAAGTTAGAGCTGTTGTTAGACCGATGATGCCTCCACCCACGATAGCCACTTTCATTTTCACTGATTTTCACTGAAGTAAAAGTGCGTAGAAACAATTTGATAACTTGGTGTATATATGGATGTATGTACCTTGATGTATATACACATATATTTATTCGCAACTATGTGTTGTGCACATCAATTTACAAACTCAATGTTACAAATATGGCTGCGCGCGAACTTCAAACCATTTTCCATAAAATTTCAATAATCCATTAGTTATTTTCTAACTAAAAATAAAAATTGTAGGTAAGATATTTTAAAAATTCACTACAAATAAATGAGTTCATTTATAATAATGTTTATTTACATCTCACTGTAGAAAGATGAAGTCCTCTTATGTCGCTCAAAACAAATAAATAAGAATATTTCTTAAAATAAATCATAATCTACTTAAACGACTGAAGAAATATAAACAATAAATATAAAAATCTTTAGGATAAAGAATAAAGCGCGCGTATATAAACGGAGAATCAGAGACGATTTTATTTCTTTTATGTACATCGCGCCTCTGTTTACGTAAAAATAAAATTGCTTCATAAGTGTTAATAATTATATCTAAAATACTCAAAATACATTAAAATTTTAAGTAAGCGACAAACACAGAACGGAAATTAAAAAAGAGAAATTTAGAACCAGCAAAACTGTCTTGTTAAAATATTTTCTAAGCTTACTTTAATTCGCATTCACTTCGATGAGTTGTCATTACTCTATCGACTATGATCGTCTGTTAGCAACAAAAAAAAAAATCGAGCATTGTACAAAAAGATACTTGTAAAATATTGATGATATTCTATAATTGATCGACGTTTTCGATTCCAAAATGTCTGAATAAATCTATATGAACACTATTATAAGAGAGAAGACCCCACACGGTCCGAATACCCGAGAAGTATGTAATTCGTATTACATACTTAGTAATAATTGTTATCACTAAGACAGTTACTATGTACAAAAGCAGAGATTGCATCTCAATTACAACCAGTATCCTCGGCAAGAAGCTTTGCTCTCAAGCTTTACTGCAAGGTTGAATTGTATAATTGAGAGGAGGTGGTGGTACCAACAAAGGCAACGGTGTAGGCGGCGGAGGAGGTTGAGCAGGAGCTGGAGGTGGGGGTAGAGGATTCGAAGTTACTGTTTTTAGGGCTGCGTTATAAGCGGCTAGGTAGCTTGGCCACATATGCGGGGGTGGCGGAGATCCTGGAGGTGGAGGTGGTGGAGAACGATCATCTGCTTCGTCCGAATCCTCTAACATCAATGCAGTCAATGGTGTTATTCGTGGTTTCTTCAGTTTTATTATCTTCACCTGCAGATATTTAAGTATTTAGCAATTATTTATAACGTAATTAATCTACTGTAGACCTATTCTACGACAAAAAAGTTTACTCTATTAAGGAAAAAATTAGATACATAAAGAAACCACCAATTGTCAATATTATAAATCTAAAATAAAATGTATAAGCAAATTGTGATAAATTTTGATCTACAGTAATGTTATTAAAAAGGGAATTATTTATGCTTTTAATTTCGTTTCTAGTAAAGTGAATATCTTTCTTTAAGAATACGAATCTGGTATAGTAATATTCTCTACTCCAATTTATTATGTTTTTCACATATTAATTAATTCAATTGACGATATATTTATACTTGTATAACTGTTCAGAAAAAGATACTAATTCAAGTAATATTAGTATAAATTAATTTCATTTAGTAACAAATTTTATCTTATTAAAGTCAATGATATTTATGGCATTATGTTTCCAATAGTTTCATAAATAAAAAATAATTATTGTCTTCATCCTTCCTTGCAATTTAGACGTAAATTTACTTAAAAACTACGTATCAGCAAAAGTAATAAACCTTGCAAACAAAATTAAACAATTCGTTGCGATCAATAATATGTGATAAGATTTCATGACATTCAACTTACTGGTACTTTCGTTTTATTCTGTTTGTTGTTGAGAAAATAAATAATACTTTAGTTACTCTTTAGAATATGCATGCAGACCAAATTCACAAGTTTTTGTCAATGACCCACAAGAAGCGAAAAAAAGTTATGAAAAGCTTCCAATCAATCACCTTGACCTTCTTCTTCGTTTTTGTAGATTTGATGCGTTTCTGTTTCCTCCTACTCTTCCTGGACCGTGATTTCCTGATGAGCTCCAACACACTGTCTTTAGAAATAGACGTCTGCGTCGGAGGTGGTGGAGAAGGCATGTCTCCCTCACATCCACTAGGACTAGTACCCTCGCCTGGCTTAATACCATCAGCAAACTGAACATTTTTCTTTATTCTCTGTAGTCTTAGAGCTCTTGCTTGCCTTATCCGTGCTTGTGACTTTGCTCTTTCTTCATCCCCTTTATCCCTACTTTCCTCTCCAGTGGCGTCTTTTAATTCATCATCGCTCTGCTCTCTTAATTCCTCTTGTTCTTTTAAAAAGTCTTCTTGCTCTGAAAGATCTGCATCTCCATTCAAAATCCCTCTAAAAAATAAAGGAAAGGAATTTAAATTTTGTAGAAATTTGAGTAGAAAAAGGCAGACGACTGCTTACCCAAAACCTGGAGACACAAGAATGCCTTTAAGAGGCGGTGGAGGCAAAGGTAGCCACTCTTTAACATTAACTTCAAGCTGAATCGCTTCCTCAACTTGTGTTGCCGTTAATGCATTATCCTGTGGAACGGGTCGACTAGATTGTTTCTCCTCGTCTTCCTCTTCCTCCTCTTCTTCTTCTTCTTCATCACCCTCATCTTCTTCGTCGTCCTCTGCTTCCGGCTCTTCTTCTTCTTCCTCTTCTTCACCTTCACCTGCTGCTTTCTCTGTAACCACAGAGTTCTCGAGATTCACTTCCTTATCCTTTAAATAAATATTTTTATCGTCGTCTTTTTCTCCCTCAGTATCAAGTCCAACTTCCAATTCTGTAGTTTCTTGATGAGAGTGTCTCTTTATCAAACTATCTAATCTCTTCTGATCTATATCTGGACGGCGTGTCAGAAGACGCCTTCCCAGAATTTTTTCTGCTCGTCGTTTCGCTCTTTCCAGTTTCCGCCTCTCTTTCTCCCTTCTACGTTCTTCTCGTACTCGATCACGTTCTTCCTTTTCTCTACGGCGGACTTCAAGAATCGCCTCATAATCGTATACGGGCACTGCAGGGACTTCTTAAAAAAAAATATATATATATTACAAATTAATTTCTTACTTCCTTAAGGGCAAGTGAAACTTAGGAAATTAACTTCTCAAAAATGTTTATATGATTATTTTTATATATTTTAAACGTAAATATGTAGAAACTGCTCAAGCTCGCTCAGATGAAGTTGTAAATTTTCCAAGTATTACATACCTTTAAGAGGGTCGAACGTTGCTAGGGAATCGTAAAAAAACATAATTAATTACCAAATAAAAATAAAAAAGTGCCGTTACTTAATATACATTTTAACAGAAAAATTTTTGCCGGAAAAAATTGAAAACATAAAAAATGTTCCAGATAGTAATAAGAAAATAAAAGATTGATTTAAAAATCTAAGGTACCGAAGTTTTAAAAAATTGTTTGATGAACAAAATGAGTCTTCATTCATAAAAATCCGATAATATTCAAAGATTAAATTTGGAAAAGACTGAAATAAATTTTTAAATACAGTAACTGGTAATAAAGAACATTATGTCATCTTCAGAATAGTAATTATGTTTTTTGACTACTCCTCAGCAGCGTTCGATCCTTCTTAAGGACATGTGATACTTTGGAAAATAGCAAAGTTTATTTATTTTAGGTTTTTACATGTTTGTGTCAAAATTCATAAAATTTTGGAAATGGTGCAGCAGATAAAAGCGAACGTAAATAGGCTTCTTTTGATTTTGAAAATTGAAAAAAGCTCAATTTTAGCAAAATCTATCTACGTCTGTTTTTAATTTTTCTGCCGTTCCCCGAAATCTGAAAACAAAAAATGGGACCAAGTTGTTCATATGAACTTCCTACTTTTCTCAAGTCTTACATGCCCTTAAAGACCTTGTATTAAACAATAAAATCTGGCTCACCTTGCGGAGGAGTAGGTTTGCTCTTAGCAGGTGTTACGGTGGGAGCTAAGGCCAGAGGAATAGGGAGAGAAATGGGGATAGGAAGGGGAAGAGGAACAGGAGATGAAGTCGAACCAAGGGCCGCAGGATTGACGGGCATAGGGACGGGTACAGGAAGAGGAACAGGAATTGGTAGAGAAGTAGGAACATTAGCAGGAGAAGGTGGGACAATAGGATATCTCGCTCCACTTTTTCGATCGACTACTGGCTGAGAATTACTACTCCAATCGATAGAAGTCGTCGGCACAACCTGTAAAACGTTTCCAACACGAACAACTTTACTAGATCCCACAGAAGAAGCCGAAGACATTTCATTGCGAGGTCCTGCTGGTGCAGGCATCCGTGAATAATCTCCTGGTACAACTTGCAAAACATTGCCGACCTAGAAAAATAATTAAAATTTAAATACCATCTACCAAGCATTACTAAAAACTACTGGAAACAATACTTTAAGAATTACTACAAGATTAAAAACACCAGATACGTACCTGTAAAACTGTAGATGGTTGATGGAACATTCTCTGCTGTTGAAAAGACGGCGAAGAAGTCGGATAAGTACCAGAGATAGAATTAAAATTTGAAAGATTATAGTCAACTGGTTGAGCTGGTTGAGTTGGTTGAGCTGGTTTCTTTATACCCAATTCAAGCTCAAGTCTGTGAATTTTCAAAATCAGTTAAGTCCCAAAGTATAAAAATGAAATCAATAAAATGCATAAATGGAACCATACATTTGGAAAAGTCGCCGGACTCAGGCCAGGATATGTCGAAAGGAGGCTGGAGGGAGGAGGAGGTGGAATTGAGAAACAATTATGGTTTGATTTACCTTTCGTCAAGAGACAGACGCTTCGGAGAGGTCGGCGTTTCCTCTATTCGAGGGGGATAAGTGAGATTATTTCTGGGATAATAGCTGTACTCGTTTCCATTCTCAGTTTCGCTGGCGTAACGGAAATGCGAGTTGTTCATATTATCGACGCTTTCATTGGCCACAGCTTGAGACTCCATTGCAACTGAATCTGTTAGAGAGTCTGTGCCTCCTGTCAATTGAATGATCGTCTCCATGCGTCTGCCTCTGTCAGTACAAGGCATAGATGATTCCATAGGTTTCGACCTATCTTCGTCCTCCCTCAACCTATCAATGTGAACGTTCCTGCCTCTCTCGGGTGACAAGGATCTACATACCAGATCAGAAATATCAAATTTTTTTCCGGGTATAACTAAGTGAATTCTAAATAATAAATCTTTAAATTTCATATTAATCTCGTCAACTAATATTCACCTGACTCTGTCGAGAGATCTCGAGACACGATCCGGGCTCCTCAGTCTCTGTCTCGACCTTGATATTGATCGGGATCTGGATCTTGACCTAGATCGAGATCTCGACCTGGATAAGGATCTAGACCTGGATAGAGATCTGGATCTTGATCTAGTCTTAGACCACGATCGTGATCTAGATCTCGATTCGTATCTGGACAATCTTGCAGGAGATCTTCGCTGACATACAGGTGATCTTCTTGGTGGTAATTTCTCTCCTCTTCGAATAGAAGATCCTCTATCCACATCTGGCGATATTCTATTTTTTTCCCATCCTCGATCTCTTCTATCGTTACTCCCAGTCCTGCTTCTATGAACACATTTATTTCATTGATATATATTTTACTAATAATAATGAATAATCTTAATTGTACTCATAGCAAATACAATTTTCTTTAATTTTAATTACTATTCACGCTCAAAATATTCAAAGTAAAATTCGTGTAACTCTCCAGCAGATATTCCCTAATAATGTAATATTCATCAAGTTATACGAAGAGATTTCACTTAAAATATTTATATTTACATTATAATATTGTATTTATTTATATTTATAACGATTTTCAATCACTGCACTTCAGAAATAAGTACCTTCTTATATTTCTAGTATTTGAATTTGAACGAAGAGGATCTTCGACATCCCTATCTAAACTGCGATTTCTAATGAAGGATCTGTCTTCATAATCTAATGCAGGAATTTGGCTATTTATGTATGAATTTACAGACTCCTCGTCATCTCGTCTACAACTATCATCCCCAATTCTCCAATAAGGTTTCTGAGGTTCGTCGTTGCCACGAAACCTTGAATAGATATAAGTCTAAATACCGCTCATTATTAAAAAAATATATGGAGATAGTTCTTCTGAACGTAAAACATTACCTGTGGTTTCGAAGTCTTTCTGAATCCAAGCTCTTTTCCCTCAGTATTTCCATGGGATCGTAATGTTTTGTCTCTCTTTCTTTCTCGCTTTCCATACTATCGCCAAACCTTCTTCTACCTCTATCACGATCACTCCTAGGTGGAGATCCCTTAAGTGGGCGTTTTCTACTCTCTATAATATATATATATATATATATAATTTAGGATTTCAGCAAAGTCTAACAAGGATACCAAGGAGTACAACAATCAAATTCAAATAAAAATTTGTGAGCATGAAAAATATTGAAGGTTGTGAAAATTTAATTTTGTCAACGTGAATCATTCTCTACCTTTTCGTAATGAATTAAAATTTATGCGATAATATGGGAATAACCTTATCTATCTTATTGTTTTCATTGAATTTTTATAATCTGATTTTTTTATAATGTAATTTTTCACTTTGCAAGGTAATTTTGTGAGTATAATTGAATAAAATAAGCACAGGATTACCTTTATAGCTTTTAGATGGACTTCGAGTTCCTCTATCCTTTTTATCCCTTCTATCATCTCCAAATTTATTTCTGGAAAATCTATCATCATCTAGCTTTTTAACTCTTTCTTGACTACCATCTCTTCTTCTTGGACTTCTACTAAGACTGCGACTTCTACTGCGTTCCTTACTTTTACTTCTACTTCTATCATCTTCCCAAGGACTTCCACCTCGTTTTTGTTTCCCTCTTAGTGGACTCGAACGCCTTCTACTGTCGCTATACGATGATTTCAAACTTCTAAATTCTTTTTCTGATCGACCCTTTTCTTTATCCCTCGAATCATTAAAATAACTACTGCCTCTGTTTTTGTTTCGATCATCTCCATCTCGTTTATCGCGATCTTTTCTAAGAGGACTTCTTCTTTTGGGATCTCTATATGGTGACTTTGATCGTCCCGAAGGATCCGAATCTTTGTCTCTTTTAGCAAAGATTCTATCATGTGAATTAGACCTATTTTCAAATTTTTCCGACCTCGCTGAGTTTGGAGATTCAAATTTATTTGCTTTCGCAGATTCATATTTTTTAGAGTCTCCTCGAGAATTCGTATCATCATCGTAATCCGAAGGACTTTCAAAAACCTCTGTTAAATTAGATTGCACGAGTCTGTTGGTTTTGAGTTGGTCTAGTGGGCGACGAATTAAAAGCTTCTTCGGAGCCAATTTTAGAGCAATTTTTGGCTCTTGATTTTCCTCCTTTTGAATTACCGGAGAGGCAACGCAATCTTCCGGATTTAATGACTTTTCCTGACTTTTATTCTCTGTTTTACTCTCAGTTAAAATATCTGCATGTATTTCTTTAAAATCTTCAGTTTCTGGATTTAGACTATCAAGCTGTAAATCATTATATTTGTTAGGATCGTCAAAACGCTTATTGTCTATCCAGGCATCAAATGACCGACTGGTTTCTTCTTTTACGAGAACAGGAACTGCAGAAGCTAAATTTTTAACTACTGTTTCTGATGGCAGTGGAATGTTGCATATAGAATTATCCGTGTTGAGTAACATTGGAATCTGTTTCGTCTTTCGCTTTTTTGATTCCTTACTTTCGGTGCTGTCATTCGATACATCCTGAAAAAATACAAGAATCATAATGGCTCAGAAGTTCAAAATATGAAGGGAAGTAGAATATTTAAGGCTTTTTAAGTACTTTAGGAAATTTTTATCAAAAGTATTAAAATATTGCTTACCTCTGACCTCTGAGAAAGAGCTGGCGAGCTAGGGCTATACAAAACTTTATTTTCCATTTTCTGATCCTGAAGCTCGGCAATACTTTTCAATTTTAAGGTTCCTTTGGCTTCTTCTTTACTACTGGTCGAAACTACACTTTTCTCCTTAAAAGCAAGTGGCACGGTTTGGTCCAGACTCTCTGTTAGCCAGTCACTTTCCGAAAATCCTATTTTTTGCAACTTTCTTTGAAAGACATCTGGCGAATCCATAACTTTAAAGTTAGCAGAAGAGGCCTCAGCTATACTAAAATCTTCCAATTTAATTTTCCCAGGAAGTGTGTTTAAAACTGGACTGCTACAAATCTGTTCTTTGACTTTCGTCAAGTGGAGCAAAGTAGCATCAGTGCTTGACGTTTTCCAATCAGCATTCTCTTCTTCCCACATAACAGGTGTCATATTAATGTCATCCTTTTCTTCATCTGGCTGAGTCCCGACATCCCATCTACTCTTCTTTCTCCTCTTTTCTTGAATTTCAATCTTTTGCGGCGACTTCTCATCTTCGCTCACTTCTAATATTTCTATAAAATTCTTATTCTTTTCATCATTCAAATTGCTCTGAAGCAGATTATCTGTATTTATTTCGACAATAGTTTTATCTGCCCTCATTTTGGAGAATTCCTCATCCGTATTCCAATCTTCCTTCCTGTGTTTTGATTTCTTCTTTAGCAGCAGCATTTCTTTTTCACCCTCCTCCTGTTCTTCCTCCCAAATCCTTACTGCTGAAAGTCTCTCTAGCTTCTTTTTATTTTCTTTCAAAATCTCTTTCTGTACTGTAATATAAGTATCCGTTTTCTCATCATACTTGACCTTCTCTTTCTTCTTGGAACTTCTTTTTTTACCAGACGTTGATTCTTGTATCGCATCAAGACTATCAACTTCCCATTCATCAGTAAGAGTATCCCTTATCCTTACTTCTTGCTCGAGTTGAGTCAGAGAAGGTACATTCAAGTAATCAAAATCAGTTGGTTCTTCTTTCAAGACTTTAGAAATTCGTTGACTTTCCCGTTCCCAATCTGCAAGGAATTCAATGCTTATACTTTTCTCCTTTTCTTTCTTTCCACTTTCCTCCACCTGTTTTAATGGCAACTCAATCGTCAAAGGAATTCCACTGCTTTCAAAATCTTCGTGTATTTCTGTTTTCTCTGCAAATGGAATCACGACTTTCCCCTTCTCTTTCTCCTCCAGTATAATTTTTCCTTCTTTTTCTTTAACTTTTCTTTCGATGATTTCTTCCTTTTCGATTTCCTCCCTTTCAGTACTATCATCAAGCGACATGCTTTGATCCAATATTCCCTCTATTTGTTTCGTCATGAGAATTGATTCTTTCTCCCATTCTGAAAGTCTTTCTTCACTTACTTCTCTCTTTCTCTTTTTCTGCTGACGAGCTTGTTCTTGAATCAAATTTTGCTCCTTTCCTGTGTCGCATTCTTTCAGCAAAACACTGTCTGGAGATAAGGCTTTGGCCAAGATCTGTTTTTCAAGCTCATTTGACAATTTGATCCGCTTGGCCTTCTCGTTCCGTTTTCTTCGTTTCTTCTTTGACTCTGTTGGGTCTTTTTCAATATGCGAACGCTTTAATTTTCTGTCCTCACTAAGAGATCGTGTCGAAGATTTCCGTTTTGTCTTCTGACTTACTTCTTCTTTTTCCTCAACAACTTTCTTCTTTAATTTCTTTCTCCTTAACCGTTTCTTCACTTTCCTAGAATCTTCCGAATCGCTACTGCTCGAGTCCGAGCGTTTTTTAGAGCGTTTCTTCTTCACTTTTCTGGATGCTTTCTTCACTCGTTTCTTTTTCCTTCCTCGTTTTTTTCTCTTCTTTCTAGCTTCATCTGAACTAGAAGAATCGCTGGAACTGCTGTCACTACTGTCAGAATCACTGCTTGATTTAGAAATTTTCTTTCTCTTTTTTCGTTTTCTGGACTTAGCCTCCGAATCCGAAGAACTGGAAGAGGAACTGGATTCGCTACTGGTTGAGTAGGATCTTTCCCTTACCTTCTTTTTCTTTCTTATTTTTTTTACTTTCTTTTCTTCCTCGTTTTCATCGCTGAGTTGTTCTACTTTTATTGTGATATTTTCCCAGTCACTGGGAATTGATCGAGAATCTAAGTCCTGGTTTTCTTCTATGTCTTTTTTTACAGTTTCTGCATCTTCTTCGTCTTCATCAGGATTTTCAATCTCTGAAATTATATCATTACATTGATCCAAAATTACTTCTGTGGGTATTTCTACACTATCTTTCTTTAACTTGTTTTCTGGTTCAAGTTTTCGTTCTGGCGTATGTTCAGCAGAAACTTGTTCTATAAATTTGTAGTCTTTCGAATTTGATAATTCCATCTCAAGATTGAATTCATCATAGTTTGAAGGAGAAGTCCCGCCAGTCGATGTAACTTTAGAAGAAAGTTTACTGCTTGTCGAGGCAGATTTCGATGGACTATCGCTAGCCACCATCTTCATGAATTGTTCATATTCAGAAACTAATTTCTCATCTCCTAAGGATTTATCAGAAGGTGAATTATGAGATTTTTCGCCCTTCTCCATATCAACGTCACTTTCTTTATTATCATTATCGTCATCTTTATCTCGATCATCGTCGCTTTTATCGAGATCGTCGTCATTCTCTTCTTTTTCATCTGGAACTTTTTCTTCCCTTTCTATTTCTTTTATTTCTTCTTTTTCATCTAAATTTTCTTCAAGCAAATTCACCTTCTTCATTTCTGAAAAACAAATAGTATTGTTTTTTATCAGATAGCTGACAATAAAAGATAGGGTTCTACGTATTTTTCCAATACTAATATTTCATTTTTTTTAAATTTAGCAAATGTTTTGAAAAAATACCGGTTGACTCTTTAACCTCAAAAAAATATTAAAACAAGATATTTAATATCCCGACATAATTACGTAAGTAAGTCCTTCATATTTCATTAACCTTGTATCACAATTACAGGTATATAGCCAACAAATAACTAAAAAAAAGCAAAATACAAAATAACAGTCTACATACTCATTTTAATGTTTCTGCGGACTTTTAGTAAAAGATTAATCAACGTGTTATCACACATCATTGTGGAATGCCTATTCACTTTGATAAATGCATTAATAATTTTTATAATCACTCATTCAGTCATATTTTTCCACTTAAAAGCCAAGAAATAACACCATAAACACCGTAAATACGCTAAACTCATTACAAATTCATAGCCCATTAGTTCCATTCCTGGAATTTAATTCAAACAACTGATACTAGCGCGCACGACGACAAAGTTACAAACTACATTAAATTTCAAATTGTAGCAATATTTATCTACAAAGACCAGAGATGCTTTGTCGGCAATGTCAAAATCTGTACACAATTACCATTAAGTTTTAATGGTTTTGACATAGTCATAAATTTTTAACCCTGCACATCACTTGGGTAAGCATGCTAGTATTATTTTAATGGAGCAAAATAGTAAATCTGTTTTTTTTTTGTTAGAAAAAATTAGAAAAAATGGGATGTTTACAAAAAATATTGTTCGATCAAAAAACTTAAATGCATTCAATATCTTTCAAATTTTCAAAGTATTATAATTTTACTATTATTACTAATTTTATCCCTAAAAAAACATTAAAAGCATTTATTAATGATCTTTTTGTTAAAAAATATTTTGAACTAAGGATGATTGGCACAGTCGATAGTGTCGCTTTTTCCACAAAAAGATTTCAAATTTTTTAAAAATATTTTCAACATTCAAGTAACAGGAGATTCAAACATTATTTTAAAAATTACAGATGTTATTTTTTCAATTATAATTACCAATTGAAAATATTAAGAAAGCAAGAAATTTAAAATGTTCGAACAAGGTACAAAAAATATATTATTGTATGTACTTTTATTACTTTTTACTTCATAGAAAGGGTTTGAATATTAACTTACCTGATTCCTCTTGCATAGGAAAATCTTTATCGCGTGTTTCCTCCTGCACTACTGATTCTCCTTGTGATTCCGTATCATCCGCAATTTCACCCTCTTCTGCTTCGCTATCCCACTTCGACTTAGGAAATTGAATATTTACTGGAGATTGAGTAAATGACTTATTAGAATCCATTGTATGATACCAGGCTCGATTCTTATTTACTTCTTCATTCTCCGTTGCCATACTTCTGAAAATTTAAAACCAAATAATTAACACTTAAGTTCATTAATCACTTTAAATACTTATAAAAATTTAAACAACAAACCTTATTTGGGTTGCTTCGCAGATTTTACCCATCCTTTCACGTCTTTCGGGTGGGACGACATTTAATACTTGTCGGCGATCAAGGAGAAGAGAGACCTGTGGATTCTCGCAATAAAGAATTGAAGGAAGTGCCTTTGTAACTCGAATAGTTTCTGGAGGATATTCTTTGGGACCATAAAAGCCTTCTGCAATAAATGAACTTCGATGTTTTCGATGATCGCCAAGAAGCAGCATTTGACCAAAAAGATCAACAAAATCCTGAGGAGTTCTGCAAAATCAAAACAGTATGAATTAAATATTACTTTTATTACTAAAATGAAAATCTGAACATTATAATTTATATTTATAGAATATAAAAAAACAACTAACCTCGCACTTTCAGGTTTCTCTGCAGTTTCTGATTTTTTTATACGAGTAACTTCGTCAATAGATAAACCAACTTTTCTCAAATCTGCCCAAGAATTACATTTATTTAAATCTTTTTCTCTGTCCTTTCCTCTTTCTTTACTTGATTTATCCTTAGAATCTTTACTCTTTGAATCTTCCCCCTTTTCATCTTCCCGCTTATTCTTGGATTCATCTTTTTTAGATTTTTCATTTTCACGTCTATCTCTAGAGTCGTCTCTTTTTACTTTTATTTCTTCCTTTTTATCTTTCTTATCATCTTTAACTTTACTCTCCTCTCTTTTTTCTTTCGTTTCGTCGATTTTCTCCTTGCTCTCTTCTCGTCTGACTTTTATGTTTTCATTTTTCTCTTTCTGGATATCGCTAGACTTCTCGCTGGTAGAGTCTCGTTTATCCTTTTCATCTTTCTTGTCCTTTTTCCACGAATCTTTATCGAACGGTAATTTTTCACTGGAATGTTCTTTGTTTTCTCTTCGGTTCTTATCGTCCTTTGTGGGACGATCCTCTTTCCTTTCTCTACTCCTATAGTGTTTCCTATGAAATAAGAGAAGATCGATACAAGAAAGTAAATAATAATTTGATCACAATTTTTAGGATACGAAAAATCTCTTTGTATATTATTTGAATGTACCTGTCACTGTACTTTCGATCTGAAGATCTAAAATTATGCTCATTTCTAGTTCTTCTTTCTCTGCTACTTGATTTTCTTCTGTAGCCTATCAATCCTCGCCTATTTCTGATTCCACGCTCGTCCGCTTTAATTAAACGCATAAAATAAATAATTTGAATAAAAAGTCCTTTTTACATATATAATTATTTAACATTAGATGGTTCAGTTCGAAATTTTTGACTCATTTACCTGCTAAACTTTGGGCTAATAGCATCTTATGCTTGCTTTCTTCTCTTACAATTTCTTCTATAGCTAATATCTTTTCCTCCTCTGCAATTAATGAACAAAAAATATAAAATTGTAAACAGCATGGAAATAAATATTTTTGAAACTCACTAAGACGATATTCTTTCTTTTAATTAAACTATATTTTACAATGCATTAGTTTTCTATATTTTACGACTCACTTTTATTTTTGCCATCTTCTGAATACTTTTTGCCATGCGTTTTATGTTTTAGCTTTGGGACTTTGGGAACTGGATTAGGAATAGTATTGTACATTTTAGCAAATGCCATCAATCTCTTTTTAGCTTGCAGTTTCCCAAGCACAGGTTTGAGTGGCTTGGGGCTTTCAGTTTTGAGTGAATCATCATCAGTGACTTGGCTTCTGCTTATTTCCGGAGTTTGAGGAGTTGGTATTTCTGCTAGAGTAACTGGAATGTCTACTGCATCTACTGCTGGTTCCCCAACAGAATTCTCCATTATAGAAGCTTATTTCTGTAAAAAAAGATAAAATATAGATTTTTTAAAGAGTAAAATTAGAATCGGTTTAATTTGGATCTTTATCCAGAATAAACAAAATGCTAAAATATTTTCTTGACTCCGCGACCCAAATTTTCATTTATTTTTTCACTAATAACAATTTTGATATTAATTTTAAATTAGCTACAGAAATGGTTATACTGTATTCATGCATGCATATAAAAACTGGGATAATGATGTGAAATTTAATACTCTCGGTGTGGATAGATTGATAAGATAGCGATTAAGCTAAAAAACACTTTTTTCAGTGAAATAAATTCATTCAAATATTCAATAAACTACTTATAAATGTATTTACCATTTTGACCAAAATTATCTTTTTAGTTTCGATAAATCTTATACTTCGTATTGATCCAAATTTTAATTTAAAATATTCTTCGACTATTAAAGGCTTTCAAGGTTTTTCAAATTTACAAAATTTTATATTCAGTATCAAAAAATAAAAACTTATTGCTTGTTATACAAAATAATAAAAATATTTCAAAATATTTTATTAAATAAATTGCTGCAAAAACTTGAGCGTTTTCAGAAGAAAATTATAAATTTAGTAAGGAACTCAAGATATCTATTAGGTTTATTAAATTTATATGTTCTGAAACTTTTAAGAAAATGAACATTAATTAATACTAAACATAACTTGATAACTAGTAATAAATAAACAAGATTCTTCGATATTTTTGAATCAAAGGAAACTAAGACCAACTTTAATTGAAATAATAATCCAAAGAACATTTTTCAACCTTAAATTAAAAATCATTCAATTAAAGGTAAGTGAAGAAAATTAATTTCAATTTGATAAACAATTCAGAATGTACTAAAAAACTGGCTAAAAACTAAAATTAAATTTTGGCAATTGTTTCAAATCGCTACATATACCTAGTGTCGTTTTTTTTTTGCTTTCTTAAATTGGGAGAGCTTTCAGTTACAGATGAACTTGTAAGGCATATTTGAAGTGATGAGTAAAGTACATAAAATTATTATCTTTAACATAAATAGCGAATATCAGCCGGAAGCTCCGTTTGCTAATAGGTACATCAAAGGCGGTGAGATTCTCTATCTTACCTCGTTCACGTTTCAAGGGGTCCAAAAATACAATTTTCTCATCCTTTTAGGCAGTTTTTGGGCGAAAGGTAATGTAATTTCGTAAACTACGTCTATCCAAAGCAAACTATGATTTAATAATGAAATTATTTTATATTAACACAACACAAAACAGAAGATAGGCATCCGCTGATGATGCAGACATCAGAGACATCGAGACATCTTGAACATTCTCAAGATGACAACTATGAAACGCGAAAAACATAGATGAATCTATATCCACTACTGCAATTTTGATGTACTTAAATTATAATTTTTTCTCATGTACCGAATAAAAAATCAGGACATTTGTTAATAAATAATGTTTGAATTGATTTCAAGTAATTTTTAAATTATACAAAATTGGAAGTAATTCAAAATTCAGGACTACATATACTTAATAAGATGTTGCTTTGATAACCCATAACAAAGTAAACATAACCTCTGAATTTTATCTGAAAATCATATTAAACTATATTTAAGTAGTGTAAACATTTGAAATCTTCGAATGAATTGAATTTAAGATGAAATTAGTTTTTAAACAATGATTATAGATCGTGATATCACTATATAAAGAAAATAAATAGTATTTTTATGATTCTGAATTTAAATTTCTATCTTATGGTGCTTTAAAATCAAGGTATGCCAACATTTTAAGCTTAAAAACCAAAAATTAAAACCCATCCTCAAACTAAAAAAATGGTGTCCGGTTGATTTTTCCAATTGGTATATATTTTATTATTATTTTGGGTTTGGATTATTAAAATTATCAAAGTATTTTAATTGTCTTTCAAATTCTTTTTTTTTTTAATTCATATAATTCAAATTTGACTGCTATTTGGCAACGACTTTCATTTATACCTACGTAAATGAAAACTAAAAATGAATTATGCAAAAAAGTGTAATTTATTCTAAGAAGGAAATTTATATATGTCCCTTGAATATTTATAAACATGTCATGTTATCTATAATCAAATTATATTCGTATTGTACTCTATTATGTTTAGGCAGCTACACTAAACTTTGTGTCAACTTTTGATGTTATTTTACATAGTAGAAAAATATGCTGAAAATTAATAAAAATATGATAAAAAGTAAAAATCAGAAGAATGCTTAAGGTTAAAAATGTACAATTACAACTATTTTACATTAAACTGGTGTAGCCATAACATCAAATTTAAACTTCTAGCTTTTATCTATTGAATATATTATTGCATTAATCCAAATCACTGATTTCTGATGGGTCGCCTCCCATGGCTCTCCAGAAAGCTGTAACTAATTGTTCTGCTGCAACTTTCCTTTGATTAGTAGGCAGTGAAGCTGCGTGTTCCTTCATTGCCATTAATTGCCCAAACAGCTCTGCAAAATCTACATTTTCGCTATCCATTATTCCATCTGTTTAAACATTTCCATACAGAAAATGTATAAAAAATAATTAATTTTAGATTGATTATAATTATTTAATGCTCTAATATTTATATTCAATTCCTGAATGAAAGAACAAAATTTACTGACCAAATACGCTTTCCATTTGGAGCCGCTCCGAAACGTCCGGTTGAGCATTTAATTGAATATTGTCTATTTGTTCTCCAACTCGATTTACTTCCTCTCTTATTTCCCTGGTTGGCGGTTGATCTAAAAATATTAAGCATGATTAACAAAAAGAAAAAACTTCCAAATCTCAAAGTGTATTTTTCATTAAATTGATTAATTGGTTTAAATATATTCCAGATTTAAATTTATAACTCTACTACATACTTTACAAACAAAATCATCTGAAAAGAAAAGAAATATTTCACTACCTTTTAATTTCATATTGGACCATGTATGTGCTTGCAGAGCTTCAATAACTCGCTCAATTCCATAAGCATTTCGCTCTGCTTCGTAATCAACAGTGTCTTGAAGATTTGAATATTCCAGTTCAACCAATTCGAATTTTTGTTGTATGCACCAGTCTACCACTAGAAAATGAAGTAAAAGTTCAGTGTACAATTTTTATCAACAAAAATCATGAAATATAATAAATAAAACTTTTCTCGAATTATCCCATCTTGTTCTTTAACTGTGTGTTTGTGTATATTTTGAGGGTATTTGTCATTTCAGAAAAGGATATGCAGGAATAACAATTGTGAATGAACTCAATTGAGACAGATTTTAAATTTCAATCTCACCTTGCTCCTTAACAGTCACATCATTGATTGAACTACAAACCAATAATAGAACTTCAACTTCTGAAAGGGACGGCATCAGAGACTTCCAAGTATTCAAGTTTTGTGAATCATGTTCCTATGTAAAAAAATCGTGGAATTTATGTGCCATCTCATAAAACTAAGCGATTATATTTAATCATCTCACATCTTGTGGTTCATGATAAACAATCAGTGCCTCGACGCCTTCATATGACATATTCGATGGAGGATTTTGTGTCGAGCAAAGTAAAACTTGGGCAGAGTAATATTTATTGTCAATGTTCCATAAATGATATTCAACACCTTCTTGTTCTGATAAGAGTTCGGCTCCCATGTCTGCACCAATAAAAAATCATATATGCATAAAAAAGTAAAATATTCAATCTGCTCAATAAAATAAAGTTTGTTTTTCACATATTTTTTATTTGAAACTCTGGAAAAGAATTAATTACACTTTATAGCTAAAAAGTATTATAATTGATTTCTAAACGTAAAATAATCTATGCATTATTTAGCAAACTGATTTACAAGAATTTAAAAAAGATAACAAGCAGAAGCTTTTCCTAATATAGGTTGAAAAATTCATATATTTTAACTTACTCTTTGCAATTTCCCGAGATTTACTTCCCGAATAGCTAATAATTAAGGCTCGTGGCAAATTTTTGTCGATTATTGACTGATCCATTGCAATACTTTATATTAAAACGAATAATTTCAAAATAATTTCGATAATATAACAATTTAGTCAGCAATTTAATTTTGTCTCTTAATACTCTCAATGAATCTTTTAGGTTATGAATCTTCCTTCATGTCAATTGTACAGCATGATAAATAAATATAACAATTTTATGTACAGCTGTGTATACTAATATTAGCTAATATTTCATTCATTGAAATAACTGTATGAAACTATATTTGATCAATTACCATTCCTGTAATTCCAAAAAAATATTAATTTTAAATCTCAACTTTATAGGAATTATGTATATTTATGTTTTACTTAATGTTAAAAGACTTTCTCATTATAAAACTTCTAAAAGAAATACCGTCAAGTATTTTGGAAATGAATGGAATATGTGGAAATAAACATGTAGATATTTTTTTAAATAAAATTACTTTGCTAATTTTAATAATAAGTAAAATGTGTTTGCAAATACATTACTAATTATTGTTAATCAAATACAATTATTTATTATAAATCAGTTACAATATTAGCTTAAAATAACATATAAGTCGAAGGAGTACACTGATTACACTGATTCCACCAAATGTTTATTTGTAGAATTCATGTTCGGATTCATCCTTCTTGATATTATTCTTATAACCCTTTTCAAAGTCTTTGGCCAAAACTATGTAGCGATTTTCACGCACTGCGTGCATACCAGCTTCCTGACAAATCGCATTAATATCTGCACCAGAAATTCTGTCCGGTCTCGCAACATAATCTTCAAGATCAACCTCTTCACTGAGGTTCATCTTAGCAGTAATTGTTGAGAAAATCAGACGCTTCTGTCTGCGATCCGGCAAAGGAAATTCAATCTTTCGATCCAACCTACCCGGGCGCAGAAGTGCTGGGTCCAAGGTATCAGCCCTGAAATTCGATTTCAAATTGATATTAATTGTAAGCTAAAAATATCTCAGTAGTTGTAAATTTGCAGCCCCCACAAAAGTAAATTTCTTACCTGTTAGTAGCCATGATGACTTTCACATTAGTAGTTTGATCGAATCCATCCATTTGATTTAGCAATTCGAGAAGAATACGCTGAACCTCGCGATCAGCTCCAGTTTGAGCATCAAAACGTTTTGTTGCAATCGCGTCAATTTCATCAACGAAAATAATAGCTGGAGAGTTTTCTTTAGCTAAACGGAAGACATCCCTGACCATTCTAGGTCCTTCACCCAAGTATTTCTGTACGAATTCCGATCCCACGACGCGAATAAATGCAGCTGTTCAATTTTAAAAATTATATGAGATTATGATACAACATTGTATTTTGTAAATAACAGTAAAAGCCCTATTAAAGGAGTACTTCAAAATCGAAAGTTAATGGACTTCTAAATGAGGAAATATACGTTTCTAAAATTATAAAAGTACCTGTAGTGTGCCTAGCAACAGCTTTAGCGAGCATAGTTTTTCCACATCCTGGTGGTCCGTACATCAAAACACCTCTTGGGGGGTCAATACCGATCTGCTTATACAATTCAAAGTGCGTGAGTGGTAGTTCTACAGCTTCTCTAATTTCTTGTTTCTGCATATCCATTCCTCCAATATCGCTATACAGAATATCTGGCTTCTCATCTATTTAATAATTTATCGAGTTATAACTTTAAAATCATACTAAGGAAGAAATAAAATTTTTTGTAAACTAAGTAAATTTTGCATCAACAGTAAAAATACTTGCCAGCTTGAAGCATCGAAATACTAGAATCCGCTTCAGGAGGAAGAACATCTACCAGAGCGTTACTGTGCTTGTGAAGTGCGACACTGGCTGAGGGTTTTAAAAGCTCTCGATCAATGGTTGACAAAATACGTACGTAATAATTGGAACCAGTAGTGGATCCAACTATTCCGGTATTTTGATCAACTGCTTCCAAGAATTGACCAATAACTAGTGGCACGCTTTGTATACGTTTCACTTCCTCTTGAGCGTGAAGATATTCCTTTTTCAAGTTACGCTGTTCATCTTTAATATATTCTTCTTGAACTTCAAGGAACTCTAGCATTCTTTGCAATTTCTGTAAATAAGAAGCAAATAACATAAATATTGACATTGTAAAAAAAGGAAACATTAGAAACGAAATTTTTCAATAGAGAAAGTGGTATTTTGAATTGTACATCTTGACATGAACTAACCGGCAGAAATGCCTCATATTATAATGCTCAGATTGTCTATGAACTGAAAAATAATTAGAAACTAAGAAGTCCAGCCTAGAAGCTGATTTTAGGTTTGGATTTGTCACCTTTAGCTTATTTTTATTTGGTAAAAGTTTGACAGTAACGTAAATCTGAATAATTTTAATGAACGTAATACATAAGATAATTAAAAAAGAATCGATCCATTTTTAACTGGGATTTTGAATTCAAAGACTTCGATTCGTTTCAATTTAATATACCAGAAAATGAATTATAAAGTTTATATGTACCTTATACTTGGTATATAGATCTTCAATATCGAGCTCTTCCAAAGCTGCATAATGTCCAATGGTAGGTTTGGAGTCAACCTCCCCAAGGTCCTACAATTTCATGAAAACGAAACAAATTTCAAGTTTCAAAGAGGAAATGTATATATTTTAATTTTGAGGTTAACAGGCGTGCGGGAAAGTGAGAAATCACTAATACAGCTTTTTTTAGAGAAAACTTTGCTCGTTTAAACACCATCAATGTTTGAAAATATGTTAGATAATCTACATCATCACTTGAATCTGATTTAATCGTAATAATATATACAATTTCGTGTATCAGCAAATTTACATAACCATAAATAAGAAGTTTAATTTTCTTCATTTTGAAGCTAAGCTTCTAAGTGTAAATGTCTCACCTTGTCGGGCAAAATAATACCGATTTCTTCCATTATTTAATATCAGTATTCAATCAAAAATCTTAAAACTTGGGGTAGAGAATGACTTGGCTTTTTGAGAGGTTTCTCTTGGTGACAGCGAAAACCAAAGCATACCAGAGCACAAGAGATCAGGTCAGGTCATGAATCGTGGTTTGAAAGATAGACCAAGACAGATGTCTCGAATAAAAAAACCCATTTCCAATGATTTTTCTTTTAATTAAGTAGTATAACTTTAACTGATAAAAACCTATGGCATACTACCGGTTAATATTTAGTCTATTTAAATAATAATGTATTAAAAACTAAACAAGAGTAAAGAAATGGCCTGAGCACAATGAAAATCTAAACTCTAAACTTAAACTCAAATATCGTCTATCCTTTTTTGTCAACCCATGATAGAAAGAAACACATTTGGCGTAACATTCGAGTTTTCATTGTGCGTTGAAAAGACTCGAGCGTGTCTCTTTCTATCAAAGCTTGACAAAAAGGACAGACGATAATTCCAGGTTAGGTCTTCATTGTGTTCAGGCCCAAAAATTACATGGAATTGTGTCAAAGGCGATATTTTACGTGGCAACAGTTACCATGTCCTTATGGTGCATTTAGAGTTCCTCAACTCATAGGTGCATTTAAACCTCTGTCTGCCTGACCGGTGCGGACAGAAAATACATAAGAGCAAAAAAGACAGACGTTTTCTTTTTGGCCAATTTTACACTGTCTGTCTCCTTTACTCTTATGTATTTTCTGTCTGCACCTGTCAGACAGACAGAGGTATAAATGCACCATCACTGTCACAGGATTGAGATCGGGATTAACCATTGATTGGAATGAGACGAAAGTACTTATGTCCTACTCTAACCAGGGTTGGATAACGACGCATCAAGAAATATGTTTTACGTGACACGTCGAAAACCCATGTATTTTACGTAGTTTTCTACACACAAAACATAACATACGTCGAATACGTGTCGCAAACTTGCTTTTGTGTAAATAAAGAACCTAATTGGCTATTTCTAACATATTCAAATAATTTTAAGTTTCTTGTCTCAAAATTGATAGGACTTAACATGCATGAAAAAGTTAATATCATTTAAAAAATGTGTTTATTTTTAAGAGACAAACAGATCTTGAGTATTCGATACTCAATATATTAAGATACTCTTATTATATATTACAGATACACTATAACTGATACGTTACTGAAAGCGAGTTTATATTCTTTAGAATGGTTAAAAATGTGTTTTTTGATAAAGATACAAATAGAGCAAAAAATCGAACAAATTATGTTCTTATAAATAAAATAGTTATACTCATATAGCATGTAACAAGATTTTTAATTCCCATTTGATAATTAAACATTTACAGAATTTGAATAGAAATAATAATATGTTTACAAAAAAAGCTTCTAGTTTTCAATTGGAGAACAATTTTGAATGTATTTAATTATGAATTATTTTAACTTCTCGAATAAAATTCATTCAAATGGCGCTCTCATATCATATAGTTTTCGACATGTAAAATACGTGATGTCAAAAACTTAAGACGAAAAATACATAGTTATCGACGTATCGAAAACCATTCAAGTTACGTGACGTATGTTACGGACCTAACCCTGACTCTAACCAATGGGTAATCCTGACCTTAATCCCAACGGTGGAGACATGGTAACAGTTGTTATGCCACCATTGTCACGAATGAGATCGGGATTAACCATTGGTTAGAGTGGAACATAGCTACTTTTGGCTCACTCTTATCAATGGTTAAACCTATTGACATAGTAGACAATACTAGAATAGACCACAGGAGTAACAGAGGTGGCCCGTTGGTGAATGCAATATACTGACATATAGGTAGGGTTGTAAAGTTCCATGAAACTTTTGAAACGTTTCAAAGTTTCCAACGTTTCATCATAATGTCGGGAAAATTCAAACTAATCAAATAAATAACTAATTTATATAGAAAATTTTAATAAATAAATAATTTTTACCAATTAGAAAGATTAAATCACGTGAGTCAAATGTAAATTATTTAGTATTTTATTTTCTTAAATTTATTGTCGCAGAATTGATTTGTGCTTCTGGTGACCCATTTTCGAACAACTTTTTATTATACTTTAAACGCAAAATATTAAGTCGACAAGTACCGGTAAACCATCTTGAATCACATCAAAAAACATCAAAACAAATAAATACGATTCAAATAATATAACCTCAAGCTGGTATGAGTGCGCATGCGCATTCAAGTTTGTGAAAGTTTGGTCCATGAAATGTTTCATCGTTTCACGAAACTTTCAATTAGTGTTCTAAAATTCCCGGTGTGTCTTTTTCTAGCCTATAACTCCATGTTTCTCTAGTAAAGGACACCGCTATAGGTTAAAGAAGGACACACCGGGAATTTTCGAACTCTACTTTCAATGACGCGACGCCTTGCAGTATAAAAGCCCTATCACACTAGCGACTGGTTTCGCTACTAGACAGACGCGATCAATTACTGTTGTTGCAATTTCCGACATCACGTGGTCTGGGGTGTAGTCCATGGATGCATTCTGCGTTGCGTCATAATGTGCGTAAAAAAGAGAGATGTATATTTTTGTTTTTTTGCTCTCATTATGACGCAACGTAGAACATATTCATTGGACGGCATCCTGATATTCCTGATTAATCCATGGCCTTAAGGTCATGTCCTAGGTGAGCCACGTGACCAAGTCAGTCCTCGGATCGATATTTTCTTTGTCCACATTTAAAATAAAAAGTTAAACGAAATCGAAAAAAAATAGGGAAAACGTTAATAAAGTAAAATTGAAAGTGGTAGTGAAAGCGTACATTTAGGGGAAAAAAAAAAGTTTTTTATAAAATAATCAATCAAGCAATCTGCATTGAGATGACAAAGTTGACGTCACAGGCCACGTGGTAGGGATAGACTGTAAGTTAGGTTGGTCTTGGACGAAAGAAATATATGGGAATCATTGGGAAATTGATGAAACAAAATTTTCTAGCGTAAAAATAAGTCATAAATTTATTAATAATTATATTTTTCAAGAGCAAAATTCATTTCCGCCTATTTTGAGTACCTACTTGTCGCTTGTCATTCTTTTAATTTTTTAATATAAAATAACATGTCATAAATTTGTAGGTTATGATGACCGTTTGTTTTGAAGGATTTGAAGAATGTGTTGAAAACAAGAACATGCTTATCGATACATTCTTCAAATCTTTCAAAACAAACGGTCATCATAACCTACAAATTTATGACATGTTATTTTATATTAAAAAATTAAAAGAATGACAAGCGACAAGTAGGTACTCAAAATAGGCGGAAATGAATTTTCCACTTGAAAAATATAATTATTAATAAATTTATGACTTACTTTTACAATGGAAAATTTTGTTTCATCAATTTCCCAACGATTCCCATATATTTCTTTCGTCCAAGACCAACCTTACCTACAGTCTATCCCTACCACATGGCCTGTCACGTCAACTTGGTTATCTCAATTCAGTGATCCCAGAACGTGGGAGCTGGCGGCCCCCACCATAGACCCCACCAGCTCATGGCTTCTTCCTCGCTCGACTGCCATAGGTTGGTTGAATGAAGAAGACACATGAGCTCGAGGCATGTATGGTGGGGGCGTTGAGTGAAGATAGGTATAGAGGAGACATCCAGGGCGATTGAATGGTCCAAACCTTGCGGGGAAAGACGCCAGGGGTAGGTAAAGTTCCGGAACCAACCACGGGGATCGACACTTTCGAAAGTTGACAAAATCTCACGGATAAGAAGTAAGTTGTAGGAGTAAGGCCCAAACTTGTGTTGGTGAGTCTGCTGTATTCATGATGGGTCAGATAGTCCTCGTCGATTCAACCCTAGCTTGTCGACAGAATTTCACAAAATAGCTTTTTACCTCTTTTCCTTTTACTTCGCTCTTTACTAGTCTTTTCCTAAAATTGGATATATATTTTTTTTAAATATATATATAAAATTAAAATAGTAGATTGTATTGACCCTTGATTTAATTCATAATGCTTCTAAAGCCAATGCAAACGTACCAAGTATTATGAATTATATATATAAAATAATACATAAAAGAGTATATGTAAAATATTTTATAATATAATATATATGTATTTTATATATATATATATAATATTATGTATTATATTATATTTTATATTATAAATTTTGTATTATAATATATAAAAGAATATATATAAATATTAAATATATATAAATAAACCATGTATTAAAATTAACAATTTTTTTTTTGAAATTTATTACATATTTATTGACAAATTGTTTTCTATATTCTTTCATTATCTTGATTACAATACTGAAGACATATAGAAAATGGAAATAAATTATCAATGATGATATTTTGAAAGTTTAATTTTCATACAATATAATTTTCGTTTATACAATACGGCTACAAAGTTAATATTATTCTCTATAGGGATACAATAATAATTGCTTTTTTTTAAAAATGTACAACTCTTAGAAAAATTAAAACAAAGTATTGCTCTTAATATATAATTTGTTAGAAAATGTAAATGACCAGCTTCAGATCTGAAGTTATTTTATAGATTCAATGTAGTTTATTTATATTGGCATTGGGTCATAATTTTTTTTTTAATTTTTACCCAAATAAAGCAGATAAACGTAGTTTATGATTCTCTCTACCATTTCCCTAAGTTTAATAATGGTATTTTTATTACAAAAAAAGTTATATGGGCGAAAAAAATGATTACTTTGGTCGCGTGCCTAAATTAGAAAATTTGATTGATTTTAGGTTTCTACATGTTTGTATCTTTGTATTTAAAGTATATAAAATGTTCTGTTCAAAATTGGAAAATGGTATAAAAGATAAAAGCGGACGTAGATAGACTACTCTTGGTTTCAAAATTGAATAAAAATTCAGTTATAGCAAAATATATCAGAATGTTTTTTAAACCAAAAGTAGACTATCACTATCTACGTTCGTTTTTATCTTTTCTACCATTTCCCAAATTTGGAAAAGAAAATTTCATGTATTTTGGACACAAACATGTAGTAACTAGATCAAATTGTTCACATGGATTTACTACTTTTCTCAAGTAAGACATCATCACATGCCCTTAAACATATCTATCCTTTTCCTTTGTTCATGGTTCAATTTGCAGACGATGCGAATTTTTTCCTCAAAGTGAACTATGCCGTTTTTTTATTGACAGATCCAAAACTTGTCTTGACTTGTCGGATAAAAATAAACTACTTATTCGATTAATGTTTTCATAAATGTTAATATAACGTATCTTGAGAAAGAAATATTTTTACTTCAAACTGTAAACCGACGTGAAAAAGTAGTGTAATGCCTGAGGCAAAGAAGATCCTTGTTTCTCAAAGAGTTGAAATTTGATACATTTTTAGTTCGATCTTTATGAGATTTTCTTGCTAAACATCAAAAATGTGATCAGTGTTGAGAAAAACGGGGAAAGGGGTTTGAGTGGCAGGTGATAAAAATTTGAAACAAAATAACAGGAATCGCTTGAGATTTTTAATCATGTAATAGTTTTTTTTATGAATTGTCTATATTATTTAAATAATACTTTAATCATGTTGTTTATTGCTAAATTACTTATTAAACAGGCTGTATATGATGATGCGAATTAATTTTAAAACACTTCTTTTAATAATGATTGTCGCGGTATTGAGTTCGATACTGACATCATGGAATAACTGTGGGAGTAATTTTTTCCTAAGAAATGCAGATTGGAAGCTACAGTTGCAGCATAAAGTAAGTTTGTTCATTTAAAATTAAAGTAATTTTTATGTATTATATTGAATTTATAGGATCGAATCAGCAATGAATTAGGTTACCAGGAAATCGATTGTTACATAAATGGAGGATATTCTATTGGGTGTCGAAAAGAAGGCGACGAAGTTTATATTCCTTTCTCTTTTATCCACAAATATTTTGAAGTACGTTTTAAATATAATCTATGATAATCATACCATCATTGTTTTTAGTGTTTCTAAATTATATTATAAATCATAAATTATAAACATTTTATTCGGTATGCTCACTTAACCGAAAGATGACGGAATTTTCACATGTTTAATAAAAATGTCAATGGCTCAAAAATTGATAGGATGTTTGATAAGATAATTTGCATGTTTTCATATTCTTTAAGTTTTATTTTTTAAATCATTCGGAATAAAAATAATCGATAAAATGATTAAGGATATTAAATGTTTTTTATCAGAAATTATTTTTTTAATAACTGGGAACATTTTTTGGTTTTCGAAAAATGACCATGAGTTTTTCGCCGATTCGAGTAAACATCCTGATGTTTTATTGCTAAAATTTTAATTTTAGATTTATGGAAAGCTTGCCACATACGATGGATTAGAAAGATTTGAATGGTTGCACAGTTACTCCAAAATAGTAAGTCCTAAAGGAAAATATGACTCGCGAGGTGTTTTTATGACTTTTGAGAACTACAATGTAGAAGTCAGAGAAAGAGTAAAATGCGTGAGTGGAAGCGATGGAGTTCCTATATCTACACAATGGGAAAGCCAAGGATATTACTATCCGACTCAAATTGCTCAATTTGGACTCTCGCATTATAGCAAGAACCTCACTGAGCCTGAGCCCTATAAGAAATTGGTTGAAGATTCTGAAAAAGCAAGACAAGATTGGATAGTTCCTCAAGGATCTGTCATAAATCGAATTTACGATAAGCATGTGAATAGTTATGTAATGAAATATGCGACTCCAGAAACCAGTGCATCTGGAATTTCTTTGAAACTAGATCATGTACTGGACTTTGTATTAAAGTTCGATCTCTGCACAAGAGAAAATGGAAGCATTACAGTTGTTTTGCAATCAAGAGAAAAGAGAGATGTTTATTATCTTCACTATACAACTAGCAACGTAGTTTTGCACACGAACAATAATCATATTTATTATGGCATTGGATTATTAAATAATCAGTGGAGAAGGTTGACGAGAGATCTTGTTGTAGATTTACAGAAAGGAATTAATATTAACGACAAGACAAAAAAGAAAATGTCTAGGTCAAAGCTGAAGGTAATTTTTCTGTTTATATTTTTAGTTTTCTGCTTTCAAAACTTAATAATCTTTGTAAATAAATGTTCAGGTGATTAAAATTATTCTAAATGGCTCTGGGATGATAGACAATATTACTTTGTCAACGAGTGAACACATGGAACAATTTTATGACGCTGCTAGGTGGTTTATTGCCAACCAGAATGTTACTTCGGGCGGCTGGCCTAATCTAGTTAGAAGAAAAGTTGCTAATGGCATGGCTATTCTTGAACCTGGCTGGTGTGTATTAAAATAATGTTCTAAAAATGACACGTTATCTGGCAATAAGATAACCTAAATGAGTAATCTTATTACTCATTCAGCGTTTATTTCCTAGTTTATTTTGTGTTGGAGGAACAGTGTTTGTAAGTGGAAGCCTTTTTTTATGTTGTGGTATTTTTTGATAAATAGAATTTTTTCTATCAAAGTTATAGAGGAAGGACCATTTAGTTACTTTATTAATAAACCTCGTAAATAAAGATCACTCCTATATTTTTTAAATCGTAAAATTACAGGTATTCTGGCATGGGCCAAGGTCACGCGATTTCAGTACTATCTCGAGCTTATTATCACTCCGGTGAAGACAAATATTTGCATGCGGCAATCAGAGGTTTGCGTCCGTTCAGGGTTCCTTCGAACAAGAGCGGTGTAGCAGCTTCTTTTCTAGGCAAATACCTTTGGTATGAGGAATATCCAACTACTCCTCCTTCTTTCATCCTCAATGGATTTATATACTCTCTTATTGGTTTATACGACCTGAAGAGCATAGCGACTGGTAAGGATGCAAATGAAGCTTTTAAATTATTCGATCAAGGTATGACTTCTTTGAAAAATATGCTAACTTTATACGACACTGGCTCGGGAACAACTTACGACTTGCGTCACTTTACTCTAAAAACTGCTCCTAATATTGCTCGCTGGGATTATCATTCTACGCACATTAACCAGCTACTTTTACTCAGTACGATTGACAATGATCCTATCTTTTCTACTACTGCTGAAAGGTGGATCGGCTACATGAATGGGAAGAGAGCAGCACATAATTAATATTTTATGCCACATAACTGTATTATTTTGACAGTTAGTATCTCTAGTGTCAAAACTTCATTCTGGTCGAGTTTTTAATTCACAGGAGTTTTAGAGAAATGCGAAATTTTATTTTAAGTTAGTGGTTTCACTATCATTTTTCGATTAAAGTTCGAAAAGATTTTATTTTTTATAACAGAAGAGAGAATTTCTTGCCAGGAATCTTAGAGACCACTTTTAGTGTGTATCTTACGAGAGAGACTACTAGTAATTTAACCTACTTTTTAATAATGGCAAAGACTGCGAGACAAATCGAGAACTCACAGTTAAATACCAAAAAGGTTTAATCTGTAAATATCAAGTACAATGTACACAAATACCTATCACGTAAACTATTTATTATCATTAGCTATTTATTGAAAGGCAAGTTATTAAACCTCAAAACACAGTATAAAAACTCAAGCAATGTAATTAAGAAGATTAAGATCACTTTTTGCAACTTTTTAGAAAAAAAAATTGAAAGAAAGAGTTTTTTAAATACTACATTTGGATGACTTCTTTTAGTCTTATAAGATTAATTAAAAATTTTCAAAGATAATATCTATTTTGTAGAAAAAACTACCTTTTTAAAATCAAGTTACAATTTACTAGGAATACAATTATTATGTCTAATTAAAACTCAATACATACTATATATTTGTCAGTTTGCTTGGATTTTGAAAGCAAATTTACCCATTTGTATATTGATGCCAATTTTAGGGTCGAAAAAAATATCAGTTCCTCAAAAACAAGCTCAAATTCAAACTCTGATATTTATTTCGATTTTAATTGTAATTTGCACAAGTATTTTATAAAATCGAAGTCATAAAAATTAAAAGATAATCTTCTCCTTTAAAGAAAACTAATCTGTAGTTTGTTAGCAAATTAAAAGTGATAAGTTTTCGGCAGCTAAAATATTTTAATAGCAATTATTTTATTAGTTTTTTAGAATGTATATATATATATATATATAAATTTTATACCGTGTATTTTGTTATCATTTTGAGTCAAAGAGAAGATTTGTAATTAATGTGTTCTATTAAATAATTTATATTAATTTAATTTTTTAATTAAAGCATACTGCTTGGTTAATGCAATTACAATTTAATAGGAAATCATAATTTTTAATAAACTTTATAAACTGATTAGAAGATAGACTGATCTAACACAAGACAAGAAAATGTCAATGCCCAATTTATTAGAATAATCTTTAAAAAGTGAATAAGTCTATATCAACTTTTTTTTCTTTTCAACTTTATTTTATTTTACGTTTTCATTATTCTTATTCCTTTTTATGTTTCTAGAAAAATTGACTGAAATTAAAAAAAATATTTTTAACCTACAGAAATTTTTTTCACAAGATCCTTAACTTAATAGTAATAAAAATTCTTTTTTCATATGCATGAAAAGTGCCTAAAATATTCTCTATAGGTACTAAATTTTTTATTATAGCGTTCACTTATTTATGAAATCTCCATAAAATGATTATGCAATTAGAAATTCTGAGTTTATCTCGTAATCATTATTATGTTGATAAATGTTTTAAAATATTTCCGTGAGAATTTTATAATGACCTCGATAATTATGATATAGTTTTGCAGGAATAGATACGAAACTCTCGAACTTAAAGCTCGAATTTTATCAAATTTTTGGGGCAAACCATTACAAAAGTTTGCAGTTTGTTACAATGAAACCTTGAATACCTTTTAGAAGTGAGAAAAGATTTTTGAAATAAAAAGAGCTTTCACGCTCTTTATTGCAATTTTTAGAAAGTGAGTGTTCTTTCACATCACGAGCGCATTTGACACTTAATAATGATAATGATATTGAGAATTCTAGTTTATATGATGTGGAAACAATAATTGTAAAGAAATTAAATTCAGAAAACATAATTTTGAACTTGCAGAAATATGTATAGATTAATAATAAGTAAAAACAACATCTTTGTACAAATCAATCATAATTAAAAATTCAGCTCAACATTTCGATACTTCACTAGTATGCTCTTGAGGAGCAATTTTACCTAACTGTATGATCTATATGCAAATTAGTTCAAATTGCTTCAAAAATAATGCTAATGATGCATTGAAACGTTGGGCTGAACTTTTAATTATTAAAGATTTGTCCGAAGATGCCGTTTTTACTTATTATGGATCAACTTTTCGAACGTTAAATGTTGTCAGGACATAAATCTATAGAATAAGAATTGTGTACTGTGAAAGCTGAATAATTCGAAAGTTTTATTTATTGATAAGACAAGTTTAAAAAATGCAACGTTTCGAATTGTTAAATTTGCTTCCACATGATAAAATGACTTGTAATATTTTACCAGACTTGGGTCGTTATTTTAAACTCTAAACTAAGTCGACGATTTTACGCTGAATGTAATATATATTACATTGAAAATAGAAACTAGCAACTTGTTTTAATCCCAAGTTAAGTATTGAGAGTTTACTCAAGCAGTAAAGAAGAATAGTTCCATTCTTATTTTGGATTTTGTAAGTATATTTTTTGACTTTAAAACAATGCCTAGCAGCTCTAAAATATTTATTGAGAATATGATTACAAAATTCAATGATAAGTATACAATTTTTAAACTTGAAGAATAATATATATTTGTACAATAAGAGAAAACGGTACACAAACAGTAGACTACACAAATTTCAACCAAGTGCAAATAATTTATTTGAATAAAATACTAACAGTTGCTTTTGAAGCCTTTTGAAATATTCTGGAAAATTTGAACATAATGAATAATTGTTTGTGTACATCTCTTCTCTATCTTAAAATTTATTCAGTATTTAGAAATCGTAGAAAATTAGACTTGAGAGAATATTTGGAAAAAATTGAGACAATGATTTTGTGTGATCATTGCTTTATCATATCAATTTAACAAATTAAGGCTTTAATTAATTATCCAATTAATTTAGGTACTTGTCCTCATCCACCCAAGTCTGTACTTAATATAGAAATTTAGAAATAAGAATAATTATATTTCCTATCTTTGTTTAACTTTTGCGATCAATGTGCGCATACATAATATCTATATATAGGGTGACCAAACATATATAAGAAAGGGTTAAATGGCATTAAGAAATGGAAGTTTCTATGCTTTTCATTCCATAATAATTCCGTTTATGACTAAACAACTCTAAGTGCGATTAAATGGCGTTGGCTTATTTCAATGTTTTTTCCGCTAAAGATATCGTACAGTATCCAACTTATAAAGTCATCCAACTTAAACGATGCTTTCCGTTTTGTTTATCAGTATTACAAATTGTACATTCAAAATGATAGAAACGAAATACTTTTAAAGACGTTTTCCAATTTTACAAAAAACGCTTTAAATACTTTAAAGAAATAAGAGGCGACCATTTTGAGAATAACTTAATTTTTTCTTCTCTAAACAATGACATTCCTTAAATAAGTTTTTACTAAGAAAAATAAATTATTACTTTTTGTTAAATATTTTTGATCACCCTGTAAATAATATTTCTTCGATTGAAAGAATTAAGCTGTGAACCTCGCCGCTTCCATAAACAAAATAATTTTATATGATTACTTAAAGTCGATTTACAAATCTGTCTGCATTAGAATGTTAGAAAAGAATATTATGCATCAACAATTAGACCAACAGGGTAGATTCTAATATTGGTGATAATAGGTGTTCATTAGATTGTCTATAAAACTTATTTATTCAATATTGCTCACAGAAGGTAACCATAGTAGGGTTGGAGAGTATTCTTTTACTTGCTTCGTTTATAGTAATATTTATTGCTTTTTAAATATTAATTTATTTATAATATATAGAACTAGTTCTATAATCCTACAATTTAATTTCGGCGTCATTCCAGTAGTATTAAAAAGTTTTTCAGTTGTATACCAAGTGCTTCAATAACTTTATTAGAAGACGATCATTTGTAAAGCTGTACTGATATTGGTGAAAAGTGAGAAATGTAGTATTTTTACAAGTAAAATTATTTTTAGAACTGTATAAAGTAGAATGTGATAAAGTGGTGCGTTTGTTCTGTGAAGAATTAAAAATCAAAGAACGATACAAAGGACTACGTGAAGAGAATGAGAATATCTCGAACAATATTTATCAACAAAATTGTGAAGCTGAGAGGATCCTTTCTCTTTAAAGATGTAGTAAACCGTAATAAATACCCATACACGAAATTTCTGGCCTTTTGATATTGTGAAATAAAATATGATCCTTGAACTAATACAAAATAAGAAAAACAATAATTATTTTTTTTGACAAAAATCGTAATTTTTTATTTTGAAAACTCTCCCATAACAGTTTATTTTCTATCAAATAGAGAAATGTACAGCTTATTAGATAGAATAATTTTTCCTTTTTGATAATAGTAACTTTACAATAGATTTCTATAAATATATTAGATTGAAATTACAATGTTATTTTTTACAACTATTTATGTGATTATAAAGGAATAACCTATTTAGTAAATCACACTACAATGATAACACATACAGAGAGTAAGAAAATAATTTTATAGTAGTTATTGACTAGTCAAGTAAATCTTTAAAGTTTCCTCAATTTTCGACAACCATAAATAAATTTTCAATATTTCAAGTCATTCACTACACAGACTTTTAAATTCCATCCCTTGTCCCTACAAAAATGTTTAAGGCCATGTCCTAGACGTGACTTTATCCAATACTTTTCGCCCTTCTCATTTTTAAATTAAGGGTATGTCATTGGCATGACTTCATCCAATACTTTTAAATCAATAATTCAAATGGATTTTCCATAGCAGATAAACATACCTGGATCTTTCTTTTACGTTTATCTTCTATGAAAAGTCCATTTGAGTTATTAATTTCAGAATGGGACTTAAAATAACAGCCTATAAATTCTAGAAAACTTGAAAGTCTCAGGTAGATTTGATCAAGAATAGAAATTCTTATTATAATAGATAAGGTTTACAATTTTTGAAACCCGGAATAATTTTTAGACTCCAAGTCCATAGAATTTAAAGATAGATCTCCGGTACTGCATGGAATTGTGGGTATATTAGAACCTTGAATACTGAACCCATGATAATCTTCGTGAGTCGACGCAATAGGTTTCAATGGCGAAGGTAAATTCGAATCAGAAGTTTGTGTGTCGTCTAATAAACTGTCGGTTGAACTTTTCTTCCCAAGTGGATAGTCAACCATATCGTTTTGAGAGTCCAAACTAATAAGACTCGTCTCATCTTCTCCCTTGCTACTTTCTAGAGCATAATTACTGGAAAAAGGTGGAAAGTCGAAAATTGGAGAAGGAGTTACAAAATCATTAATTGAAGTTTTCAAATTCTCAGTCTGTATCGCTAACAAACCTTCCTTAGAATCAATGGAATGAGAATATATCTGAAAATAAGTTTCAATTCAATTTCAACGTTCGCAATAATTTTTTAAATGATTTATATAAATAGAGTTACCTGTGGAATGATAGGAGGAGGTAACTGGTGGCTTTCGATGTCCTCGCAATCTAAATTTGTTGGAATTTTCTGACTTCGTGTGATTAAAAGAGGTGTCTTTGCAATCACAGCATTAACTTCTGTTTCGATTCTTTCTCTAAATTTAGTCATTTCATTTTGTAATTCATATGCTTCTCTTATAACTTCCTCGTTCTTTTTCTTCAATTCATCAAGCAAAGTCACGTCTTCACACATCATATGCAGATTCTGTAAAATTTATGTCAGTTTACAGATGCAAACCGCTTTACGTTCAAATAATAATAGCCATTTACCTCACATATCATGAGAGCGGAATCCCAAGTGTTTGCAGGTACTCGTTCACCAGACATGTATGCGTTGAAATCCTCTTCTGTCATGTTTAACGATTCTGCCGTTAAATTCTCAATAAATGAAACAGCACAACACTAGAAAAAAGGGAAGTTAGCATACTTTAAATTTACATTTAACAAGGCCTATTTTCAATCCTCACAATTTATTGTACTTACACAAGAAAAATCAATTATAACTTACTAAATTTGTGAAATAATAACCCGCTTCGCCTGTCATTAATCTGCTAGCGTTACAAAACCTGGTAATGAAATTGATATTGCTCTTCAGTCTCGCAGGATTCGCTTTTAATACAATAAATATCAACGCTGGAAGAAATTCATCTGCAGACGCAGGACCACCAACAGATTGTTGCAAAAGTAAGAAAATGTTTCTACAACAACGAACTACGCAAGCTAATTTCTCTTGGGGCGCCTTTGACGCATCCATATTTAAGAGATCTAGAAAGCAATTCTTTAATATGGAGAATTTAGTAAATTTATTCGACTACCAAAATTTAACGTACCCGTTATTGATGTATAAACTAATTCTCTGACTTCAGCGCTTGTTTCGTGAATTCTGCACTCTAAATTTTTTCCACTGACCCAGTTAAGTTGACGTATTCTAAAAAAAATGTAAAAATTTTTAACATGTAATTGACTCAAAGGAATTTCACGGGTAATATACCTGTTTTGAATGGCTAGATCCTTTTCTTCGTCAGTTGTATAAGCAGAGCAAAATAATATTCTGTATAATAATGTCATCGTATACCTTTCAATATAATCCAAGAGTCTCTCTTTTATTTCTGCTGAGAAATCTGGGGAAAACATATTTAAACTTTCGTGAAAATGATAAAATTAATGTATAAATATTTTATTAAAAAGTAATATTAAAATTACCAGCATAATCAGTGTTATTTTCCATTTCCTTGGCAAAATCTTGGTAAAAGTTTTGTGTTATTTCAGACAGTTCTTCTATCCTTTTGTCCTTGTTTTGAATGATCTTTTTTATGAAAAAAGACATACATTTCCTTAAATCTTTTTCAGCTCGAGTTCTGTTTATAATAGCTATGAGGTCGCGATTTTCGAGCTTAATTTTGTCAAGGTCTTGATTATCTTTTAATAAATCACTCAATAATTCGTCATTCCCAGAAGCTGTAAAACACCCAAAAATTAATGTTTTTCTTATTTAATTACTGAGAGTTTTCTGTTAATTTTTTAATTGAAAGAGTATACCTCTTAATGATGGTTTACGGAATACAGAAAGATTTATTAATTTTTTCTTATCCTGTTGACGCTTTTTTTCTATTCTGTTTGAGTTTTCACTAAAACATAGGAACAATAATTGTCAACATTTCCTAATAAGTTTTGGTAAGTTAAATAATACACGACGTTAAGAAAAATAACAGTTTTTAATAATTCTTGTTTAAAACTTGTATTAGAAAACAGAGAAAATCAGGCAGATTTACTTGATAAATTAGATGTAAAGAAAAATAACAAAAATATTTAACTGCTTACCTTTCACGATTTTGTATGCGCTGATTACGTTCCCTCTGTGCCCGTTGCTTTTGCAGGTGTTCTCGATGACACTGACTGCAGTATCCTTCCCATTCTGCATTGCCGAAAAAGTCACAACCATTTTTGCATTTTAAATCCGACTCGTCAATACGAAGAGTTGGCGTTTTTATGGAATACATTGTTAAACTCAACAAATTTAGCCGGAAATTTATAAACACTCGACCAGTAATTAAATTTTGGTCATGTTAACCGAAAATGTCGTTAATGTATCACAGTAAAAATATTTTTCACATTATTAGTCGCATAATACAAATAATAACCAACAAAAAAATTGAAAGAATGCAACAGAATTACTAATTGCACTAATGTTGACTAATGTCAACTAATGTACACAATGCATGTGTACATGTATGTCAATGCATGTGTACGCTTTAAGGGTTGTGTGCAGTTGTGTGGTTATTAAGCATTTTCACTTAATAAAAAGCTAACTTCATTTCGTCAAACCCTAGAGGTATTTCCGGTATTTCTTCCATCATGGAAAATAGATAAAATGGTGCTTTTATACATCCCCGGCTGCGGGAGTAAAAACTCATTTATAGTATTTTATTGGCACATCCCGTTGCTCAACAAACAGGATTCAACAGAATGGACCAATCAACTTCTGTAGATGAATTTGCCAGCCCGCAGCCGGAGAGGTATAAAAGCACCTTTATGTTGCATTTATACCTCTGTCTGCCCGACCGGTGCGGACAGAAAATATATAAGAGTAAAGGAGATAGACAGTGTAAAATTGGTAAAATTGGACAAAAAGACAACGTCTGTCTTTTTTGCTTTTATGTATTTTCTGTCCGCACCGGTCAGGCAGACAGAGGTATAAATGCACTATTAAGGGCATGTGATACTTAGGAAATGGCAAATTTGATTGATTTTAGGTTTCTACATGTTGTATTTAAAGTACATAAAATTTTTTTTCCAAAATTTGGGATATGGTAGTAGTCCAAGCAACAGGGCATTTATTATGAATGATTTATGACATTATTTATTTCAGGAAACGGACTGCGCCATCAGAAGAAAGGTTGGTCATAGAGTAATTGTGTCATGTTTTGGGCAACGAAATATGATTTATAAATTTTTTATCAACATTTAAGACCAAAAAATCGCACTTTTATTAGTTTTTTGTTTATAACATTGAACGTAATTATCCAATCTCAATAACATCAATTGAAAAATTGTAGACAATTGAATTGCGGACAAAATGAGACGTCGCTTGATCTGTTTGGATAATTAGAATCGCAGAAATGTTGCAAAGTTCATTAAAAAACGGCCCAAACATGACTTCAAACTCCTGAAAGCAGCAAAGTGACAGTGGTGGGGGGAGAACGCGAGTAGGCCTCAGTGAGTCTCTTTGCTGCGTTCAGGCGTTTGGAGCCATGTTTGGGACTTTTTAAAATAAACTTCACAACATTTTAGCGAAAAACCAAGATTGACGTTCTGTTGTGCTTGATTTATATATTTAAAGGCCGTTTTCAAAATAAAAATCGAACCACCTCTGCGGCAAGCAAACATTTTACAATTAACGCATAAAATAAATTAAAGTGTCAATAGCGCGGAAACGTATTATCTTAAAGTGTCCGTTTTTTATACATTTGAAGAGCATAAAGTCTGCTACTTTTCCACCAAACCTCAACTCAAAAAGTTAAAAATTAACTGAGATATTAATTTGTTTAACAAAAGCTAAATTTGCCGGTTTTTCCTAATTTTTTCCGCTTCTAATTATTCAATCAGATCGAGCGACGGGTCATTTTGTTGGCAATTTAAATGTCTACAACTTATCGATTAATGTCATCAAGATTGGATAATTACCTTAATTGTTATAAACAAAAAACTAAAAAAAATGCGACTTTTTGGTCTTAAATGTTGATAAAAAATTTATAAATCATATTTCGTTGTTCAAAAAATGATACAATTACTCTATGACCAACCTTTCTTCTGATGGCGCAGTCCGTTTTCTGAAATAAATAATGTCATAACAAATTCCCTGTTGCTTGGACTATAAAGAAGATAAAAACGGATGTAGATAGACTACTTTTAATTTCGAAATCGAAATAAAGTTCAATTTTAACGATTTTAACAAAATATATCAGAAAATTTATTTTCGTCATTAAAAGCAAAAGTCTATCTATGTCTAATTTTATCTTCTCTACCACTTACCAAGTTTTGAAAAAAAAAATTTATGTACTTTAGGCATAAACATGTAGAAATCTAAAATCAATCAAATTTGCTAATTTTCCGAGTATCACATACCCTTAAAGGAGGAATTACACCTCTGCATTCAGGCATTATGCATGCAGGTTACCATTGTAAAATATTAGTGTCTTTTGGTAGTCAAAATTGAAAAAAACATGGAATTTTGAAAAAAAATGTTTCACCCCAAAATTTGGCACCAATCGATTTGAAATCGTATGGTAGTCCGCTTTCAATGTTTATTAATTAAAAACAACGCTATTATAATAATTATCTAAAAGAATTAGTGTCAACGCGCAGATGTTTGCGCGCACCCGACGGCCTTATCAAGTCGGCGGCAAACTCCCGTATTTGCCATTGGCGCGAAAATGTAAAAAATACAACATGAATAACAAATAAGATGATTTATCATGCTAATTTATTTGCCATTGCGGGAGTTTTCTAAATAAACACTTACAAATGAACGATTTAACTTTATTTCTTCTACTATTTTTGAAGTTATTTTCTATCAATTTTTATTTTTAATAGCAGCTCAGTTTTGTGGTTAAGAACGGTTCAGAAAACATTTAAAGCATTGAAATTATGATTTTGTGGCGAAATTTGGAATAGAAGATGTAGGAATAAATACAATAATTTTATTTTTTAGCGATAAATATTAGGAAAACATATACCTGTCAATGAAGACAGTACAGTGGTTCATTATTTGCGGAACGTCTCCACCGTCAGGGTTGACCATTGGTTCCTAAACCTTATTCAAATTTGATCGCAGAATTATAATTGCAATGACGTAAGTGTTTTTTTATCTTTCGTAGCCATAATAATACGAGGTCAGAGAACGGTCAACCAGGTACGCTAGGGCCAATAAAGTTATTTTACATAGTTGAATTAACATATAATTTTTGTCACGTGACCTGGTTGGCCCATGGTCTTAAATTATTTACCTATCCTTGTTTACACCTCTGCTTGAGGGACCGATAGTACATAGAAAAGAAAGAGACAAAACTACTTTCCACTTCATTTTTTCTCATGTGGCTGCGAGCTTGCAAGCAGAAATGTAAATGCAGCCAAATGGTGCTTTTATACCTCTCCGGCTGCGGGCCGAGAAATTCATTTAGAGTATTTATTAGCACATCCCGTTGCTTAACAAACAAGATTCAACAGAATGGACCAATCAACTTCTGTAGATGAACTTGCCAGCTCGCAGCCGGAGAGGTATAAAAGCACCTTAAAGGAGGAATTACACCTCTGCATGCAGGAATTATGCATGCAGGTTACCATGGTAACATATTAGTGGGAAAGAAATAGGAACATTTTCAGTCTCTTTCTCTCTTGTATGTTACCATGGTAACCTGCATGCATAATGCCTGCATGCAGAGGTGTAATACCTCCTTAACACTACCTTCGTTTAAAAATCGTGTGAACTGTCCTTGCCGGAATATTTAGCTGGCGGCAGCACCGTCACTGATTACGTCACTTTCGTCATTCACTATCTCACTATGACGTCGATGGTTCACGGAATGGCTTCCATTCTACTTTTCTGAGCTAGCTTGATTGAAAGGAAAATCAAATCCAAAGAAAGCTTACGGAGCATGATGCATCGGCTTTCGGAAATTTAATATTATGGCCGTATGAGCAGTCTGCCGTTACTGCATATGTTTAATATTATCTAACTCCAATCCGCGACTTTAAAAGTACGTGTTGAAATTTCCAACGAAACAACCAACGTTAATACGTAATCTTCGTTTCTTCGGATCAGTCCGATGCTAAGAATTGAGATACGTGGTGCGACATCCCGAGAGAAATATTGCACGTAAGTACTAAGCATTTCTATTTCGAACCGAGTTAGGTTTTCGCAATCTTAAAATGCATTTCTTCCAAAAATTCGAGTTGGGCGACTCCCTTTTCAATCCAATCGCTAAGTAATGGCGGTTGCGGTTGTCTGACCGACAAAAAATTTCTGGTTTCATCATGTGAAATTTGTCTGATATTTTGTTAGTGTTCAGTAACAATGTTTATTTACATATTAATGTACATTTTAGTTTGATAATTTCTTGATGTCGATCTGAACGTCTTATTATTTTGCTTTCTTGTTGCTAATTATAAAAATTATTGTGTGTTTCGTGATCAGTGTGTATGCGCGCGTGTCAAATTTGTGTACGTGAGCTAGGTGAACTATATCTATGGAAACTGTTAACAGCCTCAGATACCTAGCAAATGTGCAATTGCAGTATTTACCTCATGAGTGCAGTGTTTACATTTTTTCCACAAATATGCTTTGAGGCATAGAAACTAATCGACAAACATTCGATTACAGGTGAAGTAGGAACAAAAGTTGTTACGTTTATCAGTAACTGGTAACATTTATTGAGTTGATTTTAATCGAACTATAAATGTCTATTTGAATAGTGATGTAAAAGAGATTATAGACTATCTCCCTGTTTCTACATTCATCCTTCTTTTTTGTTGGAAGTATCTTAAAGTTCTTTATTCCGAAATCTCCCTACGCACCTCTACCCCCCTTCCTGCGAAGTTTTGCAAAGTAAAACTTAAATTTTGGTTCTGAACTTGAGAATGTCAAGTCGTTTTTGGCGCGGAAAAATACAATAAATAATCTTATAAGAATTGAAATTTGTTGTAATTGTGCTTAAATTTTTAGTTTACGAATTTTAATGAATTGACAGAAATTAATGCTTTTCTAATTTTTGACCCTTTAGTAATAGACTTACCAAATTCGTCTTGTTGGGGAAATAGAATTTTATTTAAATAAATATTTTGATTTAATTTAAAAAATTCTAGGGAAGTTTGGGAATAAATTTTGCCCAAAAATTAAAAAGATGCTTTTTGAAATCCAATAATTTAAATATATACACATTTGCGAGTTCGTAAAAATTAATTTCTCAAGGACATATGGTACTTAGGAAAGTAGCAAAATTTATTGATCTTAAGTTTCCACTTGTTTATGTCCAAAATAAAGAAAAATTTATCTTAGAAATTTTGGGAATGGTAAAAAACATTAAAACAGATGTAGATATTTTATTTTTGTTTTTGATAATTCAAAAAGTTTAATTTTAGCAAAATCTTGAGCAAATTATTTTTTATCGTGAAAAATAAAAATAGGCTACATATATCCGTTTGCATGTGTCTTGGCTCCTCCTACATTTTTATTTGGTGATTTTAATTATTTTTGACATAAAAATGTAGGAATCGAACGTGGTTATTTACCTGAAGTTGTTGATTTCCTTCGTATTACGCGTCCTTGATATTTGGCAAGCAGTTTCAGACTGACAGGGTTGATGACATTTTTATTTTTTCAAATATCGAGGTACAAGAGGAATGGGAAATAAGAAAATTAAATTTTTAAGAGATATATTGAATTAACATATTATGTGTATGCGTGTATGTGTTTCGAGTTACGCAGTTATGTCTGTAAACACGGTGAACACAGTATCTTGCAAACAGTTTTATGCGTGAACAAATAAAATATGAATCTTTTTTACACGATAAAAATTTCTACGTAGGCAAGGATATTTCAAAATGTTGAATAGAAATATGTTTTATAATTTTTACAATTTCATGAAAATCAATAAATTGTTTTATATTACAAGTCTTATGGTCTTCGATTTATTTCAAAGTATAGTATATTTAAAAATAAATTGATTTAATAATGTATTTACTGATTTGGAGTAACTTTTCACAAATAACGAAATTCCTGACATTTTTTCGTTTTTTCTTATAACTTTTTCAACTAGTAATTCGTAACGCAACGTAGTTTAAGGTTATCAGTAACATGTAGTTCTAATTACTTTTAAGTTACTTTACATTTTTATCTCTAATTTGGCGATAAAAACTGCTTTTAAAAATCAACAAAAGTTACCAATAGATCTGATTATAAATATCTGGTTATAGATATCTGGTTTTATTTTGATATTTATTTTATGTGTGCAAAATCAAAAAATAAATGTGTTGCAAAATACAATTTTTTAACCAGTTTTACCATTTTTATGCGTTAGGGGAACTTGATGTTATGTTTTTTATTCAGAGCAAGTTCTTATTTATTATTATTTTTTAAGAATTTGACTGATACTGTATTTTTGATATATGTGAAAAAAGGAACGTTTTCAAGTGTTATTATTTTTATAAAGAAAAACAGTGTCTTTTTGACATTTAAACTTCCCTATTGCCCTTGAAATTGAGCTCCTGAGACACTGATTCTTGTGATCAAAACTTCACCTAAATTTTTTCACAGAAGAGATTATTTTTAAATCTTGTTGATGTATTATCTTTTTCAGTCCCAGACTTACAATTTTCAGAATAGTGCTTTCTTGTGTCCTGTATGATTTGAAATCAGTATCATCAATGAAATCGAATGAATACAAGTTTATTATAAATTTGAAGAAAAATTATAAAAAATTCGATTAAAGTGAAAACATATACGGTAACTCAAGATAGTTTTAATCAGGTTAATTTTACTATTTAAAAAAAAGAAAAGCATAAAAAAACAAAAGTTATATCTTTGATTTCAGTAGGTGTCATGCCTAGCAGTCGCGATATTGAGCGTGCAGAACGTAATGGAAGATTCAAATCCAGGCGACGAGAGAGTGCAAGCAGCGATGTAAACCGCCACACTTTTGAGGTTCCTGACAAGAGACACAGGAAGCATGGTAAGAGTAAGAGTTCTGGTCGGAAAAAGAAGAAGCGGTCACGGGATAAATCACTGGAAAGCTCCACTAAAATAGCGTCTTCGCTAAAACCTCTGGTAGAGTATTCGGACGTGAGCAGTGAAGATCTCTCTGAACCAGAGGCAGGAGAAATACAATCTGAAGATAGTAGGGGTAACAGTTATACTGACGGTGAGGTGCCTGATCCTTTGTTACAGAGGCGTTATTATGGAGGAGGTAGTCCTGCACGAAACCTTGGGACATCACCGGTTACACTATCGCCAACACCTCCAATGCAACATAGACATGCGAACAGGCACTATTCCCTTGGTGAAGAGCAGGTCATGCACAGAAAAAGTCCTGAATTTGTGGAAGAAACCAGAAGGTATGTCAAAAGAAAGGAGAAGAAACACAAGCGTGAGAAGAAAAAGAAAAGAAGTTTGAGTCCATGTCCTATCACGGTTAAGAAGAAGAAGAGAAAATCTAAGCGTCACTCACGTAGCGTCAGTTCTTCGAGAGTTCATGATGAGTCAGTCCGTACACTTACTCCTGATGACGTGAAGACGGGCGAAAATTGGCCAAAATCGCCACCCTTACCTTTGAAGGATAGTACTTCTCCAATATCGCCTGCAACACCTCAAGATACTCGAGTCTTAAGTGATATGGAACTTGACTCACCTCCTCGTGAGATTCATAATGTTCCTTCTTCTCCTACTGGACAACTTTCCCCACATACTCCCTTGTTGCCTCCAAGGCCGATATCGCCAGAATTCAGCAAGGTGAACCACGGAATGAAACATAGCCCTGAAAGGCAAAAGCACAGCCCGATAATGCATGTGCGACGGAACAGCATCAGTCCGGTCCACGGCTCTAGTCGCAAACGTCCTCATAGTCCTAGTCCAATGCCAAGAAGAAGGGATCACAGTCCACCGAGAAGAAGAGACTTCAGTCCGAATCAAATGTCTCGGCCGAGACACAGTCCAAGCCCGTCTGTTCTTAGGCGAAGAGACTTCAGCCCCAGCCCTGGCAGGCATAGACGTAGGGAAGTTCCTAGTTCTCCTTCCAGTAAACGTAGACGTAGGGATGAATTAGAACGACGACATAAACATCATGATAAGGAGAGAAGGGATAAAAGGAAATCTGGAACTACCAGAAGTCCTATTAGTAATAGGTATGCTTACATATGCTTTAAGTAAAAACAATTTTTAAAATCTGAAGCTTAATGTTTTTCTGTTATGTAGATTTATCGTACAGATGGTTAATTTTAACTTACCAATTGTTTCAGACTACCAATGCCAATGTCTAGGTCGCGTTCGAGAAGTCCTGGACGCTGGAGAAAAGTTCAGTCTCGTTCGAGATCGAGGTCACGCAGAAGAAGTCGTACTCCAAAGAAGTCTCGTTCACCAAGCAGGTCTCATAAATCCTCCAGGAAGCACAAGTCTAAGAGCCCGCGGCCTTCGAGGATACCTTCACCTCATCGTTCGAGAGCCAAAAGCCCCTCAAGTATCACTGCAAAAAATCTCAGAGTACAAGCTAAAATCAGTGAAACGAGTCTCTTTGCTGAGTTAGTGAAAAACAGGAACATGAGAGAGTTAGCACTAAAGAAGCTGCAAGCGGCCAACGAGAAAGCTTGTAATCAAGATGACGTGCAGATCATCGAGGGAACTGATGAAAAGGACGGAAATAATGCATCTTTAGAGAACAGAATAATCAATGACAGCGAGAAAGATAAAGTTTTCAACGCAAGTTCACTCAAGGATACGAATGGTAAAAATTTTGAAGTTGTGGACATTCCTGTTCCAATAACTGCGACACTCACTGTTGTGGACAATAATTTTGTGGCAGCAAAAACTCCACCTTTACCACTGACGACCTCGCCTGAACAAGCTGTTGTATATAGTTCACCAGTTCCAATTATAGGACCCACTTGTGAGACAACAGTCGTCAATAACACTAACTTCACATCCAGCGTTCCTTTGCCAGCTCCACCAACTCCATTGCCACAATCTGAAGTTGTAAGTTCTACAAAAGTCCCAACACAAGTACCTGCCATAGTGCCTATTCCTGTACCAGCTCCAGCTCCCGCCACGACTCATACTCCGGCTCCAACTCCATCAACGATTGCCATTCTACCTAATTTGTCCGTTCCACCACCTCCTTTACCATCTCCAGTTCCTGCACCGAATTCAGCAATAGCCAAATTTAATACTCCAAATAACTTGATACCAATCAAGTCGGTGGATCCGCCAAAACCACCGATTGTGGCTTTCAAAACCAAGAGTTTGTCGAAACTTCCACTTCCACCAGGAATAAATCAGAACGATTTGGAAAGCATCGACTCTCCGCCTAGTCGATCTCCAAGTCCACCGCCAAGGTCGGTCTCCAAATTCTCATTTACGCCAGCCAAGCCTCCGGTTAGGAAGAGCATCAAAGACTTACCAATGCCACCAGGTTCGTGAAAATCCTAACGCAACATTATATAGTAGCCTGGTTAGTGTTCTTAAATTCTCGAGAATTTATGTTTAACAAATGTTCTTGGGAATATGCTCAGCGTTTAAGTATTTCAAGAGAATTTAAAGCACTTATTATGTAAACAAACATATTAATAACTGGTCGTAATTAATTCATATGTTTTTTCACGAGCTCACTACTGACAATGGGTTAAAATAACATGTAATCGTTCTCTATTATTTACTATTTCGTGCTAAAAATATTTAACATTAAACTCAACTAACTTCCATTTTGAAATCTAATATAGTGCAATTATTTTTTGTTTGTATTAAATAATATTCTAGAATCTAAAATATTTACAGTTGTACCTGGTTCAGAGGATTTGAGCGGAGAAGATGATCCAAACGCGACACCACCAACGAGTAGGTTAGGGAGGATACCTGTGAAACCAAGATTAAAGCGACCTAAGATTCTGAAACGTCGGGGTTCGCGAAATCAAATGCCTATATATGATAAGGAAGACGAAGGAAAAGGTTCAGACGTTTTCGACCTTATTACTCAAATAGGAGAAGGTACTTACGGTCAAGTATACAAAGCATGGGATAAACGTGCTAACGTTGTTGTTGCTCTCAAGAAAGTACGCTTAGAAAATGAAAAAGAAGGATTCCCAATTACGGCTGTGCGTGAAATAAAAATTCTTAGACAACTTAATCATAAAAACATTGTCAATTTAAGAGAAATAGTCACTAATAAGAAGAAACCTGAGGACTTTCGAAAGGTAAAGTTGACACAAAATTTAACGATTTAAATCCAGTGTTGGAAATTTTACTTTTAGAGTTTTAGAATTAAAAAGTTTATTTTTAAAAATTGAAAAATTCTTATTTTCACTAGGACAAAGATAAAGGATCTTTCTACTTGGTCTTTGAGTATATGGACCACGACCTTATGGGTTTACTTGAATCTGGAATGGGAGATTTTAATTGTGAAAGTAATGCGAGCATCATGAAACAATTGCTGGAGGGTCTGAACTATTGCCATAGCAAAAACTTTCTCCACCGAGACATAAAGTGTTCTAACATTCTTATGAACAATAGGTAATTGTTCATTGCAAAAAATAGTTAATTATGCTCTATTTATCGAATATTATATTTTATTCGTTTCTTAGAGGTGAAGTCAAGCTGGCAGATTTTGGACTTGCTAGGCTTTACAATGCGGAAGATAGGCAGCGGCCTTACACGAACAAAGTCATTACTTTGTGGTACCGACCGCCAGAATTACTTCTTGGAGAAGAACGGTACGGTCCTGCTATCGATGTATGGAGTTGCGGCTGCATTCTGGGAGAACTTTTCTTGAAAAAACCGTTGTTCCAGGTAAAAAAAAAATAGTATGAAGAGAATAATTTATCGATCTGTTAAAGTAAAATACTTTTCTTTATCAAAATTTGATCTTCATCCAGGCAAATGTGGAGATGATGCAACTAGAAATGATTTCTCGAATCTGCGGGACACCAACTCCTGCGGTTTGGCCATCTGTGATAAAACTGCCTCTCTGGCACACGCTCAAACCAAAAAAGTCGCATAGGCGATGCGTCAGGGAAGAATTTGCCTTTATGCCGGGACCTGCTCTCGATCTTTTGGACAAGATGCTCGAATTGGATCCAGAGAAAAGAATAACGGCCGCTGATGCGCTTAAAAGCGCCTGGCTTAAAGATGTGCACCCTGAACAGTATGTCCAGTTTATTAAGAATATTTAAATAAGATTAATAAAATCGTAATATTAGGCTTTGTATTACTTACATTTTGTTCAAAGAGTTCGAAACTTTTGAAACACGTGCAAATAGTAATAAGAATTTATTATTGGCATTACTTATATTATTTCTTTTGATTTACGGGCAAATGGAAATAACTTGACTGTAAAGATTATTGTTGAATTCACGTTTATTCAAAGAATAGCGATGTTCAATAATGTAGACATTTTCGTATAAAAACATTGAAAAGAGTGTGATTCGTGTTTCATATCTAAAAACCTTAATTCGAATATTCTATAAGTGTTTTTATTTATAAAAAAATATCCAAATTTAGTTCGTAATATCTAAAATATTATTTTAGAATACCAGCACCTAAACTTCCAAAGGACCAGGATTGTCACGAGTTATGGAGCAAAAAGCGAAGAAGACTTTTGCGAGAACAAGAGATTTCAGCGGGAAGGGGACCTCTTCCACCGCTGCCAAACGAAGGTGGCCCTCATAAAATCAATGAGGAACTATTAGACGTCGGGGGGTGAGTAGCAGTTGAACAAAGTCTGCGTGATTTTTACAATCGTATAGAGATCGCTTGCATCTACAGGTAACTGTTGACGCACTGTAGCTGAGCTTGGCATTTACTAGTTTTAATTTTAACCCTTGTTACCCAAGAACAGTAAGAAAGGTATTAATACAAGAGTTTTCATTACTCATTTGCAAATCAATATTCTATTAAGTTTTTTAGAAAAGTCTGATACTGAACAGAGAAAAGTAAGTTGTCCTGAAAATATTGATTTGAAAAAAAAACGAATATCCACGAAGAATTGGAAAAATAGTTTTAATTTTTAAATGTACATTATTTGTAAATGTACCAAGCTTATAAGTTTTCAAAATAATACTTCAACTAAATTTTGAAGTCTTTTTAAAGACTTTTGAAAAGCGTATATAGTAATTAGATTTTGTATAAATTTGAGAAATTGGAGCTTGGTTGTAAAACTAGAATAAATATTATTTTCTCTTTATTTGTCAATGACATCAATTATTTTTCTCTGAGTTAGTCGTTACAGCTTAAAAGGTGTGCAAGTTGTGACGACTTACAGTGTATTAAAACTAAAAATGATATTAGGCATACCCTAATAGATCATAGATATTGCATAATGAATATACATTTTTAAATATATTTTTGAATAAGAAATTCATTAAATTTTTTGACGCGGTATTAGAAACAGGATTCGTTTTTAAAAGTTGTAATCCTTCATCCAGTTAAAAAATTCAGGCATTTTTGTTGACCGTCTTTTAGACGTTTATGATAATATGATAGAAATTCAATTATGATAAGTCTGTATAGTTCACAGGTGTTTAAATCTATTTGTAGAGTTGTACACACAAGTTATAATACTTTATAAGAAATTCGGGTGTGTACGAATGTATTTATCGAATTTAAAACGGTTAAAGTTGGCGATTATAATTCTAAAGTTGAATTATAGAAGTCGAATTGAGTAGGAGTTCTTGGAAGTCTAAAGATTTGTAAGAAATAATAGGATCGTCGAGGAGTTCCTGTGATATAGGGACGACGATGGATTGAAAAGCCAAGCACTTCAGAGTCAAAAACTACAAAACTTCACCAATGACCAACATTATTTATGTATTGTAAACTGTATAGTTTAATAATATTTGACTGTTTATGTTTAGCTTCTAAATATTACGATTGTCTCTTTTTAAACTGTTCTCTGCAGTTTATTAATTGTTGTAGATAGTGATTTTACGAATCTCGATTTAGGAATTACGGAAAAAAATTTTGTGCATAAAATTTAGAGTCGTTATTTACAGGTTTAAGGGAGCGTTATGGTCCGTTATTCATAAAACGAGATTCGAATATGATTTCAAATAATTACACACATGCATACATATATATTTATGTACGTTAATATAAATGTAGAATAAGGAATTGTTGTAATATACTTATTTAGATGCTTTAAAACATCTGCCTCATTTTCTTCTGGACAATGAATGAACATATTACGTCAAAACGTTTTTATTTCTATTGACCCTTTTAACAATAATAAGTTAGTTAGGCAATGAGCGAATCAGTGATAATGATATTTTCGATATTAAGTGATGTTTTTAGCTCAGTTTATTGTCGAACTTGTCTGAACGCCTAAATTAAAGCTTGTTTGTTTTCGCTATTCCGAATTTATATTCATTTTTATACCATTTAATTGGTTGAATTTTTTTTAATCGAACTAGTTGATTATGGTTTAAAGTTATATGTGTGTTCAATTTATCTTTTACAATTACATAAAAAGCATTTTTCGATTATTACTAATAATTCGAATATGGAATTGACAAAAACTGATATAACTTTAAAAAGGTGTGGACAAGTTTAATTAATTCAGGGTCAAAATAATGATAATAGATTTCCACAATTTGAATCGTCAATCAATTAAATCGAAGTCGGCTAATATTAAACTAAATTATGTTTCAGGCGATAAAATTTAATGGCCGATTGATACAAGGGGAAATTTTTTAACTCTTGTAAGGGTCTACGTAGGTAAAGAATTCTTTTAAATATATTGCGTTCAGGGTTTTCTGTTAAGCTTAAGTCATGACGGTGTACGATTCATAACAGACTGCGTGCTTGCTTCCAACTAAATCGAATTAATCAAATTATCATTACTACCTTTCCTGTGTGTCATTAAGGGGTTAATCGCAGTCAGAGGTGGAAGAAAAGCGTATTTTTTGAGAATTTTTTTCTCTTTGCTATATACATATATTTTTTCAATCATTTTAGCATCCGAAAGTATATAATTTTATTGATGCTTCGCCCAAATTTTTTAGAAAAATAATTAAAAATGAAAGAAAAACACGTAGTTTGCCGGAGAATATTTTGCGAACGATGTTCTGCGGTGACCATTCCAGTTCCTCAATGGGTTATTCGAAATTAAAAATTCCAAATTATTTCTTTAATTTATTAGTTTCTACTGTGCTTGATCGTAACTTGTCAACAACAACAAAATTTTTGACAAAATGGTGACCGGTCAAACTTGGACGTCCGATTTTCGCCAAAAAAATCATTCGTTTGTAGTTAATTAAAGAAAAAGTTTTAAATGGAAAAAAAAATCTACAATCAAGCACCCTACTTTTATATGTTAAAGAAGTCTATCAAGTTTGGAGTGAATTGTTTAGGCGATTTTCGAATAATCATGGTCATCGATTTAAAAAACGTGGTTTCGAGGAAAACGCATTTAAAGTTTTAAGTATAGCTTACATGTGAATGGAATTTTTGTTTGTCTATTAACATAGCTCATTCAATTTTCGTTGGATCGACTTCAAATTTGGAGAGCATATTTCCAAGATGTTACACTATAATAATATGCAAAAACCCAAAAATCGGTTTTTTAAAAAGTCCGACTGCGACTAACTCCTTAAGTCACTTTCTAGAACAAGGTCACTTTTTAACTGGGTTTTCATTCATTAGTTTTTTATTGATATTATATCAATGCTTTATTTGTCTAGGTGGCTCTGAAAATTTAGAATAATAAATTATTTTTCAAGCATGGAAGAATATCATATTTGCATGTTAGTGACTAGAATTCATAAATTACTGATATTTACATTCTATTTTTATAATGCGAAAAAATGAAATATTATATATAGAAACATTTGTTAGTATTTTTAAAATTGATTAAATATTGAATTATGGGTAACATTTGCAGAATGAAAAAACTAAACTTTTAAATTCGAAATCGTGAATTCCTTAAAAAGCTTTACCTTGAAAATCACATGTTGAGTTTTTTTGTAGCCGGTTAAAATTTTTATTTGCCTTTGGCTTCTTGAAATTTTGAAATTTTACTAGTAAATAAACAGAAACTAAATTAAAACAAAATTTAGTATATATTTTTCTTCAAAATGAGAACTAAAATTTCGAAAGAAAATCTGTATTATGATATTACATGAACCAACATTGCACCGTGAATTATCAATTCCATCTACGTTGCACGTGCCTAAAGTGGTAATTCTAGGCAAATATGTGATATGTTTGTTTGAAGTCTAGACTATGATGAATAGATACGTATAAAACTGTAAACAAAAAAAGATACGAAGCCGTTGACCATTTGAACCATGTGCTGTGAATAAACTTTTCGAAGTTTTTAGCACTTCTACTTCATCCACTGTATTAAAAAAAAAATTCGTTTTTAATATATTTCGATTTCCTTAGAAATTTGATATGATAGATTGAAGCATGTAATTTCAAGGCCACAACCTTGCTGGGAATCACTGATTTCGAAATCGTTTATTTTTTTTAATCAACATGATTTATAGAGTATGTATATTTGTATGCACATTGTCACACAAAAATTTCATTCATTTATGCTTTTCATTGTATATATGTATTGGTAAATCTTTTTGCTCATTGTAAAAAGAAAAAATTGTAAATTCATTAGACTAGGTATTTTATTTTAATATTAAATATCACAAAAATTGAAAAGAAATTTTTAATCTTCAAATATTAAATTAGAAATTCCAATAAAACGACTTAATTTGAAACAAAACTTCATCTCCACATAAATTAAAAAAATTATAAAGAAAGCTTTGGATTTTATTTTTTAATATTAAACATGAAAAGGATGAAAGATGAGAAGAGAAAAGCATTTAGAGGTCGCTTTTCTTTATTTATTTATTTCTCCTTTATGATCTTTGGGTGAAATTTTCAATGACATTAACTCGCTTACGATTGAACAAAAAATGTTTCCCTATTGATCATCCTTTTGGACGATTCGCAGCATATTTTCAATAAATGATTTATTTTGTTGCAGATCGTCCAAAAGACTGAAAATGGAGGCCGGTTACAATTCTCATTCTCGACTCAGCGAAGCTCATTTTGGCGGAGACGTTTTGTTCAACCAAGAAATTCCATATGGTTCTTCTCCATCCGGATATTACTACAACAGTACTCCACCTATCAAACCTCGATCCAGTACGAAAGGAGGTGTTGCTCATTTCCTGGAATTTAATGCCGAAGACAGTCTTGCTCGGAAGTTGAATTTTTTAACGAATTCACTGAGTCAAGGGAAACCGATCATCGTCGAAGATCTTATGTCCCTCCGCATAGATAACGAGGTAGATTTACTAGGTGCTTAAAAAGAATCGAGGGATGCTGTAAAGTCGTGAAAAAGTATAATTAATTACTATTTCAATCATTATTAATATTCTCACTAAATCGTAAACATAAAAACGCCTTTTTTATCCGATTTTAATGAATATGAACTTATTTCGTTCATTAAATAGTTCCTGAAAGCTTTACGATCTTAGATAAATTTTGAAGCAATAATTAGAATTCTTTAAAAAAATTCAAAAATTTTTTGACATTTTTATTACCTGAAGTCGGGAAGTAAGACATCGTGAAAAGCAATTTTTTCGATAATCTTAATTTACACTCCTGAAAACTTTTGAATTCATCAGAATCTTGATGTCTAGTGTACACTAAAAATTTGAGTGATCAACCCCTTGGTAATTTCAATAGAAAATGAAAACAAAACATGTGATGTTTTAGACGGATCCTAAGGTGGTGCAGCTTCTAGGCGAATTACATGCAGAGCTTCGTTTAGTGGCGAACACCAGACCAAGTGGACAACTCGAATCTCATCTGCCTGTATTAAATCCTCCGACGATAGGTAAGTTGCATGCATGGTACTCTAGGGCTAGAGTATAGCCGAGAACTGAAAGAAATTTTAAGATAAAGTAATTTATAATCTTGAAAGTGCACCAAATTTTTATGAAATTTGAATAATGATTCTTTCAATGAATTTAAACGGCTGGGATCTCTAAACCTCTGATGTACCTTAAATCTCTGAGTAATAATTTTGTAGATTCGTACTTTTCAGCTACGACCTCAGGTCAAAAGGGACACTTTGACGCACACGCGGTTTACGCTGGAGATGATGCAGTAAGTACTGGAAGGTGGTCTCAATTGGCAACAGCTGGTGTACGATCAGCGTTATCGGCGTTAATGTCTCGCTTTAGGTTGGACACATACAATCCTCCACAAGCCAACGTTCGACCGCCAGGTAAACCGGTCGCCAGCCTGACAAATAATCTCCCTTCGACATCCACACAGTCTGCATTCGGCTCTTAAAATCATGTAAATAGATAATTTAAAACGTCGAACTGTAAGTGCTGTACAAAATCACGTGGAAGAATATTCGATTAATTATTTTCTTTCTAGCTTTAGAAATAGAAAATCGTTTACAGTCTTCGGTTGGGCTCTATCATTTAGCAAAAGAAAGAAAACGAGGTTTGTAGCGCGGAGCTACGACTGTCTTATTTTATTAAAAAGATAAAACAAAAGCAGTTTCCGCAAAAATTTTCTTTTGCTTTGGTGGCTTGCATATTGCGGACTTTGAAACCGGTTACGCGAAACATCTGTGATATCGCAGAATTAAAATGTCACAAATAGAATTTTGACAATGGTCGATTGACAGTGGTCGATTGACAGTGATCGATTGACTCGATACAAATAACAGAAAAAGATTCTTTAACTTTTCTTTCGCTGTTGTACAGTCAAAGTTCGCAAGAGTATTGTGAAAACTTAGGCGACGATGATAGTATGTAAGCAAGAGTAGTTGATTAAGATACACATGCCGAGTAAAACTCAATGCATTTTAAAGTTTAATTTAACACTAAAACGTTCTATTTAAGATTTTACTACTTATATGCTGTGGATATATTTATGGGATGTAATATGTAAATAATATTAAGGCAATGACGCTAATAAAGGAGCAGACCTCAAAAATAATTGAATATGAAATATTTTGAAATTTTAAATGAAAACAAATGATTACTTGAAAAAAAATTAATTTTACGTATTTATTTATGCGAGGAAAATATGTTCTAAAATTTCATGTCGAATTCAAATATATCAAAAAAATTTCAAAGATAAAGGCAGAAAAAATTTCTATAGTTCATTAAAACAATTCTATGCGATTTGTTATTATTTATGCCTATTATTTAAAAATGCAAGTAGTTCTGAATTTGAACTAAGATCATAAATGCGAAAATAGACGCAAAATTGAGTAGAAATCTGTTAAATGAGGGGTTTATATCATGTTTTTTTAGAGATCGAATGCACCTAGACTGTTTAATGGCATGGCTAAATAAATACTTACATGTCTGCATATAACATCTAAATATTCAATAAATCATTTTAAACGGCATTATATCTTTTTTCAGATTAAAAATAACCCGATTAATGATTCGTTTCAGATTGATGAGGCGTCACAGCTTGAAGGTTATGCACTGATTTATAGTGAGGTTATGTGTTGGTTTGTTAGGGAAGGTTAGAACGAGCACGTGGCACGATAGACATTCAGATTCAGTACGGCCAACATAATTGAGAAAAATCATAAAAAATAGTGACAACACTGCGGCGTGAAGTATTGCACGCAAGCGCATTGCGAAGAATAATACTTAAGTCCATAAGTGTCATGGTGTTAACAGGATCAGTAACAAAACTAAGAATTTTGCAGTCAATTTTGGAGTTTTTTTTTCTGTTTAATAACGCGCGCTGTCATCTAAGGGCTGATGTTTCGTTTATTAAAAATAATTATTTTACATTTGATCCCAAGTATCTACAATTTCTACTCTTTGTGATTCAAGACATTGTCAAATGTATTCGTAATAAAAGGATAAGAGAAACTGAAAGTTTATTCTGCTCGTGTGAAAGAAACCGTTAATTTCAAACAGATAACTTAACCTCTCGAAATAATGTTGATGATTGAGGATGATTTTTGGTGTGAGAATTCTGCGAAAGATAATTCTACCCTGAAGATGAGGAAATTCGATAAAATTCTGATTTCATTGAGACGAGAATTTAAAAGTAAGTATTATTTTCATTTTTGAGTGTAGCATTTGTATTTTTATGTACTATTTATAGTTTCTTGTATCATGAAAAAATGGCATTCACGTTATTTCTAAGAAAAACAAATTATTTATTTCATATAATTTTCTAACTGTGTCAGAAATAAAATGTAAAAACATGTTTCTAGTTACAAATGGTAACTCGTATATCTGAGAGGTTAGATGAAAGGTGCAAGCCATATACCCGTTTCTCAAATTTATTTATGATCTTAAAAGTCCTTATAGTTATTCAGAAAGAATTAAAATTTATGTTCCGAATATTCAACACACGAATGTTTAAAAATCTGAAACTATTATTTTGACATTCATTTAGTTTTATTTAAAACAGAATTTTGGATACAAATGCTTTTTAATTGAATATTTTTTAAAATTTTTGTTTTTGCAATTTCATTGATTCAAGTATAAATTTTTTTTTATTATTAGTTAAAAAAAACTAATGAAATTCATTTTCCCTTAAACATTTATCAATAAAACGATTGAGAGAATAAGAAAAATTATTTGATTAATTTTTATTCATCAGAAAGATTTTTTTTTTATTGACCTTCAATTTTTTGGTAATTCAAGCGGTCACCTCAATTGCTATGAATTGACACTGTGTATCTAAGTTTGTACCTGACTCATTATCAATAATTAATATATAATCGCGTCAAGCTTTAATTTGATATTTTTTATATTGCAGAACTGTTAAATGAAAATAATAAATTAAAGAATCTTGAAACATCAACGAATCTGTCTAGGCAAGATTCTAATACCCTTACAAAAGTAAAGAAGAGTAACAACGAGTAAGTTAAAACAATTTTTTAATATTTGTTTTTAACCCTCCATTACCAAACTTAAAAATTGTTACACGGTCACCTTTGGTTTTGAAAAGTGATTATTGAATGAGTATTCTATTTGAAAATTTTTTATTGCTACAAAGAGCTTCAGGAATAATTCGCGGAAAGGTATTCAAACGGACCAGACTGTGTGAAGCGTAAATTAGAAGTTATTTCGAAATAACTGACCCCACTGAGGGAATCCCTCATATGTTTGGTAACGGAGGGTTAATGCAATTTTCAATCAATGTACGTGATAGATAAAACATCGTAATTTGAAATCATTTTTAGGCCAAAAACTACCTCCGTTTTAAACTTGAAAAAGAATGAATTTAAAGATAGTATCCCGACGGAAGAAAATGATCCTTCAACGGAGAAAGAACCGCTTAATAATACTCAGACACTTAAAAAAAGTGAAAAAACTTTTATAGAAAATGAAATTCCAGAAATATTGTCAGTTGAATTTGATTCTAGTTCTGAGCAAAGCTTATTAGAACAGTACGAGCGATCAAAATCGATTTCTAGTTGTAACGAAAATCAGTTGCAAAAAAGTCCGGTTTTTTGTAGAAAACGGATAAAGTCAAAGAAAAGTCAGTCTCCAAGAGTTGATTTATCTTCTCGTGAACTTTCTTGCAATGATTCAAAGGATGAACCAGAAATAATAAAAAAGGAACCAGTCATTGAGCCCCAGGAATCTGTTGTTGAAGATTTAGAACCTTTGAATAATTCAAAATCTCTTTTCTGTTCTTTCAAAGAAAAGGAAGATGAATCATTTATTCCTCCTCAATCAAATGTAAAGTTAGGGATCACGAAATTGTACAATGTAGACACCAAATTTTTAAGTAACGGGAAGAGATTGAAACAAACTAAACTTATATTTACAGCTGAAGAAGAGAAAACAGATGTCAGTAGTCGTAATTGTAGTATTAAAGCTACGGTTGGTGACTGTAATTCAATGTACGATCTAAGTTTATTCAGTAAAGTTGATAATTTTGAAAGCACGGAGATGGAAATGGAAACTCCTAAACCTCCTACAGAATCTTCTTCTAGTGCTAGAAATGACATGTCTTCGAATACAGAAATACAGGAAAATGACTCAAATGATTTCGTGAACATTAGTCCGTGTACAGTGAATTCATCCTTTAGAAGGAACAAGAAATTGAAGCTAAAGAAAAGAATTGACATACTGAAAAAAAGTTGGAATATTTCTGAATCTCCGAAGAAAAATCAAGTTGAGTGTTCTAAATATATTACTTCGACTACAGACCTTGAATTTTTCAATCCGCAGGCTTGCTCGACTCAAATCATGTCCCAAAAACATGAGGATAAGAATGAGGTGAAGCTTATCAAAGACTCAAGTTTTGACTCCGATACAGACTTCAGCTTTGAAAGGAAGTTTAGTTTGAAGAAAGAGTTTCCTGAGCGTAAAAAGAAAATTATTACAGTAGATGTCTCAAAAAAGTCATTTCTTTCTGAACAAAAATCTGACAAGAATGTAGAACAACAGAATCAGGAAAATCAGTGCCAAGCTACTGAAACCGCATTGGATGATGAAACTTTTTTTTCTCTTGGAGAATATAGAAATGAAAAGTGCTTAAACGATAGGGTAAAACCAAGCACGTCTAATGAAGTGGAGGATCTATCTCAAAATTCAAAAAGAGTTCTCATGGAGAGTTTTGATCGGTGAGTAATTTTTGAAAAATTAAATATTCAAAGTTAATTGAAATTACTTTATAAATGAAAAATCAAGGTGTCCAATGCTTGGGGAATTTAAAAATATGTAGAAGCTCAGGAAATTCATCAAAATTCCTTGAAGCTCAATAAAATTTCATTGTATATATGTTTGGAAAAAAAAAAAACTTTCGAGAAATTGTGAATTAAAAAGTATAAAAATTAAAAAAGGTTTCGATTAAAAATAATGATTTACCAATTTTTTGGATTTCTTACATATTGATAAATCAATTTTAATTTTACTAAGGTTTTCATTTTCCATTTTGAAAATTACTACATTTCTTACTCATAATGTTTACAAATTTATTATTTCACACTTGAAAAATGTTTTAATTTTGATCTTAATTTTCTAATTAAAAATTTAAGGGGGTATTGACATTTCAAAAGTTGAATGTTGACTACTGATTCAAATTTTTAAGAAATGTCATAATATTTTAATTTTATAATTTTGATTACTTCTGATTTTCTATTCGATAGCTTGGAAATTTAGAACATGGTAAGTTATAGTGTTTGATGATTTATGTATTTGAAAATGTACAAGCTCAAAACTTGAAAGTTTTCTTTTATTTATTTAGTTTTAATTCTATTTATTCATAAATCACGGCATAGATTTCCAAATTGTATGACTTATATTTTTCAACTTTATTATTATTTTTTTTCTACTCTTCGATTATAACACTCACTCTAACGTTTAAGTAAATATAATTTATCAATGATTTGACATATTTGGATTTTATTTTTTCACGTTATTATTACGAATGAGAAGGTATTGTTTTATTTTATTATTTTAAGTTTCAGATAAAGTATAAATCACTTTTTTCAATACTTTATGATTTATATTTTGTAGAATACCTGAAAAGAAAAAGCGTAGTCCTGAGTACGCATATGCGATGAAGTCAGTAAGGAGAAAATGTGAAAGGGCCGAGCTGGATGGCTGGTCTTGCTGGCAGTGTAAGGAGGTAAATATAAGTTTGAATTTAAATTAATTTTTTTGATTTCAGAATATTTTTGTTTAAAATCAGTCTCTTTTCTTAACCCTTTGCAGACGAATGTCGCCGCACAAGCGACATCACATTTCTATTCACTAGAATAAAATATTCTATTCTAAAATAATTATTATTGTTCTTTAATAAAGTCTAAAATTCCATTAAACAAAATATTTTTCAATTAACTTTATATATTTAATGCTTTAGTACAAGATATTGCTTTCTTTAAAAAAATTTGTTTGACCCAGCAAGAAGCGCACTTAAAAACGCACGACCGCAAAGGGTTAATTCTGCTTTATTATTGATTATTCATCAAGTTTGAATCATACCCATGCAATATAAAAATTACTTGTAATTTGAAAGCAAGTATTTAATTTTTTAGTATTACGAGAAACTGAACCTTCCTGAAAAGAAGCTCAAACAATATATGAAGATCTGTTCCCGACATAAAGCGAAATTCAACCCTGAATACAATACTCCACCAGGTGAGGATTTATATTATTTCATTAAGGCCATGGGTAAAGCAAGTCACGTGACAAAAATTATATGTTAATTCAACCATTTAAGTTCACTTTTTTTTATAAAATATCTTGCTCGAAATTTGCTAAATATATCAGAAGACAATAAGGAATGTCTGTTAACTTTGTTTTAGTAAAAATTATGCAATTTTTTTCATTTTAAAATATAAGACTAAAGTTTTATTGGCAATTACAGTTCTATTGAAAATTCCAAGAATTCGAAACTGTTCGAATCCTCAAAAAAACGACCAAATTTGGACCAAAAAACACCATCAAATCAAACAATCATGAGAACAACCAACAAAAAAGGAGGAAAGAAAAAAGAAGGCAACCTTCCAAAACCCCTTCCTTCTTTTTCTTTCTTTCGTCCTCTTTTGTCTTTATTTCCCACCACCATTTACATAAAAATAATAAAATTTAAAAAATTTTAAAACACTTGCGCGACGTTTTGGTGCTCTTCCAACACCCTCTTTAAAGCTGGAATTCTAAAAAAAAATGATTTAATATCTCCTTCCATGGGGACCCAGAACTCTCCTCCTGTCTCCTCCATGAACGCCAACAGGAAACTAAAACAACTCCTTGTGTGTCTCTCTCTATTAAATACCTGAATAATAACCCTAAGAGTCGCTCAATAGAAGGTTAATTGCTTCGCAGAATCTAGAAACTTCCAGGAAATTTACTGTAAACATTGCCTTTAAATATAACCCATCATGCTGTCATAACAACCATTCTACTTCACCAAATCCGTTTTTAAATTTATAGAATATGCTCCCTCTCTTTTTATATATAACATCTCCATAAATTCTCTTTTTCCCTTATTACTTTCCGAGTGCGAAATTTCAACATTATTCCAGTCCAAGTCGTGATCAGCGTATTCCTTTCTATGATCAGACAAAACATTATGGTAATTACACTTTCTCCCAAGATTCTTTTTGTTTTCTTCTACTCTAGTATTCAGAAGTGTGCCTGTTTGTCCCACATAAGTCACTTTGCACTTCTTACAAATCAATTTATATATCACACCACTTTTTACATTCTCATCATGGATGAGAAGGTATTGGTTTTATGTGAAAAATGACTTTCGAAATTTTCATCAAATCTTTACGTTTTGAGACCCCCTGAGTCAGAAAAAATGGTTTTTACGAAAGTGTCTGTCTGTCTGTCTGTCTGTCTGTAGGTCGTGTGCGGCATAACTCGATAGAATTATCAGATTGAATTGAGCTTTGGTACACTTTATCGAAGCCGAAAAAGTAAGGACAAGTTCGTTAACCAGCCACATCCAATCAAAATTGAGGGGTTGAGCACTACTTTTGTGTTTATGAAAATAATTTTTTGAAAAAATCAAAAATTTCAATACTGGTTTTAGATAGTGTTCATAAATCTCTAAAAATTATCCTGATAACATTTTTTGATTAAATCAAAATTAGAAATGTTACAGCATATTCAAATTCGAAAAAAGTCAATATCAAAATTCCATTTTCAAGTTAAATTATACGAGATACGAAAAAACGTTATGATACAATATTATTGAATAAATAAAGACCTACAAATTTAAATTGTAACATTTTTTCATAAGATGCATATTTTTCTTTTTAATTAAAAAAAAAACTATTGAAAATCCAAAATTCAATTTTTTAACAATAATATGTAAAATAAGAAAAAAACGTAAGAATACAAAGTTGTTAGTTTCAAAAAGATCTACAAGTTTTGTCTCACACAGTTTCTGATAAAACATATATTTTTCGTTTCAATTCCAAAAAATACGATTAAAATTCAAAAATTCCATTTTTTAGACAAAATATGTTAGATACAAAAAAAACTTTTACATGAAAAATTGTTTGGCTAAATAAGGTCTACACATTCTTATCGAGAAATTTCTCGACAGGATGTATATTTTAATTTTTTGATTTTTAATATTGAAAAAATGCGATTTTTTTCACCAAAATATGTGAGATTCGAAATAAGCGTTGTTCTGCAAAATCGTTTCCTTAAATAAAGTCTACGATTGTTTTTCCTTTTTGAGATATTTGGAAGAAAATAAATTTATCAATAATCATGTAATTTATTAAAAAGTTACAAAAATGCATACAGAAGATCGAGCGCGAAGCGCGAGTGTCATGATGAGAATGTGTTCCTTAAGGCCGATAGAGCCTTAAGTAAATTGAATTTCCTGTTTCACTTAAACTGAAAAAGAAACTTAGTGAATTTGAGAAAATGACTAATTTACATCATCTTTAATATCATTAAATTGATTTGAGCTTCAGTATTAAATTATAAGAAATAAACTTGAACGTATGCGAAGAGCACAAGACCGAGCGCGAAGCGCGAGGTCCAGAAAGAACGGAGCGCGAAGCGCGACGATCGAATCGCGCCCCCTAGGCGCGCTCAACCTTGCGCGCGACGCGCGCAATGAGAATGTGCCCGCGAAGCGGGCAGATTTTTTTAAATCTATTCAAGACGTCTTTACCCAAAGTTATGTCCTTCCATCCCAAACGGTATTCTAAAAATTGTATGGATTTTAAACTTTTTTAACATAAACTGAATTGTTTTTGAGATTTGACCAAAATATAGAAGAAGAATAGTATTATGTTCATCAAAGACTTCACTTTGTGCATCCGTGTCCACATTACTACTCTGTCTACTCTTGACTTGTTCAATTCTAATTGCTATATGTTTTTCAATCAAATCTTGTGGGTAGTGGTTAACAAATAAAATTTTTCTAACAACATCTAAAATTTCTGATTGGAAAGATTCATGAGACAAACAAACAGCTCTGTCAACCAGATTTTTAATAATAGCGACTTTATTTTGAAATGGATGATTTGAAATGAAATTTAACAGCCTAACAGAATATGTACTCTTTCTGTACCAATTGGACACTATTTTACCATTGTCAAGTTGAATTATTTCCAAGTCCAAAAAACTAGTTCTATTGTTTCTTTTCATTTCATGGGTAAATTGAATTCTTGGGTGATATTCGATAAAGGTATCTATAACTATTTGCAGCTTATCCAAAGGTATACACAATAAAGTATCATCAACATACCAAAAATAAAAAGGCAAAACAAACCCCAAGCTCTCAAAGACAGACCTTTCCAAATCTTCCATGACTATTTCAGCTAGCATTGGAGAAATAACGGAACCTATTGGGGTACCAAACTTTTGTTTATAGAATTTAACATTAAATTTAAATTTAGTTGAATTCATAATGAAATTCAATCCTTTGAGAAACTCTTTTTCACCTAACTTTGTATGTGATTTAATTTTAATCCATGTATTTGAAACAGCTTTTTTTTACCAACTCTAACGGAATATTCTGAAATATTGCAACAACATCTAAAGAGATCATTACATGACCATCAGGTATTGTCTTTGCGATTATAATCTTTTGAAATTCCCAACTATTTTTAACAGTATAATTTGACTTTCGTCATGAATTTTTGAGTATCATATCAAAATTTTGTTCTAAAAATCTAGTAGGTGTATTAATGGTAGAAATGACTAGTCTCAAAGGATAGTTTTCCTTATGAATTTTTCTCAATCCATAACATCTAGCCAAAACAGTATTAGTTGTATCAATATCTCTCCATCAAGTATCTTTCCCCAATAGTCCCCTCTTTTTCCAATTGTCCGCCTTCCTGAAACTACTGCTTTTTAATTTTTTTAAAGGATCTTGATCCAATACTTCAAAGTTCTCAACATTGTTAAGCAACTCTTCCATATCCCTATAGTCCAAGCAACAGGGCATTTATTATGAATGATTTATGACATTATTTATTTCAGAAAACGGACTGCGCCATCAGAAGAAAGGTTGGTCATAGAGTAATTCTATCATGTTTTGGGCAACGAAATATGATTTATAAATTTTTTATCAACATTTAAGACTAAAAAATCGCACTTTTTTTAGTTTTTTGTTTATAACATTAAAGGTAATTATCCCTTCTCAATAACATCAATTGAAAAATTGTAGACAATTGAATTGCAGACAAAATGAGCCGTCGCTTGATCTGATTGGATAATTAGAAGCGCAGAAATGTTGCAAAGTTCATTTAAAAACGGCCCAAACATGACTTCAAACTCCTGAAAGCAGCAAAGTGACAGTGGTGGGGGGAAAAGGCGAGTAGGCTCACTGAGTCACTTTGCTGCGTTCAGGCGTTTGGAGCCATGTTTGGGACTTTTTAAAATATACTTCGCAACATTTTAGCGAATAACCAAGATTGACGTTCTGTTGTGCTTGATTTATATTTTTAAAGGCCGTTTTCAAAATTAAAATCGAACAACCTCTGCGGCAAGCAGACATTTTACAATTAACGCATTAAATAAATTAAAGTGTTAATAGCGCGGAAACGTATTATCTTAAAGTGTCCGTTTTTTTATACATTTGAAGAGCATAAAGTCTGCTACTTTTCCACCAAACCTCAACTCAAAAAGTTAAAAATTAACTGAGTTATTAATTTGTTTAACAAAAGCTAAATTTGCCGGTTTTTCCTAATTTTTTCCGCTTCTAATTATTCAATCAGATCGAACGACGGGTCATTTTGTTGGCAATTTAATTGTCTACAATTTTTCAATTGATGTTATTGAGATTGGATAATTACCTTTAATGTTATAAACAAAAAACTAAAAAAAGTGCGACTTTTTGGTCTTAAATGTTGATAAAAAATTTATAAATCATATTTCGTTCCCCACAACATGATACAATTACTCTATGACCAACCTTTCTTCTGATGGAGCAGTCCGTTTTCTGAAATAAATAATTTCATAACAAATTCCCCGTTGCTTGGACTACTAATGTATTCCGACCTCCTCATCAGTACTGAAATATTACCCTTTTCTGCATTTGTAGACATTAAGTCTTTGTTTTTTCTAAGGAAATCTTTAGTTGTTTTTCAGTTATTAGCAAATTTTCTATCTATACTACTAATATGCAAATTTTTTTTCTCAACCAAATGTTCTCATGATTGTTTGATTTGGGTGGTGTTTTTTGGTCCAAATTTGGTCGTTTTGTTTTAGGATTCGAACGGTTTAGAATTCTTGGAATTTTGAGTTGAACTTTTGTTTGGACGTTAAAGGGAATTTGGGTTTGTAGTAATCAGACTGCAATTGCAATTACCGATGTCACGTGGTCTGGTTGATTCATGGCTTTGAAATCTAAACAGATATCAAGTTCATCGAAATAATGAATATTTTTTTTGTAGTTTGAGATATTTATGAGCAAACAGTTGAAAAATAAAATATTTCATGATGTTTCAGATTTCTGGAATCCAATTTTTCCTGATACTTTTGCCGCCACATTACGTGGATTAGAAAACTAATCGATAAAAATTAAAGTAATTGTTAATACGAAATAAGTAATTGTACTCTGTGATAACTTACTTCTATTTAGAATAATATATACTTTATTATTTATATAATTTCAGTTTAAGAACGTTCTAATTATTAATTCTTGTACAGAAAAGCTGTTTGAACAAAGATAAAATATATTTTTTATTTTAGAAATTTATATTTTAATCATTTATCCCGAATCTTCTGAAACGAATTTAAATTAATTCTGTTAATGATAATAATTGAAATTTTTATGAAGAAAAAGTCGACAATTTTTACGAAAATATTAAGAATTTTCTTTCTTTTAGGCATAGGATGAATGATGAGACTAACTAATTGAACATAGATTATTTTATTCTGATACAACATATATTATTATACTCCTCAATAACAGCGTATATCATTTTTTTTATATAGTTACATATTATATCTGATTTTACACAAAAATATAGAATCTATTTTGTAAGCCGATGCTAAAAGAGGCTAAGCGAACTTAATCGGTATTTAAACCGTACTTTACCTCTCAGATATAATTTATTTAAGGAGGGTCGATACCACGATACATTGACATAACTTCAAACTAATGAACAGTTTAGGGGTAAGAAATGTAGAACTAAAATTAATTTTGATGTATTTTGGAAAAGATATCAATACAATAATTAAAAAAAAATTAGTTTGGGTCAAAATTATGTGTATAATAATAGTTGTTTTACATTTTCTATTTTTTCTTTAAATTTACTAAACATCTGTAATTTTCATCCAATTATAATTTTTGTAACTAATTTAGTTTCTTGGAGCATTTTATCCGATTCTGTTCGCTGGATTTCATTAGAAATAATTTGTATAGAAACTTTACATAGTACATTTGATTATTTAAGGTAACATGGTTGAGGTACGGATTTTTCTAGTGATTTTTATGAAAAAAATCATATGAATTCTAGAAAGTATACGAAGAATATTTGCCCAAACAAAATTTTTTTGTTACCGCACAGTTTTTTCTAAAAAAATTCGTAAAGTTTACATTGAGTATATATGGTAAGGAGTAGTTTTTATTTAATTACACAGCTTCCACTCTAGTGACCTATATAAAATGTTTTTTGTCTGTAGAATAAGCGTCAATTAGTAAGTAGCCTTTTTGAACATAAAATTTTACCGCGCAGTAATTATAAAAAATTTATTAACAGACGTGTTCTTTTATCAAATGCACACACTTGACAACGATGTAAATTGTAGTAACTGGATGTGTGCGAACTGCGTGCATTACGGGATCGCGAGCGGCAGGGAGAGCGAAGGGGGTATGAGGCGGGAATTTTAAAAACCATCTTCATGTACATGCAAAACTTTAGGAATATTTCCTAGAGACTCTAATCGAAAATTTCTCTCTCGGGCAAAAAGAGATAGAACGCACCACAGCGTTGCCACAATTAAAAAAATCGGGTATATCTTGAACTTAGCAGCTAACGTTTTGGGTTGCGCCGAAGCTCAGCGCAATCATACTACCTTAACGAATCCTAAACAAATTATTTTTAATCAAATCCAACGAACAGAATTATAGAGAATGTTCCAAGAAACAAAATTAGTTATTGTTCATTATAATTGGATGAAAATTACATATCGACCGGAATCTTTTTATCCTACTCTAAAATTCTGACAAAAGTATTAAAGCCAGCATGTATAAAAATGAAGAATATCTCAAAACAATTCAACACTTCAGATGCAAAAGCGAAAACCAGAAGTAAAATAATATTTTTCTTCTTTCTGCTTGAAATCAACGACTCAATGACCAACTCATGCACACTATTTTACAGATATGAATTTATATTATAAATCATCGACATAAGTATGCTCCACATGATAGCCCTGGCGAAAGTATCGGATAGGAATTCATTCCGAGCCAATCAGAACTATTCCGATTCATTCCGAGATCTGTATCTGAACCAATGCGAATCATTCCGAACCAATCCGAAAAAAGTTTTGTATCTCGTTTAATGAAAAACGATAAAAAGTCGATCCGACCTAATCCGATTTAATCCGAGACAACAATCCGAATGAATCCGGACCAATCCAATCAATTCGACCTCGGATTGATCCAAACCGAATTTTTAATCAGAATTAATTCAAATCATTCCGACCTCGGATTCATTCGGATTGATTCTGATTGAAAATTCGATTTGGATCAATCTGAGCTCGGATTGATCGGATTGAAAACTTTTTTACCGTTTTTCATCAAACGAGTTACAAAACGTTTTTCGGATTGATTCGGAATGATTCGTATTGGCTCGGATACAGATATCGGAATGGTTCTGATTGGTTTAGAATGAATTCCTATCCGATACTTTCGCCAGGGAGGATACAAACATTCTGAACCCCAGTTAACTTCTCAGTTATACATAATTATACAGAATATATAAGTAATTGTCATTATTAACTGAGAAATTTTTCTTGGTAAAAGTCAAGGAAGTATAACACCTAACGACAGAATGTATATAATTTTCATTTTTAATAAATTTATAAAGGAAAAAATCCCTATTTTCTCTAAAATTGACCGCTGTGATTCCCGAAATGTCCATCTATATTCTATTATAGAATAATTTCTTCATCCAGTACCAAAAGAATGTTTGATTTCAGAAAAAGTACTTTCTAACCGATTACAGTTTATTATATAAATTTTTAATAGGATTTGCACGACAAGTATAATCTGAAACATTTTTTGGCAAAGTACGAAGAAAGTACAATGATAAAAAATTCTTCTTTAGGTAAATATTATACATCTTGTCCTTACAACTAAGAGGATAACAACAATGTAACTTCAAATGGAGTTTGTTACACCTTGAAAAAAAGAAATAGAAAAAAGTACATGTTTAATGCTGTAATTACGAGACTGTTACAATTTTCTGAGTCACATACATGTATAAAGCATGCACGACGTCTTGAATCAAAATTTACACTCGCGTATTAAAACCAATCAAGGATATTGATTAATTAAAATGGAAGTTCCCTTTTCATTAGAGCTTAAGACAATCGTACTGCACAATGATTTCATAGACTTCACAAACCTCATGTAAGGCTGGGGCCATGGGGTTTATAAGTCTTCATTAATCTTTTCTTATTTTCCATTGTTTTTAGAAAATATTCTTGAAGAGCTCAAATATTCATTATCTTTAAATTCTTTCAAAATTTCGACGAAATTTGAATTATGGTTATGAAACTGCAATTCATATAAATTGTATTCTTATATTTATCATAACAAGGTTATATACAACATACTCTTTAGAATAGTTAACGAATTATTTATGAATCAATATTTAAATATGTTTTGCAAAAGATAAAGAAATTCGATGTTCCCAAAATTTGAGCTCTTCAGTTAGTGTCTTAAATTATGCTAACCATTCGTTTTTAATGATTTTCGTTAAATACAATATATTACATTAATTTATTGACATATAAGTTTATTGTTACACCATATAGAAACATATTCACCAGTGACTTATGTATACTTTCATAAATTTAATAACAATACACCCAGTTACAATAAAATGTTTCGACGTTTAAGTTTAGAGCTGATGGACCAAAAAAGTTTTGTTGAAATTAAAAATTAATTGTGCAGCTCGATCATTATATTTTTCCGCATTAAAAAAGCAGAAAATAAACTGATTATTATTGGCATCATTCTCATTATAGAAATGTAAAGAAATGAACAAAAAAAATTATGGAACAGGAAAGTAAAAATTGGTCGTTCATTCTTTTGACAATAGGCCGTTGATTGAAAGGTAGAAGGGAAGGCAAATTGCATTTTCAATTGCGGTCCACAGTTAACGGAAAATTACAACAAATCTAAGCGTCGCAGTAGTAAAATAAAATCCTCTTTTAACTATACATACATATAGTATTCGTACCTAAATAAATAAATATATATTTATATATCTGTAAAATAAATAAACTATCTGTATAAATTCTAATTTAAGGACCTCTAACGTTACAATAGAGAGGAATCTAGAAACTTAATGAAACTATCAGGATTTAAAAAAGAGTTTAAAAATTATTGAAAATTTATCTTTACCTCTCATCATAATGAGGTACACTCGTAGAAGAGGTAACTACTGTGAAAAACTTTGGCCATTGTTTACTCTTCGATTTTTAATTAATTTGACTTTAATATTTTCTTTCTTGCACTTATTATTAACTCCATCTGACAAGCGATATGCAAAAAGTACTGGTGACACACAGAGATCTTTATTCAAGAATAAATTAAATATAAATATTTTTTCTTGGCCATAACAATTGAAAGATAATAACTAAAAGTAGTAATTGAAATTGTAAAATGGGTAAAATATGAAAATAAAAACGATCTATAATTGAATTGAAAGATACAATTGATAGATACAATGATACAATTGAAAGATAACTAAAAGTAGTAATTGAAATTGTAAAATAAGTAAAATATGAAAATAAAAACGATCTATAATTATCTGTAGTCTAAGATTCCCAAGAAAAAATAAATTATTAGAGTTTAGATAGAATTAATTTGGAATGTTACAAAAGTGTCAGTAGTACTTTTCGTAAATGTTTTCTGTTATTATTAAGGTTGCTCAGAATTTGAAGTTGAAGGGGCTGGAGATTTTTCAGCAGGTGGAATGGGCAAAGCTTTTAAGATTGCATGCACTTCTTCTGCAACAGCCATAAGGACGAATTCAAATTGTTGCTTTGTAGAAACCATGCCAGGTCGTTGATCTCTGATATGCTCCAATGTTGCAGCAATATCGATTTCCTTAGCACCTTTTGCCATTCGATTTAGGACCATATCGATCAAGCAATATGTACCGGTTCTTCCAGCTCCGTCACTATTAAATAAATAGTTTTGTTTATCATATGAAGAATTAGTTATTAAAGAATGTAGTAGATAATTTAAAAAATGATATTCATTACATTTCCAATAAAATTTTCAATGAAATAAGTCTGATAGTCAATGAATCAAAATAAACAGATAATTGGATTTTTTTAAACAAAAGATGAATTTTAATTTAATTATTTACCTGCAATGTACAACTATTGGGCAGGATCTACCCCTGTATGATTTGTTGACTTTCCTGAAAAAATGAAAAAAATAATGCATTATTTTCTCAAAAATTTATCTGGAACTTTTCACACTGCATGGCATACACAACTGAATTTCGTCACAATTGTTACATTGAATAGATCTAGCCTGGGATTTAATTGCTACATGTTGGGCCTTTCGCTTTTTATAGGCAAAAAATAAATAAAGTGCGACGTTGAATAAATGGTGTTGCCGAGATCATCAGTCCCGTGTGTAGTGAGATTCATTCACCGCCCTGAAGAAAATATCGGATTGAAATTCATTCCGAGCGAATTAGAGCTATTCCAAGCCATTCCGGAATTTGTTTTCGAACCATTCCGAACCAATCCAAAAAACATTTTGTATCTCGTTCAATGAAAAATGATAAAATCCGACTTAATCCGAGGCATCAATCCGAATGAATCCGAATAATGAATACTAATGTGCTCCGAACACGCCAGATCCGGATCATCAGAATCCCTAAATGAGTGACCCACCAATAATTTGCCCCTGAAGGGAATCAGAATAGAGCTCCAAGGCCAGTCAAAGTAACCCAAGCGCTCCGTGCGATACATTCGGTAAGGAAAACAGACGTTGGCGTAGAGCTCATATAACACAAAACCACTCTGAGAGCCATGTGCTGAGCACGATCAAGCATCCGAAGCACTCGCCCGCTTGTAGAAGCGAACAGAGGAGAACCCCACTCCAGCAATGAGTGAACCACGTTCTTGTAAGCTATCAAAAGGAGAAACGAGTTTGCACCCCAACTGACTCTGGCCAGCACACGAATGACGCCGATAGATCTAATTGCCCTCTCAGAGATCATCTGGAGGTGAGGAGCCCATGTGAGCCGGCGGTCCAAGATCAGGCCGAGATATTTTACATCACCCGGGCAGGGGAGCATGCAATCCTCCACAGTAAGAGACATCAGAAAGTTTGAATCTGGATTTTGTGAAGATACGGAACTGGCATTTAGGGATGGAAACTGCGAAGCCCAAGGCATGGAGCCAGGGAAGAACCGAGTCAAGAGCCGCAGCTAACAGGTCTCTGGCACCGAGAATATATTGAAGAGACTCGATAAAAGAAGCCCCACGTCGCAAAGTCTAGGCTGTGCGCCATCAGCAGAAAAAATTCAGTCCCAGCGCGCTGTGATGAAAGTTATAAAATTGTGAATTCCACATGGAAGGCCCATAGCGTTCAGCTTCTCGAAAAGGACAGCCGGGAGGACCGAGTTGAAAGAACCCTTGATGTCGCCTGTAACTTTATTTTACTTTATACTTATACTAACTTTTATAATAATTCTTAGGTTGCCACAGGAGGAGAAATGAGGTATATAATATAATCTAATGAGCAATTTAATTTTCAGTCAATTGATTCATTTGCAATCCCTCCTTACAAATCTTTGGTAATGCGATCTTCTTCCTTACAAAGTATGGATGAAATGGAGGGATTGCCCTATTTAAACACATCTAACTTAAGCTAAAAATGATATAAGACTCTTATCATTAAACGAGCTAACACATATAAAAAGGATTCATTATATGATAAAAATTTATTACAATGTTTTAAATGAACACCTAGGATCATATTCTAAATATGTCGTCGCCTAGATATCCTTTAAACTACATAGAGATTACAGGGTTTAATCCAAAAGAAATGTTTATAATTATAATCTCTTATGCCCTACTCTTAGGATATTCGAAGGCAGATCTCCCAACTACTCGTGTGTAGCCGCAGCCTAGGATTCTCAAGCTTTCTTTTTAAATGAATGATTAATTCATTAAAAAGACTGTTTCGAGTTTCCTTTCGAATTAAGGGTGCCAAACTCGGACTCAGAGCAGAAAACTCTGGCCCTGCCCCGAAAGATCTCAAGAAGTGCTTCAAAACTCAGTTGAAGGCTTTTATCCTCGCGGATTCAGCCTCCCACTCTGGTCCATGGCTGATCGTTGGGGATGCTGCGTCTGCGCCTAGCGTTGACGCCTGTACGCAGGCCACTTCGCTTCTCTCGCCTGAAAAACATCCGTCGCAACCATGGCCACACAGTTCATAAATGGCCTGCCCCTCCTGAAGCACACAGAAGACGTCAATGAGCTCACCCATCGCCTCGGAGGGAGACGGCCGAGCCATGGCCGAGAGACCCATCTTCAGAAGGATCTCAGCAACCGAGCTCGATTCCAGAGAATCGGTCTTCCCCAAAGGGGAACCAGTTGGGGCCTCATCCGCACCGAGAATGTAAACCTCTCCAGCTCTCCAAGCCTCAACAGAAAAGAGAGGTCTGGATACTCCCCTAGATAATAGCGAGATCTGAGGCTCCTCGTATCCATTGTTTTCAAGAGTACGTTCCCTCATTACCGCAAATTCGTACTGGTAGAGGAGGCAGTCACAATTGTAAGCAGGGTGCTTGCCACCACAGTTTGCACAGCGAGAAGCAAGCGGTGTGTTGAGGCAATCGCGAAAGAAATGTTCCTCCGAGCAGAACTTACAAGTGACCTTGGAGCTCCTACACTGTTCAAATATGTGCCTGAACCGCTGGCAACGAAAACAACGTTCGGGTGGAGAGATTACCGGGGTAAGATCAAAGGCGACACTGACCAAGTTTATTCTCCTGGGTATATTGATGGTTGAAAATGTAAACTCTACCCTATCCGAGGCTGAACCAAAATCGAGAGTGCGACGACGGATGGACAGAACAGTGGAAACGATATCCGGATCAAGGCTACTCAAGCGGAATTTTCTTAGAAAAAGCGACCAGAGTTGCTGTTTGGGAAAGGTGTTGCATTCCACCACAATAATACCTCAATGTCATACCACACACAACTTTGGTCACTCGCCATCAACTTTTTCAGCTTGGATGGGATGTCTTACTGCACTCATCATACTCTCATGATTTAGCAGCACCGGATTACCATTTTTGTTCCGGTCTCTTCAAAACACTTTGAACGGTGTGAACTTCGATCCAGTTGAAGCGTTAAAAATCACTTGCTTTAGTTTCTCGACACTAGGGAGAAGAACTTCTATAAGCGTGGAATCCTCAAGTTACTAAAAATATGGCTAAATGTTGTAGAATAAAATGATCATAATATATAACTGAATAGAATGTATTTCGTATATGAATAAATCGACCTTAATTTACTCTTAAAAAATGAAATTACTTTCCCAAAAACTCAATAATACTGCCTTGATCGTTCTGTTCCCTGCTGTAATTCCCCATATAGGAACCCATATGGGAACCTACCTAAGTCCCATATCGAAACCTATATAGGAACCTATCTTACCACCCTAAGTATGAGAGAAAACTTCTACACAGAAGTTTTGCATTTTTTGGTCGAAAAAATGTTTTAATTTTTTGATGATATAAAAATTCCTGTCTCAAATTCCTATAGGCGGTAACATATAGGTTAAGATAGAAGTATATAAACAAATATAGACTTTTATAAAAAGATTAAGATTCAAAAAGATAGGAATTATTATACACGGTGACCCATTTTAATCTACCAGGGGTGTTAGTTGAAGTTTGCCGGTTATTTCAATAAAGAAAACACTTAATTCTCAAGGGAATCTCAAAAAATGTTTATTCAAAGTATTGACCATTGAATTCTACACATTTTGCCCATCTTTCAGGCAAATCATGGATACCATTCCAAAAAAACTTTTTCTCTTTCAAGGCAAACCATTCGACGAGGCATTTTTCGATTTCTTCAAAATTGGCGAAGCGCTGCTCTGCGAGTGAGTATCCCATCGATGCGAAAAGGTGATAGTCGGACGAGCGTTCAATGCTTTTAATGTGTTCTTCACCACTTTAACCTTGCCATGTCTTCGGGCCCATTCCGGCCGTTTTTCGATCAAGGCATGATTCAAATTGATAATTTGTTGTCGGTAGCGATCTGTATTCACCGTCTCACCAGGTTTTAATAACTCGAAGTACACCACACCACACTAGTCCCACCAAACACAGAGCATTGTCTTACGGCCAAAGCGATTTGGCCTTGGAGTCGATGGGCCGACCTCACCAGGTGAAAGCCATGACTTCTTCCGCTTCGGGTTCTCGAAATAAATCCATTTTTCGTCCCCCGTGACAATTCGATGCAGAAAAGATTTCCTTTCGAATCGTTGAAGCAGCATTTCACAAACGGTTTTTCGATTTTCTATTTGCCTATCGTTCAGTTGGTGTGGTACCCATTTTCCATACTTTTGGATTTTTCCCATGGCTTTTAAACGTTGGCAAATTGCTCCACGGGTCACATTTAGTGTTTGTGCCAATTGTTGTTGCGATGGGGTTGGGTCTTCATCCAATAACGCCTGCAATTCCTCGTCTTCGAACTTTTTCGCTGCGCCCGGATGTTTATTGTCTGTTAAATTGAAATCTCCATTTTTATATTGACGAAACCATGTCTCACATGTTCTAATCACTGGAGCATGTTCACCATAAGTTTCTACCAGCAATCGATGAGCTTCAACTGCTTTTTTCTTTTGATGAAATAAGAAAGGCAACGAATGCCGCAAATGCGATTTACTTGGAACGAAACTCGACATATTTACTGAGGTAAACAACTATGATGCTATTATTTTGGCAGAATGTAATTGTGTATTTTTGAAGGTTTTTATTGTCCATAGAAAAAAATGACATAGATGCCAAATCATAGAAATGTATACATATCTCTAGCGACATCTATGAGTAAAGCCGGCAAATTTCAACTAACACCCCTGGTATAATCGCAAATATCTTCTAAAATACTTCATCCATGAAAAAATGGTTCGGACAAAGGTTGATCAGGACCGAGGGGGACATTTTACTGTACCATAAATTTTGACCTTGAGGTCAATTCTCAAGGTCAAATGATAGTATAGGTGAAGGTTTACTTGGACAAAAAATTAGAATTGAAAAAGATAAGCCGAGTTTAGAATTTTCTCAGTGATTGAAAGGGATACACTTCGTTACATGGAGGACATACTTCAATAGAAAGAGTGAGATTCTGAAGCATAGGTTTCAATCTTGTAGTTTGAAAAAGATTCAAATGGATAAACTTTCTATCCATTTACTTCCATCAGGGACACTTAAATTATGATACATACCTGCGGAATTCGAGTAATGCTTTCGTAGAATGGGGAACTCCATTTTCTGGCCAAGAGAGGAAGTGGAATTGAGTAACAGTTCTAGTTTCACCGGTTTTAAGATTCTTCAGGTAAAACGAGCGCACCAAGTAATCATCAGACCAGATGTGTTCAGAAACCAAGTGAACCTCGTAAATATGATAGAGTTCAGAACCTTCACCAGGCCAGTATCGATAACACATCCCTTTGCCTTCTTCAGTCAGACGAGTCAACATAACTATGACAACACTTCCTTGTTCCCAGACCATTTGCCAAAAGTCAGAAGCAGTTTCCTGTAGAGGTCCCTGCGTCGCTATATATGCTGGATTTCGAGGATCATGGTCCGTCTGATAAGAAAAACATTTTATTTAATATTCTGAATTAAAAACTAGAATAACTTTTAAAAAGGAGCATAATCTATCAAAATTAGGGTAGATAGGGGAAAGGTGTTTTTGCGAAGAACAGAACTTATCTATGACTATTTTAATTATTATTTCATTAAATAAATCTCAGATTTTGCATTGAGTAAGAGTGAAAATTTTTTTCGGGTTGGCGGGAAATAGGATGAAGTGAATTCTTATTCAAAACTGTTACTAAAGTATTAACTACCATTGCGAAAGTTTTAGATGAAAATTCAATCCGAGAGAATCAGGGTTGAATGAATGAATTCCATATTTTGTATACGAATCCGAAAAATGTATTAAATTTCATTTAATACGAATCGGTTGAAATCAGTATTCGATCCAATCTAAGAATTAAATCCGAATGAATCAAAAACCAAATCTTTTATCTGAATCAATCAGTCTTCAGTTTGTAGTTGTGCTAAATAATAAAGTAGCTGTGGCATATTTTACAAACTAAAGTAGTTAGCTCAACTAACAATTTTTTTCAGTGAAATGAGAGTGTGGATTTAATTGAAAATAGATCAAAAACCGATTGAAAATAATTAAGAATTTGATTGATGATAATCTTTATTAGTTAATGCAATAATTTTCAATCATATTTTTGTAGCAGGGAGGTCACATTATTAGAAATATTCGCACATATTTTGTAAAAATATTTAAGCAGAATTTGTTTACTTAACTATCAAACAGTAATGATGACAAAAAAAGCAAATATTCAAGGCACAAAGCTAATGATGCTTTAACTCAAAAACTCATTATATTAATCGGCATCATACGAATGGCAATTTTTAATTTACACAGCGTAAAATGTAAATGTTTTTCTTTCGTCGCATACATTGTCTCACACATGTAAGTGAGATAATATATCACTAAATACATACAATTGATTAAATAAAACTTTTCCTTTCGTGCAAAAATGCAAGCATTATGGGCGCTGCTCTGCATCAAATCGTTTTCACAATTAGATTCAATTTACGCGATTCGCTGTCTGCTTCTTTTCGTACAAGCAAAAATTGCTACATGCCATTCGTCCTAATTTTACTTACCGACTTCTGATTTGTCAGCGCCGCATCCAAAACAGTCAATTAATGACACATATCTATAGCAATTATTATAATTCTTTTTTGAAAGCACTAGTGATAAAAGCCATTAACGCAGACAATGAAAGTATTTAATTGTAGATAAAACACGGTAAAAAATGGAGACAAGGAAATTGAATTGCACGGCAAAATCATGTGCGTAAATTTACACACTTTAAGTGTGTAAATCGCTTGTCACAGATTTAAAACGTTTCTCGGTGTGTTAATTTTAAAACGGATAAAGTGTGTCGTTTTAAACGGAAAATCCGTTTAAAATGAAACGTTTAAAGTGTGTATTCTTGATGTATATAGGGAAAGTGTAAATGAAAATCAAATATATGACTGGTGATAACTAAATTGTCAACAGTGAAAATTATCGACTTTTTAATCATCACTATTGACAATTTAGTTATCACCAGTCATATATTTGATTAGAAATTTGAGTAGAAATGAAAGAATACACACTTTAAACATTTCATTTTAAACGGATTTTGCGTTTAAAACGACACACTTTATCCGTTTTAAAATTAACACACCGGGAAACGTTTTAAATCTGTGACAAGCGATTTACACACTTAAAGTGTGTAAATTTACGCACATGATTTTGCCGTGATTGATTACTGAAATTTCCCGTCGTTTTTTGGGAATAAAAATAAGATCCGTTCCCCCAGAAAAAATTCATAAATTTGTCCAGAATGGCCATATTGTATTTCCAAAAACGGCATATAATAGTACTATTCTTTTCTATGAAATCAATTTTTGAATTATACTTTAAAATTTTTTTTAGCTGAGATATGCAAGTTTGAATTTATAATACATGGTTATGCGTATGCGCGAAAATTTTACATTGTGTTTTTTCGATTTTCTATACAGCCGGGAAATAAAATTATTGATTTTCATTATTTATTTTATTACTTCAATTTCAACAAAGAATCTTAATACCAACATTGTAAATGTTAATATTGCGGCATTCATTTAGATATTAGATATTTTGAGTTCTTGAATGAAAATTTGACTTTCAGATTGAAAGTTTTTCTGCTGAGTTTGTATTCATTTTCGAAATGGGCAAAATAAAACGGATAAAAATTTTTCTAATCCGAAACTTGCACCAGTGTTATCGATTGTGATCGCAAAAGTCAAATCAAGATCTAGTCTGTCTCAGATCTGGTGCGGGCTATCCTTCCATAACATAAAAGTTCCTGAGTATTAATGACTTACATTTTTTCACCATTTAAAAAAAATTGATTGGGTGTTTGAAATGATCCAAAATAAGAAATCATCACTACTAGAAAAAGGTTTTTTTTTCTTATTATCTTGACAGTCTAGTTAGGGCCAGATCTGATTCTGGTTAGCCCTATATGACAAAAATGTCCAAATATCTATTTCTTAAATTTTTTTTTCCTACATTCAAATTCAGTTTGACAGGATATCTAAAATGAATTAAAATAAGAAATTATAACTACAAAAAAATTTTATTTTAGGTTAGTAACAAGTTTTTAGACGAATTTCTTACGCGACCGGAAACAAGTATCTCCTTTTTGCAAATATTGCTATATTAGAACAGATTGAATTACTTTGAGAGGTTAGGATTTTTAATCGAAATTGATAAACGTTCAATTAAAATGGTTTTTCGACCAAAACTTTATTAACTGACCACCAATGTGTAGCCAATTAGCCGCAAATTAGTGGCTGACTAACCTTTGGCTTGTGACTGGCTAGCCACTGACTAGTATCTGACCGGCCGCTGGCTTGAAGCTGAGCAACCTATGACAGTTCTGGCCAGCACCAGTCCCCAGACCAGACAGTCTGGTCTGGCGCTGGCCAGCGCCATGAAATTTTTCAACACGGGAGTCTGGCCCAAATTTGTAGCTAGTTAGCCATGTATATGACATGAAAATTTCGATATATCTATCATCTACACTTTTGTTCACTATTTGAAAAAGATGCAAGGGTGTCTAAAATGATAAAAAAAATAAATTACATCATTGCTAAATAAAGTATTTTCTCACGTATTATCTTAATTTTCACAAATTAGACCCCCCTCCACCCCCTCCCCCACTTTACACCCATTTTGATTTAAAAAATTCTTTTATTCAGCTTGCCCAATTAGCTACTAACATGATGCAATCTAGAATCTGACTAGCGTCTGAATAGCCGCTGGTTTGCGCCTTGCTAGATTGTCCGGCCGAAGACTTTACAAAAGTGTTACAGTTTTGGTCAACCGCTAGCTAGAACGTCTAGTCTGAGCCAGATCTGAGTCTAGACAGTCTAGTCTAGATCCAGACCAGCGCCAGAAAATTATTCCACACCTTCAGTATATTATTTAAAATTAATAAGCATTTTATTTATTTCCGTTCCAAAACTTCCTGTTTGACAAACAGAATTCCTACTTCCCCAAACATTTTTTCTAATTGATGCTTTAGGATCTTTGAATATTTTTATCTGTATCAAAAAAATCATAACAATAAAACAATTATTAAATTTTGTACACAGATACACAGTTGATGTAACATTAGAAACAAATACTTACTATCGTAGAAGCGTTAATGTAGTCACAGCTTTTGATATTGGCAAGGTCATTCAAAACTAGTCGAGAGTGGTCGTAAGGCAAAGATGCACCAGGTCGATTCAATGCAGCGTTCCCTTCCGCCTCAGCGATAGCAGTTGAACAGGGTTCAGCCTCATATGCACAAATTGCCAACCATTCTTCCTCTAATTTATCTTGATTTTTCAAATGATCCTCCATATATGACTGTTAAATTTAGTTCATGAAAATTAATTTTGTCTATGGCCATGGACCATGAATCAATCGAAATAAATAACGTAAGTAAATCAATAAATTAAAGTCTATAGGGTTATTCAAAAACTACTAACTAAAGTGGATTTTCCCTACAAAATAGACTTTCTTGCGCTTTGCATTCAGGGGTGAAACTGTCAAATTAGCGCACTCGATATTAGAAACCAAAAGTTTTCATTAGTAATTTTTATTTCTAATTATTCTAAATTAAAAAAAATATTTATTGTTATTTGTGATTATTAAAAATTATTGAAATCCAATATTATCCCCATATTAACGAATAGAACAATATGTAAACATTTTTTATTTCTTAAAATTCTTATAAACTAGAACATTAATAAAAATTTTAATTTTTGAATTTCTTTTTCTTTCTCTTTTCTTTGAATTTCTTACACATTGGTTCTTATTTGTGTTAGTTTCTTCGTTGTTAACCTATACTATAAACTCTCGTCGATGTACTCCCTTAGTTTACAAACTCTGTTTGCTCGTTTAACACCTATTATAATGACGGACTCAGCTTTTAATTATTAACGTTATGTGACTTTTATAAATTATTTTAACTTATTTATTATGGTAATTATTATCTGTTTTCGTATTATTTATTTAGCTTAAGCCTGATGAGGTTGGCGTACTGATCGACACAAATCTTTCTAAGAAATAACCATGGAGGGTAATATTACTGATTCTAAAAAAAAAAAAAAAATTTTAATAGTCATTGTAAATATCAACTAAAAATGAAAGGAAAGGAAATAAAGGAAACACGTTCTTGGATCAAAGAACATATAAGAAAACTCCACTTAACCGCCACCTTTGTGCGTGGCCTATTCGGTCCTGCCTCAACTAAGGGGGGGAGCAACAAACCCGCCGAGAACCGTGATCGTCGATTAAAATTCAACTCAGATACGATTGAACATTTTTAATCGTATCTCGGGTACCCATGAATATTTTTCAAGTTTTCTTGGCTTAAATTAAAGATAAGATTTTAGACTTTATTTTGCATAATTTTCAGATTTTGAAAAAAAATTTCCTAGGTCATGCAAAAGGTTGAAGTTGAGGTAGAGAATTTGAAAAAATCTTGAATTTTTTTTTTAACTCCTCACGTGCTGTATTATTTTCAGAAAGTCAAAAAAATATTTATCTAGCATCACTAGACGTGGAATTTCATAAGCTTTCCAACTGTATTTTTAAAAATGCCCTATCTCTTTTTTTCACCGAGATATCGTGGTTCAAAGTCAGCAGTGATTTTTGATAGCGATGACAAGCACCGTGCGCACAATTTCCGACGGTAGTGTAGGTGAGACAACTATACTGGTTTGCCGCGCGACCTATACATTGCTTCGCATGCACGCGACTCTAGCCTCAAAGTGAGAAAGAAGTGTCATTTGTTCGAGTCACTCTTTCTTTACCATTTGATCAAATTTGACCAGGACTAGTTTAGTTATACTGTGCGCGTAAACCGAAACGGTAAAAAGTTTTTTCTTTAGGTTGGTATAACCTTCTTTGACAGTCGTGTGAAGTTCGAGCGGGAGACGTACATTAGTGTGTATTTGGTAGCCATTGATTTACGATGCGAAAAGTTTGTCTGGCGATTTTTACTATGGTAAAAAAAATTGAATAACGAGTTTGCTTGAAATTTAGTGTTTCCAATGGAATTATGGCTACAGAATTATTGAAAATGTTGCAGAAGTGTTTTGGAGAGTCTACTCTATCATGAACGCAAGTATTTGAGTGGCATAAAGCATTCAGTGAGGGTCGTGAGGTCGTAGAGAATTTGCCTCAAGCGAGTCGTCCATCCACCTCTGTTAACGACGATAACATCGAAGTTAAGAATAGTATATTACGTGCCTAGGCGCACAATGAGGGTTATTGCGTGACGAGCGACAATGCTCGCAGGAGATCGAAGCCGAGACGAATCCGAGGCGCGATCAGTCCTGCGAGCATTGTCGCGAGTCTCGTAATTTCCCGAATTGTGTGCATTGGTACGTATTCTATTTTATGTGACTTCGGTGCGTATACGAGTTTTTATGCATACACTCGAATCTAATCTAGTATTGTAGTTGCTTGCGGCGCTAGTCATTACACTTGACATATCACGACTAGTCCCGGCCATTTTGATTTTATCGATCTTGTGTAGTAGTAATGGATTTTAAAAGACGCATGCGCAGTTCAAATGTACAAGGCTTTGCCAGTAAGGTGCTAACGCTGTACGAAGAAGAAGAAGAATAAGAAGAATAAGAAGATTGTGCTGCGTTGCATGGCTTTAAGCGCATGCGCAGTTCAATTTTTACATTTCACTCCTCTGTAGCGCAATATACTACATTGCGCTACTGTTAACTGTAGCGATAAAACGAGTTTGCGCGCCGGTGGCCCTTAAAATAAATTGTGCTCGAAAATCGTAGTGTTGGCATTAGAGAGGGAGCAGAGGCTCTCAACATCTCTTATGGATCGACTCAACACATTGTGGTTCATGTTTTGGGTATGAAGCGCGTCGCCGCCAGACGATGATAATGCGCGGTCACATTCCAGCCTGATTCTGACTGAATTTTTGGCTAAAAACGAAACAGAAGACATTGCTCAGCCACCGTATTCGCCAGATTTGGCTCCCTGTGAATTTTTTCTGTTTCCAAAACTCAAATATCCGCTTCGGGTAACGCGCCATGAGTCGATTGAGGCCATAAAAAGAAATTCGCTGAAGTTTGTATTGTCTCAAAAGGGGCCTATTTTGAAGGCGATAATTGTATTAAAATATATAAAAATGTTTTTTTTTTACCCAGTCCGGGTCAAATTTGATCAGATGGTACATTTATATATATATATATAGGTAAAAAATGAAATTATAAAAATAAAAAAACAAATATATTTGAGCAATAACGCGACAATTCTATCGCATGCATCGTTATAACAGGCATAATATTTTGTGCACGGTCGCTACATATATCGTATTATCATGTCAATGAACTTGTATCCTTCATGGAGCAATATGACGTTTAAAAATACCAGTATAGTTGCTACGTCTATACGGGTATAGTTCTGAGGACTATCTGGCAGCATTGGTCTGATAACAATATTTTCTGGTTCTGAGGACCAAAATATAATTCTCTCAACTATACTGTTTTTTCCGTGTAGGTGACTAAAAACTTATAAAATTAAATAAAAAATTATCGATTTTCTTTGTCAAGTTTATTGGGTTACTTTCAACAAAGAATCACACCACCAACATTTTAAGTGTTATTTTGGGCCATTTATTCAGTTTAAAGTCATGTTACTGAAATTTTACCCAATTCGGTAACAGTTCGGTTCACGTGACCCGCCAGGGAATAAACTAAAATAGGTCTGTTTGGTTATATATAGTTATATAAAAAAAAAATTTCTTGGAAAAAAGTAATTTTATAGTTATAAACATTAATGACAAGGCAGATATGTCTGAATCTTTGGATCTTATAAATTAAAAAGAGGAGCATGTTGAATTAAATAATTATTTACATCATCTGGCATGCACTTGATAGCCAACAATACAACTATTATTTTCTTTTACAAATATTATAACTTTCTGTAAACAGAGGTGCAATATAGCCACTTCTCTCTTCACTGATTAAAATACTGGATTTATTCTAGCACCTATCGGTGTCTATTCGGAACTCTACACAATTTTTGATTCCAGGTTGTATCTGGCCTCTATCCGTGTTTTATACGTGGCGATGTGTTTTATACTATCCGATTCTAATTGGCACGTATAGACTTGCTCAAGCATATATTGTAGGATTTGGTTTTTTTTATGGTAATAATACATCCGGACGGTTCTCAGATAGATCCGAATAGATGCCTATTTTAACCTTGAAGAAAATAAATTTGTATTTCGTGGTCCCGGATAGGTCTCGAATAGACTCAGATAAAAAAAATGTGCACTTTGTTAAAATACACTATTTGACTAGTGCCCTTGAAACCCCCCGGATAGACCCGGATACAAGACCAATCCGAATTCTATCGGATTCTATTTAGTATTTCAAGCAGGGTTACCTCTATTTGATATGAAAAATCCAGTTTAGTTATTAATCTTTAAATAAGCGTACAGACTAATTGCAATTAGCGACACTACGTGGTCACAAATTATAGTTCTCATCAAGAAAAAATAAATTGGGTTCAAAGTTCCTTACTAAAACCATATGTCCTGTTGATATGTCCATGTTTGTAAGTGCAGGTTCTTCACCCCAGGATGACGTACTAGATCGATTAGATGGAGAATTATTGGATTCGCTGACGCGGCTTATGAGAGGAAAAGCCCGGGGTATATCTGGCTTATCGGTTGGTTGTTTGGCGTGCATTCTTGCCCTACAAAGTTCTTGATAGTCCTTAGATGCTTCCGGATCTGGAGCCGTCAAGCCAGCAAGTTTGGCCCGTGATTTAGCATGACGTCGAGCAATCATGAAAATCACAATGGCTGCTGCTAACGCAGCAGCCAATCCCATTGCTATCAGGGCCCCAAACATACTGGAACTCATTTCTCGATGGACCACGAACATTGCAGGCAATTTAGCCTAAAATAATAGTCAAGGTTAAAAGCCGTTTACAAAAAGTAGATTATCTACTATTATAACTAGACATTTTAGACACATCGAGAACGAAATTAAACTAAGATTCACCTTAGTGAAAATTTCGGATTGGGATTCAATCCGAGCGAATCAGAGCTATTCCGAGCCATTTCAAAATCTGTTTCTGAACCATTCTGATTTATTTTGAACCAATTCGAAATTTTTCGAATCAATGAGACTCAATTCAATTTATCCCGGTTCAATACGAAAGAATCAGATCCAAGTTTGATTGTTGATTTCAATGAAAAATTTGATTTAGATACATCCGAGCTCGGATCGACCCGGATGTATTCGGATTGAAGTCTTGAATTCGACCAGAATGGATAGGATTGTGTCGGATTAAGTTTTAGTCGATTTGTATCAAACGAGATTCGAAATGTTTTTTGGTTTAGCTCGGAATGGTTCAAAAACATATTCCGGAATGGCACGGATTTGCTCGGATTAAATTTTTTTCCGAAATTTTTTACAGGGTATCTAAAAAATTCTTTTTCTCATTAGGAGAGAGTGGTTACCAATAGATCTGTCAATAGTCAGGATTTTGTGTGGTTGATTATGTAACTTTAATATTTTTTCCCTCTGGCTAAAGATTTATATTGGGATTCAATCCGAGCGAATCAGATCTATTTTGAACCAATCCAAATTTTTTTTTAATGTCGTTCGACACAAATCGATTAAAAGTCAATCTGATTGATTCCGGTTCTATTCGAGACTTTAATTCGAATTAATCCGATCCAAGTTTTCAATCCGAATAAATCTGACCTCGGATACATTCGGAATGAAAATTTGGTTCGGATTCATTCAGAATAGAGTCTCGGATAGAACCGCAATGAGTCAAATTGATTTTTAACCGTTTCGCATCGAACAAGATTCAATAAGTTTTTTGGATTGATTTGCAATAGATCTGATTCGATTGGATTGAATTTCAATATGATACTTTAGCCAGGGCTGAAACCATAAGTTATTTCAATTTCCAACCCTACTTGGCAGCAGTAGCCTGCGCCTTTTAATGAATTGATATAATAGTTATTTTTTAATTTTTGAAATAGTGAGATTTCACTGATGCGACATCTAGAAATGGGTTACTTTTTTACTTCAGTGAAATTTTTACTAACATTCAATGGTATTTCATTAAAAAACAGTTAAATTGTCACCAATGATGATCAGTAAAACTCAATTGATAATTTTAGCTTTTTCTAGCTATTTCTAGCCGTTCATCAGTGAAATGCCACTGATTCAAATTTAGAGTGTAAGCATACGAATTTTTAAAAAGCAGTATCTTGAAAATATTTTTTCTCGTTTATTAATATTAGGTCATTAAGTACAAAGTTGGAAGTTTCTTATGTATGAATTTAGACATTTAATATCTTTGACATTTTGCATTAGCGTTTGTTTATGTTTTTTACATTGTGAAAAATATTTTGTGAAACTATGAATAAATTGAAAATTCGTGCAATCTTTGAATATAAGTGTCGTTGTGGAACCAACGCATCGGAAACAGCTTGTAAAATTAATATTAATTTATATTAATTATATTAATTAAATAATAGCTATTGTAGAGAGTGAAACATCTCAAACTACTCGTAAGTTATTTGTTTCGGAATTTGGATAACTTTTTATAAGGAAACATATTCAATCCCCAAGAGGCTATCAAAAATGCCTGCCGCGCTTTTATCGGTTTTGCTCTCGAGGCTTCTATGCAAGAAATATAAATGAATTACCATTGACATGGCAAAAGTGAATCGATGCCTCAGGAGCATACTTTGAATAATTCAAATGTTATTTTAATTGAAGAACAATAAAGCAAACTTTTGAATCTGAACTTCCAATTTCATACTTAATGACCTAAAAGATTTAAATAAGCACTCTCCTCTTATTAAGCAATTTAAATTTTCCTCCGATGTATTAAAATATTATAAATATGAGTAAAACTTTTTCAATTCATGTCGACATGAAAGTATTAACCTTGTCACCTATACCAGCTCTTAAAATTTTTACTCCAGATGTGTCTTCCAGTGTGGTTCGAGATTTTTCTGAAAGAATTCACAAGATTTGTAGTGGCATAAAATCAAATTTTTTGAATTCTCAAAGAATTTTTGTAATTAAATTTTAACATACGTATTTCATTTACAACATCAGCGGCGGTATAATTTTTTTTGTTAGGTCCTACTTTAAAAGTCACTTCTCTAAGTCCTACTCTTATATCTTTTAAATCTCCATTATTTAGTCCAGCTAGTTTCTCAGTCTGCAATACAGAAAATGATGCTTTATATTATTAATAATATATTTTAACATCACTGCAAGAAATTCAATTGCTGAATGAAATAAATTTATTTAGATGAAAATAATAGGAACCTCGTTAACAATATGTGCACCTTCCATCCATTTGTTTATTGGTTTTTCAAAATCAATGTAGACATGGTCCATATCGACATTTTTATAAATTTTTTGAGAATCTTGAATTTTATGCCTACTTGTGCTTAACTCTTTCTTGGTAAGTGGTGGATATAATAATTTATCCTGTAAGATAGGTGAAAGATTATTTGAAAAATTAATCATAAGATAAAAACTGTCTGTAATTTACAAAAGTTTACCCCTGGATTGTCTAGGTCTTCATCATCTTCAATATTTCCAATGTAAAAATCATAAAATTTTATTAGTGACACAATAATGACCAAAAACCTGATTTAAATATATATTTAAATGGTTCTAAATAATATTTTTGTCAAACTTACCAGGTGATGATTCAGTTTTAAAGGCATAATTATTTGTAGTAAAAGGTGGACCTGGCTTTTTAACATCTAGACGTTCACGTCTTTTAAACCCTGCAAGTTCTCTATTCCATAGTAGTGAATTTAAATCATCATTCAAAGTAATGTCACTAGAATCATCTGAAACTGAACATTTTTGTAATTATCAGATAAAAACTAATATAGGGGAGAAGCGGCGAAATTGGCGCGTCGTCTAAATTGGCGCACCCTATTTTTCAGAAAATGATAACCTAACAAAAAATAAAAATAGTTCCATCGTGTGCATTCTTGTATGATATGTATTTGATAGAAAAGATTATAAAAATCTAATTGCTTAATACAGTTTTATTGCGATTAATCGTTTTTTGGCATAATGGTTATGTTCGAAGCCATTGAGTTAAATCGTTAAATAATAGTAATTCAAGGTGAATTAGATTAATGCAACGATTTTATAATCTTTGATATTTAATCTTACGATTAGGATAGAATATTTGTATGAACAAATAAGCATTTTACGTAAAAAGTATTTAATTAATGAACGATACACTTGCGGCAAAATTGGCGCATACGAGATTCAAATCAGAGGCGAAGTTGGCACAAGGGGCACAAGTGTTGTGTTTCTGGAAACCGGTGACTGAAGTCAAGTGCTCGGGTGTTTATGATTGAAAATATAAAGAAGATAGTAAGTACACAATTATTAATATATAGATATATACATTTGAATGTTGCTGGACTTTTCTGCTAATCTTTTTCTTAAGATTTTTTGTGACATGGGAGGTAATGTGGTTCGCAAAAATGATGTAACGACTTTGTAAGGTTATATTCATTTGAACAATCAGTGGTTAAATTTTTTTTTTTAAGTTTGAGGTATTAAGGCATTTTATAAGCGATTTTTAATAATTAATTTGCAGTCTGACAGTGTTTTGAAAGTTTTCTCGATTTTAAGATGTGAAAGCAATGTAAGTAAAAAATTTGTATTTTTGATTGATTGTTTCTATTATTCATGAGTCTTCTAAAGTTAATAATTGTATATACTTCTGAATACAAATTCAAATAATTCTCTATAAAAATGATTTCAATTTGAATATTCACTTAAATATCCACAATTGCCAGTATTTTATTGTACAAATATAAAATATATTTTAACTTTGGCTGGTTTATGTGAATAAAGGTATAAAAAACTTCACATATCTTGATATACTATCTCAAATTTAGTTTCAAATTATAACTACTTCTTTTCATCAACCTTTGCTACTGAAATGTAATTCTAAATCTATGAAAATATAACTAATACGTGGCAAGAGAAGATTATAATATTAGTGCGTCAATTTACCCGACATGGCGGGTAAATTGACGCAGGTGCAGTCCTTCGGAAATTTGAATAAAAACCTGCTTTAATAATTTTCAATGCAATCTTTATCCATTGGAAAGTATAGAAAAGATATCCAGCTATTAAATAAATATTTTTTCATAATTTTTAGTCATATCGATACCCACGTTCTAATATGTCGTATCCCACATTTGGAAAATTTTTCAGGAAACGATAAAAACGTCTTGCTAGCACAAATAAATAAATGTAAACAAATTTTTGTTTTATACGTTCATAAAAATGCATAAATAATAATAATTAAAGCAAAAAAAATGATTTAAATAAATTTTATGATATTTATGTGGGTTACGCAAGAAGAAAAAATTAAAATGTATTTTAGAAAGAAAATTGATTTAATCGTTTTATAATTAAATATTGTTTCATCCCATACATAACATTTTTCTCTCTTATTTTGTATTGTTTAATTCATAATTATCATAATATAACATTATTGATACATTTTATTATGACTATCTTTAATATTGCTTAAAACATTTTTTTTTTTCATTTTAAGTACTCTTAATTTTTTTTTTTTTACTTCAGGTACATTTTCTTGCTGAGATTGTTGAAAATTTCTTGTCCTCTTTCGTCTGGTATTATCACAATTTCTTTTTATATATCATTATCTTCAGGTTTTTTAAATCTATTATTAGTACGCAGTACTTTTCTTTTAACACCAAGATTAACTTGATTAGCTTTTCGTTTCTTACTCTTAGTCTTTTCAGTTACCTTAACTATATTTTTACTCTCGGCTTCCAAATTTTTTATTGATGGAGATTGGTCAGAAGCAGAGTCAGTATCATCAATATATTTTATATTATCATAGAAGCAGTGTGTATCTCTCAGCAACACTTTTTTTAATGCCTGTAATTGTTGCCATTTACTTTTAGTTCTTTTTAATCGATCTACAAATAGAGGTTTCAGCGGATGCTCTAGATTTAATTAGAGTTGTAAACATATTATTTGTAATTACGTTCTTACTCATTTTATTAAATAATTTCTCAAAATAAACTTAAGACTGATCACAAAATAAAAATTGACTGTCACATCGCTGGCGCTGACTTAACCAATGGATGTGGGATACGACATATTAGAATTCGTGAAAATCGGCATGTGGGATACGACGTATTAGATTATTTATTTTAAAATATTAAATAAACAATTTGACTCACAAGATTTTAATATAAGCTGTAAAACATTATTATTAATCCATTTTTCAAAAAAAGTCAATTTCTCAAATTTTGTGGGATACGACATATTAGAACGTGGGTATCGATATACTTTCTTTTTAAACTCGCACTTTCTATTAGGTGCGCCAATTTCGCCGCTTCTCCCCTAATTATTATAAAAACGGATTTTAAATGGGATTCGGAAAAAATTTTACTTGATTAGATAGAACAGTTGTGGTCTCTTCAACAAAATAAGATTTTTAATTATAATATTTTTGGGCGTTCAAATATTTATGTATTCAGTTTTGTTATACAGTTAAGTTCGTCACCGGCTGGAAGGCATTAATTAACATTAATGTACATACCAGCTCTAATGTCGTTGTGGTTTAGAGGAACAACAATTCCACCTTCTGTGTACATTCCCCTTAAATCTGGCAAGGAATTTAAAAAATCAGTTTTCCTAAGAATATCGTTATAATTTTCTTCACTTTTATCATAAAATTGATTTCCTTCTGAGTCTAACTTCGTCCATTTTGAATTTTCCTCTAAAGGTTCAGAAGTGATGTCCGGAAGTACTTTTTGCCGTAGCTATAGAAATATAATAAAATTAAAAACTATTCGTCATTGATTTAAAAATTTAAATGTAATTGTTGCAATCATTTATAAATTTATATATTTTAATTTTCAAAAATTTGACATACATTTTTTAAATGCTGTTTACCTTGCGATATTTCTGAGCAAACAATTTTTCATAATCTTCAACACGAGGTTCTCTGACTTGATTTATACTTTTCAAATTATTTCTCAAAAATTCCATATCTTCTTCGCCACCATCAATATTACTGTCCCCGTTTTCTTTTCCACTGACTTTTCTTAATATTTGCTTCACTGCTTTCACATATTCTGGAAAAGAGACGGTCGAACTTTCTTGTTGGTAAAGCTGGGGTTGATCAAAATTATCATCCAGAAATTCTGCAGTTTTTCTCTTTAACTTTCTTCCACTTTTGAATGTGCCGATTTCCTCGTTTAATATTCCAAGCTCATCGTTCAAGGACGGAGATGGGTGCATTAGATGAAAATTTTCTGAAAAGTGACGAGGAGTTTCCCCGACTTCGGGAGGATAGTACAATTCATCTGCATAGTCCCCATGAGGGTGCAACTCGCTAGGCGTGAATTTCACGACGGCTACTGGTCGAATCTGAATATTAGAATAAGAATTGTCAGGTTTCACAATTAAAAAGTTAAGGTCATTTTATGGATATTTTCCCTTGCAGACTCATGTTTATACGAAATTAGATATAAAATTTCATTTAAAAAACTTGTAGAGAAGATAAAAAGGGACAAAAAACAAACTTTTACTTTGGAAAATGGAAAAGAGTTTAATTTTAGCAAAATCTATCTGAAAATTTTTTTTATTATCAAAACTAAAAGTAGTCTATATATGTCCGTTTTTATCATCTCTACTATTTCCTAACTTTTTCAAATAGAATTCTATGTATCTAAGACGTAAACATGTAGAAACTGGTCCAAAAGTTGTTAAAAAATGCTGGTATAATAGGGTTTAAAAAAAATGTGAAAAGATTTAACTTACCCCACCTTCTTCTTCATCATCTTCATTATTTTTATTCAAGTGACTATCTTTTCGCAGTCTTAAATGTCGACAAAAACTAAGGTCATTAGGTAATCTGAAATAAATTGTTTTTATATTTGATTTAAAATTCAATTTTTAAATATAGTTTTTATTTCTAGAATAATCAAAGGACGAATCAATTAGTACACTAATTTTTCCACCTGGACCAACCAGGAAAACTGATTCAGTGAGTTCTCCCAAACAAATTTCAAATTTAATGTATCAAATCTAAAATATCAATTAATTGTACAAACCTATAACGAAGGTTGTATAGGGAAGTTTGCATGATACATTGTGTATATGGATGAGGCCATTTGTACCCATCGGCTTCCAGTCTTTCAAGTTGCAATCTTAATAATTCAAGTTCTTCGACTTCTAAGTCATACCTAAGTTTTAAATAAAAAAAATATCAGGGTACTATTAATTTATTTTGCACCTTTAATTTTTTATCTTCTTTTTTTGCATACGCTTTCTTAATACAACTTTCAAGTCACTTTATAACAATTACATTAACGGGTGGAAACAGGAACTTTGCGTAAAAGTTTCTAATTTCTAATATTTCTAAAAAATTTGTGAAATTGAATAAAAAGCATTAATTCTTATGAAAGTTTTAGATTTTAAAAAGTGCTAGGCTTTCTTGAAGGATTAGAAAAAAATATAGATAACTCGAAAAATTGTGAGGCGAAATCTTATACAAATTTAATTTAATTTAGTTTCATTTACTTACTGGTATAAATCTTCAACTCCCTCGGTTGTATAAAGTGGTATGCATCGACCAAAAGCCAAATCTAAAAAATACAAAAATTTATTCGTATAATTCAAGTTTAAAAAATTAGAAAGAAAGTTAATTTAAATCAATAAAAATATAAATCTTTATAATATTTGTAATTTTGTTAAGTAACGTCATGTATCACTTGCTAGACTCCTACCTTACCGATATTTCATGTCTACAATGTTATATAGAAACCTGATAAGTGATATATGGCCTTAAACAATATAGCATTTAAAATTTTACCAAACATACAGTACAGTCGGAAAGTATTAGAACTAGATAAAAAAAGTTGTTTTTGTCAGTTTATCGTATCATTTATTGAAATATTATTCACATATTCGCGGTAGTTTTGTACGTTCAATGTAGCTTCATGATTCGAAGACATTTTTAATGCATTTTACTGAAATTTTCATCAAAATTTATAAGGAAACAGTGAATATGTTACTTCAAGCGATTTTCTTAAAAATGGCCACCTTTTGCTTTAATGACTGCAGCGCACAATTTTGGCATTCTTTCGATGAGTTTTTGAAGTGTTTGAGGTGGAATATTATTCCACGCTTCGTTGAAACAATCCCAGAGACCAGGAAGGCTTGTTGGCTTTAGATCTCTCATACGTCGGTCCAATTTTTCCCACAATAACTCGATGGGATTTAAATCGGGGGATTGAGGCGGCCATTCCATTATATTAAGGTCACCTGCGACTTTTTTTCGTTCCAAATATGAAGTACAAAGTTTTGATGTATGTTTCGGATCGTTATCTTGTTGGAAAATGAATCCACGACCAATTAAATTGATGCCAGATGGTATTGCATGGCGTTGGAGTATACTGTGATACTGCTCTTTTTTCATAATTCCTTCAATTTTTTTAAGTTGACCAACGCCAGCGTGGTCGAAACAGCCCCAAACCATTACTGAGCCACCGCCATGTTTTACAGTTGGCACAATACAATCTGGTTTGAATCTTTCAATGACTTTTCTACGAACATATTGACGCCGATGGCTACCGAAAAGTTCGAATTTTGATTTGTTTGTCCATAAAACTGATTTCCACTGATCAATCGTCCAGTCAACATGTTCTTGAGCGAACTTCAGTCTTTTTTGTTTATTTACTGGCCGTAGAAGTGGCTTTCTGACAGCAATGCGTCCAATCATACCTTTTTCTTTAAGCCGGCCTTTGACTGTCGTGAGCGATATTGGTGAATCCAAGTCTTCATTGATTTCAGCACGAATTTCCGATGCAGATTTCTGCCGATTGCCCTTACTTATTGCATATATTTTGTTTTTGATTCTTTGATTTGTCTTTCTTGGTCGACCAGATCGTTTTCTGTTAGTATTTTGTCCAGTTTCCCGATATCTTCTTATGGCCGTATGAACTGAACACAAAGATATTTTCAATATTTTGGCTATTTCTCGATAGTTTTTGCCTGTTTTTTGCAAAATAATGATTTGGGCCCGTTTCTCGACAGATATTTCCTTTCGCTTGACCATTTTCAATCTGGAAAAATACAATTCTGAGGCTATTTCAACGAAAAAGCGGGCACAATTATGCATAAACGCAACGACTGTCAAATTAACAGACTTACAGTTTTTTATGACACTTCAATGCACCAGACACGATAATACAATCTTTTTTTGTTTAAATGATTGACATGTAACCTTTTAAACCGCAGCCGAATCGATTTTTGTGCGAAAAACAACTGAAAACCCAATGCGACAGTTTTGGACACGTTTCACGATTTTCGGCCATAGGCTGTTTTCTTATAAATTTTGATGAAAATTTCAGTAAAATGCATTAAAAATGTCTTCAAATCATAAAGCTACGTTGAACATTGAAAACTACTGCAAATATGTGAATAATTTTTTAATAAATGATACGATAAACTGACAAAAACAACTTTTTTTTTCTCTGTTTTAATACTTTCCCACTGTACTGTATATATAATTTATGTCCATATTGAATTTTTACCATTGTAACAGCTTTCAGTTCTTGCATCGCACAGATTTTTACTAAACAGACAACCTGAAACAGTAAAAACACATGTTATGCACAAACCACATATTATGAATAAAAAGACTTGAATAAAGTCAGTTTTTAATAAATTCATGTTCAATGGAATTCAGCAAAAAGGTTTGAAGCACACGCTAATAAAAACTCTCACCTTTGTATTTATTTCAGTGACATATGACTTTCAGTGTAACTGGTTTTTATTATAATAATTGCATACGTTTCATTAATTCTAAAAAACCTCAAATTTAAATTCTCATTCAACCTGCATGATACCTAAATAAAATTGTGCGACGCACGCTGCCCACATTATCACAAAAAAACCAGGTGTAATAATTTCCAAGATTCTGCTTTACTGAATTACTATTAGATTATATAGTCTATACCAGAATCTGGATTCATGAAACACCTGGTTTTTTCTGTAGTGTGATTTTCACGCTATATCTGTGGAAACGCATGATTCACGCCGGTACGATGTAATGAGCAACTAAAAAATGAGTAATGCATCGCACTATGTCATCACGAGTGATATTATGCAATGTCAACATTATAAAGGATATATTAAAGATTTAACTATAGGGCAGCCATCTATATATTGAAATATACTATCTAAAACTATTAAAAACAAGATTTTAACTCACAATATCTTACACTGAGAAAAATATATCTTAGTTTCTTCTTTTTTTTTGGCGAAATTCCCCTATAATTTATGGCATTTTAACCCCAGAAAATCCTTATAGAACATTTTCCTATTTTTTATCGGACTTTACGTACCGTCGGAAATTGTGCTATAAAATAGGGGGGTTCTTCCGAAAAAAAACATACAATTTCCTACTCGATTGTCTAATTAAGACTTTTTTAAAACAGTAAAATATCAGTGTATTGTTTTTGGAATTTTTACTGTAATTTATCGGACTTTTTTCCATGATTGGAATACTAAAAAGTTCATATAAATTTGTCAGAATTTTTCCTTTTTTTATCGTACTTTTTCCGACGCAAAAAAAGCAAAAATTCCTTTTCCCTTTTATCGATCCTTTTACCCTTCTTCCCTCTTCTCTTTTCACGTTTCTACCTTCATTTTTCTACTTATCATTGACAACCTGTGTGAGAGGAGAAATTATTTAGACTTTTATTATCATGCACAATTATGAAACAATGTATTGTATTTATATAATTATATTAGGCAATTTAAACATTTATGTAGTAAAGCTGAAGAAATCTGAAAATAATTCTGCTCCAAAAACTGGGTTCGAACTCGCGCACTCGTGTTTCGTAGGCTAGAACGTAGACCGCTGACCTGTGAAATCATTACAACGGCACTTCGATTATTTATTAGTTACATGACCCACAGTCTGAGATGCCCCATTTCCTTACGAGTTTTACTTTGAAAAACCCTGCTGTTGTTGGTGAAATCGTTTCCCAACCGTAAAAAAACAAATTTGTTTTTCTAAATGCAGATTCTACATAACGAAACCATCGGTTTTGCCAAATGACTTTATTTAATAACTGAATGGAAAGACCAATTAGCAAAAACGTATAATCAAATTGGAAAACCGGAAAAAAACACAATACGTTTCAAAACGTTTTTAAGTGTTTTGTCATGGAAAAATCGAAAATCAAGCTTAAAATCAATGACAATCGTAACCGATGCGCTTCTCGGATATAATACTTTTATTTTTTATTCTCTTATTTCACTTTCCCAATAGTATATATTTCATTTCAACTAGCAAATTTTCCTCTTTTCTACCCCCTGAGGTCGAATTCCTATAAAAAACAAGAAAAATTCAGTTATATTTTTCTTACTGTAGATATTAAAAAGAAGAAACTCAAAAAATATTCTTAAATTATACAAAAAATACCAGCAAAACATGAAAATTCGTAAAAATGAAAAAAGATTTTATATCATTAGTCTATTTTTATCATCTCCGATTTTCAAGCATTCGCCCTTTTGTTAATTCATGCGATTTTTGTGATGAACGGAAAACACTAAGTTTCTGGTTCAAGAACATGAAGTAACGCCTAGCGTTTGTTTTCATTAAGGGCGTGTGGTACACGGAGAAAAGTAAACCTTTATGGTTACTCCCAAAACCCCAACAGTTTCACGTTGCGGGAGAAAGCAGTAGCGTTAACTGTTTAAGCGTGAGCGGTTTCGGAGGGCGCAGTAACTCTTACGGTGTGAGACCAGAACGGAAATCGCAGTAACTATTACAGTCCTGGCAGTAACTATGTACTTACAGTTTTGAACGTTCAAATGAACTATAAAATTTTTTTTTTTTTTAATGGAATTTTTTGTGATATTCATGTTTGGGGCGCACACGATATACGATCTAGTGTAAAAAATACCAAGTTTTTTTATTTCTTGCCCAAAAAACTACCCTTATACAAAAATCACCTAAAATCGGCTATTTCGTATCGAGGGCGTAAATAATAAATTTTTTTAATGTCTTAAAAAAAAGCTTAGCCGAATACGAGACGATTGACGTTTTTAAAAAGAGGGGGAGAAATTTGGGTAACCTACGCTTATACGAAAATCACCTAAAATCGGCCATTTCGTATCGAGGGCGTAAAAAATTATTATTTACGCCCTCGATACGGAATAGCCGATTTTAGGTGATTTTTGTATAAGGGTAGTTTTTTCGGCAGGAAATAAAAAAACTTGGTATTTTTTGTACTAGATCGTATATCGTATGCGCCCCGAACATGAATATCACAAAAAATTCCATTAAATAAAAAAATTCTTATAGTTCATTTGAACGTTCAAAACTGTAAGTACATGCAGTAACTATTAATGCAGTCGATTCGAAAACGTTTCCGCCAGCGCAGTTTTCTGTCCAAATATCTTTTTAATGTCGGTTTTCGGTATATAACAAACACGGCACGCGTATCTGAAAAACTCGGCACAATATGCTCATTTGTTATGTTCAGTGGCGCCCCTGCCGATATTATAAGCAAAGAGAACTGCGCCGGGAGAAACGCTTTCGATATAGAGGAGTAACTGTTACTGCCAGTTACTGCTAACGCAGTAATGATTCCTCCAGATCACGTTCGGGCTAAGACAGTAGCAAACGCAGAATAGCCACAACACTAAATTTCTGCCCAACAATTGCGGTCAGCGCAGTAACCATTACGGTTTCGGTGGTAATATAACTATTCAGGTTCACTTTTCTCCGTGTATATATGGTCTGACGTCACCAATTGCATACGACCATTTTATAAATGAAGTAATAATTTTAACAAATTTTTCAGAGAAGGCAGCAATGCGTTGCAGTTTCCCGCATTGCTGTCTTCTCTGTAAAATTTGTTAAAATTATTATTTCATTTATAAAGTGGTCGTATGCAATTGGTGATGTCAGACCCTACCACACGGCCTTGAAACATTATATGTATTATATGTATGAAACGAATTTGATTGAACTATGTTCAATGTAAACGTAAAATGTTTTTTTTTCAAGTTTAAAAAATTTTAGGTACAATTTTTGGGCTATTCAGTATTTCAAGAAACAAATTTGATTGAATTTAATAACGTATGGAAAAGTATAAACTTTGGTTAGATTAATTAAGTATTAGCACTGAGCCCAGAACGTGCGAGATGGCTCCCTGGTGAGCAATGAAGGAGTTAGCTTAATCCCTGCTGTCGCCATCTTGCGGTCCGATCAAGTATTTGCTTGGAGGGAAATATAATCCATTTTTCGCAACTGTGCAGAGGGCGTAAGGAACAAAAGTAGGACATAAGGAACGAAAGTAGGACTTAAGGAAGAAAATAGATACAATATGAACATGCTGATCGTAAATGGACAACTTTACGGCCGCTCTACAGGGGCTCGAAGTACTACTTTAGTGCCTGTTTTGCAAAAAATTTTTTTTACAATTTTTTAGGTTCACTATAAGCGGCAGACTCTTCTGATTAAATATAAAAAATATATGTGTGTTTCATATGAAAACTTTGGACAATATCATGCACGTGATTTCAATTGTCCGTGGCGAAACGCTGCGCGGGATCTTCGATTAGTCCGAGATTTTTTGTCGTTTTCAAATAAAAAAACTATTTTTACAATTTCAGATGTGTACCTAAATATATGCGGAAAATCGTTGACCTGTGTTTTTATTTTCTGCTCAATAAAAAATTAGGAAAAAGTACCGCTTTTTGGTTCTGGATAAGGAGACCCCCTTAAGGGGACAGTCCCCTCAAGAGACCGAAAAAAGCGTTTTTTCCTGATTTTTTTCTCACAGAAAGAAACATCGGAGACATAAGAACTTTGGGATATGTTTAGTCATATTTTAGACTTTATTAACAAAAAAAATTACATCCGAAAAATTTCAAATGGCCGAGTAATCCACGTTTTGCGGCAGCGTCTCGACACGATCGGAGTCAAACTGCGGGAACTATAGCAGCCGTTATTTTCAACTGAAATCAAAATTTTTTTCTTTGTTTTCTTCGTTAGACTTATTTGTTCTATGTGAACTACGGAAATTTTAAAATTCGGAAATTTAGACAAAAAATTATGATTTAAAAAAAAAAGTGACTCTTTTTAAGTAATTTGTTCATAAAAAAGGTATTAAAAATCGGAATTTCTTAAAATCCGTAGTTCACATAGAGTAGCTTTTTATACTGAATAAAAAAAACGTTGGTTTAAGAAAATCGGTTAAGAACTTTTTTAGTTATCTTTCCCGCAAAGTGTAAAAACATGGTTTTGAGAAAACGCGCTTTAGATTTCGTAATGTACGTGACCGACTGAATTTCCGTGTATCTCCCGAAATACTTCGAATTTCGAGCAAAAATTTTACACACATAATCTTGAATAGTTGCCTAATCGATTAGGCAGAAGAAAAAAAACACGATTTTTTGAGACCTCAACACAATATAATTCCAAAAAACACAAAATACACCGCAAATGATCGAGATATCAACAAAGTAAGGTTTAAATCTTGTTACCACGTCATCGACTTTTGATTTCAATAATTATCGTCGATAATTTGGTTTAAGTTTGTGTTTGTCGATCAACTGACTCAAATTCAATGTGCTATTTTCAATATCTCAAATATTGACAGTTAACATCACAGATTGTAGATTTTACAATAAAGTGATGTTGACCATTAATATCTTGTATATTTGAGAAAATATGTTGAATATTATTTACTAATTTATTTATGTATGGGGCATTATTCTGCATTTTAATATCTACGTCCTAATATCCATTTTTGTCAGTGTATATCTGAAACTGAATAATTTTTCGCCATATTGGATATTATATTACAAGTAAAGATAATTTTTTTGCTTTTCTTCATCAGCGGCATCACTTAGTAATTTACTCTTGCATTTAAAAGCCAGTTTTGAACTATCCCCAAACGGTGCTTTTTGTTCCAAAAGGGAAAATTCTAAAACCAGATTCAGATTTAGCGCATGGAATGAAGTATAAATTGACTCTTCATTGTCAATCATCTTTCACAACACTGAAATTTGTCGGGCTGTGTAATCTGATATTAGAAGGCGGTATATATATAGTTTAATTGTGTTCTCTAATTAATTCCTCCTTCGCCAGATTTATTTTGTTGGAAATATCCTGTTCCTCAAGATTAATTAATTGAATATCAAATAAATGAATCTGGGTACGCCCACGTCTGTGAAACAGTACGAGGCCTGACATACACAAATATTTATATTTTGTTGTGACACAATTAAATAATTATTTTTGAGACATGAAAGCTTCTGAAAAAGCCTGTGGTCTATTACATTATTACTCCACATATAAAAATGAAAAGTTTTCACGTGTAACTTTAAAATATCTTTAAAATAAAATTTATCCGACTCAAAATCGCTTAGCAATATTACATTCACTACTCTTACGTAGTTAATTTTCTTAAATACACGTGCTGTGATAAAAAAAGTAAAGAGAATTTTAATTTTGTTGGAAAGTGTGTATTCCCGAGTCGAAGTCCTTGCCTTCGCTTCGCCGTCGCTACACTTTCTATTTCAAAAAGCAAGTGTTGGGCGAGTGTGGAGCGAATATGATGCCTCCCAAAATCTCGAAAAACTGAAGGTGAATAGTTTATAATTTAAACGCGGAGAAGAACTAGTACGAAGCAATAGTGAAATGAGAGCGAAGTGATATTAAAAATTCTAATTCCAAGATCAGAAACGTTACACAGAAAAAATGGATGTTTAGAATTAATATCTAGATGTTTAACTATGGGACAGCCATCTTATATGTTTAGCTGTAATATCTAGATATTCAGCTGTAATATCTAAGATGTTAAAATATGCAGAGATTAATATGTTGGATATTGCAGTTGAACATCTAGATATTACAATTGAACATATAAGATGGCTGTCCCATAGTTGAACATCCATTTTTCTCTGTGTAGAGTTCAAAAAGGTATATTTACACGGAGAAAAATATAGAACTGACAAACTTTTTTTTGCCGTCTCAACAAAATTTTAGTTCTCCTTACAAAAAGTTTTATCAAGCAAAAAGCAATAACAAACTCTTTTGTTGGTTCAACAAATAGGTTTGTTGGGAAAACTGAAAATTTGTTGGAAAAGCAAAAAATTTTTGTTAGTTCCATATAAACAATCTGGTTGGTTAATACAATTTTTTTTTCTCCGTGTAATTATTTAGAACGGGTATATGTACATAGTTGAAAATGAGTAATATGCATGTATAATCATGCATGCATGATCAAGTTAGTTTATCAAAAACAGTAGGACTGGTGATTTTCATTTTATTATAACCGAGTTATTCAATTCTAAATATAACAATAATTCAAATACAATCATTGAGTTTTACTCAAGTTCTTTGGTTTTGACCTTTATGCCAACGAAAATTTCGTCGTCAATTTTGATAAGTAATAATAAATTATGAAAACTAATGATATGAATACTAGGCTTTTTCTCTGTGAAGCGAGGGTGAAAAGAGAACTGAACGAAGGTAAAAAGAGGGCGTAAGGAGACCGAGGCGAGTGTTTAACGAGGTAAGTTTCTATAGAGTTGGCCATCGTCTCACCCTCGAAAAACGGGAAAACGGTAGTATGTACAGTTTCCGATGACCAGAAGAGAGTTAACTATGAATGCTGAATATTTATAGATTCTCTTCTCACGTTCTCGTAGCCATCGTTACACATTCGCCTCAATCTCGACACTATATTTATTATTGTAATAATGATTGCACATATAATAAGTTTTTCGTGGTCCATCCCACACTGTTTTATTTCGGGATAGTAAGAGTAGCGGATGCAATCTTGCTAAGATACTTTAAAACGGATAAACCTTTCATATTTTTCTGTGTGGAAACTGCCTGAGCTGTCCCTAGTTCGAAATAAAATGCGGCGCCTAGCTGGGCCCAGTCTACACTGAGAAAACAGTTTTGTCAAATCAACAAAAATATTTGGTTAGTATTTAGCTAACAAAAATCTTTTGTTGTGCCAACAAAACATTTTGCTATATCAAACAAATTTTGTTGGTTAAACAAAATGTTTTGTTGGGACAACAAAATATTTTGTCAGGATAACAAAAAAAGTTTTGTTGGATACATTTTTTTTCTCAGTCTAGGAGGGACAGAAGACAAATCCATCTGCTGGATTTTCTAACTAGATTTTCTAACTCCATGGGTTAAGGTTACACATGAGAACAGGAAGTACCACTGCAAGAAAAGTTCAAATTGAAATCGATTAACTGAATTTGCGAAATGAAATTGGTAATCGACAATGTTAGTGACATGCTCCCTAAATTTTTACTGATCCAGATTTAGGGAGTGCATACTATTTTAAATATGGTGAATGGAATTCAATATTCACTTGTTGATCTTCAATTCAGAAAGTTATTATCGAATTTACTTGAATATCTAAAACTGTACACACAAAAAAGCAAATAGCCAAAAGTGTCATGTTCCATGGCCAGTTTGTAGACCAAAAAGAAAATAGTAAATAATACATTTTATTATTGCAAGTATTGCCATTTGAATTACACTATTTACCATTCAGCTACCGAAAAATGAAACAAAATGGTAAATAGTGCCATTTAAGTGGTAACACTTGCAAAAATAAAATTTATTACTCACTATTTTGCCATTCCGAGTACAATCGAGCCATTTAAATAAATCGTAAATAAAATATAATCGGAAATTGCAGGTCTTTCGGGTAGGATTTAATCGAGACTCGTCATTGAATTTTAAGTTTGAAGTAGTAATAATCCTTATTTGTCAGCCAGACCCCAGTACAAAAAAGCTTGAAAAACCTGCATAGAATAAAACATTAGGGTGAATATCCCAGTAATCGTTAATTTGAAAGAATTGGAGATAGTTTCATTAAATTAGATTAACTCTTAATCGACCGTAAATAGACCTTATTATTTCATACCGGAAGCGAATGTGACGTCATGAACACATCTATATGTTTCAAGCAGTTTTTCACTGCACAATTTTATTAACTTTCATGCTATTTTGGGAAAAAAAATTTCAAGTTGTTATTATAAAAATAAAAACTCTTCAGGAATAGCTGAAACAACAGGCGAACCTATAATTTCCGATGGTACACTGTTAGAAATGTTCGAAATTTAACAAATTTTAATGTTACAAAGGTAAGGTAAAATTTTGCGATATTTATGATGTTTTTTGTAAAGGTATTGTCACGTCCCGTGACCGTCGCTATTTATTTATTTCATAATACCAAAATATGTAAAAATTAATAAAAAGAGGTACAGCTATTAAAAAGTATTGAGAAAACGAAAATTGAATGTACGAAAATAAAATTGTAATAGAAAGAGAGATTGTAGTGAACTTATAAATAGAAAACATCATAAACTTTTAACTACCTGTTAAGGTGGCTTGAGCGTTTGGTGTCGTATGAAGTGAGGGGCACCGTGGGGTCACGTGTTACATGAATGCTCATTGCTACTTATTTTTTTAATAATCATATGTATTATAGTTACATCTGAGTAGAAGGGTAAGAAATCACGGAAATGTCCCCTGAAAAAAGTGATGGTAAAAATTTATTAGTTTCACCTCAAGGCGGTTTTTTATATTCTGTACTTTTCTCGCAATTTTCTCTTGATTGAAGTCGTCAACCCTTTGTTTTTATAATACTAATAGATTCCTCGAAATCGAAAGTACTATTATATATTTGATTTATGGGGACTTGTGTTTTGTTCCGGAGTTTCGCCGATTTTTATGAAGAATCCCATAAGACTACGTGTTAAACTGACATTTTTTCGGTAGCGATTTTTTCGGCATTGACATCGTCAACCACGGTATTTCTTTTTTCCAAATGAATCTAGCATATTTTATTAAGATAATCTCTAATTTTCAGAGCAATCTGTAATTTTTTTCAAAAACGATCAAGCCACCTTAACAAGGGAATCCCATCGGAATGTCCTAAGCACACAAGAATATCGACAGGCGCAGCAAAGTATAGAAATTAAAAAATGAATCATCTTAAGAAGAAGGAACGTCGGGGAAACCAGAATAAGAAAAACGAAGTCTCCCCTTTTTTCTTCAGTACACAAAAAATGGCAAACCAAAGGAAAAGAGGCCAGCTCAGCCACGTGCCAAGGTCAGGCCAATATCAGAAGATTATTAGCAGGGCAAAATTAAACATAGCCAGTATCGACAAAAAAATATAAAACCCATCCATCTTTGTCAGTATCTTCCTCATCAATTTAAAATAACATTGCAATTCAATTTAATGGAACATTGTTTGTGAGTAAAAAAAAGTAAAAATTGTGAACGGTTCATATATTCAAGAGTGTCTACGATTCGATTTCACCGAGGCCCCACATCGTATATATTGACAGGTGCATCTCACACAACTCACCCTTTGGGATCACCAGTAGTCCAGCCCGAAACAGATTTGTGGATTTGGTGCCTACCTGTCAGAGTTTCCCTATTTGGATTTTGGTCTATCTGTCAGAATTTCAACGCATCGTAAAGTGAATTAGAAGGTGTTTACCCCTTCCGGATTATCAGTGGTTCCAGCCTGGATTTGAGTAAGTCCAATTTTAATATATGACCCCGAGAAGGAAATTTTAATGACTCTCTATCTCTCTCTCTATTTCTCACTCTTATTTTGTACCCATCAAAAAATAAAGGTTGATAATTGTAAATTCAGTAAATTTCGAGTTTTATTTCAGTTAGCTACCCTCATCCCAGTTTCGGTATAGAAATTCTCTGGATTTCTTTACCGATCTAAAACGAGGGAAAATAAAATATATTATTAAAGGAAGGTAAGTGTCAGGATGTCACAGTATCTTAAACTTTCGAAAATTGTGCTGAATATTCTGAAATTTTTTTTAATATTACGAAATTTAACTACATTTTCGTAAAATTTATCTTGAAACTACCAAACTGTAACAGAAATTTTATAAAATTGATCTTAAAATTAGGAAACTGTAAAATTATTCCTGTTACAAAAGTTTCAGAATTTCTAGATACAAGTATCAGAATATTTGACATTTTGTAACTGAAAATTAAGAAATTGTTTCTTAAATTTACTAAAAAGTAACTGAATTTCCTAAAATTTCATCTTCATTTTACAAAATTGTAACTGCATAAAACTTCATTCACGAATATCAGGAAATTATGACAGAAATTTCTAACAGTCCTGGCGAGTCGCGTGAACCGAACTGTTACCGAATTGGGTATCATTTCGGTAACATGACTGTAAATTGAATACATGGCGCAAAATTAGTACTAAAAATGTCGATGGTGTGATTCTTTGTTGAAATCGACCCAATAAACTTAACAAAGAAAATCGATAATTTAATTTCCCGGCTGTAGAAAATAGAAAAAGTAGGACGCCGAATTTTAATTTCAATTCTGGAAAATTAATATCCAGTTGAAAACAGAGCCTTGAAAACTATTATTTAAAGAAATTTATTTCAATAGACATATATGTACTACCAACAGTGAACTTGAAGCCGCCTTCACCAGACGTGAAAATTCGACGTCGTGTTTTTTCTATTTTTTACAGCCGAGAAATAAAATTATCGATTTCTATTGTTAAGTTTATCAGGTCAATTTCAATAAAGAATCACACTATCTACATTTTCAGTAATAATTTTACGCCATGTATTTAGTTTACAGTCATGTTACCGAAGTGATATACTCAATTCGGTAACAGTTCGGTCACGCGACCCGCCAGGGAGTGTAGTGTATATTAAATTTTATAATGGCGCATATTAAATGTCGTATAATTTGTATACAGATGACTATATATACTTTTATATTAAATTTGATACAGAAATTTCTAATAGTGCACTGTAAGAAATATTATTAAATTTCATATACATTTGTATAAAAAATCAATATCTCTGTATATTGTTTGTGAAACCATACACTGGATATATTAGATTTAATATACTGAGGTATTAAATTTAATATACCAAAATTCAAAACTCACATAATTTGATTTCACGAAATTATAAAGTTATTTTTGCAGTGAATCTATAGGATGTAAATAATAATGTAGATTTTTTTGTCACCTGTGTAGAAATTGTCCCACTTGGCTATTTTGAATTATTTTTATTATTTTTTATGATTACCTAAATTAAGATAGTAAACCTGAAGCCGTATCACCACTGACCCGGACTCCTCTCAACGTCCAAACAAAAGCACAATTAAAAAATTTTTCAAGGACTAACAGTCGAATCCCCAAAACACAAAAAAACAACCAAAGGACAAAAACACCAAACCTCAACAGAAAACAAATCGTGAGAAAAAAAACAAAAAAGGAGGAAAGAAAAAAGAAGGCAACCTTCCAAAACCCCTTTTGGAAGATTTTTGGAAGGTTTTGGAAGGTTGCCTTCTTTTTTATTTCCTCCTTTTTTGTTTGTTTTTCTCACGATTTGTTTTCTGTTGAGGTGTGGTGTTTTTGTCCTTTGGTTGTTTTTTTGTGTTTTGGGGATTCGACTGTTAGAGTCCTTGAAAAATTTTTTAACTAAATTAAGATAAATAAGTATTTGAAAAATTATTTTGCTTAACTTACAGGAATTAAACACATCTAGAATTTTCATATTGTGAAAAATGAATGTCGCGTTTCTGACATAAATAACAAAAAAATTGAGTAAGATTGATGATTAAATTGATTTACGAGTTATCAAAGAATTTAGAAAATATTCTGTTTAATCGACACTTTTATACATATTAAAATTCATAATTGCGTATATTAAATTTCACATACTGTATATGAAAATGACTTCATATATTTTTAATATTAAATTTAATATAAAAATTTTTAACAGCGTGTAATATTCTTTGAAAAACATATTCGAAAGAGAGTTAATTTTTAAGAAATTGTATTTCTAGATTAATATGTGTGATAAAATCTTACATTTTTATTATACAAGAGTATATGCTCGTTAATAATAAATTGACATTGATAATACTAGAGTACCTAAAGGGAATTGATATAAGAGGGAGGTTAAAAAGAGCGGGTGTGCAAAGGGATGTTACGTGGTAACGGTAAGTGCGTAGGTTGAACAGCTGAAACAGCTCGATAATGGTAGCCGCTCGTGAAAATCACGTGAGATGGGTTCATGGCAGCTGTTTTTTGTTACACAAGGTGCCGAATAACATATCTGCTGGTTAGAATAACAAGTATAATATTTCTCATTTGATAAAAATTTAAAAAGTTTTGTCTACACAGTAAAATAAACCTTTCACTGTAAAGAATGGTTTCATTTATACTAGTTTATTTCATCATAGCACTATTCTAAATCTAATTGGATAATAATACATTTTTATTAATTTAGATTAAGAATGAAGCTTTCAGTTAACTTTCAGCAGTAGCAGCCTCTTTTTATAGAACTCAGAAATTGATATTACAATAAGTATTTTATTATTACTTTAGATAAATCTCCTAAAGAACTTATTGATTTCCTTTCAAACTTAAAGTATCCGATTGATGCCTTCCAGCAAATAATTTATGATAGATACGATTACTGGCAGATCCAATCTCAAAAGTCTGTATTTTAAAGTCTCAAGAACGACTTAAACTCTCAGTTACGCCATTACGCAACTTCATTCACAGGAGTTTTAACTTTTTTTTAATGATGTGCTAATTATTAAATCAAATAATTTAATCTGTTGTAAGTTTTTTTCAAAATGAAAATTATTTTTCTTGTGGGTACATTGTAAGAAAAATCTGTACTATATTTCGTATATAAATATTTAATGGAAGCAATATCCCGTGCGAAAATTTCCTTATTTTGTATTATTTAAAAAAATAAATTAATAAAATTTAAAAAAACATTATTAACTAAGGCAGCCTGAAGTATACCGTATTTACGGTACCCGTACGGCCCTGACAGGATACGGATAAGGTCGACTCCGCTGGTGACCAGGATCTACTATTTGCTACTGCTATTTGTTTTGATTTACGCTTCTGTTTGACTCTGTCATAACCTTTTCAAACCTGCCTAGATTCATAAAAATAACAAGATTTTTCTGAATATTCTTTTAAAATACTTAATTATACTGAATGCAATGTAAAAATTGAACTGCACATGTGCCTATAACCATACAGCGGAGCGTAATCTTCTTATTCTTCTTCTTCCTCGTACAGCATTGGCACCGTACTAACAAAGCCTTATACATTTGAACTGCGCATGCTCTATTGCAATACGCTACTACACCGAAACAAATTTCTTGTACCCGTATACTATTTTGCCTAGTTAGGACAGGCACCAACTTTGCAATCCTAGTTGAAATGACAAAGTTCAAGTTTAGTAAGAAAAACAAAGAAAGCAAGTTGATTTGACGGACAGATCCTTTCAGGCGCATGGTTAAACGTAACTAATAAACAACTTTACGTTTATAATCTACTAGAGCAAAATTTATATTGATAAAAGTAGACTTTAAAGTATTATTGACAAAAATAAATTTTTGTTTACACAGTGAAAAAGTAATAAATACAGAAGATATTCTTTTTACAGCGGAGTTTTTTAATAGCAGCATAGCAATATTAATTGAATTTAATTGTTAATAGAACTAGAATTCTTTATTTCTCTGTAACAAGGTTTATATTGGTTTGTTTAACTGTATGTACGTGATTCTCTTAAACAGGAATCCGTGTTATTTCAACTAGGTTAGACTTAACTATGGGTGATAGTTGACTCTCGGAAAAAAAAATTTGTCGGTGTACTACACAAGATCGAGAAAATCAAAATGGCCGGAACTAGTCGTGAAATATCAAATGCAATGGACGAGAATCATGATGAATACTAGATTAGATTCGAGTGTACGCATAAAAACTCGTATACGCACCGAAGTCACATAAAATAGAATATGTGACAATGCACACAATTCGGGTAATTACGAGACTCGCTTAAAATGCTCGCAGGAGATCGAAGCCAAGGCTTAGCCGAGACGTAGCTGAGGTAAAGCCGAGACGAAGCCGAGGCGCGATCAGTCCTGCGAGCATTGTCGCCTGTCGCGTAATAACCCTCATTATGCGCCTAGGCACATAATATACTATTACCGGCGTATAGTAAATTTAGTATTAGGTGCGCAACTAAGTTCCCGCTGTTTGTGAATAGATTGCTCCAGCAGTAAGTGCCGGTCGATTTTGACATATCCAAAACGTCATGAACCAAGTTTAGACATATGGTAAACAAACCGTTTTGACACATTAGTGATTTTGATTTGGCATCATATACTTTTGGTTGTGTAAAAATGTCTGATTTTGTGCCAAATAATTGTAATTTGCAGGAAGTGCTGATTTTCTTCTTTAATTCGAAGAAAACGGTTGCTGAAGCGCATCAAGAGCTCCAAAAAGTTTACAGAGATGCTGCTCTAAGTGAAACAACTTGCCGTGATTGGTTCCGTCGCTTCAAAGACGGTGATTTAGATGTTGACGACCGTTCGCGTGAAGGAAGGCCAAAAACCTTCGAAGACGCTGATGTTATTTATTATGAGCTGTTGAAACCGAACCGAACCATCACTGGGGAACGGTATCGAACGCAATTGATGCGTTTGAGCCGAGTCCTGCGCGACAAACGGCCACAATACGAGCAGAGGCACGAAAAAGTGCTTCTACAGCATGACAACGCTCGGCCTCACGTTACCAAATCCGTTAAAACCTACCTGGAAACGCTCAAATGGGAAGTCCTACCCCACCCGCCATATTCCTTAGATATTGCGCCGTCCGATTATTATTTGTTCCGGTTGATGGCACATGGTCTGGCTGATTAGCAGTTCCGCTCATATGAAGACATCGAAAAATGGCTTGATTCGTGGATAACCTCAAAAGATGAACACTTTTACCGTAACGGTATTCGAGCTCTACCAGAAAGATGGGAAAAAGTTGTAGCTAACGATGGGCAATATTTTGAATGATTCATTTGTAACCATTTTTTCACAATAAAGTTGCATTTTCATAAAAAAAAAAGTTTTACCTCAAAGTATGAGGAAAACAATTAATAAAGGGTTTTCCAATAGGGACATAATAATTTTATCTATGAAAATAGATATAGATAATGCTCGTTCCAGACCATTGGGCATTTTTTTTTTAGATGATTTCATTTTAAGGATTTTTGGTTATTTGAATTTTAGGAACTGGTCATTATCTTTCAACGACATTTTCAAACCTTTACACAAGGTCCACACCTTCCGATTCTGCTGTCCAATAGGAGTACGCGCCCACGCAGGTAACGCGCGCCAGCGGCAGGTGAGATGGGGGAAAGGCCTTCTCGTTATCATCGTGCGCTGCGTTTTCACTTTTGAGCGCACATCAATTTTTAAACTCTCCCACGGGACAAAATATGCGATTTTTTGGAAATTGAAAAACATCGTTATAATCACAAGAAAATTATCTTTCTTGTGATACCAATTTCCAACCTCAAAATGGTCGCGAAAAGGGGGAAAAGACCGTGTATAAAATTCATAATTTATTGATTTAATTGGACTCGATCGCGGTCGCTAATTGAGGCGCGCGCATGGTTAATTAAGGGGGGAAATTAATTGAGAGGTGGAAATCCGAGGCGATGTGCTTGATTGCAGATCCTCGAATTTCAGTCCGTTTGCGCAACCTAACAAGGTAAGGACTTATCGCCTAGCGCAAAATTAAGCAAAAGAATAGATCGAGGCTCGGAACAGGGACTGTGCATTTTAGCATCACAGTTCCTGTCTCTTGAGAACTGGGTTGAATAGATGTTTCCTGTCCCCCCCTTAGCTAGGGATCAATGGCTTTGAATTTATTTTTTTTTATAAAACTTTATGGGAACCCAAGCATTCTAATTTTTCGTTTGGAGATAAAATGGATATAACTTGGTTAGCTCAACTCATGCCATTAGTAGTGTGAACTCTCATCTCGAGAGGCACATCGAACGTGGCATTCACAAGAATTTGAATAAACATAATTCCTAGGAACTTTGGGTGTCGAATCCCTTTGGGGAGCTTCACCTGGAATTCCATTTCCTCATCCCTACCTCGCAAGTGTCGAATCCCCACGGGGAGCTTCGCTTGCTTGGGAACTCCTTTCTTTTTCAATTCTTTCCTTGATTTCACTATTTTCCAATGAGTGAAGCCTGCCAAGTTGCGCGTGTTGTAGATAGATATTAAGTATTTACCAGGGTGGAAGCAAATGATGAAACGTGGCAGGCCTGTGTCATAAACTCTGCAGTGCCCTGTTCACACCTGATGCTTATCTTTATCAAAATAAACTTTAAATAGAAGGGAGGAGTTGATTTGGCTAAGAGAAAAAAATGAAAAAAAAATTATATATGCAACGAAAAGAAACCATTGGTAAAAAAAAAACCCTTTATTTTCAGGAGTAGGGACGATTCCCCAAAATTAAGACGTGCCTTTGTTTCGTGATGCGATTGCGCGAAATAAAAAAATTAATTAACTAAAATTTTTCTGCGTTTTATAGATTCGAAATCCTTTGTTTGCGACTACGGACTACCGTGATCAGGACGCACCAGTTTCCGTTTCTCCCTCTCTAAAATCAAAAACACGTGAGTGTCTTCGGTATTCTTGCTCTCAAAATTAAGAATTCCACGTCGCGAAATTTTCACCCTTCGTGTGACCCTCCCAAAAATTTCACAGAGGACGATTTGAGCCAAACTGGGCCAAAATTCGGTCTAAAAATAGTAAAATAATGAGTTTGATAGTCGAAATGTTTCAACTGGCGCCCAACGTGGGGCACGAAGGTTATTGAATTTGAAAATTTCGTGAAAATATGATCATTTCGTGTTTAAATGAAATGTGTACTCTTATACCGGGTGGTCATTTCAAGCACGATCTTGACGTTTCGTCTGGTATTCCTGGTGAAATTGTCGTTGTTTTGAGTCCAAAATTATTTGCCACCTTGTGCATGAGTTTTATTTCAGTTTAAAATATATTATAAAGGTGAAGAAATATAGATTCACCTCCAAAATCCTAGTGTCAACAGTCAAAAGTCGGCTTGACGTCACTCAGCTGACTTTGACGTTTGACGCTGTGTGTTAGCACGTGTTGCCTGAGAGTGAGCGCAAAGGTGAGCGCCCTGGACAGTAAACAAGGAGACAAATAGTTTCACTTTAATAAGCAAGTAGAGGATATAATACTTCAATTTAAAATTATATTCTTTTCGATTTCAAAATAAATTCCCTGTCACAGATTAAATAAAATCCGATAAGGAATGAAAATCAAAATTAATAATGTTTCTTTCAATAACCATTAATAGATTATTAATAATTAATGGTATGTTAACATTTCTTCTGGATAATAATTTTTTTTTATTTTTAACAAATTTGAAATTGATTTTATACGATTAAATTTTTTTTTTGTTGAACTCTGGAATGAGAATTTTATATCGATTCAATTTATAAACTATTTTTTCTTAATTACTGTCATCAGAGTGATGATTTAATTACTATAAATTACGTTGAGAAGTTGTTCAAAACCAGGACAAGTCATAACATTTAACTTAGTTTCTCTTTTGAATATCGTGATAGTGAATCACTTAATTTATAATTTATAATTAATATAATATAAATATATATAATATAAAATTCTCGTTCTTTCTTTCCAAATTTAATTTCAAAATGGCCAACTCAAGCGAAGCAAATAGAAGAATATTTAAACAATCTCAATCAATGATGGCTAACAGCTTTAACATGGGCGAGTTATTAAGAGATACGACCCAGCTGCTAACCAGAAACTGTAACGTTTCAGATGGACAAAATGAGGCATTAGATTTGTCGGTAAATGAAAGAAACGTATCACGTGAATCAATAGATACTGAATCTCTTTGTTCCTCTTTACGCGTTGACGAATTTGTAGATTCGGATGAGGAGGATATTGCTGAGCTCGACCAAATGTTGCTCAAGCTTAAATCCATTGGCGTTAAAATTAAGAGCGTAGCAAATAATCAGGCGAAAGTGATAAATAAGGTTAAAAGGAATTCGCAAAAGATATCCGAATTAAAAAACGATACGGCGAAGAAATTTAACGAATTTACAGGCTTAATTGTTGATCGGATGGATAGCTCCGAACAAATACAAAAGGCCGAATGCGATTATAAAAAATTAGAATTAGAGAAAAATATAAAACAAGTAGAGGCGAAAGTGAATACCCTAGGTGAAACTTCCGAGGAACTTCACTGCTTAAGTGGAGATTTGATCGCTAAGAAAATGGTACACGAAAAGAGAATTAAACACCTGGAAGACCACCAGTATGTTTTAGAAAGTAAACTGCAGAAAAACCTGGGCAGTTCCTCGGCAGTCTCACCATGGATAAACAAATACCCAATGCCTAAATTTTCAGGGCATAAGCGTGAGAGGCCAATGCGGTTTCTAAAAGATTTTGAGCGTTACATAAGCGCCATAGACATAAGTACTAATGATTTTAATTATATTATATACGCCTGCTTAGAAGGCATTGCGAGAGAATGGTGGGAACTAGTCTCTCAAAACGATGAAAGTATTAATACCTTCAGAGATAAGTTTATAAAAAAATATTGGAACGAAAATGTATGCTTCCAGATTAGCTCTGAATTGCAATTTGGAAGATTCATTCCCAATAGTAATTTATCTAGAGCTGAGTACGCGATAAAAATGATAAACAACGCCAAAGACTTGATCCCACCACCCTCTGAAAATGAGATAGTATCAAAATTATCAAGGCATTTTAATGATGACATAAGAACGGCCATTATTATCAGAAATATTAAAACTTTTGAAAATTTAATTGAACTGCTTGATGCATTCGATCAAGCAGGCCCTTCTAACGCCAGTTCTGGCAATAATGGCCACTACTTGGGTCAAAATCAAAGATCCTACCCAGATGTGTATGGAAGGACACAATTTTTAAATCAAAATAACTTTAGGAGTGGTGATTTTGCTCTAAACTCAAATAGAAATAATTTTAGAGCGGCAGGTAATTTCGCTCAACGAAATGGGAATTTTAATTATAATCATGGGCACGGTCTTGCCGGCCAGAATTATAGAAATAATAATTTTTCTCCCAATAATACTGCGGCACGTTTCGAAGGGCACCATAATGCTCCCACGAGCCAGCCTGGCACAAACCAGGCCCATGATAATAATACACGCAATGATAGGCGTGAAAATAATTATAGTAACAGACCAAGTGGCAATGGTTTTGTCAAAAACGGTGTATATCACCGTCGCGATAATGTTGGTCCCCCGAATACGGCCGCCTATGAATCCGGACGATCTCTAGGCGGGAGCGGTCAGGAGGGAATGCGAAAGGTGCGGGTGGTTGCTAGCGCGCCAAGCGAAATACAAGGGCGTAGCAACGAGAATTCTAATGTATCAAATAATTGCGAATCTGAAATTTCGAATTTCACGAATAATGTTGATATAACTAATAACCAGGGAAACTAGGTAGCCCTGGGCAGTTGAATGTACATATGTTAGAGGCAATCCCAGGGTCTAACGTTATAGAAAGACCTCTAAACTTAGATATAAGAAAAGATTTATTAGAAAATGAAAATGGTAAATTTGTTGAAAATGGCGATAAATGCCCAAACATTTTTGTAAAAGTTCAGGGCGTTAAAACAGAGGCGCTTATCGACACAGGGAGCGAAATCACGTGTATTTCGGAGAATTTCTTTGAAAATAATAAAAATACGCTTAAAAATTGTAAAATTTTGCCAATCGTCGGCACAAGCGTCGTAGGTGCCACAGGTGTGAAACCGATAAAAATAAAGCATCAATTATATGCAGATTTAAACGTAAATAATGAAACGTATTCTTGCGTGTTTGTAATTGTTCCAAAATTGAACAAAAGTTGTATTCTGGGAATAGATGTGCTTAAGAAGTTGAAGGGAAGGATCAATATAGAAGAAAATTATGTGATTCTACGTAATGAAGGTAAAGAAATTAAAATTGAATTTATTAATGATGAAGAAAAATGTATTCGGGTAATCCATGAAATAAATATGGAGCCCAGCGAAAATTTAACTGATATTGATTCACAAGACTTCGCAAATGAAACTAATTATCCAGAGAAATATGAAGAATTTAGCAACGTGAGAGAATACGACAAAATTGAAGATAAATACTGCATAACGGATGCTGAAATCGATGAAAAAGTGGCAAAATGTGAACTGCTCAACGGCGAAGAGAAGAAGAAGTTCTGGGAGGTTTTAAAGAAATATAGAGACATATTTTCAAAGAAACCCGGACGGATTTCGATATACGAACACGTATTAAAAATAAAAGATGATAAACCTTTTATAATTAAAACATACCCAATTCCAATGAAGTTAAGGAGCCTGGTTACAACTGAACTGGACAATTTACTGGAACTAGGAATTATTCGGAGATCGAATAGTCCATATATAAACCCACTAGTGACCAGTTTAAAAAAGGATGGAAGCGTCAGGATATGCCTAGATGCTCGCAAATTAAACGAGATCATGATTAACGATTATGAATGCGCAGAACCTACTGAGGTGCTTTTTCAGAGGTGTGGCGGAAGTAAAATAATGTCAACAATGGATCTAACCAGCAGTTTTTGGCAAATTCCACTAGCCGAGGAATCAAAAAAATATACGGCATTTCTACACGAAGGTAGATGTTACGAATTTTGCGTAACACCCTTCGGGCTAAAAACTAGTACGGCAGCACTGGTTAGAGCCCTAGATTTCGTCCTAAACGGTCTAGGGAATTTTTATCTTACTTTCATCGACGATATTTTCTGTGCCTCGGAAAACGTACAACAACATCTGCTGCATTTGGAGTCACTTTTCCATAGATTGATGGAAAACAATCTAACAATCAATCTGGAAAAATCCCACTTTTTCAGATCCGAGGTAAAATTCCTAGGACATATTTTAACATCTACCGGAATAAAACCAGACCCTGATAAAATTGAAATTATACAAAATTTCACAAGACCACGAAATTTAAAGGAATTGCGTGGATTTCTGGGTTTAATAAATTTCTATACTAAATTCTCTAAAAATCATGCTGCGAAAATTGTTCCACTTCTGGAATTATTAAAAAAGGGTGTAAAATGGTCTTGGAATGACGACCTCGAAAGAACTTTTGCGAAATAAAACTATTATTCAGCAGTTCTGTCTTATTGGATTACCCAGACGTTAAAAAACCATTTTATTTGCAAACTGATGCCAGTGACGTGGCATTGGGTGCAGTTCTATTCCAGCTCGATGAAGATGGAAACCCTTGCCCCATAATTTATGCTAGCCGAACCTTAAAGGGCGCTGAACTGGCATATTATACAACAGAAAAGGAGCTGTTGGCGATAGTTTGGGCCCTACATAAATTCCGGTCGTATATAATGGGTGGAAAAATCATTATCAGGACTGATCACAAGGCGCTGACGTTCCTGAAAAGATGCAAACTCTTGAGTGGACGATTAACCAGATGGACGATGGCCATCCAAGATTATGACATCTCGATAGAATATTGTCCCGGTAAAAACAACTTAGTCGCAGACACTTTAAGTCGTCTTCCAGAAAATGAAAATGCGACAAAAATGGCCAACAAGGATGGCAAAATTATTCTGTACGCTCTGGCGAAAAGGCCATCATCAAACCTGCGAAATCGACTGCAAAACTTTGCTCAGGAGCAAAAATTGGATCCTATTTTAGAACAAAAAATCAAAGATGTGGAAGAAAAGAAAATTACAAAGTACGAAATACATGATGATCTCTTATATTTTGTAGGTGGAGAGAATAAGCGACTATGCTTAACTAAAGGCATAATTCATGACATAATCGACGAATGTCATGAAATGTATGCCCACATAGGCCCTTTAAAAGTCATTAAAATGTTAAGTGATTTTTTTTATTACCCCAAATTAGCAAAAATAGTCAGGCGACGCTTGGCTAGTTGTGACTCTTGCCAGAGAAACAAAGTTACAAATCAGACTTGTTTCTCTGAAATGAAAAATTATTTGCCCGAAAGGCCAAATGAAATTTTATCTATAGATTTCTATGGGCCATTACCCGCATCAAAAGGTGGATTCAAATACATTTTATCCACCATCGATGCCTTCTCCAAATATGTGGTTTTATACCCACTGAGACGAGCTAATACAAAAGCCGTCATAAATAAACTAAAAAAGGACCATATTCCCAAATATGGAAAACCGTCTAAAATAATAACTGACCATGGGACGCAATTCACGTCTCCCGTCTGGTCAGAGTTTTTAAAAGAACAAGAAATACAACCGGTATTCTCTTCGATTAGACATCCCCAAAGTAATATTGTCGAGAGAATACACAGGGAATTGTCCAGATTTTTCAGATCTCTCATCGGAGAGAATCATGGATCATGGTGGAGTTGGATTAAGATTATTGAAAGTTGTATAAATGAGACTTACCATGAGACCACAGAGTTCACTCCAATCGAGCTACAGCTAAATAAAAAACCGAAACGAGCCTGGGAGAACTGGCTTAATTTTCCCCCAAATAATTCGAGAATGAATTATGAAAGAAAAATTGAATTGGCTCGAGAAAACATCTCTAGAAAAGGAAAAAACAGAGCTTCAAAATTTAATGAAGCTCATCGTTTAATCACATTGAAAAAAGGAGACTCAGTTCTGGTGAAAGCAATTAATGAGTCCGACCCAAAAAAGAAACTTCTCAAAAAATTCTTGCAGATCTATGAGGGTCCATACGAAATTAAAAAACAGGTTAGGCCTGGCACTTACATTCTATGGAACCCCCAATCCAAGGAAGAAAGGGGGATGTTTCACTCCCAAGATTTAAAAATTTACAAGAAGAGAGAAGCTAACCTCGAAGAAAAAGAATAAACTGAATCAATAATGTCGGGTAAAAATGACTACGTCATTTAGATTTTGTATATATATTTTAAGGATAGCCTGTAAATACATATGTTTAAGCTTAGAATAATTAAGATTATAATTAAACGGATACTAAGAACTTAAATTAATTTTTTTTTCTTTCTTTTAATATTTAGCCTATAGATAGGGGCTATATTGAAACTTAAGGCGGGTTGTTGGATGTGAAAAAGTATGTCCTAGAAAATATGAAAATTAAACAAAAATATTGATAAATTTTAAGATCGGCCAAATATGACAGTGGTCATTTATGATTGTGTAGATATAAGAGATAGTCTAATTATTGCTAATGATTAAGCAGATAGATTTAAGAATCGTGTAGGTTACGCAAATTTAGTACGATAGGTAATATGATTAAGAAGTTAAGTAAATGTTTTGGATTACCAATGAATTGGCCATTCTGAAGTTTATTGAAGGTCGCGTCTAAAAATGAAAGAAATAAAAATGAGACAAGAAATGACGAAAACAAGTAGAAAAGAGAAAAAAGTTTCGTGTCTCTTTCCCGTTGGTTGTCACTTTATATAAAAACAAATTGGAGTCCTAAAGGACAAATATCATCATGATATGTCTCACACTGTGCCCTCGCAATAGTTTTGCGTCGACAGTAGCGTTCCCTTGTGCAGCTCATTCGATGGCAGCCAGTTGCCTTGTGTTGATCTTGGTGTGTCACGTCCGTCAATCCTTACTGGTAAGCAATTGAACCTTTTAAATTCGTTTTTTTTATGCATGCTTCCAACGTGCCGGGAAAGACGCGTGTAGAGAAAATAGATGAGTACGTACATACCCCCCATCATACCCAAATTTACCCTTCCAGAGTGAAGATGTCCAGCAACAACAAGGGAGAGGTCAATCTTAGGGATTTTGGCACCCAGCTCAGCCAAAACCACCTGGCACCACACCTTCGACAGCACGAGGTGAAGTGCAAAAGGTCAGATGCCATCTCTGAGGAACGGAGATACAGCAGGGTAGCTCCGAGAGGCAAGGCTAGGACAAGAAACTGGAGTGTCCAGACAGGCAAGTTTGGGCCAATTGGAAGGGGGGGCATTCTCAAACATGTCTCAATAAAATACCCATCCGAAGCTTGCCTGAAGAAATTAGAGGATCTCCGGCAACGACCCACAATCTCGGCATACGAGAATGTCACTTCTAAATTAAAAAGGAGTTTCTGCGCTGAGCTACTAACCATAGCGAAACAACAGGCTAAAAAATATGACCTCCTCTACAAAAAAATAGACGGAGTAGTGTACGCACGAATATATGGCCCAGGTTTTGAGCCATATGAATAAAAGTTTTTTTAAATATACTTTCTGTTCACCACTCTTTTAACCCCAATCATGATTTTCTACCTGCATGGTCCTGTTGGTCCTTTTCGGGGTGTAGTTGTTTTCTATATTTCAGTGGTGGAACCGTTTTTTTTATATATAAGAGGATGTTTTGAATGGGACTCTGGCCTTACGTTTCTTTTATGGATGTGCACCTCGCCGGTGTTTCTCTCAACGCAACATTTTTTTTTTATCTAGGCAAATTCAACAGAATGGCGACACAGTTCTGGACGGGAGTCGAGGGGGAATTAGCCACTGAGCAAAGCCAGATACCCCCAGGACTTGGAAGTGGGCCACTGCTATCAGGTTCTGCCCCTGTCGGCCTACAGCCCTTCGGACTTTACTGTGAGGCTGCGCGACAGTCAGGAGAAGTACCTGTCCCTCGTCAACGAGTTGCGGGAAATCTACGTGGCGAAACCAAACTGGCTTAGGCTCAGAGATTCTGATCTCTCCAGGCACATTCCGGTGGCCTACATAAGCAGAGATGACTGGATAGGCAGGGGGCACGTCGCGATGGAGCTGGCAGACAATCAGTGCGTCATCTACGATGCAGATGACGGCTCTTTCGACTTCATCGATGTGGACAACCTTTTCCGCTTGGGGATTGACCACGCATCGGTGCCTGCATTCTGCTCCAGGATGGCCCTGGCCGGCGTCCGGCCCAGAGTTGAATCAATGTGGAGCCAGCAAGTCTGTTCAGCTTTTAAGGAGAAAACCATGAACTCTCCCCTTTTTGTTCAGGTCGAATTGATCCGCGAGGAGACTGTCATGGTCCAGGCTAGGAGTGAGACAGACGGCTTCTTCTTAGATGCATGGTTGGCTTTTAGCAATCTCAGTCGACTTTCCGGCAACAGGGCAAAACTGTACCCATATCTTGAGGAAGAACAGGATGTCCTCCAATAAATTTCCTTCTCTTTTTTTTACAAATCGTTTCTTTTTATGACTACCTAAATTAAAAGAACCCTGCCTCATGGTTTAATAGATATAAGAATGGTCAGGCATGCACACCGTTTTGCAAGTAGGTAGCATAATCTAAGTTATATTAAAAATTAAATACCCAACAAAAGAAAGCAAAAAAAAAAAAAAGAAAAATAAAACAAAAGAAAACGGAGACGGAAAGAGTGTGAGGTTGGTTGGTTGACTCTTTCCTTTCTCCCTTTTTTTATATACATATATAGACATATATATATATATATGTATAAACGAAAAAATCCCTCATGAAAAAGAGATTGTTTCGTTTGGTGGGGCGTTGGGATGGTTTGGCTATGATCACCACAACACAAAAACGTTTTTTTTTGCCTTAACCAATAATCACATGATTATAATAAAAGGGTATGGAAATTATTATCTACTCTCATCTCTATTGTTTTTTTTACCACATTAATAATAATAACTATAATAATAATATATAATATATATATATAATAATTATAGTAATTATAATTATTATCCATCTTTGTTTAATTGGTAAGATTTTCGAAATTAGTAACAAGTAATAATAGCATGATTAAAATAGGATAATAAGAAGAAAATCAGTGAATAATCATTCATGTCCTTATTTTTATTCTTATTTTTACTAAAAAATTATAGGAACACCAAAATACAAAATAAAATAATGGAGAACACAAAAATAAAATATACATTTTTCTTTACATACATATATTAATTTTGTCTCTCTGCTGGATGTTGAATTTAAATATTAATTAATAATTACTATATAAAGAATATCAAATGCATGCTTATAATACAAGTCGGAGAAACGAATTGATCCATTGCGAGCAATGGATCACTTCGTTTGGTGGGGCGTTGAGACGGCCCAGCCTTCAGTATCCGCCTTTTGCGACGAAACGGGAGTGAAATCCACTAAATTAGGATCATTTTTAGAATAAGTAGGTTCCCACAAGACTCGCACGAAAGAATTGCGATGTCTCGCTGAGTATTCGTCAAGTAATAGGGGATTTACTTCCAAACCGGAAGTGAGTATGGCAGGAATGAGGCTATCTACTTATCACGGACATTTTTGTTCGTATCCTCAGCGAGCGCCACACTAACCTGTGCATGCTCTCTCTTGACCGCTCACTCAAGTCAAGCAACGTGTGGCATGGTGCGCTGGATGGACGGGCGTCCCATACCAATGTTTTATTTTTTTTTTTGTGTTAGGCTATTCTATTAGTTTATTAATAAATAAAATAAATAAAATATTATAAATAATAAAATAAATAAAAATAAAATTAGCATACAAATATTAAATATTACAATGTGAACATAGTTTTTGATATTGATTACGAATAATAATGAATCGATATTGATTGATCACATCCTATTATATTGATATTATTATGGGAATCATCTGAAATGGCAGCGGCCCGTTCCAGACCATTGGGCATTTTTTTCTAGATGATTTCATTTTAAGGATTTTTGGTTATTTGAATTTTAGGAACTGGTCATTATCTTTCAACGACATTTTCAAACCTTTACACAAGGTCCACACCTTCCGATTCTGCTGTCCAATAGGAGTACGCGCCCACGCAGGTAACGCGCGCCAGCGGCAGGTGAGATGGGGGAAAGGCCTTCTCGTTATCATCGTGCGCTGCGTTTTCACTTTTGAGCGCACATCAATTTTTAAACTCTCCCACGGGACAAAATATGCGATTTTTTGGAAATTGAAAAACATCGTTATAATCACAAGAAAATTATCTTTCTTGTGATACCAATTTCCAACCTCAAAATGGTCGCGAAAAGGGGGAAAAGACCGTGTATAAAATTCATAATTTATTGATTTAATTGGACTCGATCGCGGTCGCTAATTGAGGCGCGCGCATGGTTAATTAAGGGGGAAATTAATTGAGAGGTGGAAATCCGAGGCGATGTGCTTGATTGCAGATCCTCGAATTTCAGTCCGCTTGCGCAACCTAATAAGGTAAGGACTTATCGCCTTGCGCAAAATTAAGCAAAAGAATAGATCGAGGCTCGGAACAGGGACTGTGCATTTTAGCATCACAGTTCCTGTCTCTTGAGAACTCGGTTGAATAGATGTTTCCTGTCCCCCCCTTAGCTAGGGATCAATGGCTTTGAATTTATTTTTTTTTATAAAACTTTATGGGAACCCAAGCATTCTAATTTATCGTTTGGAGATAAAATGGATATAACTTGGTTAGCTCAACTCATGCCATTAGTAGTGTGAACTCTCATCTCGAGAGGCACATCGAACGTGGCATTCACAAGAATTTGAATAAACATAATTCCTAGGAACTTTGGGTGTCGAATCCCTTTGGGGAGCTTCACCTGGAATTCCATTTCCTCATCCCTACCTCGCAAGTGTCGAATCCCCACGGGGAGCTTCGCTTGCTTGGGAACTCCTTTCTTTTTCAATTCTTTCCTTGATTTCACTATTTTCCAATGAGTGAAGCCTGCCAAGTTGCGCGTGTTGTAGATAGATATTAAGTATTTACCAGGGTGGAAGCAAATGATGAAACGTGGCAGGCCTGTGTCATAAACTCTGCAGTGCCCTGTTCACACCTGATGCTTATTTTCATCAAAATAAACTTTAAATAGAAGGGAGGAGTTGATTTGGCTAAGAGAAAAAAATGAAAAAAAATTATATATGCAACGAAAAGAAACCATTGGTCAAAAAAAAACCCTTTATTTTCAGGAGTAGGGACGATTCCCCAAAATTAAGACGTGCCTTTGTTTCGTGATGCGATTGCGCGAAATAAAAAAAAAATTAATTAACTAAAATTTTTCTGCGTTTTATAGATTCGAAATCCTTTGTTTGCGACTACGGACTACCGTGATCAGGACGCACCAGTTTCCGTTTCTCCCTCTCTAAAATCAAAAACACGTGAGTGTCTTCGGTATTCTTGCTCTCAAAATTAAGAATTCCACGTCGCGAAATTTTCACCCTTCGTGTGACCCTCCCAAAAATTTCACAGAGGACGATTTGAGCCAAACTGGGCCAAAATTCGGTCTAAAAATAGTAAAATAATGAGTTTGATAGTCGAAATGTTTCAACTGATTTGGCTCATTTTTAATCGATGCACTTACGGTTGCTATTATTTCTTCGCTTCGAGCAATACGACGTCTTTTTGGCTCTTAAAGTTGCGACCACCGACTCAGAATTTCGGTAGTAATTTTTAATAATCTCCAAACGTTGCTGGTTCGTGAACTTTACCATGATGAAAATGTTAACCTTAACTAACGTTTTGACATTGACACTTCATTAAAAAAGTTTAAGGGTGCGTTCATATAAAGATACGAAATTGTTATGTCCCTATTGGAAAACCCTTTATAAATTAAAATTTGTATTTAATTGTTTTCCTTGTAGATTTGAAGTCAAATCTTTTTTTTAAAACTTTTTCCGAAAGGATATAAATATTACTGTTAAAAATAAAGTATATCGCAATTTGTAATGTTTTGTTTTACAAATATTATTTAATAGGGTATATTGTAAAATAAATACAGTTGAAGTACAAATTATTACTTTATTGAGAACTATTAATAATTATATTAAGAATTTTGAAGCGGTTCAATAATTTTTTCAAGAACTGACATTAGATTTTTTACTTGGACGTCAAATGTTTTTAACCTTCTTTTATCGTCCTTCGTTCTTTTGTTGCCTGGAGACAGAAGGTTAATATCAAATGTGAACGGCATCAAATGTCAATGTAACAACTTAATTAACCACAAATGCATCGGCAAGCGAGTCTGCATGTTGCACGATCCGCGTAAATCGAAACGCGCTTGCGTGCAGATGAATTTCGTATACATATATATGAATTTTAGTATACAGAAACTACGAAATTCATATACGTAAAAAAAAATTAGTGTACACTTAAAAAATTTAGTATACATATAACCTCACAAAAGAAATTTAATATGCCTGAGTAAAATAAGTTACTAAGTGTAATAAATTTAGTAAACATATAGGAAATTTAATATACCCGTGTATACTAAAATTGCAAACATTTCTAACAGCACTGCAAAAAATGTTTAGTTAAGCCAACTATTTCGGTTTGTAAAATATGCTACAGCTATTTTATTAGTTAGCACAACAACTTTTTTATTTGGTGTTACCACCCAAATTATTGTGATAACAATTAAGATAGTAACACCAGCAAAAAAAGTTGTTGTGCTAACTAATAAAATAGCTGTGGCATATTTCACAAACCGAAGTAGTTGGTTTTACTAAACATTTTTTTTCGGTGAGTTTACACTGTTTTGCATTAATTCTTTCCGTAGCGAAATTTTCGGATTTGAATTCAATCCGATCGAATCAGAGCTATACCGAAAAACGTTTTGAATCTCATTCAATGCAAATCAGTTAAAGAACAATCCGAATCAATCTTATTCATTCCGTTTCAATCCATGGCATCAATTCGACCTCGGATTCAGGCGGATTGATTTTGATTAATTTGCATTGAACCATAATGAATCGGATTGACTCTTAACCGATTTTCACTGAATGAAATCCAAAATGCTTTTCGGATTGGTTCAGAATGATTCGGAATGTTTTGAAAACAGATTTTGGAATGTTTCGGAATCGCTCGAATTAAATTTATTTCCGAAACTTTCGCTAGGGCTTCCTCCTATAGGTAGGTTTTATATTTACAAATGATGAATCTCATGGAAAATATAGACTCGAATTAATTAAGTCTTCATTTCTATTTTTACATTGAAAAAAATATATTATTGAATAGCATTTTTTCTCAATTTGTATTTCAAAATAATTATTATTAATATTTGATCCATAAAATAGACACTGTGGTGAGAGAAGATAGAAAAATCATAAATAAAGGGTTTCCCAATAAGGGTGATATGTTTTGAAATTGAAAAAAAACACTGAATATTCATTCGGAATTGATCGAAATCTTTTTTATTATATTGGATATTCTATGCCATTTATGATTTAAAGAATATATCGGCCAAATGTCCCCCGAGACTTGAGCCAAAAATGCGCCTCATCAGAAAAGATGATTTTTTGATGAAAATTGGGATCATTTTCAATTGATTCCAGAGCTCAATCCGCGAACTCCCGACGCAAGCGATGGTCATTAGGCTTCAGTTCTTGGGCCAGAATCATCTTATAGGGATGCAGGCCAAGATCCAATCGCAAAATACGCCAGGTAGTCATCCTGGACAGGCCCAATTCCTGAGATCGGCGTGGCACGGACAATTCACGGTTTTCCTCGATACTGGCCTGTACGGCGGCTATATTCTGTGTAGAACGTGCGGTACGCATACGATTTTTAGGCTTAGTATCCAATAGAGTAAATTCACTCTCCAACTTATCGATTATTCGACGAATTGAGAGCGCGGATGGAGCAGAATGACGACCATATTTTGCACGATATGCTCTTTGAACACCGACAAAACTTCTCCAATTTTGATAAAATAATTGGACAATTTCCAAACGTTGTGGAAGCGTGAAACTACTCATGATTAAATGGCAAACCTTACTGATGACAACTGACAGCAGACGTCAAAAATTTCAGTTCAAATGAGCCCGATAGGGACATTCAAAATCATATCACCCCTATTGGGAAACCCTTTATAAGTGTGATGCATAAATCTAACTACATTACCCAACGTAAAGCCTTTGAAGTTCTATGTTTGCACATCTTTTCCAATATTTATTCAATAAATTCTAAAAAAAAACTAAAGAGAAAGTAATAAGGAGATAATGTAAACGGTTTCAAAGTCATGAATGTAATTTCTTTACAGATTTAACGAAATTTGTAATTTATAATAGATAAAACCACTTGTACAATATTATGATAATACGAAACGCCTCACGATTATCCTTAAAGGGGAGAGACCATAATTTATTAAACTTGCAAACATCGATATCAGAAGGTTTTCAAGTTTATTTTCTTAAACAAATTCTAATCCACTTCAACACTTCAGAGAAAAAATACCGATATTATGTTTTCTACATTGTCTGTTAAATATTTTCAAGATGTCATCAAAGATTATCGACATTATGATTATTATATTAAAAAAGAGCTTTTCTCAAAGTTTCTTAAGTTTGTGGGAATTCTTGTTGAAACAGCAGTCAAATTTCTGCAAAATGTAATTTATATACACTTGGAGCAGATTTCTGTTTAAACCGAAGTAATTGCGTCCTTTTATTAGGTTACATTTCTTGATATAAGGAAAATATATCTCCTTTCCTTTACATATTTATGTGCAATTATTTTTTCAATCGGACTTCTGATTAATCTTTTAAATACTCTTACTATTTTTATAAAAATAGAAATATCTTCGGATTGGTAAATTTCATAGTTCTATTCATTGTAGCTTCATATGTTGTAAATTAACGATTAATTATATGCAGCAAGAAATAAAAATACTTATTTCTTTATTTAATATCATCCAAAAATTTGTCAAATATTTCTTTTTGATAACTTTGCTCTAACCGTAAAGTCTCAGTTATTCTTCGAATTTAAGATAGTTTGGACACGAATTGAGTATGATTTTCATAATTACATGAAACTATCGCTTCTTACCAATTTTTGAAAAATGATTGGACATTCATAAATCATGGTTTATTTTTTTGAGGAAAATATTCTCTACAATTCTATTGTTTCCAATTTCGAAAGTAAAGTTCTCAATGGCTAAAATTGTTAAAAGAATTTAAAAAAAAACATTTAAAGAAAAATATGTAAAGATTTTTTACTTATTTTTAAAATTAAAAATAATAGAGTTGTAGAGAATGTTTTCCTCGAAAAAATAAACCATGATTTATGAACATCCAATCATTTTTGAAAAACCGGTTTTCAAGCGATAGTAAGAAAAATTCTATTACAACAAACATTATTAAAAGTATTATTTTTCGCAAGTTTCAATTTTTTTTCCATAAAAAACTACTGTTAATATCATTTCAAGTCCTAAAATCATAGAAAAACTTTTTTTCCAGAGACCTTATTTTTGGCACCACTACCTTAATTTTTTTTGTAACGTAAATTTTAAAAATGTTTGAAGGCATTATGATTTCTCTTATAAAATTAATTTATTCTATGCAAAAAAATAAAAATTTTGAACAAATTCCTAGTAATGTTATATCGAAAAACAAATGCTGCCCTGGTCTTCCCTATATATTTATTCCAGAAAATACTATATGAACTATTGTTTATAGTTGGATATGCAATAACGCAGATATTCAGAATAAAAGTGGAACTATAATATATTGTTACTGTGACGATTTACACAAGGCACTCACCTACTTCACCATCGCCCAGGATGGCGCGATTGAGGACGCAGAGCACCAATAGCTCCAACCCTCCCTGCAACCACCTTTTACGGCCCATAGATGTTCCTGCAAAACTAAATTCCATTAGGACACGTCTATTTGATGATTATAGAAAATAATTAACATTATAGTTATAATACGCTTTAAAAAGCACTTCCCGTGAATAATTTTCCCTGGTGAAAGTTGTAAATACAAATTTTTCTATCCGTATAAATTTCGTTTATTTCTATAACTGTTACCAAACAAATAATCTCGATTTCGATTAAATCGGAAAAATTGTTTCGAGTTCGGATTCAGTACAATAAGGCGTTTAGATTGTGCTCGGATTCATTCGGTTAGGGTGGAACGGATTAATCTGTCTCATTCCGTTCTATTTCGAAATCTCCAGGTTTCTATCCCAATGCAAGGTATTCCGAACCCAATCCGAACTAAAATTTTTTAGATTGGCTCGAATTTGTTGTGGATGCATAAATTAAGATTGGCTAAAAGGAAGGGTCAAAGTTGTGCTTTTGAACGAAATCCAATGCACAGATTGAAAATATGTTTCGGATTGTGTTCGGATTCAGTCCGACTGGACGTTCAAATTGATAAACATTGAAAGTTTTCTCGAACTGAAATCAGATTTATTCGGATAGGACGCTTGAACTAAGAGGCATTGAAAGTATATTATAGATTATTCTTGGATTTTTGGAAATTTTTTGACGAAATTAGGGGGTTAAGAGCAATTCTCCCTTTCGAAAAACCCCAAAATTTTGTAATTGATTGACTTGGATTGATTTTGTTTGAAATTTTGCCTGCTGACTTCAGATTGAATCGGATTAAGATGAATAGAATTTCTCTGAACTTCGGATTGAATTTTTCTCGGCGGGG